>CAWUFW010006499.1:0-600000 GCA_963921515.1 Calotriton arnoldi | reverse complement strand
AGAGGACGGGGATGGAAACTATTAAAGAGGAGCAGGTTATTTGTATCTGTGGGCTTGTGATAAGTTTTAGTACTAAGAGTATTATCTTCCACTGATATGGTGATATCTAAGAATGTCAAGCTGCTCTTACTCAGAACACTTGTGAATTTTAAAAACTCATCCCTTGTGTTAATCCAAGTCAAAAATTCATGTGCCTTTTCTTGTGCAAGGTACGGCAACAGAACAATTGAAGACCAGAAACTATCCGGCACACATTATTAATAGTTGTTACAGACGTGCCAAAAACCAGCACAGAGAAGTCCTATTGGAAGAGAGAGAAAAAAACAAATAATCAAGACCTTGTTACATGCGTTACAAAATATAGTTCCACATCGAATCAAGTGAAAAAATTGATCAGAAAGAACTGGAACATTGTTAACACAGGCACTTTTGATTGGCCACTACCGAGGTTTGCCTATAAAAGGGAAAAAATATGAGAGACATATTGGTACATACTCGCCCAAAAAAAGAGAAATAAGACAGAACACCATTACAACAGCCTGGGGCTTAACAACTATTGTAGGCCATTATCCTTGCGGAAATTGCTCAGTATGCCATTTGACCTCTATTACCAAGATAATAAATCTGGAAGATGATCTACAATGGACTTTGAGGAGACATACAAATTGTAACAGCACACATGTGGTGTACATGATCACATGTCCTTGTAACTTACGGTACATCGGAATGACTTGCAGAAAAATCAAAACCTGTATATGTGAACATAGGAGTAATGTGAGATGCAAGAAGTCCACCACAAAAATGAGTAACCATTTCCTGGAAGTGGGACACACCCCAAATGACATGAGTTGGGTAGTGCTAGAAACTCTAGAACACATTGACATAAATGCTGAGAGAAATCTTCCACAGAAATAACAACAGTAGGTCTACCAGCTGGGGACCTACCACACAGGGCTCAATGATCAAATTCCATGGAGCCAAGTAATGAGATGAGATTAAAACATTCACAAGAGCACGAAAAATATGAATTGAAGAGATCGAGAAATATATGACACAATGGTGTAATAGCAGAACCGAGATAAATGTTTTACATAATAAAAGAAAAAAGAACAAAGGATGTTCCAACTTCGTAATAGTCATCTACAACACAATTGAACATAAATGAATAGAAATGGAATCATCCTGAAGCAGGAACACAAACCTATGTTCAAAGGGCTCTCACTTTACCAATGAAACATCACCCAGAAGAAGACTACCTAAGTGTTAGTCGAGGATCAAACAAATCCTAGATTGCGATTGACACGAGGGGTTTAGATAATACATAGATAATCTGCCTTAAAGGACAGTATTCCTCAACCTCCGGTTGGAAAAGACAACCTATGTGCAGTAAGATCTGTGGTGGCAGAAAAGCACATACTAATTATACACTATGTATTATATCACATAATACAAATTAACTAATCTGTTACCCAACAAAAAGATCATTGAAATAATTCTAACCCTTTCTAAATAAAAAACTTTATTGATAGCGAAAGGTCACGACAAACGTAGCCACATATTATATATTACACCACATAAAACAATTTAAATAATGCAAAACTGGATAGAAGATAGTAGAAATAATTCAAATCGATTTCAAGGAGATGTGCAAAAAACTTTATTGTTAGTGAGAGGTCTTGACAATTGTACCGAACCAGGAAGGTCTTTCGTTGCTTTCCATTGAACCCACGGGAACCAATTAGAAGAGCTGTAAAATAAATACCATCGCGTATTGCAGCCGGGTAACATTCATGAGTGGGGAGACCGCATAGGAAGCGAGCGTCTGCTTCACAAGTAAGTGACCAAGACGATAGGAACGTTATCGCCAAGAGCCTAAACTAACAAAATACTTGAGCGAATCCCTCATGCATCTTTTTACTCTTTTCTCTGAATCGAAAGGAGTGCAGCCAACGCGTCTTTCCCACGACCCTATGGGGAACTCCTAAAAATCCTAAAAGGTAAAGACTCATTCATGACAACATAAAACATTACGCCTTATTGAAGATTCACGATCTCATTATCTTTGTAATCACAAACGAGATGAAGAACGGGTTTATTCGAAATTGACATTTGGCATAGGGGGCATCTCGATCCGCATAAACATAATACAAAGGAAAATGCGGACTCAGTCACGTTGCGAGAGACACTGTGTGTAGAAATAGTAGCACGGTACATTAAATTTGATACCTCCCACCGACATTACGATACTATGGGTACACATATATATACTTTTATAAATACTTTGATTTAATGACTACACAATGAGATCGCATTTGTTTTAATATAACCATAAAGAGAAATGACAGTCATGTGTGTTCTTTCTAAAAATCTATCGAGCTAGATTCAAGTGCAAATAGCTCATTTTATAAAATGCAATTATCATCTGGGGCATATAACTGACATGGAATTCACACTTCCAAATGGGAAGTTTGAAACGTAAGATGTGATGTCATGTAGAAAGTGAAGACTAATTTTCTTTATTAATTCACAGCAGAGGAGAAGTGCATCCTTCGCATGCCGGAATGAATATAACAGGTGGTATTACCAAGCCCAGGGGATAGTACTCCACCTGACGTGAGTAAGAAATTTGAAGGGGGATTAGTTTCTCTCCCTACTAAGGTCCTGACGAAAGCCATCGACCCGGTAAGGTGAATGCAGGCTGAAGCATGTTGACAAAGTGATGTGAAGGACACATTGTACGTCCCATATTTCACATCCACCGTTTTTAATCTTACCCTTATCATTTTTTAGAATAAATTGCACTTAATGGTAAAGAGGTAATTTTAAACTTTCTATTTTGCACAAATTAGATCCTAACCATTTTTCTGAGGATCTCCTCCTGGTGGAGGCCAACAAAAGACCCGATGATGATGCTATCAACCAAGATTACGCCAATGGCAAGAAACAAACCAAAGGCGGAAAATGGCTGTTGAGGGTCTTCTACATACTTGTGCCAGATCCCTCCAGGCCTCTTGGCTCCATCCTTTTTGATTTAGTGCTGTATTTTTTAAGACATCAGTGGCCAAGACAGAGAGAGTTTTTAATCTGGGGGTTATGACCTTTCTTATGGTTGTGTTTGGTGTAATGTTCTCCTCAACTTGACTTACAATGTCTAATGACGCCTGCTCATTAAACTTGGATACTTAGGGGGATATTTACGAGTCCCAGTGCGTCACTCTTACACCACGCAACATGGTGCAAGATTGATGTAACTCAAAAAAGCGATTTATGAACCCACTCAAGGCAACCTTGCGTGGCCCTGCGTGACTTTATAAATCTTGAGTAATTTAACACAGCTCAAATCGCTGTGTAGCTTTACTCTGCGCCAGGGAGGCGTTTCCATGGGTGTTGAGTGGGCCATGCCAAGCAGCATCCATGGATTTTGACGCATTCCCAGATTTACAAGCACATGTAAACCTGGTAATGCGGCAAAAATATACACCTCCCCAGGAGAGGCGTAACAAGGAGAAATATCTTTATTTCTCCTAGTTTTTTCCTCTTTCTATGTGTATTGCAGAATGCAGCACACATAGAAAGAGGAAAAAGCCTCAGGGGATTGCTTTTGTGCAGGGAAGTGCCCCTTCCTGCAAAAAAACAATCCTGCTTGCAACGCAGGCACCATGGGACCATGGTGCAGGGGATCCTGCATTGGTGCTAGGTAGCCCAGTGTGTGCCAGTGCAGGGGAAAGGACAAGAATGGAATAGTTTCTTACCTGTAACTCCAGTTCTCTTGTAGGGGTATTTCCGTGATAGTCATAATCATGTAAATAGTCCCGCCCATGTGCGTGGACCCCGGAGCACTTCATTAGATATATCTTCTTAAGTCGTCATCTTCTGCCTTTCTTCAGGAAGGCCTGCATAGACACTTAAGAGTTAAAGAGACAATAATGCAGCCTAACTAACTAGGCTACACTGGCCATTACTTCATCTTGAAGTGAAAAAAGATAGCCAGTTAACTTTTAAATTTAGCAATTTTACTGAGTTTCAACACATAGAAAACTCCCCTTCACAAAACTCCTTTTTTCATGATAGAGATGAAAGGGTTGGACAGAGAAGCCCCCATAGGCTGCCATTATGTGTCTGCAAATGGATACCGTGCCTTTAAGAGTCTCCAGAGACCCCGGTATCCCATGATGCACAGCCAGAGGCAGTTACTTTCAGTTCTTTTGAAGGCGTAGAGTAGCAATGCCTGCTGAGTCCTGGGAACGTCTGTTTCTGCCACCGGGGAGGCGGGCGGGTTGCTTATGACTATCACGGAAATACCCCTACAAGAGAACTGGAGTTACAGGTAAGAAACTATTCCTTCTCCTCTAGGGGATTTCTGTGTATAGTCATAATCATGTGAATAGATTAGCAAGCCCATCCCAAAAAAACAACTCCCCAGCGGTGGAAGAAACAGAGAATAACCTCACTATTGTGCAAATAGATTCCAAGTGAAGCCTGCCCAACCTGGAGCATCTGCCCTAGCATCAGTGTCTAGGCAGTAGTGCTTAGTAAATGTATGGACTGACTTCCAAGTGGCAGCCTTACAGATTTCCGAAATAGGTATGTTACGAAGTAAAGCCGCTGTAGCAGCTTTACCTCTGGTAGAGTGAGCCCTAGGCTTACTAACAAGAGTCTGGTAACACAGCTGAATACAGGAAACAATCCACCTAGAATTGGATTGTTTGGAGGTAGATAGACCAGTCCGAACTGAGCCATAGTTGACAAATAACTGGTCTGATCTACGAATGTCCTTAGTCTTGTCCAAATAGAACTTCAAGACCTTCCTGACATCAAGGGAATGAAGCGACCTCTCAGCAGGAGAAGCGGGATTCTGAAAAAATGTAGGCAATGAAATAGTTTGGTTCACATGAAACTCTGAAACTACTTTAGGGAGGAACTTAGGCTGAGTCCTCATAACTACCTTAGAGGAATGAAAACCTGTATATGGCTCTCGACAACAGAGTGCCTGAAGTTCGCTAACCCTGCGGGCAGAAGTTATGGCCACAAGGAAAGCCGTCTTCCAAGACAGATGCTGAAGAGAAGCCTTATGAATGGGTTCAAACGGTTCCCTCATCAGTCGAGAAAGAACCATATTAAGCTCCCAAGGAGGCAAACTTTTCTCCCCACCGAATCCAGCTTACGGCTTTCCTTATCAGGTGGTACCGTAGAAGTCGGAGCCATAGCATGCTGTTTCCTTGCCGCCACCACTATGACAGAGTCCGGGGTGGGGTCCAGTCGGAGGAAGGCAGGGTCCGAATCAGGAGGGCAGTATTTCTTCTGTAGCCTAGAAGGCGCAGATTTTATAGAAGATGGTGTCAGGAACAGTTCCATAGCAGGTTCCACTAAACCAGGCACCAATGGAAGCAAGGGACAAGATGTTTGTCTCTGCTGAAGGGTTTCAAATATAACTGAAGTTGACGGTACAGGAGCAGACAAGGGAATGTTATGTTTTAACGCTCCTCTGACCAGAACCTCCTGAAAGGTGGTGATATCATCAACGGGAGACACTCTCTGTGGAGGAGAGTCCGTTAGAGTAGGCGAGTACCTCCCCGTACTCGTGGAAGACGTGTCCCTGGTATGCCGGGAGCGAGATCTCTCGGAGCGATGGCGATGAGATCGCATGGAAGACCGGCGGTGTCTACGGGAATGATGTCTCGGCCGAGACCGTGATCTTGGTCTTCGAGGCTCTGCAGGACGCGTGGGCTGAGGAGCTATGGGCCCAGGCGGAGGCAGAGAAGGAAGCGGAGAATGAGCTGGAGGAGGAGGGGGAGGCGGAGGCGGTGGCGGCGGTGTTGAAGGCAGGTCCACCGGTTGACGAGGAGCAGGAGGCATCCTTGATGGTGAATAGGTACGGGAGTACTCCGAATCTGCAGAAGAGACCAGCCTCCTCCATTTTCGAGCTGGCTGCGAAGAAGGTGCCCTGGACTCAACGCCAGACCTCCCCCTTGACGTCGATCTACTGCTCGACGGCGAACGTCGACGTCATCTGGACCGTGAACTCCCTGTCGACGTAGACAGGCTAACTACGGAGCGAGTCCCGGAACGGCACCTCGACGTCGAACGTTGGTGGTGACTCCTCGACGGCGACCTTCTCTTCGACTCCGACCTTCTCGTCGACGGCGATCGGCAGCGACGCATCGACGGCGACCGCCGGTGCCTCCGTGACTCCGATCGATGACGATGATGCCTCGACGACGATCTGCGTTGATGAGTCGACGTTGAACGAGGGGACGTCCGCGACGGCGATCTCGTCCGAGATCTCGCCGTCCTTCTCCTCGACGTGGAGCGTCGACGTCGCTTCGACCCAGAGCCCTGAGTCGATGGAGAACATATCGTCGTCATACCTACTCTCGACGTCGTCGTCGTCTTCGACGTCGATCGGGACCGGCATCGTTTTTCCGCCGTTTTTCAACTGGGGAGACCCCCAGAGGTCGAAGCATGGGTTTTGGCAGAGAACTTACCCTCTCCTTGCCCAGAGGCTGTAGATGCTGCCTTCTGTCTTCGCTGCTCCAACCCTTGGAGTCGAATCTTCTCCCTGTCACGCAGGGTGCGCCTAGACAAGGTTTTGCAAATAGAGCATGTGTCAGGCACATGAGAGACAGGCAGACACAGAATACAGACTCTGTGTGCATCAGACTTGGCCTTCTTCCTACCACAGTCAGGACACTTGTCAAACAGAGAAGGCATTTTGACAAGAAAACTGTAGAAATTCTGCCAAAAAAAGACAGCAGAAGGAAGATACAGGCCAAAGACGTCAAGTGAAGTTGCAAAAATTCAAATACTGAAGCAAATTTTGAAGAAAATACCAAAAAAAGGTAGAGCTCAATGCTCCAGGGTCCTGCTAGCAGGAGCCGGAAAAAAGAACTGAAAGTAACTGCCTCTGGCTGTGCATCATAGGATACCGAGGGTCTCTGGAGACTCTTAAAGGCACGGTATCCATTTGCAGACACATAATGGCAGCCTATGGGGGCATCTCTGTCCAACCCTTTCATCTCTATCATGAAAAAGGAGTTTTGTGAAGGGGAGTTTTCTATGTGTTGAAACTCAGTAAAATTGCTAAATTTAAAAGTTAACTGGCTATCTTTTTTCACTTCAAGATGAAGTAATGGCCAGTGTAGCCTAGTTAGTTAGGCTGCATTATTGTCTCTTTATCTCTTAAGTGTCTATGCAGGCCTTCCTGAAGAAAGGCAGAAGATGACGACTTAAGAAGATATATCTAATGAAATGCTCCAGGGTCCACGCACATGGGTGGGACTATTCACATGAATATGACTATCACGGAAATCACCTACAAGAGAAGCATTGTATTCTTTTAAATACAGCACATTCCTGTCCTCTCATGCAGCGCTTCAAGGTCACTTGCTGAGCTTCACTGAGTGACTTTTTTGTAAATATGCCCCTTAGTATAAGTGAACCCTTTATATCCTTCTTGACGGGCACTGTGACACAGTATGTTCATGAAGCTGCATGAGTTTCCTTCTTTATGACTGCTCATGGGTGCGTTCAGTTTCATGTGGTTTTATCCCTTACACAGTTATCAGTTGTGTTTAGAGGATGTTTGGATCCAAACTTCATGTTTTCTTTGACTCCCCACACCAGTCATGGAATTGCCTGCATGTTTGTTTTTGACAGAGCTGTATGTAGACCATTTTTGAGGTAGTCTTATATTAAGTCTTATATTCCATCAAGTAGCCCACCAGTCATTTAGTAATGGAATTGATGGCAGTATTAGGGTTTACAACAGCAGTAATATTTCCACAGATCTAGTTGAGGATGCTGTGAAGAAGGAACACATTTTCAACCTGTTTGCAGATTAATAGATGTCATCAGTGATATATCATATCGTCTTGAGATCTGATCCCACTGATCTCATTGTACGCTAGTTATAGGTTCGCAGGCATTATCAGTTCTGTTCTCGTGCTTTGGAAATGTCATTCTATGACGGTTATGAGTTGACGGACATGGTCAGTGATGTATCCTACAATACGGAGATACTATCTTAAAGTAGTTCTAAATTTACATACATTAAAAGTAATCCATCCTGAAGTAGATGATCATATAAGGCTCATAGGTTAATATTAGCCAGTAGTACCTTCTCTTATGATACATACATGCTATCTGAATAAAAGTGTGGACCTGTGTTTTGAAGTCCTATGCTACTCTTCTTTTTTAAATCTGACCCAACACATTGCTCTGTGCCGAATCCAATGTTCGTGCCAACACCTCTGAGGCTAAGGGACACCTAAAGTTCCACCCACTTTAATCTAAAAATAATCCCTGTTTCTTGTCAACAGATAAACTTCATGCTTGATGGCATAGGATTTGGTGTACAGACTTATTTTTTACTCTGTTGAATTTGCAATGAAAAACTCTATGTAGTTCCCTGAACAAAGTTTGGTAATTCATAGCTGATATCCCTGATTAAGAATGATTGTGGCCATGGTGATGGTTCTCCATCAGAGTGCTATCCAGTGACCAACCACCTCCACACTGCACTCCTTGCAGAAATTATTTATGCAATTAAAAGCTGTTTTGAGATGTCGGGCTTGGTGGCGGAACACACATTCCTTCTCTCCGAGTTGGGTCACCCTGCTTGTCCAAGAGAGCTCATGAAAATGCTGTCACTGCTGAGTGACTGGCTGGGGTGTGACCATTCTAAAGCTCTCCTAAAATTATTATGTGCCGGGCTCTGCTACCCATACTTTGAAGAGCTATACTCATAAGATCTGCCTTGACCGCAAGAGTGCTTCCTGCCTTAAGACTGATTTTCTCTATTTGACAATAAATTTGAAAGAATTTCTGCCCCTGATCCTGACCTGAAGTGGTTCCCTGCAGTCTGGAAGCACTGCCCCACAAAATGATGACTAGGCACAGGACCAGTCTGCAAATCCTCTTGAGACAGGTGAGCTGCCGATTGAATTAAGGCCAGCCATGCAGCAGTGGAGACCTGACTAGGCCAACGAGTACAATGTCTATAAGTACAAATTAGCAGCCATGATCCTACCTGGAGGACACACTCACCATGCACAAATGCATTTACATCCCTGTGGGATCCCACCAGCATGCCCACAGCATAGATCTCTGTCGAACAAGGCACTTACATTGTACTTGCCAGCCCCTCTCTTGAGTTGTGAGATTGTCTGCAGACACTTGGGCCTTCTTTTGATTTATGATAGTGGTTGACAGTGGTGGCTTTCAATTCGAATGGCAGCCAGTTAGAAGTGTACAAATCCTGTAATTGCAGAATTGATATATTGAAATCCTACCCCCGCCCCTTACTCCTGGATCCTCCCAGGAAAGAGTGGTTCATAGAACTGTCTGCTTCAACCTTGCTGCACCCAGAAATGAGCCTTCCTTGGTAAAATTCACACTGACATGGACAAATAAGGTAAACTTAATCCCAAACTCTGTGGCACATATACTTTTTCCAGGCTATTACATCGTTCCTCTTTCCTTCTCTTTCTTTCCATCTTCCCTTTTTCCTACTCCTTCTAATGATTCCTTTTGTTCTCTCTTAATTCATTACCTGATTTATGGCACGAGTCTGATTGACCAATTGGCAAATGCCTTTCTGAATTCCTCTACTGGACCTGGTAACGTGTTTGTTTTCCTCAGTCTGTTTTATTTCCCCACCTCTGTTAGGAGGCACACAGTTTTTCTCCAAATCCCCAGATTAAGGTTTGTTTTATTTACTGCCCAGCTCGCGACGGAAAAGGTTGTGGGTTGCTCCGTCCACGTGCATGTTTTATTTTCCATTCTCCTGCATTCCACATGTTAGTGGAACGTGTATGTACTGTTGCTCCAGTACACCTATCTATATAATTATGTACTGATTAGTCACCAATTTTTGAAAGGCATATCTCCTAACTGACCTCTCTTTGTAACAAATTTATTGGAGTGGAACATGACAAGCTAGGCCAGTCATTGTACATATAATTCCTAAAAGCAACAGGAAGCTGAATGTGATGTACCAGCCAGGGATCCCCCACTGCCGTCTGAATTGAGCTGGGTGGTGCTGAGGCAAACATCAAAAAGAAACTCACCTGACCAAATGAGGGTTGCACATAATTGCTGGCTATCTGCAAAACAGCAATGAAACAAAAGCATATCAGTTACCCCAAATCAACTCATTGCACATACAGTGTGTTGTTGACGTCAATAATTGCTGGCCACTATTTGTATAAATATGTTGCACACTTAATTATTTGCATACTTTTGAAGACCCACACTGTTATCTAAAACAGGAACAATGAAGAAGCCATGAGATTCTAATGAATAGGCATAGAGCCCAAACACTCCTACCGGAACCTTCAGAAGCTGGCAGGGAGTTTTCTGACGCGATAAGGTATTTTTAAAAATGTTACATAGTCATCTAGTCCATATTAAAATCTGCTTGTTTCACACATAAAACCAAAAGTAAATTGCTCACATATTTTTTGAAGGATCTCCGAGTCAAAGGATCTCAGTGCCTTACTCTGACTTATGATAACCTTGCCCATTTCACTCCCTTCATTCCTTCCTAGCCATTGTGCATAAGAGAAAGTCTTAAGCCCTCATTGCAAGAGGGTAAATGACGATTCTGAGTTTTACCTACAAAAATAGTGCATAACATGCATATTTAGGGCTCATCGTGCCAAAATCTACATGTTGCAATATTTATATGGCTTTTTCACCAGTTAAATTTAGGCATATTCAGAACTGTTTAAATTTGCCTGCATGAAAATTGCAGGAGTGCGATGTTCGCATCAAAAACGTGGGGATTCCGGTATGTATGGGAACAGAAGTTACAGCAGATGGCAGAATGTAATGACCCACACCAAATGAAGGCCTATCAGGTGAAAAGCATTAATGACACTTGTCATGAAGGAAGGCCACATGACCCTTGGTAGCTCACAGTTGCCAACTAATTTGATTTAATCAGGAAAAAACAGTAAGAAAGACCACAAGTTAAGATCTTACTCCATAAATATTTATGTGATTTGCATGGCGCAGCTTAAAAATACTGGCAAGCATGACTCAGTCTTTCATCCTTTTGAGACTGATCACACAAGTACTATTAAAGGCTGAACAATAGTTATGTACATGCCATCATGTGTCTGCCAATGCATTACTGATGTGGGGTGTATTAGTTATATTGTTGTGCTGGGTGGCTGTATGTAATTTAATAGAATAATGAATTAACCATAATACAGAATACCATTTCTGAGAGACCATTTCACCAAAAATTGTTTAATCGGGATTTTGAAGGTGAATGGTATTTAGCACTTTGTAGAAATCAATTTATAAGATGTCTTTTATTTTTAAAACTGCCCTTTGAATTCTATATGCCATTAAACTTGAAAAATAGGTTATTTCTGTTGCTTCTTACAACAAGGTTTCCAAAGACACATTCCCTTCTCACCTCTCTTCCCACGTCCTGTCAATGGTTGATATATCAATATACGCGATAGGTGGTTGGGGTTCAGGCTCTCTTGGCCAAGGGAGCAAAAGAGAGAGCGCCGGCATCAGAGCTCGGGATTGGTTGTTACTTCTGTTTGTTTCTTTTGGTGAAGAAGAATGGAGGGCTTCATGCCATCCTCGATCTTTGCCCTTTGAACTTCTTCCTTCAGAAGGACAAGTTCAAAATGCTCACCCTGGCCAAGTCCTGTCTGCCATAGATCCAGGAGATTGGATGGTAGTGCTGGGTTTGCAGGAAGCATACTTCCACATTCATGGCCTGCAGACCCATGGGCATTACCTGTAGTTTCAGGTAGGTCACAAGCACTTCCAGTTCTCTGTGTTCTCCTTTGGCTCTGCCAGTGCACCTCGGGTGTTCACAAAAGTAATGGTGGAGGTCGCAGCTCATCTGAAGAGGTTGGGAATACCAGTCTTCCCATCCCTTGATGATTGGCCACTGAAAGTGGGCTTGCCCCACACAGTCGTAAGCCACCTCCAGACGATGGTCGACATGTTGACATCTTTGGGTTTCTCCATCAACATGCCAAAATGACACCTTACTCCTGCACAACAACTTTTCTAAATAGAAGCCATCCTGGACACAGTGCTTTTCCGAGCCATCCATGTGCCTCAACGAGTCCAAGAAATTCGGGCTACGATCCCAATGTTTCAACCTTTGACCTGGGTCTCAGTAAGAGCAGCTCTGAGGCTTCTGAGCCTCTTGGCCTCCTGCATCCTGCTTGTGGACCACGTCATGTGGCATATGTGGGCTCTGCAATGGGATCTGATGTCTCAGTGGGTTCAGCACCAAAGCCGCCTCTCAGACGCTATGCAGATGTGGAAGGAGACTACGAAAGACCTGCAGTGGTGGCTGCTCCACTACGACTGGACCAGCACCAGACTCCTCTCCCTACTCCTCCCAGAGCTAACTGTCATGATGGAAGCACTGTTACTGGGTTGGGGAGGCCATCTGGGGGAGGTGGTGGTCCGAGGACTCTGGTGTCTGGCTGAGGCTAGCCTCCACATCAACCCTGCTGGAGTTGCGAGCACAGAAAGCGTTCCTCCTGACAATCAAAGGAGAATGGGTGCAGATACTCACAGACAACATAACTGTCATGTCCTATTGCAACAAGCAGGGTGGTCGGGGGTCGTGGGTTTTTAGTCCAGGAAGCACTGCGCCTCTGGAAGTGGTTAAACGCTCAGGGTATTTCCCTGATAGTCCAGCACCTGGGCAAAATCTTTAAACACCAGGGCATAAAAACTCAGCTGACGTTGCTTAGCGGATCACGAATGGCGGTTACACTCACAGGTGGCGCAAGGCATCTTCAAACAATGGGGAGAACCCTGGCTTGAGCTATTAACCACCGCAGAGCATGTGCAGTTTTAAAACTTTTGTGCTTTGGAGTTCCCAAGGCAGTTTTTCAGCAGAGAAGCCTTTTACCAACATTGGAGATCGGAACTCCTGTATGCCTTTCTGCCCTTCCCTCTCCTGCCCAGAGTACTCAAGAAGTTTACAGAGACAGGCCCAAGTCATCCTAGGGCCCCCAGACTGAGCAAGGAAAGTGTGGTACCCGGAACTTCTGGCCATGAGCATATGTCATCCAGTGCGGCTGCCCTTAAGGGAGAACACCCTGTCGCAACAGTAGGGCTGAGTCTTGCACCCAATCCTGCACAATCTACACCTCCATGCATGGAAGCATGCATTAAGCAGCGGCAGTTTACATCTTTTGCGGTTCCTCCCGAAGTGCCTGGTTTCATCTAGGCAGCCAGGCATCCATCAACCAAATTGATTTATGCGTGACCCTGGGAGAAGGTTGTTGACTGGTGTTCTTCCCGAAACAAACATCCCCTGAAGAACAAGTTACTTACCTTCGGTAACGGTTTTTCTGGTGGATACAGTATCTGCCTGTGGATTCCTCACCTTTTGAATTACCCCTGCGCCAGCATTCAATGGAAACTTTTTTTCCTAGCTCTCCCACGTTGACGAGGACGTCATAATAGCACGGCTCCGCTCGCGACACCGTATGATGTCACCGGAGCCATAAGAAGACCTCGACGGCGTGCTGACGTCAGTTACATCCCTTTTTTCCGAGCCTCCGAGACAAACGGGCGGACCGACAACATTTCCACAAGTATACACAGTATACATAATATATATACAAATACATATAGTATATACATAAACAGAAAGGAAAAGCCAATAAACAAAGCACTTCCTAGCTGCGAACTGTATGCATGAAAATGACATAAAAATAACCATGTCAGACAGTTATAACTTTTTCGGTATAAACAGGAGGACAACGGGGAGGCGCGTAGGTCAGTGAGGAATCCACAGACAGATACTGTATCCACCCAAAAAAGCGTTACCGAAGGTAAGTAACTTGTTCTTCTGATGGATACATCTGCCTGTGGATTCCTCACCTTTTGAATTGAATCCCCAAGCCGTACCTCTCCCGGAGGAGGGTGTCCACCTGACTATACCAAAAAATCTTGCAGAACAGAGCTTGCAAAATGGCCGTCCCTCCTAACCTCAGAATCCAAGCAGTAATGCTTCGCAAAGGTGTGGAGGGAAGCCCAAGTTGCCGCCTTACAGATGTCCACAACAGGAACACCTCTAGCCAAAGCAGAAGAAGAAGACATAGCTCTGGTGGAATGAGCTCGAATACCTTCAGGCGGCTCCTTCTTGGCCAGGGCGTAGTAGATCTTGATACACAAGATGATCCACCTGGAGAGTGTACGTTTGTGGACAGCTTGTGGAAGGTTGAGGGGAGGATAGAAGGTAGGTAAAGTAATAGACTGTCCTAAATGGAAAGGAGTAACCACCTTAGGCAGGAAAGCAGCCCTGGTCCTTAGAACCATCTTTTCTGCATGAATGGTTAAAAACGGAGGTTTTGAACTAAGAGCCTGAAGCTCACTTATCCTCCTGGCCGAGGTAATAACGATCAAAAAGACAGTCTTGAAAGAAAGAAGCCTCAACGGGCAACTATGAAGAGGCTCAAAAGGAGACCCCATCAAAAATGTAAGAACTAGATTCAAATCCCACTGAGGCATAATGAAGGGAATGGGAGGAAACTTATTGGTTAGGCCCTTAATGAACCTCATAACAATGGGGGACTTAAATAAAGACGGCTGATCCGGTAAACAGAGAAAAGCCGACAAAGCCGATAAATTTCCCTTTACTGTAGCCACAGCACAACCCTGCTGGGCCAAGGAAAGTGAAAATCCCAGAATGTCAGACAAATGGGCCTAAAGGATCGATAGACTTCTCTCCACAACATTTCACAAATTTTGACCACCTAGATGAATAAATAGATTTGGTGGAGTGTCTCCTGGATGATAAAATAACATCCACCACATCCGGTGGGAGAGAGAAAGAACTCAGGTTGCCCCTTTCAATCTCCAGGCATGAAGGTGCAGGCTCTGGAGGTGGGGGTGTAGAACCTGCCCCAGCGACTGTGAGAGGAGGTCTGCCCTGAGAGGGAGACGGAGCGGAGGGTGCGACGAGAGGTGAAGTAGATCTGTGTACCACACCCTTCTTGGCCAATCCGGGACGATCATAATGACTTGGGCGCGGTCTTGGCGAACCTTCCTCAGAACTCGAGGAATTAAGGGTATGGGAGGAAACGCGTAAAGGAGTTGCGAGCCCCAATCCAATTGAAACGCGTCCCCCAACGCCCCCTGCATCGGATACTGAAGGCTGGAGAATGACGGGCAGTGCGCGTTCTCCCAAGTGGCAAAAAGGTCCACCCGAGGAAACCCCCACATCTTGAAGATGTGATGGACCACCTCTGGATGAAGGCGCCACTCGGGATCGGCCGAGTAATGCCGACAGAGACTGTCCGCACGTACATTCAGCACCCCGGACAGATGATTTGCAATCACACAAATCTGATGGCCCTGAGCCCAGGACCAGAGTCGCAGAGCCTCTCTGCAGAGACGATACGACCCTACCCCTCCCTGTTTGTTTATGTACCACATTGCGGAAGTGTTGTCCGTCAGGACTTGAACCGACTGACCGCGGAGGGAGGAAAGGAAGGCCTTGAGAGCCAAACGTATTGCCAGCAATTCCAAAAGGTTGATGTGAAGCAACCTCTCCTCTGGAGACCAAAGACCTTTGATCTCCAGAACCCCCAGATAAGCACCCCACCCTAGAGTGGAGGCATCCGTGATCACTGTGGCCACTGGTGGAGGAGGCTGAAGAGGAGGCTGAAAGGTCTTTCCTTGAGACAGGTTGCCCTGCACACTCCACCAAGACAGCTCCGCTGCAGTGTCTCTGGAGATTCTGATCTTCTCCCCGAGATCTCCATTGTCCTGATACCACTGCCTGCGGAGGCACCACTGGAGTGCCCTCATGTGCCAGCATGCATGGTTGACCAACAGTATGCAGGAAGCAAACAGACCGAGCATGTGTAGGACCTTCAGGACTGGAACAACCGCCCCATCATGAAATAAAAGAATCATCTCCTGTATGTCGAGAATCCTCTGCGGAGGCGGGAAAGCTCGACACACAGTAGTGTCCAGTACTGCCCCTATGAAGAGGCTGCGCTGAGAGGGCACCAGGTGAGATTTGGGTACATTTATTGAGAAACCCAAGTTGAACAACAATTGCGTTGTTGCATGCAAGTGGTTTAATGGCGCCCTTCCTCACCCAATAACGCCGGTACGTTTAGGTCCTTTGTTGATAGATGGGGCCACGTGGCCCGTTTTGGCTGGGTATACCCCACACCTGCGTCGATTGACAACAGCGACGCTTGCAGAACTCCGCGTGTTACATAAGTCTTTAATACGCGTGCATAGAGCTGTTATACAGTTCGTGTCGCGCAACTTTCAGGTGGGACCACCTGGGGTTGCTGCGCAACCTGCGGGACCTGGTGGTGTGACCATCAGTCCCCTTATGGTAAATTCAGTAATGGGCAAGCGTCCACAGAATAAGGATGAATTACCTTATTGGCTTGCTGAAAAATTTGGACAAATAGAAGCTGTTTTTCCAAACACATCTCCTGTGGAGAAACACAGGATATTGACTATTAGTTTGCCGAAGGACTTACTTCCCGAGTTGGCTGATTGTAACACCTGGGGTAAGGTGTTTGCAGCGGTATATTCGAAGTGTTTCGGCACTCCTTCCATGACCGTACTCCCTTCCGTGATTAAACGTGTTCAAGATGAACACCGAGCCGAGGCAGCTGTAGAGTTGGGAATGAGACTGGTGGGAGTGTTCGACGTGGTTGCAGATATGATCCTTGCAAATGTCAAGGCGCGATGCGGTAAGCTTTCAAATGGCAAATCGCTTGGAGGCTGTGCCTGATGCAGACAAACCACGCGAACTACCAAAAATTATTGCAAAGGCTTATAAGACCATTGGCCGCAATAGTTTGGGGGTTAAGCCTTTTACTCAAACGCCAACTCAATCTCAAACTACACAAAAAGTCCAGACAGATAAAGATGGACGTCCGTTCTTTCCTAAAAAGAACTGGAAAAATAAAAAACAGGGGCAGCAACAACAGAAGCAGGGTTCGCGTGCTGGTTCACCGACACCTGACTCTTCTGAGCGTACTTATGACTTGCGCGACCGCGCGAAAATTAAGTCTCCTGATAGGGTTCAAGTCCCTGATCAGCGTTCTCCTCGTTCTTTACAGGACACATCTGGCTCTCAAGTCGGTGGTGGAGATCGCCAGGATTGTGGCAAGAGTCATCCTGCGCCACAGGGACGTGATCAACCTCGTCAATTTGACGTCAAAGGGAAACAAGAGGAGCAACCACGCTTCCGTCCCCTGTTTCCAAAGAAAAAGGTTGCCGCTTTGACAGCGAGATATGCCACAGATGGTGAGAACCCGACTGCTGGATTGGACTTGGGCGGTGACTCTGCTCGACAGCGCAGCGGAAGTTACCATAGTGCGGGAGGCACTGCGTCCTTGTCTGGAGGCGACAGTAACTGAAACTTTCATTACAGTAGAGACAGCTGACACCCGGGTTGCCCCCCAGGATAGGCTGTATAATATAGTTTTTCAAATTGAAGGTGACATTGAACGTGTGGTCACAGGGATTTTTTGGAAGAATCTGACCGCTTCCTATGACATTTTGTTAGCAGAGGCAGATTGGACCCCACCTTTTGTACTGGCCGCATCAAGAGAGGAGGACGTGATTCTTCCGAGTTTTTCGCGTTACGTCCCCAATGAGCATGCAGAGGCTTTTGCAGCTGAGTGGGCTTTGGCCCTGGCGCCGGCAGTGTACCGTAATCAAGTGGGCTGGGATAAAGATTATCCACCACATGAAATTCCATTGCGGTCCATACCTCAACCTCAACCCCAATATCCCATCCGGCAGGAAGCCAAAGTTCCTGTTTCTGATGTTCTAACTGAGTTGGAGTATCAAGGAGTGATTGAGACGTGTGTCACCGATGAATAATCCTCTTTTTACTGTTTCCAAACCCGATGGGTCTTATCGCATAGTTTTGGATTACCGGCATTTGAACTCTCATTGTCGTACTTGTGCGGTACAGAATACCCATAGCTCTGCTCTTGTGGACAGAATTGTTCGTAAAAAATATAAAACGACACTTGACATCTCCAATGGCTTTTACAGTCATAACCTGGCCCCTGAATGTAGTCAATGGACCGCATTCACGGCCGGTGGAAAACAGAAAACATTTCGACGTTTACCTATGGGGTATAAGAATGGCCCCGGGGTTTTCGCCGCGCGTGTTGTCTCTTTGTTAGACAGCATAGACCCAGATGCATACTCGTATGTTGATGGTATTTATCTCACAGACGACGAATTGTGGCCGCATCTATGCCGTGTTGACCGCATCATCCTTCAGTTTGCGGACTACGGATACAAATTTAATTTTGCTAAATCGCACATCGCTTGCTATTCGGTGCTATTTTTGGGCTATGAGCACAATAATGAAGGTATCATCTACACCGATGGTTCTGCGCAACCGGCCACTGGTTCTAAACATGCTTATTCAGCAGCTTGTGCTATTGTGGCTGGTGCGATGGTGAATGGAGAATTCAAGTCTAGTATAGTGCATACCCAGGCGCTAGGGGACTGCACCGCCCAATTGGCCGAGCTGCGCGCTTTGGTTCTAGCTCTCGAGTTTGCAGATCCAAGTGTTTCTGCACTCACTGTGTGCGATTCTTACTACTGTGTTCAGTCTTTCAATGACAACTTATTCTTTTGGTCTCAAAATGATTATCGAGATTCTAAAGGCAGCACAATTAAGCATAAAACGCTTTGGGTTCGAGTGGCGGATCTTAAACAACGTCTGCCACTCACACATGTTATACATACTCTTGGCCATCAGCATGTGGAAGCACACGCTCTTGGGAATTGTTTGGCTGATGAAGCAGCCAAATCTGCAGTAGCCACGTGTTCCTTAGCAGCCGCTACAAGGTCTATGACTAAAATTGATAATGACATCTTGGCAGCAATTGCTGCAACAGCGGAGGGCTCTAATTATCCACAGGGTTTCCCTTCAAAGTATTCTTATCAGTTAACTCCTGAAAAAGTTCCTTTTGCTAGAATACCTGACGTTGGAGATCGGCTGATTCCCAACGCGGACCGCAGACACACTTTGATCAAGACCGCACACGAAGGTATGGCTTCGGCCCATGCTGGAGTGTCCGCGACGGTTTCTATCTTGCAGCAACGTTATTGGTGGCGTGGTTTATATAAACAGACCCGTACTTATGTGCTTTCGTGTGGCATCTGTGAACAAATCAAGCCTTCTACGGTAACACGTCCGCCCCAAACACAGCTTTGCATTGCGAATCACCCCTTTGCCTGTGTTTATCTTGATCACTGCGGTCCTTTTACTTCTGATACTGCTTATAAATACATTTTGGTTGCAGTTGATTCGTGCACTAGATTCCTTTGGGTTTGGCCACAACGCAGTGCTGACGCTCGAAATGTCATCAGGGATTTGCGTGTCTTTGTAGGGATTTTTGCCTGTGGCACCTTTCATTCAGACCAAGGTCCTGCGTTCGCCTCTAAGGCATACAGGGATGCGAGGAAGTCTTTGGGGGTGCTGGTGCAGTTTTCGTCTCCATACAGGCCTGAGGGCAATTCAATTGTGGAGCGAATGAACCGTGACTTAAAGGAATCCTTGACAGCTAGAGTCTTAGGTACTGGCAGGAACTGGCTGGTCCACTTGTATGGGGTTCAACGTGCACTTAATAATCTCCCTAGAAGACCTCTGGGTGGGCGGACCCCATACGAGATGCTCTTTGGCATCAAAATGTTTGTGCCAGACCTTGATGGTCTAGACGTTGCGGCGGCAGCCACGACCTTTGACGTAGATAATCATTCTACTATGTTACAGGACCTACAAGAGACCCGTGCCCTTGCTACTGAACTTGCTACTGAACATTTGCCTTCAGCAACAGATGCTGCACTGCCTATTCCGGTGGCCGGCTGGCTTCCAAAAGTTGGTGATCTGGTCCGAGAGAAGTTGGAGAACAAAAAAGAATTTGGTCCCTCTTATCGTGCACTGGTTCCAGTGCTTGGCTTGAAGGGCACTCGTACAGTCATTTTACCACCGCTTCCTGGTCGCAAGGACAACAGATACATCTCCATTGACAATGTCAAGCTACAACATCTGACTGATTCTGAATAGTGTGACGCCTGCTGTTTCGTGTCCCACAATTTTGAGAAATCCTGGGGTTAGCGCATCTTTCAGCTCACCTAATGACACTGTCATCGAGATGGACCCTGTTGTTGACCATTTATCTGTCCCTCCTGCTCCCTCCTGCAACGAGGACGTTGAGTATGCTTATCCCACAAGTGAGTCTTTGCATGGCTTGCCTGAAGGCTCGTTACACCATGACAAGTTTTATTTTGACTCGTCTTCCACCACTTCAATTGGCCCTACCAAATTGTCTCTTTTTGTTTCTTGGTTTAAACAGACTTATTTGGTCCCTCCCTGGACATACATCTGGTTGGTACTGACCACGATTTTTCTCTTTATGTCAATTGGGTTTGTGACGGTGTTTTTCCTACTCATCAATGGTCACTACTTACCTGAACGCTCTGCTGTGAACTTGGTTGATGGTATTTTGGCCCCTCACTCCTCTTCCCACATCATGAAGCGTGACCAAACTCTTGTTAACATTTCAGCATTGCCAGTTGCGGATGGCATCATCTGGGATAAAGTGGATTATCAGGTCCATGGTCCGACGGAAATTATTAACGTTCCATACGTATTTCGCGTCTCCATGGGTGATGTGGTAATGAAGGACATACGCTCAGAAGACTGGGAAGTGCATGCAATACAATCATTGTTTTCCAATTTGAAATATTATGCTGCTTTTAATGCTGAAGATTTATATTTAAATTCTGCCAATTATGCTGATTTATTCTGTTATCAACATTATGGACATCATTTCCTACATAAGACTAATACATTACGTCCTGTTGTCAATTACACACAGTGGGAACATTGTCCTGCACCATTAAAAGGTAGTTCGAAAACTCTCAGAGACAAATTTACATATTTTACAGACTTTGATAGGTCAACACCCGAGTCGTATTATTTTAAATTAAATGTTCCATCAACTCCCAAAGTAATGTTGACCCATACAAAATTGATTTATTCAAATTCCTTCAGACATGATCTGTCTGTCAAGGGTTATGATCACTGGAGGGCCACCGTTGATTTGAAATCGATCTGGGGTTCAAGGTCCTGGCAGGTGCGAGGCACTGAAGCCTTACATCGTGCCTGCCTTATCTCAGCACAAATTTTGTTTTTAAATGAAACAGTTTACCAGACCACTTGCTTTGGTTTGGCAACTGCAAAAAAATTAAACGCTCCTGCCATTCCTTCTATAGGTGAGTATAATAGTTGGCGTATATACACTAATTATACCATTGAATCCTTACAATCGTTATTTCAAAATAACACTTTTGATGTGTCTGAATTGGATTATTTAGGTTGGCGAGTTTGGCAGACGAGTTCGAATGCCTGCCAACTTCGTTTTCATAACACCAATTTGGGTTATATGCAAGACAGACCCGACCCAAGATTTCCAGACACACATTCGGTAACAACCTATTCGGTTGGAAAATTATGTCAACAGTGGTTGCAGCACTCTACACTATTGTCCCTTAAACAACATTTATCGTTGTTGTCCAACAACATTAATTTGGCCGACTTTGTCTTGGGGCCATGGGTTCCTAGAACAAAGAGATTCTATTACGCAGCTTACAATGAAATATGGAAATTTTCACAGATTGAAGCGGCGTCACGTCTGCGGGAAATTGACCACGCGAACTTAGAAAAGGTTCTAGCTGTTGTCGATAATAGTATTAACACACTATCTTCCCGCATTTACACATTGGATAATATTGTTTCTTCTGTTATTGATATTGTGCAAGAAGATGTGTCTCTGTTATATCATGGTCAAAATCAATTGCGTTCTGTCATGCAATTCGCATGGACTTTGCAAACTCTAAAAATGGGAAAAGTACCATGGGATTATTTAAATGCGACTGCTTTGTTTCTACCATTTAATTTAACTGACAAACAGCAGTTCATGTCCATGAAAGATGCAACTTACACTCTTCTACACATAGAAAAAATAGACCCTTTGCCCTTTTCTGTAGCGGAAACTGATACTGCTGTTTGGCTAATTTATGGGGTCATATCTTTGCCTTTCTCAACGTTCCAATTCAGCTCCTGTATGAAACATTACCCGTTAGGCTGCTTTGAACCCCTGGGTAGTGCTTTTCTGCATGAACTGTGGTCTTTGCTTTTACCTACCGATGTTTGCGGGAAGAAACTGAAGTATACCTTACAGGGGAGGACTGTGATTCTACAGTGGGTCATTCCCTTGTTTGCAAAAATATCAAGTTGCACGGAGCATGTAATATGCCAGCTCCGAACCTTGCATGTGTTTTAAAAGGTAATGCGGTTCCCGCAATAATTCCCACATTCACTCTGCTTACTAACGGTAGTTATCTTATTCTAAATAACCAAGAATGCTGCGGCTTGCTGGCTGGCATACCATACATAGTAACGGTTTCACAGCGCGTAATTTGTTGTAAAAATTTGCTTTTTCCTCCCCCGCGTGGCAGCTCGATAGCTCAATTTGGCCTTCCATACCAACTTTGAAAGCAGATTTCAACAAGTTGAGCAGATTAAAGGCGCTTTTAACCCAACAAGAAGTCGTCCTTACCTCCGCACGAGAAACTTTCAACCTGCAGGTGGCTAGCGCTGCTAGTGAAATTCAAACTCTTTTAACAACTAATCTCCCACTACATTTTGGGGAGCTAATACACCGCATATTTAATGCGTCTGACACAAGTGGCCTTGCTAATGTTTTTAAAGCTGTCCGCTCTGGCCTTGTGACTTCTTTTCAGACAATATTTGGTGTTATACCTGCATTCATTCATTCTATCTTTTCCAGCGTCTTTGGTGGCTTCCCTTTAATGCTGGCGTTAGCTGCTGGAATCCTGCTTCTACTGTGTCTGCTGCGCAATGGCTGCTCCTCTTTTGGTACTGCACAGACCAGATCGGCTGCAATTGCTCCGTGATCGTATGCATGAATGCTTCGGTGCACTACCACTGACAGCCCTCAGTGTGTCTTATGGGTTGTCCTTCCGCTTTCCATACTTCACTTGCATGCAACCTGTTTTTTCATGTCTACAATGTCCGTTTACATGGGCATTGGATTTGTGCCTCTCCAATTGGTCATGTCCGGACCCGGATTTCGACCAGCTGATGGGTCCCTTAGTGGCCCATGAGCGGGACTGTTCTGGGGTTGGCTTTATGGCGCTTGCGGCTACACTTGGTATCTTGGCTCAATGGGATGTCTGTGAGGCTGCGCAGAATCTCCTACTTCAAAGTTACATCGAATATCATGCAAGTTGTCTAGAAATGCTAATGGAGACACCTGCATATGAGGAGCACACCTGTTCGTTCGATTTGATGAACTGGATGGCGTCCCTATTTTCTACCAACTGCAATGATTTCCTTCTGGAGGGTATTGCATTTTATTGCTCCTACACTCTGATGGATTAAATTCACCAGTCCTTGGATTCCTAAGGCCCTTTAAACGCGCTTATATTTTTTCCTAATTGTTTTTTTTTCTTTTTCCCCCCCAATCACACTTTAGAACTCTGCTCACACTTTTTGAACTCTGTTTTCGTACTATGTCTACATGCAATGACCTTACCAGGGGGAGGGTGTAGTATGGATTGTGGGACCATTGTTGACATCTGCTAAGTTAGCATGAGCTTCGCTGCCATGAGGCTGCTTTTACGCACGACACTGCATGCATAGATTTCACAAGACTTTGTTTGTGCTCTTTCACATGAGAACTTGCTGCTTTTCGCATTCTCTGCTGTGCTCTGAGGTTTAGTCTGCACACGATGTACAAGGTCGATCAACAATGCCCCTTGTTATTCTGTTCTGGTCAGTCCCTCGCACCTAGACATTACATGACACACAGCTGCACTACTGAAAATCGTATACTTTAATATTGCAAGCTAAACATGTGGTGCAGGCATTTGGAGAGATTCCTTTCCGGAGAGAAGAGCTGTGCTTGTCCTGAGATGTAAACTTTTCATCTAGGCCTTGAGGTATGTGGTCTGCTGACAAAGCCCAGAGGTCTTCTTTTTTATAATAAACTATTTCTTACCACGGGGAGGGTGGTTAGGTATTGTAGCCCTTTTCCACTGTCTTTACAAAATGATATCCCCGTTTATATTCTATGGAATTGTGACAATGCTGACTATATTGTGTTTATGAATTTTGCTGCTAGTAATGTCACGTGTACTGTACAATAAAGCGCGTTAGTTAAAATAAACATTTTAAACTAAACCGTGACTCTGATTACTCGCATTGTGGACAAGTATGAGTGACTGAGCGAAAGAGTTGTCTTGGTCCCACGATTCCTGAGAGAGTCGGGAGTGTCGTGTTCTGGGTTGTCTAATCATTGGTAGCTTCGCTGTTAGTCGGAGAACCAATGAGACACTATAGCTAGTCGGTTTGGGATTTTGGGTACTAATGTGGTAGGTTGGTACACCCCTATTCACTGAGGTCCTGTTTTCCTGCTCATAGTTCTGTATATGTGCAGAATCCCTGCAACATTGAGATTTGGGTACATTTATCGAGAAACCCAAGTTGAACAACAATTGCGTTGTTGCATGCAAGTGGCGCAACACCATCTCTGGAGACTTGGCTTTTAGCAGCCAGTCATCCAGATAAGGGAAAACAGGAACCCTGACTTTCTGAGATGTGCTGCCACCACCGCCATCACCTTTGTGAAGACCCGTGGTGCGGAAGTTAGACCGAACGGAAGGACCGCAAACTGGTAATGTTGCGACCCTACTATAAACCGGAGATACTTCCGATGCGACTTCAGGATGGGAAGATGGAAATACGCATCCTGCAAATCGATCGACACCATCCAGTCTTCCTGTTGCAGCACCAGAAGAACCTGAGCCAAGGTCAACATTTTGAACTTTTCCTGCCTGAGGTAAAAATTCAAAACCCTGAGGTCCAGGATCGGCCTCAATCGGCCGTCCTTTTTGGGGATCAGGAAATAACAGGAGTAACATCCCTGACCCCTTTCCTGCTCTGCAACCACCTCTATCGCCCCTTTCTGCAACAAGACAAGAACCTCCTGTTGTAAGAGCAGTAAATGGTACTCTGAACACCAATCCTGGCGAGGAGGGTAAGGAGGTGGAAACTCTAGAAAAGGGAGGGCGTACCCATTTTCCACAAGATTCAAAACCCAACAGTCTGAGGTAACCGATTTCCAATCTTGTAGAAAATGGGACATCCGACCCCCTACAGGACCAGCATGCTCCAAGATGGGGGATCTAGAGCTGCTTTCCCGTGGTACCAGTGGGGGGGACAGGAGAAGAGGAGGAGGAGGAAGACTGCTGCCGAGAGGCTCCTCGAAGACGGCCTCTACTTTTTCCCCTGTATGAACTGTACAGAAGATTCTGCTGTTGTTGTAGGCTGCTGACGGCCTCGAAAGGAAGCTGCCTTCCCAAAACCTCGATACCTCTTGTAGCCATAGCCCCTAGGCTGAGACTGCAGGCCCAAAGATCTTGCAGTAGCCCTACTGTCTTTAAAACGCTGCAAAGCAGAGTCCGCTTTGGTACCAAACAATCTTGAGCCATCGAAAGGTAGATCCAGTAGAGTAGCCTGAACATCTGACGAAAAACCTGAAGATCTGAGCCAGGCATGTCTTCTCGTAGCAACTGAAGAACCCATTACCCGGGCAACCGAGTCTGCAGTGTCCAGACCCGACTGAATGACCTGACAGGCAGCTGCTTGTGAATCTGAAAGAGCCTCAACAAAATGAACTCGATCATCCTCAGGAGGTTTAGGGGCCAATTGCTTAACAGAGTCCATAAGGGCATGAATGTACCTTCCAAGCAAGCACGTGGCGTTTGTAGACTTCAGCGCCATACTTGCTGAGGAAAACACCTTTTTGGCCGACTATTCTAACTTTTTTGAATCTCTATCCCCTGGGGTGGTAGGAAAGGACCCATACGACTGCTTGGAGCAAGAAGCTTGAACCACCAAGCTTTCTTGAGATCGGTGGGCAGAAAGAAAAGCTGGATCACCAGGAGCAGGGCTATATCTCCTTGCCACTGATCTGGAAACTGCACACCTCCATAATTGGCTCCGTCAACACCTCATTGAAAGGCAGTAGATGCTCACTAGAAGAAGAAGCGGAATTAAGCACTTCAGTCAGAATATTTGACTTTACTTCAACTGAAGGTCCAACAATTCAGCAGCTTTTCTGATCACCACATGATAAGGGGCGACATCCTGAGAGGAAAGAGCCTTTGGTGAAGAAAGTTCCCACTCCAGGGAAGTGTCTAAGCCACTAGCCTCATGTAGACATTCAAATTCATCTACGGAGTTGAGAATCTCCCCTTCCTCTTGCTCCTGCTGGTACTCATCTTCCTCTAGCAGCCTTTGTGCTTCTCTCCTGGATCGCTGCTTCAGGATCGGTGTCGGCGGCGCCAGCCAGTGACAACGGCGCCGGCGTTGAAGGAGAACCTTCCGAAACAGGCAGCGGCGCCGATCGAATCCGAGATGGCGCCGGTTCGACACTAGAGGGTGATTGAGGTTTCGGAGTCAAAAACCTCGGCGCCGGAAACTGCCAAGATGGAGCCGTCGGCATAAAAGGCACGAAGAGTGCCTGGGCATACTGCTGGGGGATGCCCAAGTTAAAGGCAAGCAGACCCACGGGCCAGAAGGCGCACCGGTAGGGTAGGATGCCCTGGCAAACATGCCCGAGATTGCATTCAGGAAATACGAGGGATCCGCTCTTGGTCCTGGGAATGGAGGGTAAGGATCCGAACCCCCTTGGTCTGGATCCATCCGAGGCCGTACAGGAGGCTGGGGCTGCGGAGCCGGTGACATCGGCGCCCGCACAGGTGAAGCCGCAGGAACAGGAGAAGTCTCTCTGGAAGCCGGAGAATTCCTGGGCGCTGGAGAACCTCTGGGCGTCAAAGAGTCTCTGGGCGCCGGCGAACCCCTCGGAGCCGGTGAGTGGATCGGAGTCGCCTGCGGAGAAGGAGAAGGCAACGGAGAGACAAAGTCTTTTTCTCGGCGCTGCTGAACAGGTGAGGCTGATCTCAAAGCCTTGCCCTTCGAAGAGCGACGTCGTGAACCGTGTCTTCTCTTCTACTTCTTATGCTTCTTTGACTTTGAAGTATGCGAGGTCGACGACTTTGAGCGCTTACGACCCCTTTTCTCTTTTTTCGCCCTTGCCATGAAGAGTTTAGCTTCACGTTCCTTCAGTGCCTTTGGGTTCATCTTCCGACAGCACGAACACCCTTCGACGTCGTGGTCCAAAGAAAGACACCAAAGGCAGTTGTCGTGAGGGTCTGTCATAGACATATGGCCCCAACACTCCCTGCAGGGCTTGAAACCCGACTTCTTCAAAGTAGCCATTCCTACAGAACCACGAAGAAGATGGAAGAAACAAAGTAATCACAGAGAAATGGAGAGTCCCAGAAAAAAACTGTTACGTGTCGACGGCGCGGAAAAAAAGGAACTGACGTCAGCACGCCGACGAGGTCTTCTTATGGCTCCGGTGACGTCATACGGTGTCGCGAGCGGAGCCGTGCTATTATGATGTCCTCGTCGACGTGGGAGAGCTAGGAAAAAAGTTTCTGTGGAATGCTGGCGCAGGGGTAATTCAAAAGGTGAGGAATTCACAGGCAGATGTATCCATCAGAATGCGTAGTTACTGGATATTCCTCTGTTCTGTTTGTCATTGGCCCAGCAAGGCCTTGATGGGGCAACAGTTAAAGGATACCTCTAGGGCCTTTTGGCCTTCTTATGTTTACCTGACCAGCCCTCCCCCACCAAGCCTCCTGATGTGATGCGTTTTTTGAAGGGGCTGGGCCATATGTCCCTGCCAACTCCATCTGTCATGCCGCAGTGGGGCCTTCATTTGGTATTCCTCTACTTAATGTGCACTCCCTTCGAGCCAATGCATAGTTGTTCTCTTCACCTTCTTACCATCAAGACAGCATTTCTCATCATCACAACATCGGTCAGGTGAGTGAGTGAACTCCAGGCTTTGTCCATAGTCCCCCATATACATCTTTCTTCCCAGACAAATCAGTCCTCCAGACAAAAGCTGCATTCCTGCACAAGATAGTGATGCCTTCCCACATAGGGCAATCAATCATGTTGCCAGCATTCTATGCACTGCCTCATCCCTCAAAAAAGGAAGAACTGCTTTATCTCCTTGATCCTAAACAGGCACTTAGCTTCTATGTGGACGGGACCGGAGACTACCAACAGGATGATCAACTTTTTGTTTGTTTCTCTGAGGCTAATAAAGGCATAGTGGTGTCAAGGAGGGCCATCTCAAGATGGATTGTGCTATGCATCAAGATCTGCCATGGGCTAGCTGAGAAGCAGCCCCCAGAAGGCTCCACTAGAGTGAAGGCTGCTAACAGTGCACGCGCTATGTGCCAGTCATTGACATTTGCCAGGCTGCTCTGTGGACATCACTTCAAACGTTCATGAAGCATTACTGCCTGCATAGCCAGGTCCGGAGGGACGGGCACTTCTCCCCATTTGTCCTCCAGGTTTTTTGGTCGGAGCCATTCCACAGACCCACCACCAGAGGAGGTGTACTTCTTTGGTATCTATTCACAGATTGAGGAATCTGCGGATAGAAATCTCTATCAGAAGAACAATTTACTTTCCTTTGGTAACACTTTTTCTGGTAGAGACTCTATCTAACCACAGATTTTGCACCGATCCACCCTTCTCCTCGTTCTGTGGAATGGACTCACAAAGTCCTTGAATCAGCTGCCAAAACTAAAAGATCAGCACACATCAGATTGCCATGGCTCAGCATTAGACGGCGCAGACAGAGATCAAAAAAGAAACTGAAGTTATTGTGTGGATGTGGGCCCCGGCATCACATCTAAGGCGGGACAGAGCTGATGCTAAGCAGCACAATGGCACCTACCAATGCACAAGGGAATCGCTGTAAAGTTTCCGGATCTAGTCTGGTGCCTGGGGGAATTCAAAAGCGAAGGATCTGAAGTCAGATAGAGTCTCTACCAGAAAAGGCATTACCAAATGTAAATAACTTTTTCCAGTTCTAGATCCCGTGACTTCCTGTCCCCTTCCAATGTCTCCTCAGGTCTTTCCATACCCCCAGCGCCCTAATTTTCCTATTTTCTGTGTGTGTCTATCCTTTCATCTGCCCATCACTCTTTGAGACACATTTGGCATTACGAGCTATTGACCATCTCAAAGCTTGAACCCGGAGAACTAGAAGGTAACACAGCTTGCACAAGAACATAAGCAGTGGAGAAGTGTGGCTCAATGGTTAGAGCGGCAGACCCTGATGCAGAGATCTGGCCCGGGACCAGGGTTCAATTCCTGCCTCGGCGGGTCTTGGGCTCAATTTCCTCGGACCTGATAATTCTCGCCTCCGTGCCTATTCTAATCATGGGTCCCACTCTGCAACTCTGGGCAATAGCTTGCTTAATCTCCATAGCAGCCCCAACAGCGCTGGGATGCCTGGCTTCACCCTGGGGGTGCCCAGGAGTGGACATTTCACAGGAAAAGCCAGGAAGGGTTCCACAGCGGTATGCGTACAGCGCCTGGACACCCCTTTGGGGGTATGGGTGCGCTTTACAAGTACAAATTTCATTTCAAGCATGCCCAATAGCTCATAATTACACACTGTAAATTGGGTAAGCACGCCACCTGCAGTTGCAGCTATGCTATAATTTCAACGCTGGAAAAAAGTTACAATACCACACACATGCTGAGCTGCAAGTGGCATGCCTAGCTCTTTGAAATTGACAATTTTGCAGCATAAAAGATTGAAGTTACAGAAAGACAAACACAGTTAGAAAGTCAGATGCAAGAACCAAAATAATATATGAAGCTTGTTTCCCTTTGAGTGGAATCTCAGGAGCAATCTAATCTAATATTCTAACGAGCTGTTTCAGCAGTGAAGGTAAGATATATACAACATTAATATTAATTGCAATATCTGTTACCTCTCAAAAAGGTAACTCAAAAGCCACTACTTCTTGCACAATCACCATAATTAAATTACTTTAATGCTATCCTTAACAATAAATCTATTTCTAAAAAAAAGGTTATTTCTGACTAATGCTTCGGAAAGAAAAATGTTCCAGTGACTCGGACCAGATGCACAAAGGGGTTGAGTATTCATAAGTCCTCTGAAGTAGTAAGTCAGAGGATTTGTGAACGATACAACCCTCTAACCAATGTGCAAAACATATATAGTGATCAGGAAAACCTTTCCAAATCGCTAAATGTGTTTTTAAATAGGTACCAAATGGATATTTGGCTGGGGCGTGTTTTGGGCATCCCTTGAAAATACTGATTTGTTACCCTTTGTATCTATGTTTTGCACCCGTCATCTGGTCACAAAAAATGGAAAAGTTACAAACTCATGAGTTGGGGTAGTAGCCCATTCACAAAAGGAAAGGGGTCCCCTTGGGACCTCTCCTGTTTTGTGAAAGTAAAAAAAGTTTGTTTGGGAGAAGGTCCACAGGACCACTGCCAACTTTTAAATAAACTTTGGAAAAAAGTAAACTCTTTCTTTTTAATAATGGCACCATTTCCTTTAAGGAAAATGGGCTGCATTTTAAAAAAAAAGGTTACTTTATTTAAAAGCAATTATAGGCATGGGGTCCTGCCGACCCTAGTGGATCACCATCCCTGTGAAGACTACCGATCGGAGTGAGTCTCAATTTAAGACCTACTACTTCATGGATATAAATGAGGGGTGTGGGGCCGGAACACACTCCAAATCCCTAGTTTGTGAACTGACCTATCTAACATAGGATGGGTCGCAAAATAATTTAGTGGTCACAAAAACTCAGTGCGCATACTGCGACTGCTTTTTGAGCCATATTTTTAGCATATCTGGTCCTAAATTATTGCTCTTGTAAGCTCCAATTCCAGCTCCCCTGCTCACACCTAAATTTGTGAATGTGAGAAAAGTACTTTATCTCCCTGTGGCTAAGTTTCCTTATCAATCATAATGGACAGCACACACAAAGAGGCTAAATGCCAGCATCAATAAGTAAATGCAAAGCTGGACATTAACAGATCTTAATGTTGCATTTGTGGCTTAAACATACCCTGTCTCAATAATAGATCTAGTTAGTGTACATGTCCAGACGCTAGGAGCCTTGCAACTCATCATAATATTATACTATAGAAACATGGCATACAATTCTTGCCCCTAGCAACCGTACAAGTGCCTACTTTAACAAATATGGAAAGCTCTTAAGTAATGGATATTGAGGTACTTACATTGCCAGACGCGATTCCGTATGGTGGCGGGTGCACACTGGGCATCTGAAACAGAAAAAATAGAGTTACAGTCTCATAAAAGTCAGTTAACATTGTACTGGCCAGAAAGACACTGTGGCATTCCTTATTGAGCGAACACAGCCTGGGGTTGAAATGCTACTCTGTGATTGATAAGTGAAGGAGCAATGAAACAATTCATCTAGAAACCATGACATTTAAAACATCCCTAGTTTTAATATAATCCATCTTTGGCACTGCTTCACTACTACTATTGGACTCCTAATAATCTCTTCTTGCAGAATCCTGACAGCTTACTAGGGCTCCACCCCATCAGATAGAAGAGGCTGTATCATGCACTGTACATTCTGCCGGGGTACTGATGGTGGTGCGGGGCATGGTCTGCCGCCACAGATGAAAATAATGGATCATGACCTGGAAGACAGAATAAAATCAGCTGTTTCATTGATAACTGTAATCCATTATAGATAATGGCCTTGATTATTACAGTTCATTGCCAATATTATGTTATTGGTAGCCATCACGGATAGCGCAAAGCAAGAGATAATCTGTGTTTTGTACTATATAAATTTGAGAAGTCATTCACTTAGTCACGCCCTTCGTTACTCACTGACAAGCAGAGATATTGTTCCTTTTCCTAGCTGCTATCAGGACTGATGTTTCTTTACTTTACTTTACTTTATAATCTTTATTCGATCTCTTTAAAACAGTTCATAAAAGTACAAACTCATCAAGCACCCCATGCGATAATCAAGTACAGACAGCATTTCAAAAACATATAAAATCATTTAAATTCTTGAAGAGCCTTTAGAGCCTCTTCATTCGGAACCTGATTAATATGTGTACATTCATTCACTATTACAGCAATTAGACCATCAGGCAGCCTAGTGCTTTTCTCTTATTCATGCAGGCCCACAGAAAGGTAGCTACCGAGAAACAAATAAAAGGGTTAGGAAGTGATTTAAAAAAATACTTTGCCACCCTGCACTGGGTAAAATTGAGGCGCTTTAAAATCGGAAGGATGTAGGTTTCTCTTTCCCCCTGGTAAAACTTACAAAACAATACCAAGTGTAGGTCCGATTGGGGTGAATGGCCATCACAGGGGCAAGCAATCAGATCTGAATGTTTGAATTTCCTTTCTGGGTAGGCTAACATCAGGGGAATGAGATTCAGGCAAAATCGCAGTAAGATGTATCTGTGCTGCGCTATTGTAGTGCGGGCTAAATAGGAATATCCTTCTTCTAGTCTAGGAGGGATAAGATCATAGGCAAGAAGCGCCTTTTTTCGCTGGTTCTTTTCCCTACGGAGAAAGTTGGCCCTCTGCATATATGATTCAATTAAATTCTGCTTAGAGAGCCTCCTACAAGCGGTTTGGTCCCGGAATAGTTCTCCCAGCCCAATGGCGCTTAATTCAGCCTCTACATATCCAAACCATCCAATCTTTTTATAGTGATCTAGCTCCAGACAGTCTTTGATTATGGACTGTGTGAGATTGACCGTGGACCTACGCCATATGGAGAACCATTAAAGAATTGGGGCCAATCTAATAGTGTCAACCAGATAGGGTAACCCTAGTTGTAAGATGTAATTTGAGAATGAGGGGGGAACGACATTCGTGATTTAAAAAAAACTGTCTTCCAGTATTTGGAGTTGATCAGTGTGCGCCATGCCCTATACTCCTGCCCTGTATGTTGTTGCTGCTGCCTTTGTCTTTGCTTGGTAGATGTTTTTGATTGGGATCAAAGGGCTGGCTCCTAACTTCTTGGCAAAGCCCTTAATGGCTTGGAGACTTCGTTCCATGCCTAAGGCTCTTGCCGCCACCAGGTTTGACCATGAGTGTTTTTTTGTAAAAAAAAAAAACTACTAGATATGGGAAAGACTCAACCACTTCTATTTTCTTAGAATCCAGGTGGAAGTGTTTTTTTTTTTACACCTTTGCCTGTTCCTACTATTATGATGACATATTTTGTTTCATTCACTTTGAGGTCAAGCGAGGCCATGAATGATGCATAAGACGTTATGAGCCTTTGCAGGGCTACCCCCGTCCTGGCAATCAGAACTGCGCCGTCAGCGTGCGCTAGTATGGGTAAGGGGGTGTTAACAAATGTAGGCAAGTCCAGAGGGGAGCCAGTCAGGGAAGCCTCAACCCCGTTTGTATAGATGGAGAAGAGAAACGGGGCGAGGACACATCCCTGCCTTACTCCCCTTTCGATCTTAAATGGGGGTGTACGTTCCCCACTTTTGCCAAACCGGATGCAGGCAGTAGCATTAGCATATAGCTGGCGGATAAAGCTAATTATAGGGGGGTCAATCCCCATCCCAGACCCACAACTTCTGATGGAACACGCAGTCGAATGCCGCGGTTAGGTCCATGAAGGCCAAATAAATTTTCCCGCCTTTTGCTTTTGTGTATTTGTCTATGCAGAGTGAGCGATTAAGACATTGATCTACGGTACCCTTCCCTCTCTGGATTCTGCATCAGAATGTTGTTTTCTTGGGTCCATTCCTCCAGTCTACATAATAGGAGCCGGCCCATAAGCTTTGCAGTTGTATCCAGTAGGGAAATAGGCCTGTTGTTCTTTGGGCTGCCCCTGTCTCCTTTTTTGTAGATTGGGACTATGACGCTATGATTCCAGGATGGTGGGGGCCCTGCTACCGCTATGCTGTTGAAGACGTTTGTAATTAGGGGGGCCCACAGATCGAAGTCAACCTGTAATAGGTGAATCGGCACCCCATCCGACCCTGGTGCTTTCCCAGGGACACAGGCGGCTAGCCCTTTTTTAACTTCAGAGAGTGAGAATTTTAAGCTGTCTGATAGGGGGCGTCTATCTGAGGTGAAGGCATAGTATGAGCGGAATTGCCTCCAAAGATACTTTCAAAGTGTCCCACCCATGAGGCTTCTCCTACATGTGTATCCAAGGATGGGTCCTTAGGGTCTTTAAAGTAAGGTGAATTTATTACTTTCCAGAAGTCTCTACTATTGCCTGACCTAGCCGCTTGCTCGTGACCATCCCACGCTTCCACCCTAATGTCCTTCTCTCTTCTCCTTCTAGCCGCTTTGTACTCGCTGCGTAGTGCTCTTATTAGTACTTGGTTTCTAGGCTGGACCTTTAGGGCGTTAAGGAGAGTTCTTCTTGATTTAGAGCATGGGGAATCAAACCAACGTTTGGAAGGTGGACTGTTTGCCGGCTTATATTGGGTGAGAGCCACTTTTATTTTCACTATGAGATCTCTGAAGTGGGATGCTAACAGTGGTGGGGAGATCTCTTCAGCTAAGCAGTGTAGAATATCCTCCCTTAAGTGTGCTAAAATTTCGGGAAGCAGGTTCCGCTTCTCAACTTGTGCCCACTTTAGTTGGTACCCGTTTTTCCTAGATAGGGAAATGTTGACTGCTTCCTGTCGCTGGAATGGTACTTTACAGGGAATGCTTACTTTGATAGTTAGGATCGCGTGGTTACTGTAACTTGTGAATCGGTTACCTATATGCGACACTTTTTCACTACATGGGGTGGAGACTACAATAAAGTCGATGGTAGACTCGTAGTTATTCCGCCTGAATGTTTTCCCTATCTGGCCTTCTTTCATACTGTTAACTATTTCCAAATTCCTAGTATATATAAATCTGTTGAGACTTTCTCCATATTCATTGTGGGTGAAGTGGGGGAAGGCGTTGCCCTTGAAATCTTCCAAATTAATGGGGGGTGGGGGGGACAAGGACCTAGATCAAGGTCCGGTGACTCGTGCTCCTGAATATAACAACTAGATTCCACTGGAGTCACTGTTCCTAAGAGAAGAAGGATAGAGAGACTATGGTCGTTCTAATACTGTGGTTGTTGGGGACAGTGTGTCCTGATCGTGGTGCCCTCACACACCCCGAAGGATGTCATGCTTCATCATTGGGCGGTGCTCCTCGTCGGGCCGGCGCTGCAATGTCCTACGGGTCCCCCGAAGGATCACTTTGTCAGAGGTCTTTCCAGGATAAAGCTGTATGGGTGCGTGGGGGTGAGTGGCAGTGAAGTCCTAAAGCGATATCTTAAAAGATACAGTTCCTCCACTCCCTTTCTCACTGGGCCCTTTCCATTTCCCCATTATTCTAAACAAAATGTAGAAACAGTACCTTTTGGTTGAGCGTTAGATGTTAGAGGGGGGGCCCAGCCCAGCCTCCTCTGGGCTCTGACGGGCGTGGACGGGCCCGCCCTTGGCCCGGGCACGTCCCCGCGCACGTCCCGCGCCGTGGGGCTTTGTCGATGATTTATGCACGTTTCCTAGCGCTTAGGCAGCCGGAATTTGTAGTCTCCCGTCGGCAAGTCTCTGGGTTTGGCCCCGGTCAGCAGCAGCAGAGGCGGGAAGAGTCAGCGGGTGCCCAGCGTCCAGCCCACACAGCAGTAGGTTACAATGCGGTTATTATACATATTGTCCCACCTGTGATGTTGTCTGAATGCATTACAAGTTATGGAAAAGGTTGTCCTACATTATCACTGACCATTAGCCATGGCTTCTGCTGGCCACCAGGGATATTCACCCTAGCTGTTGCTGACAATCAGAAATCTTTTCCCAAAGTATTGCTGACCATCAGATATATGGTCCCCAATAATGGCTGGACAACGCTAAAATTCCAGACTATAACAGTCTATCATATGCATTGTCTCCTTTTTAATGCTAACAGGTATAGTGGCCTTGGTTACTGATATCCATCACAAGTGTTGTTCCTGGTTATTGCTCCCTATCTCAAATATCACTCAATATTATTACTGCTGTTCACATGTATATTTTTTCCTAATTATTGCTGTCCATAAATTATTATATTTTCAACAAAACAAGGGAACCCGCAAGGTAGATAAGGACCTTGGGTGTCAGCTTATTATCAAAAACAATGGTCCTTAAAAGAAACAGTATGGATGAGATAAATATAGACTTGAATCAGGGCTATATTGATGATGTCCAGCCGGACACCCAATTTAATAATTTGATAAATGCAAAAACAAATAGGAGCACATCAATACAGTGGGACACAATCCTGCATCCTACAAAAACACATAACAAGTACATTTGGACACACACATTTCAGGCAAGACAAAGGTAGCTTGTGGAGACGTAGGGATAACTGTGGCAAGCTAAGAAAAAACAGTTAATTCACTTCTTTTATCACATTGGATTAATGTGCATACTGTTTAAACAAGTCGACGACGTTTCGATCCTTTTAAAACAATAATAGGATCATCATCAGGACGGGTAAAATACAAGCCTGAAAATTATAGTGCCTCGTACAGGGCGGGCGAGGTCACAAGGTTCATTGAGGCTCGGATGGAGCCAGTCAATAACTGGATTTGGCGGAACTGCTTGTACGAATCTGCGACCTACATCATTGATATTAATTAGGTAGGTCGAATTGCGACACACTACGATTCTGTATTTTGTGAACTTACCTATTAGTACCTAGGCCAGTTGGCAAAATACAAATGCATTCTATAAATGTTGGTGCACAAATCGCGACCATTTTTACCAAATGCATTTTTAGTCCATGAGGCCCCTTGTTCCTTTTCATTTTTGAGCTTCATAGACAGTGTTTTAAATTATCGAAGACCATGATAGAGACTGTTGCTACTTATTTTTGGCTTTAACAATTGTTATTCCTTTCTAGCCAATAAAAACATTATCATCAAATATATGGCTATCACATATAATATCCCTTTTTGCTGCTGGCTTTCACAAATATTGTATTGATTCTGGACGATGATAACAACTGTTGGCGCTTACTATAAATGTGTGCTCGTCCCTGATGATTGTTGCCCCTTAGAAGTGTGTGCCTGACTGTCTCTGATCATAGCTGAAAATTTGAAATATAGTCCATGTCCATTTATGAGCATCATAAATGTTTTCCCCTGATTAATGTCTACTACAGAGATATTGTTTTGAATATTGTTGGCCATTGTTAAAAATGTCTACGATTATTTCTGTTAATCTCTAAGGAATGTCCTCAAATAGTATCAGCACTCACTGACATGCTGGCCATGTTCCTTTCTGTTCATTTGTCAGATGATCAAACAGATCGATTATAGTAGCAGGTGAGAGGGCTCACTGGGTTGTATACATCTTCACTGACCTGTAGGCCATAGGCTGAATACTGGTACAGCCAACTCAGCCTTTCCTTTTGAATAAAAAAACATGTTATATTGTGGTAGGTATTAACACCAGTCATTATTATGATCACGGAGAACCAAGCCTGAGATATTATCCCTGCCCTTCACTGAGATATTTGTACTCATTAGTTTCAACCAGAAGGAATGTCTGCTGGCTTTAGTCTGACAGTCACAGAGGCAGTGGCACAAGACAGTTGAAGATGATCCTTCCTGTACAGGAACGTTTGACAATGTCAACCAGGTGGTAGCACATAATGGGACAAAATGTATACTTGAGTTCTTGGTGTGTGACAGCTTTAGAGAAAACTAGTCTGGATGGAAACATCCTGGAGTGTGAAATAACTATGCTAAGGACTGAATGTAAGACACCCTTACAAGGCACATGCCAAGGTGAGAGGCACTGGGAGAGGAAAATATTTACTATGGTATTTTGGAGAGTACTAACTCGACAATCATTAACCAGATGTTACCATATTGTATTGTGTAGCAAATGCATTAATATAGTGCTTAATACCCCTGACAAGGCATTGAAGTGTGTTATGCCAGGTAGCACGCTGCTCTGGCAAACCCACAGTTAGTGGTTAATACAGTGGTTATTGGTTATTACTTATTATTATTGGGATTAGGTCTGTCCTCTCAAGGACACCATGCCTTTATTCCAGTTTCTATGTGTAATTAATAGTAGTTAGGTGTAATCATTAGTGGGGGGTAGAAGGGGGATGGGAGCACACTGCTTCACCTCCCAGCACAGTTCGCCTAGTTAATCTAAAGAGAGGTACAGAGACCTGAGAGGATTGTGGCAGCTTTCTCAGCAAACCCCAGATGAATTTCGTTTTATCTCTACTGATGAAGGATAAAATCCAGAAACACATGTGTCTAGAGATTAACAGCACTAACCTGCACCAACTTTGGTGAAACACTCTGCAAAATTTCAAGTAAGCATTTAAATTGAACTGCATTTACCAGGATGCAAAGGGGCGAACTGTGCTGGGAGGTGAAGCAGTGTGCTCCCATCCCCCTTCTCATTAGTGGGGGGTGTACATGAGTTCATGTAGGTGGTTGATGAGACTAACAAACGAGCTAGAGGAGAATAAGAGCCTGGTTTAGAATTTGGCCCATGGGTCACTCCTTCACAAACATAACGGATATCTTCTTCACCTTATTACACTTCCATTATATCTTTTGGTACTTATAATAAGGAGGATGTGATATCCTTCACGTCTGTTATAAAGTAACCCATCTACCAAACTCTAAATCAAGCCATAACTATTATGTTTTGTACTCAACCCTAAACCCTAAAATACCCTTACCATCCTATACCAATACCTACCCTAAACCCTAATGTTTATAATTACCTTAACTATACTTACCTTGGGTGGTAAAGTCATGCATGGCAAAGACTGTGTGGGAAAGGATGTATCCCTCTAGAATGTCTGTGAAAGCAGGTGCAATTGTTGAAGTATTCTGGGCCAGTATTATGTAGTGCCTTGAAAGTATGGGTGAGGAGTTTGAATTTTGCTCGTTTGTGAATGGGGAGCCAGTGGAGCTCCTTCAGGTGTGGTGTGATGTGTGTGTAGCGTGGGAGGTTGAGAGTGATTCTGTTTGCCAAGTTCTGAATGGTTTGTAGCCTTCTTGTGAATTTTCTGTTGATCCTGGCATAGAGGGTGGCCCCGCAGACAAGCTTGCTTGTGACAAGGGTGTGTGTGACAGTTTTCCAGGTGCTGATTGCGAGCCATTTGAAAATATTCCCTAGCATTTTTAGGGTATGGAAGCATGATGCGGTGATGTCGCTGACTTGGGCGGTCATGTTGAGTTTCCTATTGATGACAATCCTAAGGTTCTTGTCATGGGTGGTGGGTGTGGGTCCTAGCTCTGTTGGCCACCAGGGAGAGTCCCACGGTGAAGTGCTCTTCCTAAAGATCGCAATTTGGATCTTTTCAATGTTAAGCTTCAGACTGTTTGTCTTCATATGATGGGTGATTTCAGTCATGCAGGCATTGAACTTAATCCAAGTACTGGGCATCTTGTCTGTGAGGGAGAGAATAAGTTGCGTGTCATCAGCATAGGACAGAATGTTGATGTTGTGAGAGTGGATGATGTATGCGCTGAAGAGGTTGGGCTCAGGTAGAATCCTTAAGGAACTCCGCAGATGAGGTATGAGGGCATTGGAGGTGTACGGTGCCAGGGTGACTGACTGGGTCCTTGCAGTCAGGAAATAGCAGATACATCAGAGTGTATGTCCTTGGATTCTAATGTAGTGTAGGTGTTGGATAAGGATGGTGTGGGAGACCGTGTCAAATGGAGGTCCAGGAGGATGAGAGCCACAGTGTCTCCTTTATCCAGACTCATGCAGAGGGTAGTTTCTGTGCTGTGGTTGGGTCTGAAACCAGACTGAGTGGTGTTAAGGAGTTGGTGGTCGTTAAGGTATTTGGTGAGGTGTCTATAGATGATTTTCTCTAAGATCTTGGCTCAGAATAGTAGCAGGGAGATTGACCTGTAGTTGGCAAGAGCTGAAGGATCAGCAGAGGGTTTCTTCAGCAAATGGGAGGAAGGCTATGTATTTCCAAATGTGTGGGAAAGTCTCAGAAGAGGTCGAAGTTGTTCAGAATGAATGTTGCACAAGTTGCATTTACTTTGTATAATATTCCTAGATTGTTGTATGCCATCTGTCGCTGACAAACCTACGTGCAAAGGAGATTCAGTGAGTGTTCACCCGCATATTTGTTTAACATCTGTGATCCCCTAAAAATTCTGTCTGAGGCAAGCCAATTTATTATTACAAGTGTCAAAAACAAGAGATTGATCAAAAATTGTCCACGTAATCCAGAGGAAGGTAATAATGCTTTACCTTAATCATCCTTCACTGGGGATGGGCGTCCATCTTTATTAATACTCATAGTCACATGCCAATTGGCACTAATCAGAAGTGAATGTAATGACTGAGTTGAAAAGTAGAGATAAGGGCAGGGTTTTGTTGGTTTAAAAAGTAAATCATTAAAAACAATAAAATTCACTGAAAAAATACAGTTGTTGCAAGACGCACAACACACGCCATAAATCGCACAAGCCACCATGCTCAAAACACCAGTTTGACAAAGGTACAGAAACAAACAAAATAGCGATCACACGAACAACTTGGCGCCACAGCGGGTGGAATGAGTTATGGTGTGTGTCTTGTAAATTGCTAACCATAACTGGTGAATTTCTGATGTGTGACAAGTTTAAGCCAAAATCATAACTCACTTTCTATATATATAGTAGAACAGTCACCACAATTGCCAGAGAAATGAGGATCAGCAACAGGCCAGATTGCTGATGTGGTACATGTATGGTACTGATATCTCCAAGGAACCAGGATAAACAATGTTGTCTATTTGCACACCAGTGGGTAGGTGAAAATTAAGGGTCATTATTGTTAGTCTATATAGATATGAAATGTGCAAGCCTGCCACACATGTTGCTAAATACATAGCTTTGCTCTTTCTGCTAATGGTGTTGCCTGTTGCTCCTCTATAGGAGGATGGAGAACCCCATACATGAATCCACATAATGTTTGTGTAGCACCGGAATCTGAGGCAGAATGACACACCACATTAGGCGAGAGCACCATTTCAGCTCAGTCCATCTGGGTAATGTCCACAGGCTCCTAGGTAGCATAGAAGCACACATGGCTGATCACATACGGGTCAGAAATTTGACACTACAGAGGCAAACAGTGGTGCTCATATATGGACAACACTGGATGGTATGAAGTCACATGTGTGATCATCAATGAACTACTAGTTATGTAGCATGGAGTCATAGGTGGTTGTCAAATATGGGATAGACACTGGACACTGTGGATACCCACATGTATGATTAGATATGTTTCAGATTCTGGACATCCTGGGCACAAATATGATTATCATGTGTGGAGCAAACTCTGGGCCTAGGGTAGTAACAAACTGGTAAGCGCATCTGTTTTTGAGCAAAATGAAGACACACCATGGTGACAAACTAGATGTAAAAACATGGGTTGCAGCAGTTGGATGTTATGTTTCTCACTCTGAACGTACACCATGAGGTCTAAAAATAAACAGGAATGTAGGATATTTAATGGAGTGATAGTGCTAGAGTGAAGACGTTTGGGGGCAAAAGATCTGTTATGGAAGAAGGCACGAAAACAACACGGGCAGCACCATTCCAGGGATATACGTAAGATTGTGTGCCCAAGAGAATATGAAAGGGCAAAAAGCTTTTAAACTGAATAAAGCAGCTTGTGGAAACATTATGTTGACTCCCAGTGATTGGATAATGCAAATACTACAAAAGTTGTGTATATTTTTAAACGTTAAGTCCAAAGGAGATATACTCACGGATGGGGGTTGGCACCCATAGGGAGGTGGCGGAGGGTACACATTGGGCACCTGCAAACAAAAGCCACCAAATTGGCATTAGAGTAATTCTGCATGGTTACAAAGCTTAGGCTACCGTGGCCTGAGCTACACTGAGCAAACAGAGATTCCCTGACAGACCTGCATATCAAATGCCAAGATTACCCAGTCCTGTTAGCTGACATCATGACCTACCAACCAATCAGTGCTCAACGCGACTTTTGTGTTCTAATTAGCTCATTAACTATAGTCCCACCCACTCTTGAAGATGTAAAGAATTTGGAGATTTCCTTCACACTGAGAATGGGAAGCAAGATTACACAACAACATAAAAAGATGCAACTCATCAAAAGATTTTTTGAGCTTAAAGCATGCATATATCCCCAACATTCGCACCCCCAAAATTCGCATATGTGGGAAGTATAATTAGTTTCAGACATGCAAAGAACAAGCAGACTGACAGGGCAATCATAACGAAGAGGAACTTTAATCTGTTGACATTCCATTAGCAGTGATGTTTGGTTAAACATGCATTGTTTAATAAACTTTTATACGGCATTGTATGGTTGTTATATTTTATTGTTGTCATGTGAATTGCTTTTTTTACTTAGCCAGTTAGCAGTACATTTTCTGCTTGTATTTCTGTGAGTTTGACCACTGTTCAATAAGTTTTATTAACCATTCACTAAATGTATTTACCCAAGTGAAACCAATGAACTAAGATATGTTGCTGGTGTGCTGTCAGTGCACTAAGAACAGCAATCCCACGAGACAGACACAGGCGAGGCAGACACACAAACAGAGACACTAAAGGTACACAAATAAGGTAAGTGAGTAAATGATAAAAGTATGTAAGGCCACAGGAACATAGTAGGACAGACCAACATACAGCAAAAAAAATAACGACAAGAAGTTTAGCAAGTCAGACTAATAGGCAGTGAGACATGCAGGTAACATTGTCTGACAAAAACTAAACAAGGGGGGATGGGAGGAAACCTCAGGGCATGCCCTCCTATAGAACTATACCAACAGAGTTTCCAAGAGGGAAATACTCTGCCACTGAAGCCGTATTCAAGGAGACAGCGATTGTAAGTATTCATCTCTTCTATGAACAGAAATGAAGGTGGATGATTTTCTCGAAAAGGGCATATATGAGTGATTAAGAAATACTGGTGTATTCAGTTGTGGATGTCCTAAGGTTCTGCAGTACAACGTACAGCCTAAATGGCCTGAGAGGGATGGTCGTGAAGGCTGCACACTCTAGCCCCAAAGGGACATAATTACATGTCGAACTTCCTAAAAAGGTTTGAATAACTCCCCTGTATTTTTTAATCCTACCCACCCTAAACATGTCCACCAGCAGGTAGTTTTAACGAACAAGATACTTACCTTCAGTAACACATTATCTGGTAGAGATTCTATCTAGCTGCAGATTCCTTACCTTTGAATTCCGGATCCAGCCTGATGCCTGGGAAATTCAAAGGTAAGGAATCTGCAGATAAAAGTCTCTATCAGATCTTCCTCTTTAGTTTTTCTTTCTCTATTACGTATTACTCACATACACTGAGACATTGGGTGCCCACCTCATATACCATCCCCAGGAGCTCCCCTGCTAGAACGGTTTAAAGACCACACTTGTGTCTTGCCACACCTGTGTGAGGAGGGCCCCGATTAACAAAAATATCTCCTGGCATATTCCCCAGTTTGGATTTTTCCGAACACACAACTTAGAAGTCACAATAACACCCGTTTTCCTTCTCTCCCCTTCTTTGGACATCTATGATAACACTGTCAGACACTAAGGTTTACAATTAAGAGGGAGGCAGATAACTTATGTATTGTAATGGCACTTTTAAAGACCACTTTTACATATTAAGACGTCCCGGCGCGTTTATCAACTTTGGAGTTTAAACAATAATGCGTGATGAAATATGACACAAAAAAATTAAGCCCGCCTTCCTAAGTGAAGCACCACTCTTCCCAAATGGGAGGAGCTGAGAACAGCAAGCTTCCACTTCTGTTACTGACAAAGCTCAGCTAACTATTCAGAACTTATTGACTTTGGAGACCACCAGGAGATTGGAATTGGTGGTCCGAAGGGCACACCTTGGATTATAATGAAGGTACTTATGCTGTAGGGAAGTAGGGCTTAATTTATGATAGGCCTGAAAAATCATACATAATGCCTTGAAAGTGACCGCTTTGGTCACATGTAACCAGTGCAAGGAATTAAAAGTGCAAGAGGAATATGAGAGCCTGGAAGCTGAAGAGCCAATCTTGCTGCACCATTCTGAATGTGTGTTAAACGCTTTAGCAAGCAGAAGAAGAAGCCAAATGTAGGGAATTTGTGAAGGTGGCTGAGGATAGTCGCCTGGACCACCAGTGGACAAGTTTGCAGTGGGAGATAAGGAAAGATTTTATGCAAAACCTCCAAAAAAGCTATAGGTAGAAGAGAAATGTTTGACCTCGTCATTTAGAGAAAGGTTGGAATCAAACCATGGGGAGTGGGGACATAACTGGACCTAAAGCTGTGGGCCTAGAAGAGAAGGTTGGGCTGTTCTGACCAGATACTATCATAACTTCCAACTTGTCAAAATTAAATTTTAAGGAATTATCTGTCATCTCCTTGGCTATGGTCAGCAGGCAACTTCGGAAACTCAAGGTAGGGATGTTGATGCTATTATTCAATGCAATTAGTCTGTGTGTTGTCTGGATAGTTCGTAAACCTGAAGCCAAAAGAGCAAATGAGTTGTGCAAGAGTTCAAACATGCAAATCAGACAAAGTTGGATTCAGCGAGGAGCCTTACGGTATTCCTTGTACAATTATTTGAGCTTGGAATGATGCAGAAATAGGTGAACTGTCTGCTGTATATCTGTTAGATAAGATTTTAACCACTCCAAAGTAGAACCCTGAATCCTTACCTCCAGCACCCTGACTATCCGTCGCTGATGGGAAACCATAATCTGGTGATAAATATAGCACAACCAGGGCCGATGTCTGGTCCTGGTCACCTACCATTCAAAGATCACCCAGCATGGAAACCAATGCAGTTTCTGTGCTATAGCTATAGTCAGTAGCCCAACTGAGCAGCACCCAAGATGTTATAGGTATTCGGAAGATCAGAAAGCTTCTTACCAGTAGTCTTTTCCAAAAACTTTAAAGAATAGGGAAGCAAAGAGATTGGTCGAAAATTAGTGAGGAACTATGGGCCCACATTTCGCTTCTTGACTAATGGGACAACCAACTCCTGCTTCCAAGCTCTGGGTACTGTTGCTTCAAGAATTAGTTTGTTTCATAAATCCAAAAGAGATTGCTGTTGGATAGGAGCTTAAAGGTGCCACACTACAGAAGAAACAGGGTCCAAAGGTGAGCCAGAGGAGATAACCAAAATTGTTTCCAGTAAGTCATTTAAAGACAATGTATTAAAATTATTTTTAATACCGGGTGTACTATTGTGCTAGGCTCAGCTTCTTCTGCTATAGTAGATGATAAAAGTACAAACATATCTCAGATCTTATATTTTTGTCTGAAATCAGATGACTTATCACAAAGCACATGTGAATACTCAATCATTCACGCCTTGCAGGAGGATGAGGCAATGACATTAACAAAGAAAATACATCTTTCAATGTATTACATGCCTTCAAAATCCTATCAGCATTCTAATTGGCTTTAGTAGATGAATTCAATTTGTTATAGGACTTAAAATCTAGCTTCAGGATAGTTTTACTAAGATAGACAAGTAAGATAGGCAAGAGAGACAGTTAAGACAGGCCACCATTGCGCTATCTTGGGCAGACAGACAGGGAGGGCAGACAGACACACATACAGGTATAATCTGTGAGCATTATCTTGAGATGATAGTGCCTCATAATTAAAATCTCTCTGTATGCATTTTTGCTTAGGATCAATCTCATTAGGCCGCAGGACTAAAAAATTGGAAACACAATTGCTCACTCTCTGGTATCTGATAGGATGATGAGGCCCCCCAAAACAACTTACCTCCGTATATTATTTGTAACTGTGAAGGGAAGATACCAGACTGATACAGCTGGCTTCTATCTCAAATAAGGCTGAATCCACACAGTACGGAATGCTTTACCCAAGGGTGTTGAACATACCTCCATGGAGGCTGGATCTTTATCAGATTTTCAGGATAGCCCTTCACTATGTAAACAAGGTCAGTCTATCTACTAGAGTTTATAGTTGTATACTCACAGATGGACCAGTAAAGTTGATGCAGTTCACAGTTACATCCCCAGCAATGTCCAAGCTGTAGACAGTGTGCAGAGGAATGCGATGCTGGTACTCCAGGAAGTGCTGGCCATTGACAGACACCTAGACAAAGAACAAAAAAGCTGCAGTTCCTTATTACTTTCAAAATCAGTGACTATTCACATTTGAAATTAGTGAAAATTAGAAGGCATGCGAGTGGTGAATTATTTAAAAATACAGACTTTTACAAATCCAGAAGGTTTTTGTAGCTGTGGGCTAAATATGCATTTAATGACACTACATATTGTACTGGACTGTTTTCCTTTTTAAATGTACGTCGAAAATTTTAAAACCTGTGTTAATAAAATTTAATGTACTGGGTAAGAACGGCAGCAGGAGTATTTTTTGCTTCATATGCAATATATGGATGTAGTTTGTGCATTGGCAAGATTTTTAATGGGTTTAAAAATGTTATGCCTGTGATAAGGGATTCATAATTGTTAATAGATTTTGCAATGTTTTAATATTTCTATTTTTAAGAGTGGTGTATATTTGTTTTATGGATTTGATATTTTTAGTTTGAGGGACAGTTTCTCTAAAATATTTATTCATGAACTGAAAATGGAAAATGCTACTTACCAGTATGCATCTGTTCTTGGCATGTAGAGCTGCAGAGTTGTATACTTTTGCATAGATCGCCATCTGGTGTTGGGCTCGGATGTTTACACTTTGTTTTTGTCTTGGAAGAAGTCTTTGTAGTCACGAGATAGGTGACTCCTCCTTAGGTCGACAGTGCGCATGGGCATCGGCTCCATCCTTAGATTGTTTTGCCATGTAGGGTTACGATGGAGTAGTAAGAAGTAGAAAGATGCCCATGTGTAATGTATCTAATTAAGATAATACTGGAACAGATAGAGGTATCCGGGGATGCGGGTGGGCGTATACAACTCTGCAGCTCTACATGCCAAGAACAGATGCATACTGGTAAGTAGCATTTTCCGTTCGAGGCATATGAGCTGCAGATTGTATACTTTTGCATAGACTATACAGCAGTTGCCTCCTTAGCGGTGGCTACTTGTATCTGTTGCAGTGGTTTGAAATAGTGTTTTTAATACAGCCTGGCCCACACTAGCTTGTTGTTTCGCCTACACGTCTACACAATAGTGTTTTGTGAAGGTGTGTGGTGTAGCCCAAGTTGCTGCTTTGCATATGTCATCTAGGGGGATGTTCCCTAAGAATGCCATAGAAGCCCCTAGTTTGCGTGTAGAATGAGCTCTAGGGGGAATGGTTAATGTGCGCTTGGCTTTATAGTAGCATATTTGTATGCATTTAACAATCCACCTTGCAATTCCTGCTTTGGATATGGGATTGCCCTTGTGAGGTGGGGAGAAAGCTACAAAGAGTAGTTTGGTTTTCCTAAAGGATTTTGTTCTCTCAATGTAGTAGAGTAGTGCTCTTTTCACATCTAAGGTGTGCAGAGCTCGTTCTACCACTGAGTCTGGTTGCGGGAAAAACACTGGAAGTTCAACAGACTGGTTAAGATGGAAGGGAGATACTACTTTGGGTAAAAATTTTGGGTTGGTCCTAAGAACCACTTTGTTATGATGGATTTGTAAAAATGGTTCTTGTATGGTTAATGCCCGGAGTTCACTAACTCTTCTGAGAGATGTGATAGCGATTAAAAAGGCTACCTTCCAAGTGAGGAACTGTAGTTTGCATCTGTGGAGAGGTTCAAAAGGGGGACCCATGAGTCTGGTAAGGACCACGTTTAGGTTCCACACTGGAGAGGGCAGAACTCTTGGTGGAATTATTCTTTTAAGTCCTTCCATAAAAGCTTTGATAGCGGGAACTCGAAACAAAGACAAGTGTTGTCTGTTTTGTAGATAGGCTGCAATGGCAGCTAGATGTAGTCTAATAGATGTATATGCCAGGTTGCATTGTTGTAGATGCAAAAGATAACAGATGATGTTTTGAATGGAAGCATCTAGTGGGTTGAGTTTGTTGTTTGTACAATAAATGACAAACCGTTTCCATTTTGCTGCATAGCATGCTCTGGTAGTAGAGCGTCTAGCCTCTTTAATAACATTCATACAGTCTGGCAGGAGATTAAGGTAGCCAAACTCTAAGACCTCAGGTGCCAGATCGCAAGATTGAGTTGATTGGGATTTGGGTGTCTTATGTCTCCATGGTTCTGAGTGAGAAGCTGGGGTGACAGGCGTAGCTTTTGATGAGGAACTACTGATAATTCCAATAGGGTTGTGAACCATGGTTGTCTTGCCCACATTGGAGCAACTAGGATCATTGTGAGTGAATGCTGTCTGAGTTTCCGAACCACTAACAGAATGAGTGGAAGAGGCGGAAAAGCGTAAGCAAATCTGCCTGACCAGTTCATCCATAGCGCATTGCCTTTGGACAATGGGTGTGGATACCTGGACGCGAAGTTTGGGCATTTTGCGTTTTGGTGTGTGGTGAACAGATCTATTTCTGGGTGTCCCCACATATGAAAGAATGGAAGAAGAACTTGAGGATGAAGTTCCCATTCGTGGATCTGCTGTGTTTGACGGCTGAGCAGATCTGCAATGTGATTGTGTATTCCTGGGAGGTGTTCAGCAAGGAGATATATCTTTTGCGGAATGGCCCATCTCCATATGCTTTGAGCTAGGTTTGAAAGCTGCAGAGAGTGTGTCCCCCCTTGCTTCTATATGTAATACATTGCTGTCATGTTGTCTGTACGGACGAGGACAGCTTTGCCTAGAAGGTGCAGTTAAAAGGATTTCAGCACTAGGAAGATTGCTAACAATTCCAGGTAGTTGATGTCGAATTGTCTTTGTCGGGGGGTCCAGATACTCTGAATGGTATGGGTTTGAAGATGAGCTCCCCAGCCGGTGAGCGATGCGTCTGCTGTTAGCACTGTCTGTGGAACCGGGTCGAGAAACGGCCACCCTTTGGAAAGGTTTGGTGTGTTCCACCACTGCAGAGAGCGATGGGTGCGGTCATCTACCAACACCAGATCTGTCAGCTGGCCCTGAGCCTGGTTCCACTGACGTGCCAAACACTCTTGTAAGGGGCGCATCTGGAGTCTTGCGTAAGGGACGAGGAGAATGCAAGAGGCCATCATCCCTATCAATTGCATGAACACTCGTGCTGGTAGTGAGTGTTGAGGCTAAAATCTTTGGACTAGAGCTTGTATGGCACTTATCCTGACTGGATTGGGATATGCTAGAGCTTTGGAAGTGTTTATTGTAGCCCCTAAGTATTGTTGTATGCTGGACGGTTGGAGATGGGATTTGTCGAGGTTTACTGTGAAACTCAAGTTGTGAAGCAGTTGAATTGTGCTGTGTGTGTGTTGGACACAGCTGTTGTGTGATTTTGCTTTTATGAGCCAGTCGTCCAGATATGGAAAGACATGGATGTGTTGTCTCCTTAAATGGGCTGCAACCACTGCGAGGCACTTGGTGAAGACTCTCGGTGCTGTAGTGACTCCGAATGGGAGAACTTTGAATTGGTAGTGTTGCCCATCTACCACAAACCTGAGATATTTCCTGTGAGCGGGATGAATGGGAATGGGGAAGTCGGCGTCCTTTAAATCTAGAGTGGAGAGAAAGTCGCCTTGTTGAAGTAGTGGAAGCACTTGTTGGAGAGTGACCATGTGAAAGTGGTCTGATTGGATGTAAAAGTTTAGCGGCCTGAGATCTAGTATAGGCCTGAGAGAGCCGTCCTTTTTTGGAATAAAAAAATAGAGGGAGTAGACCCCTGTGCCTTGATGAGGCAAGGGAACTGGCTCTATTGCATGTTTTTGTAATAGCGCAAGAACCTCTTGTTTGAGAAGCGTTAGATGTTCTGATGACATTGGACGCTGTCTGGGAGGAATGTTTGGGGGAGTAGAAGTGAGTTCCAGGCAATAACCATACTGGATAATTTGTCTTACCCACATGTCTGTTGTGATGGAATTCCAGACAGGTAGGAACTGTGATAGACGTCCCCCGACAGGAGTGGGATGATCGGGAGGAAGCGCAGGAAAGTCACAGTTTGGTGGTAGGGGAGGTGCGGGTGGTATTACTCCTGCCTCTGCCCTTGCTGTTGTTACCCCTGTAACCTCCCCTAGAGTACCCTCTGGAAAAGGAACTCTGATTGGGGCTTTTGTAGGATGAGGATGGGTGTTCTGGTGTATTTGATTTTGAGCCTGCTCTGTAAAAGGAGCGTCGAAAGGAGCCTCTAGAAGAAGAGAACTGCAAGGCTCCCATAGACTTAGCAGTCTCTGTGTCCTTCTTCATCTTTTCTAAAGATGTGTCTACTGCAGGGCCAAAGAGGTGCTGTTGGTCAAAGGGTTGATTAAGGATACTGTTCTGCACCTCTTGTTTAAAGCCAGATATCCTGAGCCAGGCGTGTCTGCGTAATAACACACTAGTATTGACCGCGCGAGACGCGGTGTCTGCTGCATCTAGCGCACACTTGATAGATGTGTTGGTGATTAGTTTGCCTTCCTGTATGAGGTCATTGGCCTTGTCCTTGTATTGTTGAGGTAGGTGTTGAATGAGCTTTTCCAGCTCATCATAGTGAGCCCTGTCGTATCTTGCCAAGAGAGCTTGTGTGTTGGCTATTTTCCAATAGTTTGCAGCTTGAGACGCCATACGTTTGCCTGATGCGTCTATTAATTTGGACTCATTGTCTGGAGGTGGGGTGTCTCCTGACCCCTGAGAATTTGCCCTTTTACGTGCATTAGCTACAACTAGGGAATCTAAAGGAAGTTGACCCTTAATGTATATGGGGTCACTGGGAGCTGCCTTGTATTTTTTATCTATTCTGGGGTTAAGAACCCTAGCCCTAACCGGGTCTTTAAACGCTTCTGGTGCGTGTTTAAGTAGACCTTTTAACATTGGTAGGACATGTGACGATTTTTGTGGTTGATCAAAGGTCTCTAAGAGAAAATCCTCCTCTACAGGGTCTGAGTGCAGATTTACCCCATGATATGTTGCGGCTCTATCTATTAGTTGATACCAAAGGGGATGATGGACGGAGCATTAGAGCAAATCAAACACTCACCCCCAGTCAACTGATCTGGGTTTAATCCATCATCATTCTTTAGCTCACTCCACCACCCCAGTTCAGACATGGCCATATGCAAACCATTCTGACCCTGTGCCTCATGGGAACAGTCCAGCCCGAACTGCCAAGCCATGTCTTCCCTGGACCGGAAACAAGCCTCCTGAGACCGGTTTCGGGTTCAAAACCCTCATCAGCCAGGCTATCTTGAATCCAGTGGCAAAGTGAGCAAGGGACCCTTTGGTATCGCTTTGTTCGCCCTAAGTTGGCAGGGTATGCCCAGACGTGGGTCCTTTGCTCACTTTGCCACTGGATTCAAGCTAGCCTGGCTGATGACGGCTGAATAGCCAGAAACCGGTCCCAGGATGCTTAGTTTCCGGTCCAGGGAAGACATGGCTTGGCAGTTCGGGCTGGACTGTTCCCATGAGGCACAGGGTCAGACTGATTTGCATATGGCCATGTCTGAACTGGGGTGGTGGAGTGAGCTAAAGAATGATGATGGATTAAACCCAGATCAGTTGACTGGGGGTGAGTGTTTGATTTGCTCAAGCGCTCCGTCCATCATCCCCATTGGTATCGCTATCTATTAGTTGGGCAAAACTCACATTGTCGTCTGGTGGGGATGGTTTTGAGGGGTAAAGATCCGGGTCGTTGTGTAAGTCAGGATCTGTATTATAGTCATGCCATGGATCTGGATCCTGTGGTGGATTGTTAGTATCATCAATATCTAGTGGGACTATATTATCATCCTCTTGCCCATTTCCGTGTTCATCCTCACTATCATCTGGTTGTGGTAATGGGAAAGTTTGTTCTGGAGAGTGTATTGGAGAAATCAGTAAACTGGGATTAATAGGTGGAGGAGGAGGTGTAGGAGGTGGTGAAGTATTAGTGCCCATATGTATTCTCTTTGGAGGAACCGGTGAATAATGCAAATGTTCTGGTTTCCTCTTTGTAGGTTGTGTGGTAACTATATGACCAGTCTTTGGGTGTATAAAAATGGTTGTCTGTTTTGGATCGGGGACAAAAAGTTCTTCGGATCCGATGTTCTTCTTCGGTGTCGAAGCTTTTTCCTTAGAAATAGTCTTGGAATGTTTAGAAACAGTGTCCGATTTAGGAGCTTTTTCCGACTCCGAGCCTTTTGGTGCTGATTGTTTTGGCTCCGGAGGTTTTTGTTTCGAAGGTTTAGCTGTGGAAGGTTTTTCCTTCTATAGTTTCGGCTCCGAAGACTTCGGTGTTGAAGTTTTATCTGGTTGCTTCGGTGCCGAAGGGTCCTTTAACTGTTTCGATGCCGAAGGTTTTCCCGGTGCCGACGGAGGAGGACGCGGCACCTTGGAGGGCTTAGTTTTCGGTGCCGAAGGTGGTTTTTCGGGACCGAGTGGCTGGCTCGAGTCCGAGGTGGAAGGCTTGTCTTTTTCTTTCATAGCCGGGCCGGAGGGCGGGGCTTCTGAAATTTTTGGTCGGTGTGGACCTGGGCCCTGAGGCGAAGGTGTTACCGGAGCCTTCGGTATGGGCTTGGGTGGGGCAGGGGTCTCGGTACTCACGGTCCGCTAAGCTGAGGTGACCTCGGCTTCGACGTCGGAGTCATCTGCTTCGGAGACCGAGACCTGTTCCTCCTGTTCTTGTTCCGGAAGGCTGTCGGGGCCTGGATGGAAGATGTCCGGAATGGAGCCAGATCCTCGGGACATCTCGTGGCGTCGAGCCCGATGATCCCGAATAGTCTTCTTGGACTTGAAAGATAGGCAAGCCTCACAGGTATCCTCTCGGTGTTCTGGAGAGAGGCACAGATTACAGACCGAGTGTAGGTCCGAGTGTGGGAATTTAGCACCACACTGTGGACATTTCTTGAAGGGAGTCCGTTCCATGGACTTCCGTCGTCACCGGCGCGGGTAGGCCCAACGGCCCGCGTCGAAGTTTATCAAAGTTTTTTAGAAATTTTCATCGAATGCCGAAGGTACGCGTCGAAGGGAAACGCGATCGAGACAATACCGTCGAGTAATGGTGATTGCGAGTTGAAAGGGGGGGTTCGATAACGACACCGACCCGGAGCGCAACAAGTCACGTCCGAACCCGATGGCGGAAAAAAACAATCTAAGGATGGAGCCGCTGCCCATGCGCACTGTCGACCTAAGGAGGAGTCACCTATCTCGTGACTACAAAGACTTCTTCCAAGACAAAAACAAAGTGCAAACATCCGAGCCCAACACCAGATGGCGATCTATGCAAAAGTATACAATCTGCAGCTCATATGCCTCGAACATGAAGTTATTTTAGTGCCTTTACAGTACAATGGGTTCCTATGTCTCTTTTACCCCATGCACATAGCTACCATTCACATAGTGAAAGCTGCCTGTCCCTTGTGGACAACTTCGACAACGCGAACAATCCGTTATTGACTAGCAATGGCAGTTGGTAACCTTTCAAAGCATTGTGTCTTCTGGTGCAGTGGAAAACCCTTAAAATATACCTTTGCAGATCGCTGTGAAAGTTTCCGCCTTCCTTTACTTGCTGTTTAGCAGAGGCCGCACGCGCAGGGGGCCTCGAGGGCCGGCGCCATAATGGCCGCCAGAGCCCGACAAGGAACAAAACTGGTTTGCGCCGCCAGGAAGCGCCGCGCGGCAAACCACGCACCTAGTGGTGCTAGGTCACTGGACCAATTGGGGGGCCCAGCAAGGGTTTGGATCACCCAATGCAGTGGCACCCCCTAGCCCCCCCTTTTCCAAGGGCGAAAAGAAGAAAGGGGGGATATAAGATGACGCTCCCCCTGGGGCAGCTCACTCTAGATCATGGAGCTGGGGGAGCGGCGCCGAGAATTTCTAGCTGCACATAAGGAGCAGAAGGAGGTGAAAACGAAAGACACAGGGAGGGGGGAGCCGCAGGAAGACGGAAGCCTCCCTGGTGGTGTGGAGGAAACAAAAGGTGTATTGGTTTGGTTATGGAAACACACCGACAGGGTGGTGTGTAGAAGGAGGGCCACTCACTCTGGGATGCCTCACGGCAGGGTGAGTAGGCCTGACAAAAAGGGGGTAGCAAACGGAGACGGCACTCGCAGCCCAGCCCCCGCCAGACGGCAGGGCACACAGAGACGAGCAAGGTAGCGAGTTGGGGCCTAACTCCGGGGGAAAGGCTACCCCTCACACGCAAAGGGGCGTGGAAAACAACAAAGAACAATCTACGAACTGTCAGGGTGATTTACGACCCTAAGAGATGCAAATGAGCAAAGGACAAACAAGTGATTTATGACCAGCCAATGATTTATGGCTGAGGATTTATGATGATCATGCACAATGATTTATGATGACAAAAATGATAACCGTTTGTGACAGAATGATTTATGATACCACGATGATTTATGACCCATGATTTATGGCTGCTGATTTATGATGATCAGGCAGGATGATTTATGACAACAAAAAATGATGGCCGATTGTGGCAGAATGATTTATGATACCCCAATGATTTATGACCCGGGGGGTTTATGATGTCCCACTGACAACTGTGATTCCCAATGTGCAATAACGTATGAGGATGATTTGTGACCCTGCCCCCAAGAAGGTGTCCAGGGGAGTTGCACATGTATGACATATGTAATGAGTAATAAAACTGCGGCCAACAATGACCACCAAATACAACGACTGTTGGCTGTGTTTAGTAATACAAATGCATAAGTAGGGTACCTTTCCTGGAATGGGCACAGTGCGGGCGTTATAGCAGAGGCAACCCCCGCAGGGGGCCTCGAGGGCAGGCGCCATAATGGCCGCCAGAGCCCGACAAGGAACAAAACTGGTTTGCGCCGCCAGGAAGCGCCCCGTGGCAAACCACGCACCTAGTGGTGCTAGGTCACTGGACCAATTGGGGGGCCCGGCAAGGGTTTGGATCGATCACCCAATGGGGTGGCACCCCCTCCCCCCCCCTTTTCCAAGGGCAAAAAGAAGAAAGGGGGGATATGAGGCGACGCTCCCCCTGGTGCAGCTCACTCTACATCATGGAGCTGGGGGAGCGGCGCCGAGAATTTCTAGTCCCACCCACCCACACCGATGTACCAGCAGCGTCGCAGTGCTGGGGGAAACAAAAGGTGTATTGGTTTGGTTATGGAAACACACCGACAGGGCGGTGTGTAGAAGGAGGGCCACTCACTCTGGGATGCCTTACGGCAGGGTGAGTAGGCCTGACAAAAAGGGGGCAGCAAGCGGAGACGGCACTCACAGCCCAGCCCCTGCCAGATGGCAGGGCATAAAGAGACGAGCAAGGTAGCGAGTTGGGGCCTAACTCCGGGGGAAAGGCTACCCCTCACATGCAAAGGGGCGTGGAAAACAACAAAGAACAATCTGCGAACTGTCAGGGTGATTTACGACCCTAGGAGATGCAAATGAGCAAAGGACAAACAAGTGATTTATGACCAGCCAATGATTTATGGCTGAGGATTTATGATGATCATGCACAATGAAAATGATAACTGTTTGTGACAGAATGATTTATGATACCACAATGATTTATGACCCATGATTTATGGCTGCTGGTTCATGATGATCAGGCAGGATGATTTATGACAACAAAAAATGATGGCCGATTGTGGCAGAATGATTTATGATACCCCGATGATTTATGACCCGGGGGGGGTTTATGATGTCCCACTGACAACTGTGATTCCCAATGTGCAATAACGTATGAGGATGATTTGTGACCCTGCCCCCAAGAAGGTGTCCAGGGTAGTTGCACATGTATGACGTATGTAATGAGTAATAAAACTGCGGCCAACAATGACCACCAAATACAACGACTGTTGGCTGTATTTAGTAATACAAATGCATAAGTAGGGTACCTTTCCTGGAATGGGCACAGTGCGGGCATTATGCCAGGAGTCTCAATGTTGCCATTTTGAGTTGCAAAGACATTTGCAACTCGCTTTGATACAGTGCAGTTTTGTTTTCACCATCGCAAAGCAGGGTATATTGAAGCTTGGCACGTACCATAGGAGTGGATTTGTGGGGATGAAAAACGAATACACTGGGCCCGGTAAGCAGTAAACACATTTCTTTCTCGAAGCAGACCGTGTTCCCTGTCCCTTGCACTGGGGTATTTTTCTTTTGCTTTTCAGCAACAAATCACTGCTTTGGGGTGTTTGTTGCTTTCAAGCAGAGAGAATTTCGAACATGCAGAAAAAACATGGCAGCCCGCTCGGCACTCATCAGTGATGAAAGTGCATCTGCTTCACTGGCAGAGACACTTTCATCACAGAGATGGACAGGAATCTCTGGATACAGCTGGTGGTACTCTACTTGCGGTGCAGAGGCAAGGGCCAACATGCCCGCCAAAGAGTACATGAGCCAGTTAGTGATGTTACCAGTAGTGTAACGGTGGCATAATATTGGGCAGCGTGACTAAATTAAAAAATAGGGCCACACCAATGAAGACTGAACTCTGCTCTAGGAATGCCCAGTTTGGGTGGGCACACGTTATACTTTCCTGTCTTAGTCAAAGAGGGTGTCAAGGGTATAAATGCACAGAGAGACTGATGCCCACTGAGCATCTGATAGTGGGTGTCTCTAGACAGAGATTAGGGAATGGGCTGAACTCAGTTTGGAAACCTCTTCAACTATCAAAGTAATCTCACTGGTGAGTGTACTACTGAATATCGATACAAACAATATTGTGGCATACTAATATCGAGAACAGAATACCAAGCGACAAAATATCGAAAGGTAGGTGCAGATAGAGCAGTATACATTTACTATTCCTCATTCCACATCTAAGTGCTTTGAAGATATATGTATTGCGCAGGTACATATATGTGGAGTTAGATATAGAAAATCTAGACTTACTTACCTATCAAAACTTTATTTTAATATTCTGTCCTTGATATTCTGTCCCATCAATATTGTTGATTCGCTATTCAGGGGGCACCCCCTCCCCAGTGATAGGCCAAGGGGAGAGTGAGACCATACCTCTCCTTCTGAGGAAATGAAGGAATCCCTTATTAGAGAGTAAGTGGGTGCAGTACCTGGAAGCAGTGGTTCTTGACATGAACAATGACTTCGAAATACATCCCTCGCTGGAATGGCATGTACTGCTTCCTCTCCTCGGTGCCCCAATTACTGTGCTGCTTTGTATTGCAAACCACAACCCCGCCTTCATCGAATCGTGGGTTGAAGTGGAATGCAATATCACCATTGCTGCATGCAAAGTTAATGGAAAATCTGTAAATAAAAACAACAAAGGTAACATAATTAAAAGATATAAAAACACGCGACTCGAGTATCAGATTATCATGACATGCATTGTGTTATATTGTTATGTTTTGTATAGTGATGGCCTTTGTTATCCGATTAAAAGTGTTGCTGAGTGCGAGGAAATCATGGTGAAGTTGGACAACACGATCTTCCATCTATGGAGAAATCAATGCACTTCACATACATTAGCTTATATTACTGCGCCCTTACATGTTCAGACTCTGAGGGTCTCATTTATGGGATTTTGGAGTAGGACAGCGTAGGAAGGCACCTTACTGCGCTGCCCTACGCCAAAGTGAAGGGGCAGGAATGCACCGTATTTAAGCAATACAGTGCATTCCTGTCATTTCTCCCTGCGCTGGTGCCGTTTCGGCAGCCATAGTGCCAACGTTGGCACCCTTGCACCATGGTGCAAGTTTGCCTCCATTGCATGCAGGATTTTTTTCGTGCAGGAAGGGGCACCTTCCTGCACAAAAGCATCCATAGAGGTGTTTTCCTCTTTCTATGTGTGCTGCAGAATGTGCAGCATACATGGAAAGAGGAAAAAATGAGGAGAAATAAACATATTTTTCCTCGATACGCCTCACCTCAGGAGGCGTACAGATTTGGTGCTTTCACAGGTTTACATCACTTTGTAAATATGGGGCAGCGTCAAATTCCATGTATGTTTAATGGGAAAACCCACCGCAATGCCCATGGAACGTCTCTCGGGTGCAGAGTAAAGCGACGCAGCATTTTGCGCTGCGTCGCCTTACTCGTAATTAAATAGGCCACTCAAAGCCACGCAGGGTGGATTTACGTGGCTTCATAAATTGAAATGAGAGCCCTGCGTCACACACGTACCACTTTACGTGGTGCAAAAGTGACACAGGGCTCTCATAAATAAGCCCCTGAGTTCCTACTGAAGGCAGTAAATACATCTTGCCTCCAGGTTCAACCCTTGCCCCCGCTCTTTCCAGTCACCACCCTCCTTCCCTGCCTCACTGAAGGTACGCTTATCCTCAACAGTGCTCCTGAACCCGGAAATGATCATCCATGTAGTAAAAGAAACACCCACGCCCCTCCACTAACTACTCTTTCTCCCATGAATGTTGGGCTAAACTCTACCCGGTGAATTTCAGTTTAAAAACCCTGGAGGAAATTTCTTGCTCTTCTTTCTCTTTCCTTATATTATTTTTCTTTCCTTGTACCTTTTCCGTCCCTGGTTCAGTTTCCTTTGATAAACAGAATGTGATATGTGCTTTATGAGTATTATTTATAATATGCTGGATACCGAATATAAACTTTTGTACTATTTTCTATTTTAGATCCATTCCATCGCCTTACATAATAACTGTAGAAACTTTGGGCGTTTATATAGACAACACGTATTGCCAACGTTGAGATACTACAGTGCACATGTTATTATACTATCTGATGTACTGCTTATCCACTGAGTAAAAAAAATGTAGTAAAAAATAACAGCCAGATTTTCAAAGAAATTGACCACATGGTAAACAGGCAGTATTGCAGGGTTATATATTAAATGTTCCGATAACTCATAGTTTGCCAAGCATGCCACAGGAGTGTGAGTCCTCCATCCAAGAAAGTACTATATATTTTATTTCAAAATTGAACAAGGCAATCGGACAAAAAACATAAGCTTTAAAGCATTTAAGGTATGTGTATGCAGTTTGACATGGTTTCATGTATTTTTATATGTAAAAAGCATCTTCCATCACATCTGTCATTACTTCTTTTAAATTAACCACCCTGTTCTTTTCCTGTGAATTATCAGACATGTATACACAAATGAAAGCGTACTTGTAAGAAACTGGATGGAAAAAGAAAAGACTGACAGATTTCACTGTTAGGCCGTAGACAGCAGGTTGAGATAGCTGACATTTCCCCTAACTTTCACTGATCCTACAGGTTGAGATAGTGACTCCTTAAGTTACAAAAATGTTACAAGTTCAGAAAGTAGACATGTCTGTTAGATCGCCCAGCCTTCAAGGTTCAGGCCTCAAACAGCACTTATATATAGCAATAACCAGGCTGGGCTCGGCCAGTACAGGTAAGAGCGGTGGGGGGTGGGTGGGGGTGGGGGGGGAGGGGAAGGGGAGTCAACATACGACGGGATAGGGAGAAAAACAATTATAATAAAACCACTTACCTTGAGCTCGCCACATCACCGACTCGGCAATGCGGCGAGCACAAGGTAAGTGGTTTTATTTATTTATTTACTTTATTTTCCCTATCCCGTCGTATGTCGACTTCTCCCCCGCCCGCCCCACCCCAACCCCACTGCTCCTACCTGTACCGGCCTCGCCTGGCAATAACAATGCTAAACAAGCATTTGCAATGCAATAGGTCTCGCATTATTAAAGTTTGAGCTATTGGTGTTGCATTTGCAAGAGTTTGAGCTACTGCCATTGTAAACGACAATGCCTTTTATTTATGTGTTTCCAAAAGCTGTATGCGGTGCATAAACACGCCCTTTGTACTTATAGTCCTTGCTTACGAAAAGGAAGGCTGGCAGTAAAAAGAGGCATAGTTACTGCCAGCGTTGCTTCTCGTAAGCAACGACTGCAAGTCCAAAGTGCCTGTTTACGCACCGCTTGGAGGTTTTTAAAATACAGAAATAAAAGGCATTGGTATTTACAATGCCAATAGCTCAAATTCTACTAAATGCGACACCTATTGCTCGTTTTCTTATTGCGTAGTAGAACCACTCTTTGTGGAAAACAACAATTATGCCATGCCAGATATTCTTACAGGCATTCACAGATATACAAACCTACAATAAGTTTCCTATATTGAGGTTTTGGAATGTTCCGTTTTTTTAAGCACAATAAAGATGGGGGTGTTGGTGGGGGTTGAGAGGTAACTCCCACCTGTAACTTGTGAGGGCCTGAGCCTGGTGAGGTAGCCTGTCTGCTTTGTTTCACTGTTCTACCAAGGTTTTAGGAACTGTAAGATTCCTATCAACAGCAAGTGATGGATGATCTGTGGCTCAAAACCTAATCCCAAGTAGTAATTGTAATAATTCATTATTATTATTTAGACCGGACTAAATATTGATAATGAATCATTACAATTATTACTGAGATTCACTTGGTTCGCCCACAGATGAGTGCAAACATCCTTTGTGTGAATATTAATCCAAAATGAGGGATGAATGCTAGCCACTAAAAACAAAAGTGTCTGTCCATCCCTATTTCTCCTTGCTATTTTTCCAGATGTGGTCTGGATGAGATGCCCACAGATTTGCCCGAGCAGCCGGGTGCACATCTGTTTGGTGGGAAGGGATAGCAAAAGATGGTGAGGGCGAGGAAGGAAGTAGGGGGAAAAGTAAGAGTAAAAGGATAGAGAAGGTTAGGGAAGGGATAGCAAAAGATGGTGAGGGGGAAGGAAGGAAGTAGGGGGCAAGGCAAGAGTAAAAAGGATAGAGAAAGTTGGGAAGGGCTAGCAAAGGATGGTGAGCAGGAGGAAGGAAGTAGGGAGCAAGGCAAGAGTAAAAAGGATAGAGAAAGTTGGGAAGGGATAGCAAAAGATGGTGAGGAAGGAAGTAGGGGGCAAGGCAAGAGTAAAAGGATAGAGAAAGTTGGGAAGGGCTAGCAAAGGATGGTGAGGGGAGGAAGGAAGTAGGGGGCAAGGCAAGAGTAAAAAGATAAAGAAAGTTAGGAAGGGATAGCAAAAGATGGTGAGGAAGGAAGTAGGGAGCAAGGCAAGAGTAACAAGGGGAATTTAGGGGTCAGATTTGCAAACGTGAGAGTATTAATGCCAAACGCTCTGAATGTATGGCAACAGACCATGTGTAATGTCATATAGATGGATATAGGGAATGAGGAAGGGATGCTGTGTTTGTTGATGCAAGCTCCTAACAGGCGAGCAACAGGCCATTAAACAAAAGCCAGGCAGCCACAAACTCAGGACGGTGGGAGAGAGATCTGATTTAAAAGACCAACATGAATGGTCTGAATTGGAAATCGTCCCCTCCCAGAACCTTATCTAGGAGGAGCCACGAGTAACAGGGTGACTTGGAAGCTTTGAGTCAAATACTTAAGCATTGTAGACCACATTGTATTGTACCAGCCTCGTGTGAGAAATGGCACAAAGGCCATTGGAGCCCTCCCACCCAGAGACACCAGGAGCCGGCAAGAGAAAGCATTTTTCTACAGAGTGCCAACAGAGATGTGTTCTCCAAATAATACCTGGCTGCAACCCAGAACCTTGGAGACTTTATGCTGTGTGCCGCCTTTAAACAGTGTGAAACGCAAAGTGAAAGTACATCTCAAAATTCTGCTGCCCTCGATATGTTGAGTATAACAATTATTAGGATTTATAGTGTAAATGGTGTATCACTGGCACTATATAGTAATTTCATGCGATTCCCCCCATTAAACTGATTTCCAACTTCAGAGGCAGCAAATGAGAAGTAACTTCCAGGTTCAAAAGGTGCGCTTGCTTTCAGCCAAATGGGGATAATACAACACTACTGTACATTAAAGAGAGAACAGGAAGATTGCAATAGTCAATGGGCAGAATCAACACATTATCAGCAATGAAATGAAAAACGAGGTTGGTAGAGTTCCAACAAATAATGTAGTGTTTCATGTGCTGAGAAAGAAACGGTCAGAAATAAAGTCTGAAGCTCAAGGTAGACTGAGAAGGTGATCAGCAGCAAAGCGGGGAAGTTAGATAAAAAGCCTACAGTGCAGGGTTTGAACAATGTTGTTAAAACAAGACAAGCCCGGGAGTGGTGCACGCAGTGAGGTCTTGAACCCACCCAGGATGAAGGATTTCTAAACAACAAAAACACGTGATAATAACGTAATACACTGCACCCATACACACGGAAACCTTCAAGCAGTCAGAGAGAAACACAAGAATATTAACCTTGGTAAGTTATGTTTCCTCATAGGTCAGGAATTCAAAGGCATGACTCAGTTTAGGCCTCACTTAATGCAGTCCTCCTAAATGCCACTCATTTCTTGAGCATTTTGTTACCCAAAATACTAACGTGTTCCTAAGCGCTGTGAATTGTAGCAGTCATACAGAATAGTGCTCCAAGTGCTTTATAACTAGCTCAGATACTATGTAGAAAAGTCATGCGTCCCTGCACTTTCGCCGCTTGTTGGTGCTTTTATCAGGTTGAGAACGTGCTCCATGCCCGTGTTTAGTCAGAATGCAGTGAATCACAAGTGCGCTCCATGCGCGTGTCAGCAAAACATAAATATTCACAACGGTGCTCCTTGCGCTTGCTTACATAAACAGAGCACAGATGTTATGATGGAGCTCCATGCGCGTTTGACCCATAATACAGGTAATTTCATTTGCGCTCCATGCACGGTTTACTCACCGTTCGGGATACGTATGTGTGATAGATACACGCTCCTAGCACGTTTGCCGAATGCAAGTCGGAAGGTAACAGTACGCGGCTCAGAAATGCTGCTGAAGAGAGCTCCCCAGGAAGGCTAGCGTGATACCTGGGTTCCTCGGACAGGGTCTGGAGACGAAGTAGCGTTGGGTCAGGGGACGCAAGTTAAATATGCGTTCAGCGTGCCATAACCGGAAGTTTAACCACGACCTTACAGGAGTGCTGCAAGCCACCGAGTGCACTGCTAACAAAGTAGCGGTTGCTAGGCGCAATTGCTCCATGCATACGGCCACAGAACGGGTCATGTACAAATAAAGAGGTACGGCAAGGGTAACAAGAACGCTGCGTAAGACAACAAGCCCGGGAGTGGTGCGTGAATGGTGTGCGCGACGCAACAACGAGGCGAACGCACGTTCGCTTCATTGTTAAATCGCAGCTTAGGAAATGTGTGGTTTCTTAAAGTAAACGTAGTGCGCGCGCGCCACATAGGAGCGGGGGCTAGAAAGCGTGGCAGCAAAAGCGAGACGAACGTGCGCTGCTGCGCGTTCTGGCCACCGTCGGGAATGGGCGCTGCAAAGGCGGGACATGCACCCGCCTTTGCCCAATAGCGTGCCGTTTTTTCACAAACAACGCACGCTACAGCCAATGAGGGCTTCTGAAAACAAAACCACACGCACGAGCGTGTAGGTCGTTTTCAGAAGCCCTTTCTAGAGGTCTGCGCTGCGCGAGCAGCGCTGCGCGAGCAGTGCTGCGCACTGCAACGCTAGGCGCGAGACCTAAAAATCTATCACCATAGATCCAAAAATGCTTCCAATCAAGCAATGAAATAACTATCACAGCAGCCAAAAGGTGCTCTCTGGAAAGATGGGACTGATGCCATAATGTAAGCTCTTTTCGGATGGCAGTCAGTGGTTACTGACCAGAAATACTGCTGCACCAGCCAGATGACAAATCGAATCCCTTTGGTTACTAGACTCCTCAGAGGTAACTTTAGGTGGGAAGGGTAAGTGGTGTAGCAAAGGACAAAACACTGTAGTGCAAGCAATGGAAAAGTCCCACCACTGCTGTATGGGTAGTAAAATACAGCCCTAATCAATGTTTAGTGAGAACTTCAGGACTCTGAGCCCTGGTGCCCACGGGGAATGCAGTTAAAAAGGCCTTTAATTCTGAAAGATAATCTTAACCACAACTTTTGTTTTAGCACTTTTTTCATGCAAATTCAGGGCTCTAAAGCGCTATCTGACAAACCTGAATCCATAAATGGGGCTCATCATCAAATCAACACAGATAAATAGCGTGAAGAACGTTAGGCTCCACAAGGAATACAGAGAATGGTTAAGTTTTCAAACCATAAAGTTTATTAAAGGTTTACAAATTCAAAATCATTGAATTAGTGTCAATCAGTAATCAATACATGATTGCATTTAGTAATTATGAAGTTCACATCAGTCGAAATCATATAAATGAAGTTAGTATAAAATTTCCTTAAAAGGAAAAAGATACGCAAATCAGGTGTCCCATAAAGAGAGCACGCTACTCTGCTCGAAGTTGCTTGAAAGTAGACAAAGACATGTCTGCAATATGTCTGAGCTGTATTCTACTCTGCACTAGCCTAAATCACACAATTCTAACATTTGGCACACCTACACATGGTTCCCATAAAACGAAATGCTCCAATCAGGTTACAGCATACTGATACAGTCTAAGGTTCATTTGGTTTTAGGCTCCTAGACAATGAAGATTCCCTATGTGTCCTTCAATCTTACAGTTATCTGCAATAAACAAGATACATTGGACCAACCTGAACTCAGTTGGTGCACTGTAAGAGTACAAAGAAAAAAATTCACATGAGAATGAATTTAAAGGTACGTTTCATTTGTTACTAATGAATTCAGCTTATCCTAGAAATAAAGAAATACACGTGATATGAAACAAGATGGCAACCGGACTTTAGCCATTTTAAACACAGGCATACATTAGCTTTGGCAAATCTGAACATAAACAATATAAAGTTAATATATTTGTATGTGCTCATGTTAATGTCGATATAATGCAAAACATTTACTATGAAAAGAAATAGCCCAATCACTTCCAGTCACCTCATGTCCTGGGAGAAGGCAGCAGAAGCCACTCTCACTCTGGTTGGGGGCACTCTATATTTATCCCTTGTCACCAGACCCTAGCTCTGTTGATGAAAAACTGTGTTAAAATTATTAGAAGCAACTATCAGCTGGCAGATTGCCAAGTCAGCTGGAGGAAAAGCCTAAACCTAATCAATGGGGATGAGTGACTTACCATCTCTAAATCTTGCAGAGAATTTTCATCCCAATAGCATGCCTCCTGCAGGTCACTTTTCACCAAGTTATTCCTGGCCAGAAAACTGTTGGTCAGCTGACTCGGAAAAGTTCAAGAACAGCTGTCTGCACTCTCATGAGACGTCCTTGCCTTGAGCTACACAGTAATGTCCAACTCTGTCCATGAGAGTACCACTGCAGAAGCACAGACTTCTCACCATTCTTAACCATTAGCCACCTGAGGGGTTCATAGTCAGTTTTTCTATAAACTAAGTACCACTTAGGCCTAAAGTTCTTTAAGGTTGAGACAATGCCATGATGATCCTTTCCATTTGCAGAACCATTCTGCTTTGCAGCTCTGCAGAGAGTAACCTGTGAATGATCATGGCCACAAGACTTCTCGTTAAGGTGAGCCAGGTCAGTTCTTGCTCCCTTGTTAGAAGTATTGGTCTACACATTCAAGGATTGACTGTAATCGGAAGACGTGAGCAGAGATAACACAAAGTTGCTTCTATGGTTTCAAAATCAGTCAGATGCTTGGCAGTCTAGAATATTTTCTTGGGCAGATTCCACATGGTCAATTATGTGATTTACCAAATATGGTCCCATAGTTAGCCGCAAAGTTGTAATAATACAGAGAGACAGACATCACCCAGTCCAACACAGGTTGCAACTTGACTTTGAGAGGCTGGATTTTTCCACAATCCGCCTGGTGTCCAAGAAGACCACAGAAGGCTCTCGACCCAGCTCCCATTGCCATTGTGTTAAGAGTAGCCTTCTGTAATACGGCCAACAGTTTCTGGAGGTATCCAAAGTGCTGTTTTGAGTTGTTGAAGACAGCTATGTCACTTACACAGGCGACAGTCTGCAGACAGAAGATTGTTTACTGTACTCTGGAATGTAGCAATGGAATTCTTTAGGGAAAAGTGCACGATCTTGTACAGGTAGAGGCCTTCATGGATTGGGGATGGTGTCTTGACCTTGGCTCCAGGTGCCAGGGTACTTTTTCAGCAGCAGAACTTTTAAATGACCAGCACATCCATGGGCTAGTTAATCAGCTCAGTAAATGAAGTGAACATCAGTTTTTGTAAAGTACTAAAACTACAGTAGTCCACAGAGAAACTTAAGCCTTCTAGTCTTTCCTTGGCACCACTACGACTGGGTGGCCTGTGGATTATGTGAATGCTCAATCATTCCTAATTGTAACATTTTGTTTGCATTCTCTTTGATTTACTCCTGGAACCTTTCTGAAATTCTGCAAGTCTTGCTTTTAACAGGCAGACTACAAACACTTAATATCATGGGCAGAAACTGGCTTCGTCCCAGCCAGGACCGATGGGCAGAAGACAGATGGAGTGGGACCACTATCCACGCTGCGGGTAAGAAGCTGGGAAGCAGCCACTGGTGAATAATGTTCGATGAGTTATGCAGTGTACTGTTGGAACAGGCAGGGATATCCAGTTGTGGTGTCTGGCTAGGCACAGTACAATTGTAGGAGACAGCAGGAAATACATTGCTGGCACAGAGGAATACTGGGAGGTATGTGAGATGTTCCCGCTTCCCAGCACTCTGTGATAACCTCTTGTCATGAGCTCTGAAGAGCAGAGTAATGTACCTCACAAGTGTTGGCACATACGCGCCAGTGGGGCTATTCTCTTTCACAGGAGAGTGAAAATGGGGTCTTGGGGGGCAGCCGACCACAGGGAGGTCTGCCACCTGGTAATATTGGGGAACTGGAACAGTACGGCGACTGTTGAGATTTGGGCTGGTTTTTGGGCTATTATATAGCCCAGGGTATAAAACCCAACATTTTCCATCACCAGCCACCATTTTGTCTAGGTGACACGGTGGCTGGTGTTAGGTCCAGTCAGTGAATGTTGATTGTCTTTCGGTATACTTTTCAAGCATTCATTTTAAGTGCTTAGATTGCTGGGTGCAGATAGTAGTATTGCTCAGCATATCAGATGCGGACAAAGTCGCACAAGTGCTGAGGCTCTTGGAGGAGGTGGGATGTCTTGACCTCCTGGACGCAAGTGTGCCAGGTAGGTTGGGCATCGGAAGGGGTCGCGGCCGCGGTGATCGATTGCTTGCTCACACTTGCTCACACTTGCTCACCACCACGCTGGACCCCCGCTTTGCAGGCACATAAAGGAAGTGACAGGGGCCGCTCCCGATTGAGGAGAGCAGCCCCGAAAGTGTTTGCAGCACAAGCAGTGGGCCACGGGTGCAGCTTGAGCCCGGGCGGTCCGCTCTTATGGAGTGCGAGCAGGAACTGAGAGCATTTGAGGCCCCGGGGGTAGGAGAGGGGGCTGGCGCGGCTTACCGGGAGTGTAAACTGCCTGTGAGACCGAGTGAAGCTGAGCATGCAGATGCGGTGGTTGAGGCCACGCTGAAAGCATGTGCGGTGGCTGGAAAAGGGAGGGGGACAGTGGGGGAGTGTCAGGAACAGGCCGCATTGAGGTACGTCCCCGAAAGAGAGCGGCGAGTGTCGATGCCTGGGGGAAGGGGCTGCATTTATCAGCTGGTATAAGCTGGAAGTCAGGGGGAAAGGAAGAAGGGATTCCACCAGGGCTACAGAGAAAGAAACATTGGGTCCTGTGGAGCCCCTGGGAGCAGGCCCATGTGAGGGTGCAAAGCAGAGTAGGATGGATGAGGGTAGGAGGAGGTGAGTGGGGGCACTGGCCCCCAGTATCATTAGAGAGATGGGGTTTGTTGAGAGGTTACCTGTGGGGGTGAGGGCCCAGTTGGAGCAAAGAGTCATGGGAGACAGGCAGAAATCGGCCGAACAACATCCGGGGGACGGCACATGGGGGGGCAGGTATGAGGGTGGCACAGGCCACCACACAGGGTCCCCTAGGGGCCCGGCCTCAGTGATAGTGGTGGCATTGTTAGAATGAAGTGACGGGGATGATGAGGGATGGGAGGTGAGGCTGGGGAAGAAGAGCAGGCATGTTGTAGTAGTAGATCACTGGCGATGACGAAAGGAAGCCAATGAGAGTATACTCTAGGGCGGGCCAGAGAGTAGGGGTTGTGGATCAGGTGGTGCAGAGGCATAGCTTATCCGGAGTGCAGGGTGAGAAGCTGGGGGCGCAGGCAGTGCAGAGCGTAGGCCACAGCAGTGGTGGTTAGTCTCCGGACTTAAGGGCATCCCAGGCTTCGCGAGAGTTGGATACGAGCACACCCAGCCTATTTTCTTCTTTTTTAAAGGAAGAACACTGGGACGTCTTGGCGGACTCAGAAGAGTACAGTGCGGCTCTGCTGCCCCGAGGGGAAGAGAAGGCAGGGCCTGGTGTGACCAGCTGGACGGCGGCGCTGGACAGCAAGATCACTGCCCCAAGAAGGTCTAGAACGTCTTAGGCGGTGCAACCAGTGGAAGGGTGCAGTGCAACCCCCGGCGGCATGAAGCACAGGATGCAGCATTCCTCGTCTGCAGAGCAGCTAGGAGGGCAGGGTGCAGCCCCAATGGCATAAAGAAACTTGAGGGGGGCCCCCTGCAAAGTACATTGAGGGGGCCTCCTATGCTCCGGACACAGTAAGGAGCTCTCAGGCTAGGGGCCTGCTGCCCATGCACAGTTCGGAGGGGTCCCCTGGAGCTCGTGCTCCCACCCCCACACCGCATAACTGCGTGGGCTATTGTTATGCCACTAGTAGAGGATCGAGCCTTAAAGGACCCCTTGATGTACGCTGTCTGGTCTCGAGAACGAGTTACCCATTTTACAATTTGGGATGGGTTGGTTAAGTACGAGGAGAACCAGTTGAGGACTGTGCCTCCATATCCTATGCGTTGTTCTAGAGTGCGAAGGAGGTCCAGATGGTTGACACTGTTGAACGCAGTGGATAAATCCAGGAGGACCAGGAGGCAGGAGTTACCGGAGTCGAGGATTCTAAGGGAGTCATCAACTATTTGGAGGATAGCAGTTTCTGTACTGTGGCCCTGGTGGAAACCTGATTCCACCTGATGAGGTTGTTTGTTCAAATGTGTGAAGCGGGATCGGACTCTATGCAACTTTCAATGACTTTGCCTAAACATGGGAGTATGGAGACTGGGCGGTAGCTGTTCATGTTCTCTGTATCAAGAGGATGTTTTTTCAAGAGAGGAGAGACTTAACCCACTTTTAGTCATTCTGGAAATACTAGTGTATTGTATTGCAACATGTATATAGTGCTTACTATCCCTATGGGGGGCGCTAAAGCGCTCGCTACATGGGTAGCACGAAACACCAAGTAGGTTGTGTGGTTGGAAGTTTGTTGTCTTTGTTTTGATCCTATGTGGATAGTGTTTCCATGTTGTGCTTGATGAAGTAGGTCTTAGGTGATTTACAGTCGATTTATAGGCTTGGAAGCACCCATCCACAATTGAGCAGGCACTGAATAACTGAAGAGATCTGTCTGCAATGTGTCACTGTCAAAGGGAGGATTTCAATTTAGTCCACCACCGCATATCCCCCAAAAAAGCTACATACCACAACTGCTTCTTGACATCTCTCAATGATAATCAGATATGGGATGATATTAACAAAGCCCATTTCAGCAGATCTCTCCACTGTTTCTCCTGTTAACCTGTGCCTGCTAGGACCTTCAAATGTAAATAAATAACTCAGAATGGACAACCCAGTGCCATAATCTGCTAAGCAGACTATATCAAATGAAATACCATAAAGGGACCCGCAGAGCTGATCAAAGCTACAAGCAATCGCAAAACCATAAAACTGCAAATCTGTTTCTCTCACTTCTTCATCCATCACACTGCTAAGCGATGTGTCCCATAACATAATATTCACACCTCAGTGGTCATCAAGCATGACATGGAAGCATTTTACACATAGGAACAAAGCAAAACCAACATCTTTCCAAACATACACCCTACACAGTGTAGCGTGCTACTCATGTAGGCAAGCACTTCAGTGTCCCACATTGGGATAGAAAGCGCTATATAACTGTTGCAATACAATACAAAACAATGGGTGGATTATTTGCAGTGGGCTAGTACAGAGCTGGGTGATGGGCATCACCTTTAGTAGTTATGTCCTATGTGAGTGTAAGAATGTCAAACAGTAAAAGGGAATTGTTATGCAGCCTGTATTAACTACAATCTACTACTCAACTGCTGAGTGTCATGCTACTAGCATTAGTGTGGGTTCTGTATTGTATTGTAATTGCATTTATGTAGCACTTTCTGCCCCAGACAAGGTGTTGTAGTGCTTTACACTAAGCAGCAGTCTGCTCTGGAACTAAGGGTTAGCAGTTGTTTTGGTTATTGATATTAGTCTTGCCCTCTTAAGGAAACCATACCATGCATCTACTTCAGTTTCTATGTGTTAGATTAAATTAATTGGAGTTAAGAGTGATCTTTAGTGGAAGAGGGGGATATGTGAATTAAAGCATTTGTTGGCGGTATTAACAGATCAGCTACAGTAGATTAGGTATTGTTAGGTTGCAGGAGTATGCCTTTTAAAGGAGAGGTTGTTATCTTTGAAATAAAGTGTGGGCAATTTGCAGAGATTCAATAATAGAGACCAAGGCAAACATGCATGTGATTTAAAGTAGGCTGTGCTCAGAGATGAGGCATACACAGGTTTTTTTAGTTTTTTAAAAAAAAGATTTTTTTTGAGAACATTATAACACAATACACATAAGGGCAAACATTACAAAAACCATCAATTCAAAAAATACAATTTTTACGTAAAAAATAATAATCCATAAATGAGTATCATAAAAAAATCATAACAACCATTAAAACAACAAAAAGGCTATCAGGATATAAATGAGAGGGGGAGAAAAAAGACGGGTTCCATTGCATTGAGCGATTAATATATATGGCAGAGACAGTGTACAATACAAAGCTGACTGTGCTAAGACGTTGCTACGTATGATGGGATGCGGGGGGTCAGTATGAGATGTGGCGGAGAGCAGTGACTGCCAACCTATAACTCAATCAACATTCGGGGGACCTGTTTGAGTAGAAGCAGCCTGAGAAGCGAGGAGCGTTTGCTGCAGGTGTGTACGATAAACACACCATATGTCCCGGGGCCTGGAGGTTGGGGGTTGGAGTGTAGCATATGTCTCGGATTGCAAGCTGCAGTAAGCTAGGCTCCGAAGCCAAGCAGATTTGGTAGGAGGTGACCTTGCCCCCCACAGGACAGCGATCTCCCGTTTGGCTAATAGTAACGCTATCGCTACAAAGCGCCTATAGCAGAGTTTGATGCAGTTAACCAGTCCTAACAGACCCAGTTTCGGAGAGGGTAAAAGGGGGGTATTTATTATTTGTGCAAGTGTTGAAAAAACTTCCTGCCAAAATGTGGGGACAGGCCCAGTCCATATGCACGAAATCGGCGTCTAATGCATTACATTTAGGGCAGTTCGTGGGTTTGGAAGGGTCAAATTTGGCCAATTGCCGAGGGGTTATGTAAACTCTATGAACAAATTTGAAGTGAAGCAATTTATGTCTGTGGTTGGGGGATACTCTGTGAGTTTGGTCAAGGCAATAGGTCCATTCTTTGTCGGTTAGTGGTTGTCCTAAGTCGTCTTCCCACCGCTGTCGGGACCCCCTGTCCCGCCCCACCCTAAGCGCCAAGCAGGCTTTGTACAGTTTTGTGACCAGGTGCGACCCGGTGTCGTCAGCGATGAGTAGGGTGAGCGGGGTGAATTCCGTGTACGGGGAGGGAAAGGTGGAAAAATTGGCTCGTAGTGTCCCCTGAAGTCGGGCCACATTAAGAGAGTCCACGCCAGTCAGCCCTGGAAGCTGCGTCAACTCAGACAATTTACGTGCCTGCCCGTCTGGGAATAGGGAGCCGAAGGTATCCAAGCCCAATTTGGAAAGAGTGGCTAGGACCCCCTTTTCAGTGGTAAGGGGTAGAAACAAATTATGGGCAAGTGGGAGGGCGGGTGAGTAAAGAGGGCCGGAACCGAGTAACATGTTGAGCTTACGCCAAGCCCAGCACGTAGTAGACAAGGGCTGAATATCCTGCGGGTCGAGGGGGATTCCTTTAGGGAGCAGTGATGCAAGAGGAGTCGGGGCAGCCAGTTCCCTGTCCGGTTTCATGTATGGTATGCGATCATCTGGGTGGAACCAATGGTGCGCAAATTGGGCTTGTGCCACCAGGAAGTAGAGTTGAGGATCCGGAACTGCAAACCCTCCCCGTGCATATGGAAGTGTGAGAGTGTCCCAAGCAACCCGGGGTCTGCGACCAGCCCATATCAGCCGAATAAGGAGGCCGCGTAGTCGAGCAAAAAAAGCATTAGTGAGAGGGATGGGTATGGTGCGAAAAAAATAAAGAAAACGAGGTAGCACCTTCATTTTAATAAGTGCAATGCGACCAGCCATGGAGAGAGGTAGTTGTATCCACCTTTCCACCTGCGAGTTGAGTTGGTCCACAGCAGGTCCGTAGTTTAGCTGTAGAACCTGGCCTTTGTCCCTGTGAAGATGCACCCCAAGGTATTTAGTGGTCTCCTTAGCTACCTGTAGGGGGTATTCCGTCTCGTCCGCCTCAGCCGCGTCCGTGATGGGAAACAGCACCGATTTCCCCCAGTTAATCTTAAGACCTGACATGGAGCCAAACCGTTCAATTTCTTCTATTAACGGTTGCAGGTTATTTTGGGGATGGCGGACGAAGAGCAGAACGTCGTCTGCATACAAGGACATAAGTACTGGACCGTTAGGGAATTGCAGGCCGCGAAACAAGTGTTTTTCTTGAAGATATCGGACCAAAGGGTCCCTTGCTATAATAAATAATAGCGGGGACAAAGGGCACCTTTGACGTGTGCCACGTGTAATTGAGATGGGGGAGGACAAGGAGCCATTAACCCGAAGGCGGGCTGTGGGGGAGGAGTATAACAAGGCGATGAGGGCTCTAAAATTAAAAGGAAGGCCAAGCTTGCGTAATGTCACCATAAGGAAAGGCCACTCGAGGGAGTCGAAGGCCTTCTCTGCGTCTAATAACGCGACTGCCGCGGGGGTAGTAGGCTCGATGCGGTTAATAACCGAGAAGACCGTTCGAAGATTGAGGGCTGTGGAGCGATGAGGTATAAAACCAGACTGTACTGGGGACAATATTTGATCCGATAATAAGGAGAGACTCGTGGATAGCATCTTGGCGAGGATTTTATTATCGAAATTAATTAGGGAAATGGGGCGATAGGAAGAACAATGCGTGGGGTCCTTCCCCGGCTTGAGTAGCAAGGAGATAGCTGCCTCTCGCATGGAGGGGGGGGAGAACACCCGACTCCAGTGCCTCAGCGTACACCTCCAGGAGTTGAGGCGCCAGACTGTCCTTGTAGGCTTTGTAGAACACTCCTGTAAGCCCGTCAAGGCCCGGCGCTTTTGAACCTGTGAGTGCGTCTATGGCGAGCGAGATCTCCTCGACCGTAAAGGGGTCCGCCAAAAATTCAGTTTGACCTTTGGTGAGCCAGACCATAGCCACTTCCTGCAGATACGGCAAGTGCTGGGTGAAATTTTCGGGAAGCGTAGTTGAATAAAGGGAGCGGTAGTAGGCCACCAGCTCCGTCACAATATCGGCGTCGGAAGTCGCAGATGTACCGTCATCGCGTTCAATGGACGTTATATGCCCAGCCCCTTTCGGGGGGCTCACCAGGCGAGCCAACGTCCTGCCAGGGCGCTCGCCCTCGCCATATCGCCGAGTCTGTTGGTATTTCCCAAGCAGGGAAGACTCCCTGTCGGCATGTTCGTTGAAGTCTAGCAGGAGTGCTCTGCGCTTAGTCTGTATTTGCGGGTCTGGGGACGATTCGTCCAGCGACGCCAATTCGGCTTCCACTCTGGCCAGGCTACCACGGATCGCTCGCAACACGCCGGCCTGTTTAGAAATGACAACTCCCCGAATAAATGCCTTAAAGGCGTCCCACAGAGTGGAGTAATGAGCCACCGAGCCGGTGTTGAGGCTGAAGTACTCCGTAATAGCCTCCTGGACCTCCGAGCGAAAGACCTCATCCAGCAGAGCAGAGGCTGGAAAGGACCATCTATGCTCCCACCCAGCCGAATGCAGGATGTTTAAATGCAAAATTACGGGGGAATGGTCTGACAATGTATGGGGCTGTATGTCCACCCGTCAACCCAGCGACACCCAGCAGCGGTGGCAAAAAAGTAATCTATGCGAGTCTGTGTGGAGTGGGGTGCTGAATAGAACGTGTAGCCGGGATTTAGTGGATGATGCCTACGCCAAATGTCGCGCAGGTCCAGGGAGCGGATCAGTTCGCTTAACACTGCGCCAGAACGGACCTTGGGGGTCGCCAGTGGATTAGAAGAGTCAAGGGCGTGATCAAGCCAGAGATTGAGGTCGCCACCTAGAAAGAGAATATCATAATCATAACGGTTCAGCAATGTATGTAAGTTGTCAAAGAAACCCGGGTTGTCTGTATTTGGTGCATAGACATTTAGGAGGGGGACCGTTTGCCCCAGGAGTGTACCCTTGATCAGTAAATAACGCCCTTGTGGATCTTCCGCTTTGTCCCGAAGTGTAAAAGGGAGGGAGCTGTGAATTAAAGTACAAACCCCCCGGGAATACGTACTATAACTGGAGAATAACCTGTTGGATCCCCAGGAGGAGGCAAAGGGGGGGAACCCCGAGGGGGGAGGTGGGTCTCTTGTAGAAAGGGTATTTTTACCTCATGCCATTTTAAATATGCCAGGACTAGTTTACACTTCCTCGGGTTATTAAGCCCTCGGACATTCCACGTAAGCAAATTAACTTTCACCGCAGGGGCTACCGCCATATCCAATGGAAACACAACTTATGTGTGCACAGCCAGAATACATTTCTCCATGCGGGGGCAATCAAAATTAGGAACTCGTACATAGATACACAAAGGGAATAATATACACAAAAACAATCAATACAAAACATGCACCGACATACACCACAACTCCCAGACGCCCACCCTCCACCCACACCTGAGCCCGAGGACCCTGAGAATTGGATCCCTCCCTAAAAATCCCAAAAAGACGAAAACAACAACAAACCCCACAAGAGGTAAATTCGGAGTCATCCTAAGGGGGCAGGCAACGCCTCGGACAGCCGATGCCCACAACAATGAAATATATCATTGAAACAGTAATATTGAAAAAGGCCGCGAAACGGCCCTTACAATGGAGTCATTGAAAAGTGAGATAAACAGTGAGTCCACCATTAAACAGTAACGTTTTCACTACATTAAATGGGAGGAGCCAACCAGATCGAAGGCATGTACTTAAATGGAACAGAGTAAAGATGCCATATTGAAAAGCATATAATCAACGTGGAAGAGCAGCATGATAACGTCCAGCACAAGGACGAGAACCAACAGCACGTGAGGGGCCAGAACTGCCAAAAACAGGGTTCAGTCCACAGTAAAGAGTTCAGCGCTGGGGGCCAGCTGATGTTCTGGGGAGGAGTGCCCTGAGGAACGGGCAGGACTTCGACGGGCCTCCCCACGCGCTGTTTGCAGAAGGCCAGGACGTCCGGGGCATTATCGAAGAAACGAGGCTTACCATCTACCATCACCCTAAGCCTTGCAGGATATAGCATGGCGTATTTTAACTCAAGAGTGCGGAGTTGACGCTTCGCCTCCAAGAATTTACGGCGAGCCTCTTGGACCACCACCGTGTGGTCCGGGTAGAATGAGAGGACTGACCCTTGATAGTTCACGGGAGAGTTTTCCCGTGCGAGGCGAAGTACTGTGTCCCTGTCCCTGTAGTTAAGCAATCGCGCCACAATGGGACGCAGGGGGCTGCCTGGCGGTGGACGCGGGCCCAAAGACCGGTGTGCCCTCTCCACCACAAAAGTGCCGGAGAAGTTCTCGGCGCCGAACAGTTCCTTCAGCAGGCCCTCGATAAAAGGTTCAGGCCGACCCATGTTGGTGGTCTCCGCCAGCCCCGCTATGCGAACATTGTTCCTGCGGGACCTGGCCTCCAAATCTTTGTTCTTTATAGCGACAGATTTCAGCAGGCGCGCCATTCGCTCCAGACGACGCGTCATGTCTCGGGTCTGATCCTCCTGGTCCGATAAGCTTTGCTCCGCCTCTCCGAGTCGAGTGTGATGGCCGTCAAGCCGTTCCCCTATTCTGTCCAGCCGGGAAGTGAGGGTGTCAAGCCGATTGTCCAAGCCGCGGAAACCGGCGCGGAGCTCCGCCAGAATGGCCGACATCCCTTCCCCCGCCGGTGGAAGGTCCGCCTGGCTCGAGGCGCCGCCTCGATCCGAGGAATGGGAGGATCGATCCGATGTGTTCGGGTTTTCAAATGTGAGCTGCCGCTGCCTGGGGTCCCCTCGGCCCATCGCGCGCAACTGTAATGGTGGCTGTAGTGGCGCGGTGAGGGGGTACGCAGGGACCAATGATCAGCCGATAAGCCAGGCACGACCACACCCTCACACACCGTGTCTCAAAAGCGAAGTCAAATTGTCGGGGGGTCAAGAAGTAACCGATCACCTCACGGCAGGCGCCAACTCCCCCGAGCGTATGTGTGAGTGAGCGGGGGTAGGAACAATAAAATGGCAGCCGGGGCCTGCTAAGGCCCAATAGTAGAGAGTTCAGGCCCGAGCAGGAGGAAAACGGCGTTGGCGGTGCGGGGAGACCGCTGTGGCGGAGATAGAGGCGGGGGGGATCTCGTCTGCCCCCCAAGACATCAAATGCAATGTCGGGTAGTTGGATCAAGAGGAGGGGCCCGGGGGAGCAGCCACCGGCCCCAACGCCACACAGGTGGTTGCCCCCAATCTGGAGGTGCCGGTCAGGACGGTCGCGCCCAGGCCGTCATCTGGGAACCGGAGTGTGCTGGCAGGAAATGAGGAAGGGAGCAGGGGGGGGGGAGGCCCGAGGGACCGCCAAGTGAAATTGGCCCCCGGCCAAGGAGGAACCGGGCCAGGCAAGGAGCGGGTGGAAAAAGGCCCGACTCGCGGCCCCTCTAACCCCCACTCACAGGGCGATCCTGCGAGTCATCCGTCCCCGCTCCAGAAGGCGTCCGGTCCCGCTGGGCCTCACAACACACCCTCCTCAGCGCCCCTCCGGAGCCAAATCAGCCCAATGCGGTGCCCCGCGCCCCGATTTCTGGCGCTGCCCAGGGGCCCTGCAGCTTCAGGCAGTGGATGGAAACAGTCTGGCATACGTTGGTGGATTCAACACGCCATTATTCACCGTGTGTGAGCATCGGCGGCCGGAGCTTCAGCGCCGTGCGGCCATGCTGGTCGACGGCGTGGCCACGCCCCCCCCAGGCATACACAGGTTGAAAAGGAAGGAGAGAGTCATTTGAAAGAAAAAGGAGAGTCAATAACCAGAGGATTTAAGTCAAAGTCAGTTTTCATGCAGGGTTTTTATGAATATTGCAGAGACTTTTGAGATTGCTTGTAAAACTGTAGAAAGAAACAACATTATTTGCATGTCAACCCAGAAATCCTGGGGCAAATACGTGTCCCCTTGGACTCAACACATCATCTTCTGTTGAAGGTATATTGATGGCTTAATTTGCTTGTGGACGGGCGGTAGAGGTTTTGAATGACTATCTGACATATCTGAATGATAATCCTTATAATGGTCAACTTACCATGTTCCACCATAGGAATAAAATTGAATTTTTGGACTTACAATTCTATGTTACAGATGGTATGGTTCAGAGCACAATGTTCAGAAAGAAAACTGCACGCAATAGCATTCTGCATGCCTCCAGTGCTCATGCAAAATCAGTAGTATGGAATATCCCATATAGAGAAATGATTAGTGCAACGAGGAATAGCAGTGAGGACCTAAACATTGAGATAAATGTAAAGGAGGTGTAAGACAGGTTTATGAATAGGGGATATGATAAGAATGTGTTAACCCAGGCGGAGAAGAAGATTCAATTGATAACAAGGGAATCCGCCATAAGTAATCAGAAAGCAAAACGTAAAAAAGACAAGCTGGCATTCATCACTTAATACACCATGCATAGTGACAATTTGTTAAAAAATAAGGGGTGGAGACAGGGAAGGTACTTTGAGGCAGATTGAGGCAAACTGGATTTGTCATCCGAGGGCCACTGAGTTGGGTCATAATAAGGATAAGGAACTTCATCATTTTTTGGGCTGATATTGCAATTGGACCAATTGGGTCAATACAGATGTCCAGAGGCTGCTGTGCTGATCTAATGGTCCTTGATGAGATAACTGCAGTTGCACCTGTGGTCACGATAAATGTGCATGAAGAACCATCATTGTTAACAAAGTAAGAAAAGTAGTGATCATAAGAGACTGGATTGTTGAATATCTATAATGGGATCAGTGGTCGAGCTTACCCACATATATATGTGAGGGAAGGGTTCCCTGATACAACATGACATTTGCAGACACACAGAGGTGATAATTATTTATGAACCTGTTGTTTCTTAAGATAGATCAGATATCACTCTACTCATGCCCACATGGTAGTTTTTTTTTAATACTTGATGTGTGGTTGAGTTATAATATATGGTCTAGATTGCTTTATTTGCGCCAAGGAGTTATTGGTATAAAATAGACAGATTTTTGAATTTGTCATGATTTGTAAATAGTTAATGACATGGATTTGCTAATGAGATTTATGATATTTTAGGATTCAGGTCTTATGATATTTAATTTCTGAAATGGATGGTTATTTAAGAATGCCTACAATCGGTTCCATTTAATAATGATGGTTAGTACACAGTTGAACAAATGGACTTAATTAAATTTACCACAATGCACTTTTAGTACGTGGTATGCCCAAAGGATATTATCGAGCCTCTGGACGTACGATTGAGGCTGTCTAAAATAAGACAATTGTCGTTATATATGTTGGCCATGTGATCTATGTTGATTGGTTTGAGATCTTGTTTTATTTCTGCAGTCAAGAAAAATGCATTTGGCCTCACAATGGTTTTGACTGTCGGCACAATATTATTATAGATGTCAGCCATACTGTCCTGAATGGGTCTATTGAGATCTATGTTTTGGAATAAGGGGAGATTTCTTATTCCATATACCGTACTGATGCAGTGGAATCACTGATTGGTAGCCCCTCCCCTGGAGATTATTAAGTCTATTGGATTCATTTGAATAGATATAAGATAAATAATTACACCATATAAACATAGTTTACCTCACTGAGCATGTTTTGTGTTAAATATATAAATGTTGATAGTGTGATTTTCCCTACTAACATGGAGGACAAATTATTCCGCATACTTGCAGACTTGGAGTAAAAGCCCCAGACAACATGAGGGATTTAATCACACAGGCGGTATCACCTTGTATGAGGGATGGCGGGAAATAAATAATGGCGTAACAGCATAAAGAAGATATTTGCCGGTCGCAATTTGAGGGAGGAGGTGACGGGGTAAAAGAAGACAAGGATTCAGGTAGGCTTGGTGTGCAGTATTGTTGAGAACCATGCGCACGTATTACGGGACCGCGGGTGGTATTTGGAACGGACGACTCACTTCTGTATGAAGATGGATGGTGCTTGATAAAAATGTACTTTATCACTTTTTCTATTAATTTCAATACAGATTGTGCAAATAGGAAACATGGCTGCATTGTGATGGTTAGAAAAAATATTAATTTCAGTTTTTTCACGCTTGGTGTGTGGACATTGCTCGGGGGTCCGGGAATGGATTTCCGAGATGCGTTGTGAAGCTCGAGAGTTGTATACATCATTGAAAACTGTGGGAAAATTGAGAATCCATTGTGTGTAGGGTGGACAGGAGATTACTTTACTGGACTTGTGAGTCATGTAAGGAACATATGAAGTGGTTGGTTATGATTGGACCTCTTGTTACGATTTGTGAAACGCTGTGGTACTGTTTTACTAAGCAGTATCGACGATAAAAGAGAGAAATACAAATGTGAATGGAATCCTCTGAACTCATTTGGAAGATTTGTACTATTATTGCCCTTGGTCATTATGCATGTCCCATAAGGATGTATAACAATAAATGTCAGTTATAACATGGTTTGGAATTTGGTGAATTAAGCACCCCATATATACACATGCTGAACAAGTTGATGTTATAATACATCAAGCTGAGCATGTGTATTGTATGGGATTGTGAACCATAGTGGGGCTATAATACAATTTGGAACCTCATGTGGATTTCTTGATTGAAAATCTCCATAGGTGTTGTGATTGGGGAATAATTTCCTTACCCAAGCCCAAATGGATGAAAATGGTGCCAAAAATCAATAAAGTGGCATGTATCAGAATGGATTCTTTGTGAAATCTTCTGAAAAGTGATTTATTCGTCATATACTGAAAAACAAAGTATGCCCTCAAAGAAAGTGGATTGAAATGAAATCATGTGAATTGGGGGCAAAATACAATCTAGTCATATATGGATCAATTTTCTGTGGTATATATAAAATGTTGGCATTTGGATACATATGTCAACTTTGGACCTAGCAATTAGGTACCAATTGTGACAATATAGAACCATATGGGGTTCCTCTTTCCATGGGATCCTCATATCTTAAAGGTCAGGATAGTATGGTCCACAGACCAAAATGTTGAATGTGATGATTTTAAATGCTGGTGTCATTTGTATATGGTACAGTGTGTCATCAAGGTATTATTTATATGTTGTATGACTTATATATGTTTTTTATGTGTTATTTACAGCCCTGATGAAGTTCAGTTTAGCTGAACGAAGCGCGTTGGCTGTAACTTTGGCTGTGTTTTAAGAAAAGAAAATATAACATTCTCAATAAAGGAAATAACCAACATAAAAAAGGAACTTTGGCCTTTTCTTTTTTTTGGGTGCACCATCTTGTGGCTTATTTTTATGTATCTCTGCTCAGCAGTGGTGTCAAGCAACGACTGATACATTGGATGTAGTGCACTAGTATTCAATTGAAAAGAACTGTGTGGGAGGTGCGGTTCCGGGAGTCCGTTGTTCCAGTTGTTGACTTTATGACATATTTTGCATGCGTTGCAATATCACTGTAGGAGAAAACCAGTATGTGCACAGACCGGTTGTGGGGAGAAATGAGACTGGGGAGATTGCGAAAAGTATTACCTTAAGGCAGGAGGACAACTATAAACTTCAAGGGGTTTCTAACGCTTTAATAATTTGAGGTGGGGCTAACATTCAAACAATGAGGGTAGAGTTATTCGCAGAGCTAATGTAATAGTTATCATAACAGAACAAAGTGTACAGTAGAATATAACACAGCCCGCAATTCCTACTGTGGTAGGACAATGTACACAAGAAATATTTATCATTTCAAGTCCAAGAAGACGGTCCTGCCCCACTGCTGATTAAAAGTGTGTTTTCAGTCTGCCCACTGCAACATATACATGTATGTGGCCACATAAATGTGGGCACGTTTCCGTATAATGAGCTTAATGTGATAATGGTGCACAGACAGAATATCGAGTTTAAAATGTCGACAAACACAAATTTCGAGTTTTAAATATCGTGATACATAAATATCGACAGGAAGAATATCGTAGTCAAGAATATCGACTTGCAGGTAAGAAATATCGTTTTTGTAAATATCGAATTTGTTAATATCGTTTGCAAAAATATAGTTGTTTAAAATATCATTGTTTTAATTAGTGTTATGTATTTTAGTATGTATTTTAAAAGTATGTGATCTATTTTTTGTATAAGAATTTGTTTTGTTTTTTAATATATGTGTTAAATTTTTAGTAGTTATTAATTTTATCTTAATTAAATTTTGCATTTTTAAGTTCTCTACTGGGTTGTGGGTTTATAGGGGAATAGGGTGGGAAGTAATTTAATTATAATAAATTAATTATTATTTTTTATGTATTAGTATTTATTTAATTTAGATTTTAAAGTGTTAATTGTCGGAATTAATTTATTATTAATTATTTAATAAATGGTTGTTAATTATTTTTAATTAATTAATTGTCAATTATGTTAATTGTGTCATTGTTTTAGGAGCGGGTTGTGGGTTTATAGGGGAATAGGGTGGGAAGTAATTTAATTATAATAAATGTATTAATATTTTGTATTTATTATTATTTATTTAATTTATATTTTATATTGTTAATTGTGGGAGTTATTTTATTATTAAATATTTATTAATTGGTTGTTAATTATTATTAATTAATTAATTTGTAATTAATTATGTTAATTCTGTCATTTTTTCAGGAGTGGGTGGTGGGGTTTATAGGAGAATAGGGTGGGAAGTAATTTATTTATAATTAATCAATAATTGTTTGTTAATTAATGCTAATTAATTAATTAAAATATGGCAATTGTGTAATTCATTTTTGATGTAAGTTGTGGGGTTTATAGTGGTAAAGGGTGGGAAGTAAATTCTTTTAAATTAATTAATAATTTGTTGTTAATTGTTATTAATTTATTAATGTAAAATTAGTTATGGAAATTGTGTAATGATTTTTAGGTGTGGGTTGTGGTGTTTATTGGGGTAGAGGGTGAAAAGTAATTTATGTTTAAGTAATTAATAATTAGTTGATTATTAATATTAATTTATCAATTGATAAATATTTATGGTAAGTGTTTGTTATTTTTTGTGTGTGTTTTGGTTTTATAGGGGTAACATTTGGGGAGTAAATTAATTTTTATTAGTTTTAATTTATTTTAAATTAATAATATTTGTTTAATTGATAATTAAATATGTTAATTATGGAGGTACATTTAAAAAAAAAAATTGAATGCGGGTTATGAATTGTGTGGTGTTATAGGGTAGGAAATAAAAAATATTGCATTTATGTAAAAATTAATGTTTTTGTTTATAAAACATTTCTATTAAAAATAGTTTTTTTGTTTTGAATTTATTTTTGAATTTTTAAAAATATTCTTTCTAGGTATTTGTTAGTTTTTTAACATTCTAATCTGTTTCTATCTTTTGTAATATTTAAGACTTTTATATGTTTTATTTTTTTGTTTTTTAAAATCTTTTGTGTTGTTGTTGTTAAATTGTTTGTTTTTAATTTTGAAATGACTCCAGTGGAAATATTAATTTTTACCCCTCCGCTATCCAACACTTTCCCTACTGTTGCACAAACTGGAGTGGGAATAGTCATTTTTACCCCTCTGCTATCCAACACTTTCCCTACTGTTGCACTCACTGGAGTGGGAATATTAATTTTTACCCCTCCGCTATCCAACACTTTCCCTACTGTTGCACAAACTGGAGTGGGAATAGTAATTTTTACCCATCCGCTATCCAACACTTTCCCTGCTGTTGCACCCGCTCGAGTGGGAAAAGTAATTTTTTCCTCTCTGCTATCCAAAACTTTCCCTACTGTTGCACCCACTGGAGTGGGAAAAGTAAATTGTACCCATCCACTTTCCAACACTTTCCCTACTATTGCACCCACTTGAGTGGGAATAGTAATTTTTACCTCTCCGCTATCTAACACTTTCCCTACTGTTGCACTCACTAGAGTGGGAATAGTAATGTTTACCCCTCTGCTAACCCAACTTTCCCCTGCTGTTGCACTCATTTGAGTGGGAATATAAATTTTACCCTTCTGCTATCCAACACTTTCCCTACTGTTGCACTCACTGGAGTGGGAATAGTAAATTTTACCACTCCGCTATCCAACATTTTCTTTACTATTGTACTTACTGGAGTGGTAATATTAAGTTTTGCCCCTCCCCTATCCAACACTTTCCCTAATGTTGCACTCACTGGAGTGGGAATAGTCAGTTTTACCCCTCCGCTATCCAACACTTTCCCTACTGTTGCACCCACTGGAGTGGGAATAGTAATTTTTACCCCTTCGCTATCCAACAGTTACCCTACTGTTGCATTCACTGGAGTGGGAATAGTAATTTTTACCCCTCCGCTATCCAACACTTTCCCGACTGTTGCGCTCACTGGAGTGGGAATAGTATTTTTCTCCTCCGCTATCCAACACTTTCCCTACTGTTGCTCAAACTGGAGTGGGAATAGTAATTTTTACCCCTCTGCTATCCAACGCTTTCCCTACTGTTGCACTCACTGGAGTGGGAATATTAATTTTTACCCCTCCGCTATCCAACACTTTCCCTACTGTTGCACAAATTGGAGTGGGAATTGTAATTTTTACCCCTCCGCTATCCAACACTTTCCCTACTGTTGCACTCACTGGAGTGGGAATAGTATATTTTACCCCTCCGCTATCCAACACTTTCCCTACTGTTGCACTCACTGGAGTGGAAATAGAAATTTTTACCCCTATGCTATACAACATTTTCCCTACTGTTGCACCCACTGGAGTGGGAATAGTAATTTTTACCCATCCGCTATCCAACACTTTCCCTACTGTTGCACCCACTGGAGTGGGAATAGTAATTTTTTCCTCTCCGCTATCCAAAACTTTCCCTACTATTGCACCCACTGGAGTGGGAAAAGTAAATTTTACCCATCCGCTTTCCAACACTTTCCCTACTATTGCACCCACTGGAGTGGGAATAGTAATTTTTACCTCTCCGCTATCTAACACTTTCCCTACTGTTGCACTCACTAGAGTGGGAATAGTAATTTTTACCCCTCTGCTAACCCAACTTTCCCCTGCTGTTGCACTCATTTGAGTGGGAATATTAAATTTTACCCTTCTGCTATCCAACACTTTCCCTACTGTTGCACTCACTGGAGTTGGAATAGTAAATTTTACCACTCCGCTATCCAACATTTTCTTTACTATTGTACTTACTGGAGTGGTAATATTAAGTTTTGCCCCTCCCCTATCCAACACTTTCCCTACTGTTGCACTCACTGGAGTGGGAATAGTCAGTTTTACCCCTCCGCTATCCAACACTTTCCCTACTGTTGCACCCACTGGAGTAGGAATAGTAATTTTTACCCCTTCGCTATCCAACAGTTACCCTACTGTTGCACTCACAGGAGTGTGAATAGTAATTTTTACCCCTCCGCTATCCAACACTTTCCCTACTGTTGCGCTCACTGGAGTGGGAATAGTATTTTTTCCCCTCCGCTATCCAACACTTCCCCTACTGTTGCACTCACTGGAGTGGGAATAGACACTTTTACCCCTCCGCTATACAACATTTTCTCTACTGTTGCACCCACTGGAGTGGGAATAGTAATTTTTACCCATCTGCTATCCAACACTTTCCCTACTGTTGCACCCACTGGAGTGGGAATAGTAATTTTTACCTCTGCGCTATCCAACACTTTCCCTACTGTTGCACCCACTGGAGAGGGAATAGTAAATTTTACCCCTCTGCTAACCCAACTTTCCCCTGCTGTTGCACTCATTTGAGTGGGAATATAAATTTTACCCTTCTGCTATCCAACACTTTCCCTACTGTTGCACTCACTGGAGTGGGAATAGTAAATTTTACCACTCCGCTATCCAACATTTTCTTTACTATTGTACTTACTGGAGTGGTAATATTAAGTTTTGCCCCTCCCCTATCCAACACTTTCCCTAATGTTGCACTCACTGGAGTGGGAATAGTCAGTTTTACCCCTCCGCTATCCAACACTTTCCCTACTGTTGCACCCACTGGAGTGGGAATAGTAATTTTACCCCTTCGCTATCCAACAGTTACCCTACTGTTGCATTCACTGGAGTGGGAATAGTAATTTTTACCCCTCCGCTATCCAACACTTTCCCGACTGTTGCGCTCACTGGAGTGGGAATAGTATTTTTTCTCCTCCGCTATCCAACACTTTCCCTACTGTTGCTCAAACTGGAGTGGGAATAGTAATTTTTACCCCTCTGCTATCCAACGCTTTCCCTACTGTTGCACTCACTGGAGTGGGAATATTAATTTTTACCCCTCCGCTATCCAACACTTTCCCTACTGTTGCACAAATTGGAGTGGGAATTGTAATTTTTACCCCTCCGCTATCCAACACTTTCCCTACTGTTGCACTCACTGGAGTGGGAATAGTATATTTTACCCCTCCGCTATCCAACACTTTCCCTACTGTTGCACTCACTGGAGTGGAAATAGAAATTTTTACCCCTACGCTATACAACATTTTCCCTACTGTTGCACCCACTGGAGTGGAAATAGTAATTTTTACCCATCCGCTATCCAACACTTTCCCTACTGTTGCACCCACTGGAGTGGGAATAGTAATTTTTCCTCTCCGCTATCCAAAACTTTCCCTACTGTTGCACCCACTGGAGTGGGAATAGTAAATTTTACCCATCCGCTTTCCAACACTTTCCCTACTATTGCACCCACTGGAGTGGGAATAGTAATTTTTACCTCTCCGCTATCTAACACTTTCCCTACTGTTGCACTCACTAGAGTGGGAATAGTAATTTTTACCCCTCTGCTAATCCAACTTTCCCCTGCTGTTGCACTCATTTGAGTGGGAATATTAAATTTTACCCTTCTGCTATCCAACACTTTCCCTACTGTTGCACTCACTGGAGTTGGAATAGTAAATTTTACCACTCCGCTATCCAACATTTTCTTTACTATTGTACTTACTGGAGTGGGAATATTAAGTTTTGCCCCTCCGCTATCCAACACTTTCCCTACTGTTGCACTCACTGGAGTGGGAATAGTCAGTTTTACCCCTCCGCTATCCAACACTTTCCCTACTGTTGCACCCACTGGAGTAGGAATAGTAATTTTTACCCCTTCGCTATCCAACAGTTACCCTACTGTTGCACTCACAGGAGTGTGAATAGTAATTTTACCCCTCCGCTATCCAACACTTTCCCTACTGTTGCGCTCACTGGAGTGGGAATAGTATTTTTCCCCTCCGCTATCCAACACTTCCCCTACTGTTGCACTCACTGGAGTGGGAATAGTACACTTTTACCTCTCCGCTATACAACACTTTCTCTACTGTTGCACCCACTGGAGTGGGAATAGTAATTTTTACCCATCCGCTATCCAACACTTTTCCTACTGTTGCACCCACTGGAGTGGGAATAGTAATTTTTGCCTCTCCGCTATCCAACACTTTCCCTACTGTTGCACCCACTGGAGAGGGAATAGTAAATTTTACCCATCCGCTATCCAACACTTTCCCTACTATTGCACCCACTGTAGTGGGAATAGTAATTTTTACCTCTCCGCTATCCAACACTTTCCCTACTGTTGCACTCACTGGAGTGGGAATAGTAATTTTTACCCCTCTGCTATCCAACTTTCCCCTACTGTTGCACTCATTTGAGTGGGAATATTAAATTTTACCCTTCTGCTATCCAACACTTTCCCTACTGTTGCACTCACTGGAGTGGGAATAGTAAATTTTACCACTCCGCTATCCAACATTTTCTTTACTATTGTACTTACTGGAGTGGTAATATTAAGTTTTACCTCTCCGCTATCCAACACTTTCCCTACTGTTGCACTCACTGGAGTGGGAATAGTAAGTTTTACCCCTCCGCTATCCAACACTTTCCCTACTGTTGCACCCACTGGAGTGGGAATAGTAATTTTTACCCCTCCGCTATCCAACACTTACTCTACTGTTGCACTCACTGGAGTGGGAATATTAATTTGTACCCCTCCGCTATGCAACACTTTCCCTACTGTTGCACTCATTGGAGTGGAAATATTAAGTTTTACCCTTACGCTATCCAACACTTTCCTTACTGTTGCACTCACTGGAGTGGGATTAGTAAATTGTACCTCTCCGCTATCCAACATTTTCTTTACTATTGTACTTACTGGAGTGGGAATAGTCAGTTTTACCCCTCCGCTATCCAACACTTTCCCTACTGTTGCACCCACTGGAGTGGGAATAGTAATTTTTACCCCTTCGCTATCCAACAGTTACCCTACTGTTGCATTCACTGGAGTGGGAATAGTAATTTTTACCCCTCCGCTATCCAACACTTTCCCGACTGTTGCGCTCACTGGAGTGGGAATAGTATTTTTTCTCCTCCGCTATCCAACACTTTCCCTACTGTTGCTCAAACTGGAGTGGGAATAGTAATTTTACCCCTCTGCTATCCAACGCTTTCCCTACTGTTGCACTCACTGGAGTGGGAATATTAATTTTTACCCCTCCGCTATCCAACACTTTCCCTACTGTTGCACAAATTGGAGTGGGAATTGTAATTTTTACCCCTCCGCTATCCAACACTTTCCCTACTGTTGCACTCACTGGAGTGGGAATAGTATATTTTACCCCTCCGCTATCCAACACTTTCCCTACTGTTGCACTCACTGGAGTGGAAATAGAAATTTTACCCCTACGCTATACAACATTTTCCCTACTGTTGCACCCACTGGAGTGGGAATAGTAATTTTTACCCATCCGCTATCCAACACTTTCCCTACTGTTGCACCCACTGGAGTGGAAATAGTAATTTTTTCCTCTCCGCTATCCAAAACTTTCCCTACTATTGCACCCACTGGAGTGGGAAAAGTAAATTTTACCCATCCGCTTTCCAACACTTTCCCTACTATTGCACCCACTGGAGTGGGAATAGTAATTTTTACCTCTCCGCTATCTAACACTTTCCCTACTGTTGCACTCACTGGAGTGGGAATAGTAATTTTTACCCCTCTGCTAACCCAACTTTCCCCTGCTGTTGCACTCATTTGAGTGGGAATATTAAATTTTACCCTTCTGCTATCCAACACTTTCCCTACTGTTGCACTCACTGGAGTTGGAATAGTAAATTTTACCACTCCGCTATCCAACATTTTCTTTACTATTGTACTTACTGGAGTGGTAATATTAAGTTTTGCCCCTCCGCTATCCAACACTTTCCCTACTGTTGCACTCACTGGAGTGGGAATAGTCAGTTTTACCCCTCCGCTATCCAACACTTTCCCTACTGTTGCACCCACTGGAGTAGGAATAGTAATTTTTACCCCTTCGCTATCCAACAGTTACCCTACTGTTGCACTCACAGGAGTGTGAATAGTAATTTTTACCCCTCCGCTATCCAACACTTTCCCTACTGTTGCGCTCACTGGAGTGGGAATAGTATTTTTTCCCCTCCGCTATCCAACACTTCCCCTACTGTTGCACTCACTGGAGTGGGAATAGACACTTTTACCCCTCCGCTATACAACATTTTCTCTACTGTTGCACCCACTGGAGTGGGAATAGTAATTTTTACCCATCCGCTATCCAACACTTTCCCTACTGTTGCACCCACTGGAGTGGGAATAGTAATTTTTACCTCTGCGCTATCCAACACTTTCCCTACTGTTGCACCCACTGGAGAGGGAATAGTAAATTTTACCCATCCGCTTTCCAACACTTTCCCTACTATTGCACCCACTGTAGTGGGAATAGTAATTTTTACCTCTCCGCTATCCAACACTTTCCCTACTGTTGCACTCACTGGAGTGGGAATAGTAATTTTTACCCCTCTGCTAACCCAACTTTCCCCTACTGTTGCACTCATTTGAGTGGGAATATTAAATTTTACCCTTCTGCTATCCAACACTTTCCCTACTGTTGCACTCACTGGAGTGGGAATAGTAAATTTGACCACTCCGCTATCCAACATTTTCTTTACTATTGTACTTACTGGAGTGGTAATATTAAGTTTTACCTCTCCGCTATCCAACACTTTCCCTACTGTTGCACTAACTGGAGTGGGAATAGTAAGTTTTACCCCTCCGCTATCCAACACTTTCCCTACTGTTGCACCCACTGGAGTGGGAATAGTAATTTTTACCCCTCCGCTATCCAACACTTACTCTACTGTTGCACTCATTGGAGTGGGAATATTAATTTGTACCCCTCCGCTATGCAACACTTTCCCTACTGTTGCACTCATTGGAGTGGAAATATTAAGTTTTACCCTTACGCTATCCAACACTTTCCTTACTGTTGCACTCACTGGAGTGGGAATAGTAAGTTTTACCCCTCCGCTATCCAACACTTTCCCTACTGTTGCACTCACTGCAGTGGGAATAGTAATTTTTACCCCTCTGCTATCCAACACTTTTCCTACTGTTGCACTCACTGGAGTGAGAATAGTAATTTTTACCCCTCCGCTATCCAACACTTTCCCTACTGTTGCACTCAATGGAGTGCAAAATTTAAATTTAAAGACTATTAAATATTTTTATGTTTTAATTTATAATATAATGTTTTTTATTAGATTTTATGTTATAAGTGTAAGTAAATATAAATATATTTATTTGTAAATTTTTATATATTTATAAAATTATAAAATAAATTAAAATTAATAGTTTATTAATTGTTTTAAAGGAAATAGATATATATATATATATTACAATTTACATATGTTTAAATATTTTTTAATTTATTTATTTTATTATATTTGTTAAAATGTATATTAAATCTAAATAATTTTTTAAAAGTTAATTTTATTATTTAATATATTTAACATTAATTTTTATTTAAATAAAAAAATCGATATTTTGTACATCTATATTCTTTACATCGATATTTTTGTTTCGATATTTTTGTACTTACAATTTCAAATATAGGATGTCGATATTTTTGAAATCGATATTTTTGCATCGATATTTGTGTATGGGGATATTTTGGGCATCGATATTCTATCAGTGAACCTGTGATAACACGCCCGGTTCTCTTGGTGTAAATGAATCAGTATTTTGGATGAACTCCTCCACTTATATGTTCTTATGTGAAGGAAATACAAGAGAGATGCTACCAGCTCTACAGTTTCACGAAAGTAAAAATGATAATAATATAAAATAAAAGGACGGTATTCCACCCATAAATTCGTTTTTGTGGCATACACAGTGAGTAAAAAATATAGTTTTCATAGGTTCCAGACAGTGCTACAGTTGAGTTACTATATGACATCAAATGAACAGTGAACTAAAATCAGTGATTCTTCTATGATATACTGGTATGGGCAAATATTAAAATAATGCCAGCACTGATCACAATTGCGATAAAAACCTATGTAGATTTGATCTGGCAGACTAAACATTTCTGTTGTTAATAATCAGAGAATTGTGTTTGTGATGAGTGGCAATCTTTCCCTTTGTGGTGTGAGGTTTTCTTAGTCCTGATTAACATCAGTGTCTCATAGAGAAACACTTGGATTATTATTTGATTGCCACACTGTTAGGCGGGTTTCTTTGCTTCCAAAAAGACATTGTCAACTGTATGTAAACAGAATATACCCAACTCTGGCATTCTGGAGCTTTTTTGGAAAAAATAGCTGGAAATGGCAGAATAAAAGAGGCCCACCTTTTATTGTGCAGTTTGTTATGTTACCAACATGTGCATGGTGGCGTTTGTATGGTGTCATGGTGCTTTCAAAGTCTGATGTGCATGTACATGTACATACAAGTTTGTGCTTTGCTGAACTCAACATTATATAGATTTTACATTCTAAGTTGGAGTGGGTCAGCTGTTTCTCTCCAGCTGACCTCAACTGAATAACCAAAACTAGCTCCAGCCTAGCCTGTTCCCAAAAGAACTCTGCTTTGTAGTTCATCTGATAATTTGGTGTTTTCATTAGCATTATATACCACACAATGAATCCTTCACAGTATCAGAAGCAAACACAGAGGTGGAGACTTAAGTAGGTACTACAAGGTTATAGGAGGCAGGGAAATTGGCATATCAGGAGTGTCTGGTCATTATTGTGTACAGTCAATATCTATATATGTCTGATCTTGGATATCTATTTCAGGATATGTTAAGAGACATTTGTATAGTGTTGTGTTACAGTTAATGTGGCCTGGAAGTGGTCAGGTTCAGGTGTTTTGTATAGTGCTGTAGTTGCATTTATATAGATCTCCATCCCCCTCACGAGGCACCAAAGTCCTTTTGCTGACAGGTAGGAGACTACTCTGTTGGAGTGTTCTTAATGAAAGAACATGTCACATGGTTCATATGAGTAATATTTTGAAGGTATTGATCATATCAGAGTTGGGTATATATATATATATATATTTTTCAAGCAAATTTCTCCTTCCGTCTTCCCTCGCCCTACGCAGAGGATCGCCCAAGCCGGCGGAGAGTACCGGACATCGTATTTTGCAGTTGTCCCAATAATGCGATCACTCAGAGATAATTTACAGTACTATCAGCAGGTAGTTTATTCCAGGTAGGTAACGCGTTTCGCTTGACTCGCAAGCTTGATCACACCAAGCTTGATCAAGCTTGCGAGTCAAGCGAAACGCGTTACCTGCCTGGAATAAACTACCTGCTGATAGTACTGTAAATTACCTCTGAGTGATCGCATTATTGGGACAACTGCAAAATATATATATATATATATATATAATATACTTTATTTCTGTCAAAAGACCATGAAAGTGCAATTGCAATATATACATTATAATAAATAGAGCATACAAAAAAAACATTGTGATAAAAAATAATCAATGGGATGTGCCTTGTAGAGGACCTCAGGGAAAGCAATTACCACTATCAACATAAACCTCCATAATAGCCTACAACTGAGCTAAAACGTGGTCCGCCATGTTGGATTGCGCGGCCTCCCTTATCTAGAAAGAATTGCCCCATTCATATGGTCCATCCATAATAAGTGCCCTGGTCTACTATTAAATAGTTTAAAAAATAAAATAAAAGATCACATAAAAAGACAAGGTTAAAATCAATTCATAAGAACAATTTAGACCAATAATACTGAGATTGTGAGAAGCATAACTTACGCAAGGATAGCAGCAATAATGATTACAAGTTCACAGATATTAAACTTTTCATACGTATTGGCCAAGCCCCCATAGAAACCTTGAGACCGCAAATACTAATAGCTCACTTGTGTCAGTTTTCAATAATTGCAATGCCTCCCAATGATGTCTTCAACTTACACCAAGCAATTATCCATTTTTTACGTAAGATAGAGTATCTGGGACAAAAGAGCAGAAAGTGGGCCTCTGTTTCCTTTATCAACGAGCAAAAGGGGCAACTCTCTAGATCACGTTCTATATGACACCATCTCGAGGTGAGGGATCTTAAGGGTAGGGTACCGAATCTAAACTGGATGTACACTTGTTTCGCCCCGGCAGGATAAATCATGTCCATATAGGACTCAAAACTTGGCGAACATTTATGAAGCAGAAATTACCCTATTAATGAGCCCTCCCTATGCTCAACCCAAATTCTGGTCAGATTCCATTCCCAATAGATTTTATTTAGGAGCAACTTATCACCTTTGGTGACTTCATCAGGGATAGCCCACAAATTACCTAGGTTAAGCAGTTCAAGCTGCATTTTGACATCCTTCAACCATGGTGTACGGACAGATTTATCACAGTTAATCAGATCCCTAAGTGCCTCTCTAAAAATGGCTAGTTCCGGAGTAGACCATACCCTCACCCAGTATAGCAATGGTTTAAGGTAGGATACCAAGTGGATGGGATTAAGGGCTAAATCAAATCTGAACGGCACCAATGAGGCGCTTTGCAGCAGATTGAGGAGACCTTTAATACATTTATTTTCCTCAATGGTTAGTATATGTGCATCAGTATAGCTCCAAATCTCTGCCCCGTAGAGGACAGCAGACACTGTAGTGGCTTGATAAATTTTTAGGGCCGGTGACACGGTTCCTCCAGTCGTAGACTTATGTTTCCTATTGATTAAGAGTGTGCGCTGATGTAATCCAACCTTTCTTTTATCTATTTGCAACCCCCATCTTAGAGAGTCTGGCATCCTTATGCCCAGATAATCAAATTGAGCGGTCTGCTCTATTAGGGCACCTTCAATTCTCATTTTTCCTCTGAAGGACCTATGGAGATTAATCCCCATAAATTTAGGCTTATCAGGATTTATTTCTAGGCTCTGTTTTTGCAGAAGGCTGCAAACAAATCCAGTTCCTTCTGGAGTCCCATCGGGGTCCTGGAGATGAGTAGGGTGTCATCAGCAAACATTAGAATCGGGACCGGGATACCAGCGAGTTTTAGGGCATCATATTCGGTTGCGGATACCCAATTCACTGCCCCATAAATATACATACTAAATAAAGTTGGGGCAAGGGCACAGGCCTGTTTGACACCCCTTCTAATGGGGATCTTATCTGTGAGGTTGCCAGTGTTATTCCACCTTACTTGTGCATAGGTGTCAGTATGCAATACTCTGAGAATCCAGAATAGATCCTCTGGAACCCCATAGTTTCCCAGCATCCTCCATAACCTATCCCTAGGGACCAAAAGCTGACCAGAGGTCAATGAAGGCAGCCTATAGATGTTCTTTCTTTAAGGTAATAAACTTCCAGCACAGAACATTAAAACGAAAGGCCTGATCTATAGTACTTATTTTATTTCTGAATCCTGCCTGGGCGTCTTCCAGGACATGGTTATCAGCAAGCCAAGTTTGCAACCTGGTTAGTACCTGTCTGCAGAATATTTTTTCACTGGCATTCAATAAACTAATAGGCCTATAAGTTGATGGTTTGTCCCTGCCCCCCTTTTTGTAGATTGGAATAATAGTAGCGCCCTGCCATGATGGTGGGATTTTGCTACCTCCCATAATGGCGTATGAGTATTTATTGTGTTATGTTGCTGTGCCTATGCATGAATTTAAAACAAACAAGCATGAGACCTCTTGGATGTAAAATGGCACGGTATGGATGGATACAAGTATGGGAGCATAGTGTGACCTATGTGGAAAGTGTTGATGTTGTGTATCTGGCAGAGATTACTGAAACCGCATCATAAGCAATTGTGTAGCTGCAGCTACACATATGGGTGTAGAAGAAAAGTATAGGAGTAGAAGCAGCTGCTTTTGCCAATAGCTACTAACTACGAGTAGCGGTCAACTGCATATTCAGTTCAAACCACATAGAATATGGGCCAAGGAAGGTTTCCAGAGATAAAAGGTGCTACCCTTGGAAGGTGTAAACTTACATCAACTTTGCAGTGTATACATGCATGGCAAAGAGTAGTCATTTTACAACCAAGTAAGATATATGCCCTGAAATTCACTCAGTAGAGGCGCAGAGCAATGATCTAAGATATATGTTCCGGGGAGTCCACCCAGACTCACTCTTCGGAGCATATAGCTGTGCAGCAGCGAGACAGGGAGCAAGCCATAGGAGGGCTTGTTATACAGAATTCAACCACGAGTGTTGGTGGCCCAACCCATCATGTGGATGGCAGTAAGGAAACCGAAGAGGGAGGCTCAAAGGAGTGATTCTGTAGAAGGAATACATTAATTTTACTGCACAATAGAGGAGCGGCAGGAGGTTTTGTTTAAGGAATATTCAAGGAAGGAAGTGAAGAGGAGGAAACAGGGCAGGGCCCTAGGTATAGTCCTTACGTTACCCTAACAGAGGGAAGATGCCCATAACCCCTTCACTTTTACCCTGGACACTCAGGTCCTTTGTTTAGGCGTCTTGGCTGAACACCCTGAGAGGAAAAGTTAAGTTGAGTCAGGGTGCCACGAGGATAAAAACAGTATGTTCTATGCAAAGGCCCAGAGAACCCACAATGTACATTACTTAAGCCCACAATTTCAGGTGAAGGGCCTGGTCATCTAGGATCAGGGGAGATGATGTGCTGGGGCAGTGCAGGTAACAAACATCTCTCCCCTTGCGAGGCCGATCTGAAGATGTCATGCAGAAGAGACATAAATTTAACAGGTCAGAGAAGAGCTGGCTAAGATTGAACAAAATAAGAATGAACAAATCTGTGCAATGCTTCAATCCTAGCCGAGACAGTAGAAGCAATGTAAGTCTCCTTCCAATACAATGTATGTTTTTAACCCTGAAATGTCATTCAGTTCTTATAAAGTATAAGTTGACTCAGTGGAAATTCTATACGTGCAAGAGTATACCTCCCATTGTAAACTGGAAAGAGCAAGGATCTCTGGGATTTAAGGAAAAGCACGGGGCTCACATGGAGGGTTTAGGACACAAGGGTAATACTGGGCAGGCCGATTTAGTCTTGAGCTGTCAGGGCAGAAACCTACTGAGCATTTCATCTCTCATGCTCGCATGTACAGGGTGACAGTCTGGCTATGACTAGGAATCACCCAACTGGTGCTCATCTGCCTTTGGGAGCAGGAGAGTGGCTTAGATGACAAACCCCTACTCAAAATGTTGGCTTCCTCTGGCCTAGCACACATAGGTGGAATTTGGGCCTTTTAAAGACTACAGTTTTTTCACAGATTGCAATACGATTGCTCTTCGACTTCCTCCTTGCTTATGAGCTATATTTGTACAGCAATGGGCAGTATCACTGCCTTTAAAAAAGGTGCTTGGCTATTTCTCGTGTTACTAACTCCCATTTGGCATCATTTTACGCATTTGAGAGCATCTCTGACTTACTCATGTTTTTTTGTAGTAAGTTTTTGATGTTTGATTACTTGAAATCATACAATGTGAGATCATAAAAAGTTCACACAAAGTAAAAAACAATACATTAAGCACAGAAACCTAAAAATCAGACCGTTATTTAAACAGGAAAGTTCACACATAATAAAATCAGTATATTGGGCACATATGATTTGTCCTTATTACAAATCTAAAAATCATACCGTTATATATACAGAGATCACACATAACAAAATCAATACTTTAGGCACAGGTGGTTTGTCCTTCTTACACATCTAAGGATCCTCCTTAAAATACCTTTAGGTTATCAGCTTACTATTTTGTTGTAAAATCGGGTTACAGAGCCTAATTTCCTTCTCACCATTACCAGAGTACATAAATGCGTATCTTATCTTAGTGCTAATCATACTGTGCAAATTAAATTTTATGCATATTTAATCTGAAAGCTTTTTAACAGTAGTTCTGCAAATTTAGACCACCAAATTTGCTATGTTCAAATCACAAGAGTCTAGTTTCCTTTTTGCCAGAATCAAAAATTGTGCAAAATTTTAGTTCATGACTATATCCGTTGGTTTAAAACTTGTCTGCAGGTTCGAACTCCTCGAGTATTAGAATGTTTCTTTATTAATCCTCTTCTTTCTTCCATCAATACCAGGCATATACAGACTAAGCGGGTGATATTTTCTTCTCAATCAATCAATCAATCAGGGAATTGTAAGTGCGCTACTCACCCGTGAGGGTCTCAAGGCGCTGAGGGGGGGGTCCGCAGATCTGATTACCCGAAGAGCCAGGTCTTGAGGGTCTTCCTGAAGGTGTTCAGGGAGGGGGCGCGTCTGATGTCTGCCAGTAGCTCGTTCCAGGTCTTGGCTGCAATGTGAGAGAAGGATCTTCCGCCTGCTCTGGCTCTGGCGATGCGTGGGGTTTCGGCCAGTGCGAGGTTGGAAGATCGGAGGTTTCTTTTGGGTACGTGGAAGTTGATTCTGTCGTTGAGGTATTTGGGTCCGTTGTTGTGTAGGCATTTGTAGGCGTGAGTGAGGATTTTGAAAGTGACTCTTTTCTCCATGGGGAGCCAGTGGAGACTTCGTAGGTGTTGGCTGATGTGTTCGTGTTGGGGGATGCCGAGGACGAGTCTGGCGGCGGTGTTCTGTACTGTCTGGAGTTTGCGGAGTAGGGACTTGTTGATACCGGCGTAGAGTGCGTTTCCATAGTCCAGTCTGCTGGTGATGAGTGCGTGGGTGACTGTCTTCCTTGACTCAGGGGGGATCCACTTGAAGGTCTTGCGGAGGATGCGGAGGGTGTTGAAGCAGCTGGAGGTGACGGCGTTGACCTGTCGGTTCATGGAGAGTGATGAGTCGAGTACGATGCCGAGGTTCTTGGCGTGGTCTGAGGGGGTAGGTGGGTTTCCGAGGGCGGTCGGCCACCAGGTGCTGTCCCATGCAGAAGGGGTGGTACCGAGGACGAGGACTTCTGTCTTCTCGGTGTTGAGCTTCAGGCAGCTGTTGGTCATCCAGACTGCGACGTCTTGCATTCCTTTCTGGAAGTTGAGTTTGGCAGTGGTGGGGTCTTTGGTGAGGGAGAGGATGAGCTGGGTGTCGTCGGCATAGGATACGATGTTGAGGCCGTGTTGTCGGACGATGGCTGCGAGGGGGCCATGTAAATGTTGAAGAGGGTGGGGCTCAGTGATGAACCCTGTGGGACTCCGCAGGTGATTTTCGTGGGGTCGGAGAGGAAGGGTGGGAGTCTGATCCTTTGGCTTCTTCCGGTGAGGAATGATCGGATCCAGTCCAGGGCTGTTCCTTGTTTGCCTGCGTCGTGTAGTCTGACGACTAGTGTGCGATGGGAGACGGTGTCGAAGGCCGCTGATAGGTCGAGTAGGATGAGGGCTGCGGAGTGGCCTTGGTCCAGGAGGGTGCGGATGTCGTCTGTGGCGGCGAGTAGGGCGGTCTCTGTGCTGTGGTTGCTTCGGAATCCGGATTGGGACGGGTCGAGGACGGCGTTTTCTTCAATGAATCGTGTCAGTTTCCTGTTGACTGTTTTCTCTGCAACTTTGGCTGCGATGGGGAGGAGCGAGATGGGCCGATAGTTCTTGAGGTCGGTGGGGTCAGCTGTGGGCTTCTTGAGCAGGGGTCTGACTTCTGCACGCTTCCAGTCATCTGGGAAGGTGCCTGTTTTGAAGGTGGTGTTGATGGTGCGTTGTAGTTCGGGTGCGATGGCGGCCACGGCTCTGTGGTAGATGTGAGGGGGGCAGGGGTCGGTGGGGGCCCCCGAGTGGATGCTTTTCATGGTCGAGGCGGTGTCTTCGGCCGTGATCGGTGTCCAGTTGGAGATGGTGGGCTGGCTGGTGTTTCTGGGGGGCCGTCTGTGGCGCCTGGTGGATGGTCGATGAAGTTGTCGTAGAGGTTTTTGATCTTGAGGTGGAAATAGGTTCCAAGCTTGTCGCAGAGGTCTTGGGATGGGGTGATGTCTGTGGCTTCGCTGCGTAAGTTGGTGAATTCTTGAATGACACTGAAAAGTTCCTTGGAGTTGGTGGAGTTGGCCAGGATTTTGTTGTGGATGAAGTTTCTTTTGGTGGCTCTGATCTGGTTGTGGTAGTCCGTCATGGCGTCCTTGTAGGTGGTGTGGTTTTTGGTTGTCTTGGTGTTTCTCCAGTTCTTCTCCAGGTGTCTGCAGGTGCGTCTGGCTTCTTGGAGAGCGGTTGTGAACCAGGCGGCTTTCTTGGGGCGTTGTCTGTCGGGGTTGCGTAGCGGGGCGAGCTCATCTGCGCAGTTGGAGATTCAGGTGTGGAGTTCTCTGGCTGCGTCGTTTGTGCTGTTTGCATCGGGTGCCCAGGTGTGGTTGTCTCGGTTGAGGGTGGAGTTAAGTTGCTCGTCGGTAACCTTGCTCTAGTTCCTTCCATTTTTGCATAGTCTACAGGACATAGTAATTGATGAGCGCAACCATGGCATTGCATGAGTTGATCCTGGAAGGAGCCAAATCTTGCTTTAATAAATGTGTTTTTTAGTTTTGTAGACCAAGGTGTTTCTAGGTAAAACTGTGATTTGGGAGTTTTATACTCGTTCATAATCTTCCATGCATGTGCTCTTTTTGAAAACGAGTCTTTGGCTTTCAGCATCGAGATTTGTTTTGTTATTCTGTTGATAATTTTTTTGAAAGACTGGTGGACTTACTCATGTTGCCTTATGGATTACTGGGCTGTCTCCGATTACCCGCTTTTTGGAATGCTCGCACAAAATACCCTACCTGCCCTGTGGCCTGGAAGGTACTGGGTAGCTGCCTAATGCTGCAATCCTAATAAAAATTATCATTTGATCGCCTGTCTCCCACATCTTCTCACCAATAACAATGCTATGGGCTGTGCCCCAAGACAAGATAAGATCATCTCTCTGGTCACTCCCGCACAACCCAAACACCTCCCTCATAGGATTACAACAAATACAATATTGTGCCAACCAGACACTCCATTTCTTATCTTCTAGCCTGTATATCCCTGTACACAAATGCTTTATCTAGTACAGTTAGTCCTGTACGATTAACCCTGCACCCTGTAGCCATAGCCCTGTGCCCATAACCCTGTACCCTTAAACTGGTATCTATAACCATGCATCTTTAGCCCTAGAGGCCTGGCCATGTATTTTGTGCCCTTTGCCTTGTACCCCTAACCTTGGACCCGTAGCGGTAGCCCTGCATCCTTAGCCCTGCGCCCAGAACCCTAAATCTACAGCCCGGTAATTGTAACACTGTACATTTAACCCTGCACCCATACCCTTTATCTTTATTCTTTTATCCTCTCCATCATTATTGTTCTTGTATCCACAGCATTCTAAACTTAACCATGTACCCTTAGCACTGCACACCTATCTCTCACATCTCCCACTCCATCACAGTGCTAGTGCAATGCTGCTAGACAAGATTAGAGTGTTTCTCCAGCTCCTCATGCACAACACGAAACGTTTCCCACAGAGGTTCACATCAAAAACAACACACTGTCAATCCTGCACTCCCCCAGAATGTAGTAGGCTACCTGTCTGGAAGTGCACTTTGGTGTTCTCCATCGGGGTATGAAGCAGTGGTGTAACAAAACTTGAGGGGGGCCCTGCAAGGTACAAGCAGGGGGCCCCCCATGCTACAGACCCAGTCCAAAGCTCTCAGGCCAGGGGTCTGCCAGTGCTGGAGGAGGCACCCGGAGCTCGGGGGCCCCCGCACTGCGGGGAGTGCAGGGGCATTTGTAATGCCACTGTACAGCCCCCCAGCCCAGCTGGAATCAGAGTGAATGAGTAAAGCAGGATTTACTGATACAGTGGCACGTAGACAATGTTGTAACGAATAGAGAGGGAACAGACGTACTAGAAGGGACAATTTGGAATTACGAAGAGGAGAGTGTGGAAGAGGGTGGATTGGTAATTAATGACGTGCCACAAGAGGAGGAAACGAGATGGTGGCAAAGTGGGGCGTGTCGAGACGGGAAGGGAATGCTTACCAGTCTGTGCATAGTGTCTTTCAGAGTTCAGGCGTTGGTCAGCAGCAATTTGGAAGACGTGGAGTGCCGGAACAGAAGGCACAGCTTATGAGGCAGCGGGCACCGGAGCGGCACTGACCTTGGCGCCAGGTAAGGATGAGCGGGTGGGCTCTCAATTGGTGTGGATGTGATGGAGGAAGGGATTATGTGTGAACGATACAGGGGTAGGCAGAGAGGGCCACGGTCCAGCTGGGAAAGTGGAAACAGCGCCTGGTCAGGGTGACAGGAGGCTGGGTGTCGAGGGAGACAAACGGAAAGAAGGAAGTCAGCAGGAGCCACTGAGCAAGGAGGCAGATAAGAGCGTAGGGGGGGGTCACGGGGGGGGGGAGAAGGCAGAGGGAAAGTCTGAGGGAAGAGAGAACAAGGAGTTGAAAATTAAAAAGAGGCCTTACACTGGGGTCTCTAAGCCCTTGGGTGTGCACCTTATGCTAGAAACCAAGGAGAAAATATAGAAAGGAGAGTATGTTGAAATGCTAAAATTGCTACATAGAGAGTTGAGGGCTAAGGAGGATTCAGCGGAAGAAGAATATGAGCTATCCAAGTGGCCCAAGGTACCAATGATCATAGAAAATTAGACGGCACCCTTTCTCATTTATTCCAGTGTGTATTGTGAGAAATAGCCAAAGAGGTGCGTGGCGCTTTTCAAATATATAGACGTTATATGTAAGGTGCAGATTAATTATGGAGGCTATGCTTGGGCCCAATACGAAGACAAGTTTCATGCTTGCATGGCCCTCTATTGTGAAGTACAATGGGAGGAGATCTACTCAGACCTATGGCAACATACGATGAGGCCATCCAAGTTTGGGAAGACGGTCTTTAAGGCTAGTGAGCTACCTATAGTATGCCAGCCCTTTCAGGGATGCCCCACCAGGGGAAGGGAGGGGGTCGGCAAACAAAGGACAGAGTAGCCAGATAGGCACATGCTGGGACTTTAGCAAAGGGGTATGCACCAGGGAATAATGCAGATTCCGGCATGAATGTTCCAAATGCGTCGGTAGACATGCCCTTATCCATTGTCATGGGGCAGGGGGACACACCATTTCTTCCTCAGGGCAGTGGCCACAGCAACAGGGGCCAACGGGTACTCAGTAGCATGGTCAGAAATCAGGTTTCAGGGCTGGACAGGGCACACAAGGACCTGGGGGTAAGGGCAGGGCTTTATGTGGGATGAAAAAACTGGGGGGGGGGGGTCTTTCAAAGGGGCGTGGCCAATGTAATTAAGGGCATGGCTTAAAGACACGTAAGCTAAAAATCTGTGCTTAGCATAGTGTGCTGCCTGACTTGTATTTTACTGTTTCTGTCATTGCATCCAGGTATATGATACAAGTAACATCATACCTACAACAAGTCAGACTATTGGCTTTGTCAATGGTTGTTAGTTGCATAAGATAAATAAGCAGCAACTATGGCTTGTATATAATATTGAAAAATCTTCCACTTAAAGCCCTGGTGACACCACAACAATGTTGCTGCCCCTGAGTTTCAAAAAGAGAAGGGAAACCCAGAGAGAAAATTACTCTCTTTAAAGGAGTTCCCTTCCCCTACAACACTCACCTGGCATGACGTCATGCCGTAACTTCTCCACTGGTGAGAAGTGAGCAGTGTGAGCACGCGCACATCTATGTGCCTGCTGTCACTGCAGTCCGGAAAAAAACGGAACGCCTGTGCCAGGGCACAAAACAGAGCCCGATAGAGACCCGTTTCGAGGCCTCCTTTAAAACACTGCTGGTGCTCAGCACCGGTGAGACCCGGCCCACTTAAAGCCCTGGGTAAGGGCTCATACACCAATTAATCTAGAGCGGCTTGAGTTCTGGCTATCACATTACGATCAGAAGGAGGATGCCAGGCTCCTGTGAGGGGGTTTAGATTGGGGTACGAAGGCCGAGGGTGTGCAGGTGGGCAAACAATCTCAAATATGTCAGTGCATTCAAGCAGGTGGTGATGGATAAATTGCGGAAAGAAATACAGGAGGGCTGGATGGCCGGTCCATTTGATGATTGGCCTATGGCGGACTTGATTGTGTCCCCTATCGGAGTGGTTCTGAAAAAAAGAAAAGGGCAATTCAGGTTGATACAACACCTCTCATGGCCAGAAGGCTCCTCTGTTAACGATTTCATTCCAGATGACCAGGTATCGGTGAAACACTCCTCAGTGGACCCGGCTCTATCATTGGTGGAGAGAGTAGGACCAGGAGCGTAAATAGCTAGGAGCAACATCAAGTCGGCTTTCCGCTTGCTGCCAATACACCCAGAAGACTTTAAGCTGTTGGGCATTCAGTTTGAAGGCCAGTAGTATGTTGACAAGGTGCTCCCGATGGGGTGTTCAATCTCCTCTGCTCTGTTTGAACGGTTTAGTGCCTTCCTGCAATGGCTCTTCTCATGGGGCACGGGACACGAACATGTCACACACTATCTCGATGACTTCTTTTTTGTGGGTAACCCCAGTTCCACGGACTGCCAGCGGCTGCTGGTAAGTTTTCAGGAGCTCATGGGGGACCTGGGTGTTCCATAAGCACGGAGAAGACAGTGGGACCCAGTACGGTGCTGTCCTTCCTGGGAATTGAAATTGAGTGAGAAGCCTGACTGTCTGAGGATAACTGATGATGCAATTGCTTCTGGATGCCATGTTGGCAAAAACAAGGTCACAGTTAAGGAAGTGCAGGTGCTTCTGAGGCATCTGAATTTTGCCTGTAGGGTAGTGAGAGCAGGGAGGATGTTCTGTAGGTGGTTGGGGACGCCTGTCTGGTTTGCCGTTGCCACATCAGCACATGCGATTGTCGGCAGTGATTAGGGAGGACTTAAGAATGTGGCACCTCTTCTTGGAATCTTTCAATGGAGTGCCACTGGTGACACTGAAAGAGGTGGATTGGGATGCTCAGATCTACTCAGACACTGCAGGAGGGATTGTCTTCGGTCTATATTGGAAAGGCAAATGGTGCGTGGAGAAATGGCCACCTGAATGGAAACGCAGGGCGAAGTATTGCTTTTCTGGAATTTTTCCCCCTAGTAGTGTCAGTGACATTATGCTGGGAGCAGTTGGCATACAACAAGGTCATGTTTAGGATTGACAATATGGCAGTGGTATAGGTGGTAAACCAGCAGTCAGCCAGAGATGTTGAGGTGTTGAAACTTCTGCCGGTTTTTGTGTTGAGGTGTCTGGAGTATGATGTTTTGTTTAGGTGCAACATGTTCCTGGTGTGGATAATGACATTGCAGATGCTTTATATCGTTCACAGTGGAAGAGATTACATGGGCTGGCCACGGAGGTGGATAGAGTCATAACGAGGATGCCACAGGAGCTTTGGTCAGTAGGCGACAGAGGATACTCCAGTTGGTGGTAGTGTCTCTGGCTGTGTCTTTGAGAAGGGCATGCAGTCAAGCTGGGTGGAGTTCTTGGATAGTGGGGCACGTAAGAGGCGGGATGGTTGGGCCCGAACAGAAGATGGAGTGCAATTCATGTTGACGTTGATTGAGAAAGGACAGTCGAGAGTCATGATCTCAGGGAAGCTGGCGGGCATAGTCTTTATGGGAACATTTCTTTGGGGTGCGCTCCATCTACCGGGGAACTGGGGAGACAGATGCTGGAAGGTTGGGCCAGGGAGTGGGGTTTCGAAGGCCCAAAGAGGAAGCCTCTGACTGGGGGTTTGTTTTGTGAGGTGATCGGGAGTTTGCCAGGGATATGAGGGGGGATGAAGAATCGGTCTTGTTCACAACCTTGATGACATGGATGTTCATTGGTGCGTTTCGGGTGTCAGAGCTTTTAGGGGTGGGTTGCAGGGGGTAGTATGGGAAGAGGTACGCCGGTGCGAGGCGGGTCTCCAAGTTTGATCGTAGAGATCGAAGATGGATCAGAGGGGGTCAGGGTAAGACAGCCTTGCTCCCGGACTACCTAGTGGATAGGTTTTGCTCGGTAAAATGGGGTACCTCTCAATAGGCTCGGACTCGTGGTAGCGGGGAGAGTTTTCTGGCATTTAGATGGCAGGCCAGTGATGGCATTTCAGCTGTTGGCTGTATTGCACAAGGCACTGGCACACATAGGAGGGATGCAAGATGCTATGGGATGCACTCATTCTGCATAGGGATGGCGACAGAGGCGGGTAGGAGAGGCTGGAGTTGGGAGAACATGATGGGCTTAGATAGATGGTCTTCTGAATGTTTCCAGCGCTATGTTGGGGGTGAGTGCGGGATTGTTGAGTCTTTGCCAGTTTTCAATTGTTGTTGTTGTTTTTCAGCTCCTGTTCCGGACTCAGAGGCCGCATAATTGTTCTTATGGACCGTGGGGCATTTGTTCATTAGGTGGATGGAAAGGCAGGCGAGGCAGAGCAGCCACAGCACAAATCTGGGTCTCGACCCCAACATGTTCCACATGCACTGGCATGGAAAGGGGGGCATGCACTGGAGGGAGCTGCTGCTTTGTTTAAGCAAGCTGTTGGTAGAAGGGAAGTGCCCATATGTGATGATTTTACATTTAGGTGAAAACGAATTGGTAGGAGAGAAAGGGTTGGCATTGATGAGAACAATGAAAGAGCATTTAAAAGAGTTGCAGCGTCAGTGGGTAGGGTGCCACGTTATGTGGACGGAGTTCATCCTCAGGAGAGTATTGTGTGGGGCTGTTAAGCCGGCGGCAATAGATAAGGCTAGAAGGAAGACAAACAAGGAGATGCAGGCTTTTTGCAAGGACTCTGGAATCAGCAGAATTTAACACACAGATTTATGGTATGATATTGTTGAGTTATTCCGCGGGGACGGGGTCCACTTGTCGAACTTTGGCATGGACATGTATTTATTGCAATTGTGAGAAGCATTGGGTAAGGTGTTGAACATTCATCGGTGAGCGGCGAGGAAGGGGGTGGTAGAAAAAGTCGAGCTAGGGCCTTTTTCTTGTGGTGGTTGGCTGAGAAATTGGCATGGGTTAGTGAAGTTTATTGCTGTTGACAGCGGCAATCCAGGCTGAAAGGGAACAGGTAGAAACCTCACGCCTGTGCAAGGCAGGAAGTTTAAGGTTCATTAGGTAGTTAAGTTAGTTAGAGGTTAACAGTTGCAGTAAAACTGTATGGGCGGTTGAATGTCTCAATTGCTGAAGATCAGCCCATGAGGAGGTAGAGGCTTGCAGGTTTAAGTTTTGTGGGGGTGCGGGACATTTAGGGGTAGGGGTAGTTTCACATAGGTGAACATATTTGTACAGTGAGCTTTTAGTTTTGTATGGCGAAAGACCCAGGGATTATATGTGATTTGCACCTGTTTCAATAAAATACCATCTTATGTTTTGAGTTTCCCTTCAGCCTCTCTGGGTTCACTATGGTCGTGTATGTCTACCAAGGAATGGAGCAGAAATGACAGACAGCAATAATATATGATATAAAGTACCCAGTGGTGTACATTGTAAGGATAGTGCAAGTCCCTGGGTGTTCTGTACCTATATAGAGGAACGAAGCTGAAGTTTGAGTTCCTTTATAAAATCAGGAACTTCAAGATGACTTGCAATATCATTTAAACGTACAGCAGAGGGTATTTTATTTCTTATAATGCATGGCCACATCACTTTTCCTACAAACAGCTTAAATTCTTGGTGTCTTGTTCTTTCATGTGAAAGAGATACTATGGGGGTAGACATGAAGAACAAGCATAGAATCTTTAGTGCTATTAAATTAAACACACTAAAAAATGGTTACTAGCTTGTCGCAAAAAAAAGATATTAGCATTGATTTAATGTGAGCCAGATTACAAATTCCGTAACTGTAGAAACATGAGTGGACTGCTATATTTCCCGTGATGACCCATTGCATGCAAAAAATAAACATATTGCCATACTTATCTCTTTCCTGTTGTTTATTGTTCATTTTCGAAAAATATATCACAAGAATCAAAAGTCAGTTCTCGTTTTCATTGTTTAAATATAGCTCTGTGTCTTGCCTTTCAACTTGGCAGCTGGCAACAGGCATTAAAGCATCTCGATTGAACTTCAATAATTTATTACAGTTCAGCATCTATGTAATTTCTTTATTACAAGTGACTACAGATGTCGCAACTCAACTGTATTAAGGAAATTATAGACAACCAATTTTTACAGGGATTGCGGGCTTCCACATATTATACAATGTATCATGTTAGATATTATCTGTCTGCACTCTGGTCTACATTCTTGATCATTCAAGGAGCAAGTTACTGAACAGCATAGTGTCCCAAAGACTAGCAAATCTTTAATCTCTCCATCCAAAGCTGAAAAGCATGTCCTGCCTATGTTCAAAGATCTTCAAGGGTTCCATATGGGTCGAAGCAAACACAAGGAGATGATGGACGGAGTGCTGAAACTTTTCAGACACTCACCCCCAGTCACAGATCTGGGTTGAATCCATCATCGTTCTTTAGCTCACTTTGCCACCCCAGTTCAGACCCAGCTATATGCAAATCAGTCTTGACCCTGTGCCTCATGTGAACAGTCCAGCCCGAATTGCCAAGCCAGGTCCTCCCTGGACCAGAAACAAGCAGGAGTGAAGCACCAGATAAGAAGTCTTACACTCATAAAGAGTATAATGCACTGAAGTGGATTTAGCACTGCAGTAGGTACCAAACTTTGAGGAAGCTTTTTACAAAACATACTGATTGCTGTGAGAAGTTTTGTAACTGGGAACTATGGGACTGAGGGTGTCCACTGAATGCACAGGTTCCACTGGATGGGACTAGGATTTAGGATTTACACTGATTGGTCTATCACAATTTTGAACGCAGCCATGTCTGGAATGGTTAGTGTGGAAAATCAGTAAAGCTATTCAGAAGTGATGTAGCTGTCCACAGGCAATGGGACACTACATCAAGACCAGGGCTGGAAAGGAAAACTCTCTTTGTCTTTTGTCGAAGATACAGTGTTAGACGAGGTTGTGTCCCGCCTATGTTCAAAGATCTTCAAGGGTTCCATATGGGTCGAAGCAAACACAAGGAGATGATGGACGGAGTGCTGAAACTTTTCAGACACTCACCCCCAGTCACAGATTTGGGTTGAATCCATCATCGTTCTTTAGCTCACTTTGCCACCCCAGTTCAGACCCAGCTATATGCAAATCAGTCTTGACCCTGTGCCTCATGTGAACAGTCCAGCCTGAACTGCCAAGCCAGGTCCTCCCTGGACCAGAAACAAGCATCCTGGGAATGGTTTTGGGGTAACACCCCTCATCAGCCAGGCTAGCTTGAATCCAGTGGCAAAGGTCCAGGGAAGACCTGGCTTGGCAGTTCGGTCTGGACTGTTCCCATGAGTCACAGGGTCAAGACTGTTTTGCATATGGCAGGGTCTGAACTGGGGTGGCGAAGTGAGCTAAAGAACGATGATGGATTCAACCCAGATCTGTGACTGGGGGTGAGTGTCTGAAAAGTTTCAGCGCTCCGTCCATCATCTCCTTGTGTTTGCTTTGTTCGCCCTAAGTTTGGCAGGGTATGCCCAGACATGGGTCCATTGCTCACTTTTTCACTGGATTCAAGCTAGCCTGGCTGATGAGGGGTGTTACCCCGAAAACCGGTCCTAGGATGCTTGTTTCCGGTCCAGGGAAGACCTGGCTTGGCAGTTCGGTCTGGACTGTTCCCATGAGGCACAGGGTCAAGACTGATTTGCATATGGCTGGGTCTGAACTGGGGTGGCGGAGTGAGCTAAAGAACGATGATGGATTCAACCCAGATCTGTGACTGGGGGTGAGTGTCTGAAAAGTTTCAGCGCTCCGTCCATCATCTCCTTGTGTTTGCTTTGTTCGCCCTAAGTTGGCAGGGTATGCCCAGACTTGGGTCCCTTGCTCACCTTGCCACTGGATTCAAGTTAGCCTGGCTGATGAGGGTTGATACCCCGAAACCGGTCCCAGGATGGTTGTTTCCGGTCCAGGGAAGACCTGGCTTGGCAGTTCAGTCTGGACTGTTCCCATGAGGCACAGGGTCAAGACTGATTTGCATATGGCTGGGTCTGAACTGGGGTGGCGAAGTGAGCTAAAGAATGATGATGGATTCAACCCAGATCTGTGACTGGGGGTGAGTGTCTGAAAAGTTTCAGCGCTCCGTCCATCATCTCCTTGTGTTTGCTTTGTTTGCCCTAAGTTGGCAGTGTATGCCCAGATGTGGGTCCCTTGCTCACTTTGCCACTGGATTCAAGCTAGCCTGGCTGATGAGGGGTGTTACCCCGAAACCGGTCCCAGGATGGTTGTTTCCGGTCCAGGGAAGACCTGGCTTGGCAGTTCGGTCTGGACTGTTCCCATGAGGCACAGGGTCAAGACTGATTTCATATGGCTGGGTCTGAACTGGGGTGGCGAAGTGAGCTAAAGAACGATGATGGATTCAACCCAGATCTGTGACTGGGGTTGAGTGTCTGTAAAGTTTCAGCGCTCCGTCCATCATCTCCTTGTGTTTGCTTCCATATGGTTTGCACATAATTTTGGTTCAGCTATCTCGGCTACTTGGGATACAGTTGTCATGGTTCAGTTTCTTGAGCATAATCACAGGAGTGAAGCACCAGATAAGAAGTCTTACACTCATAAAGAGTATAATGCACTGAAGTGGATTTAGCACTGCAGTAGGTACCAAACTTTGAGGAAGCTTGTTACAAAACATACTGATTGGTGTGAGAAGTTTTGTAACTGGGAACTATGGGACTGAGGGTATCCACTGAATGCACAGGTTCCACTGGATGGGACTAGGATTTAGGATTTACACTGATTGGTCTATCACAATTTTGAACGCAGCCATGTCTGGAATGGTTAGTGTGGAAAATCAGTAAAGCTATTCAGAAGTGATGTAGCTGTCCACAGGCAATGGGACACTACATCAAGACCAGGGCTGGAAAGGAAAACTTTCTTTGTCTTTTGTCGAAGATACAGTGTTAGACGAGGTTGTGGATGTTACCGGGAACATGGCATATGATGGATGCTCAGCACTCTTCGCAGTTCTGCATGTCCTTGGTCACATGCTCAAACAGTTGTGTTTTAGTGATTCTGGATAGCGAGCTGCAAGTTCATCATTGCAACTAGGCCGGTCACTCCGCAGAGACAGGGGCATATTTATCAATTTTCCAAGCAGCGCAACGCAGCAAGCCACCTTGCTGCGCTGCATGAAAGGGAAAGAGCAGGAATGCTCCACATTTAACATCAGATGACGCATTCCTGTCCTTTCCTTGTACTGGTGCACTCTTGGCATGGTTTTTGTGCAATTTCCTGCACTTAAACAATTCTGAGGTATTTCCCTCTTTTTTTGTGTCCTGAAGAATGCAGCACATATTGAAAGGGGCACAGGCATTGGAAATGCAATAGGTCTCGCATTTACTTGAGTTAGAGCTATTGGCGTTGTAAATGACAATGTCTTTTACCCATGTGTTATGGAGAGTATGTATGTGGTGTGTAGTGGAATGATGTGGGTTGGATTGGAATTGTTAGTTGTGGAACTGTAGTGTGGAGTGAATTTGTATATTGTACCATCAGAGACACAAGTTAAACAAAAGAATTAGCACTCAATGCTTTTGGAACAATACACGCTAGCTGTACAACCTTGTTTCTCATTGCATACTGATGCCCATGTTTTTGTAGGGAGAGATAATGATGAACAAAAATGGCAGCAGAATACTCCAGAATCTTCTTCAACATACAGGGATATCAAAAGGAAAATGCTACTTACCCAGTATGCATCTGTTCTTGGCATGTAGAGCTGTAGAATCATATGCTTTGCATAGATCGCCATCTAGTGTTGGGTCCGGATGTTTGCACTTTGTTTTTCTTCGAAGAAGTCTTTCCGGTCACGAGGTAGGTGACTCCTCCTTTCGGTGATAGTGTGCATGGGCATCGACTCCATTGTAGATTGTTTTCCCGCAGAGGGTGATAATGGAGTTAGTAAGAGTAGTAAAAAGGAGATGTCCATGAATGCATGTATCTAAGTAAGATGTTATTGCAACAGGTATAGGTACCCAGGGAGGCGGGCGGGCGCATATGATTCTACAGCTCTACATGCCAAGAACAGATGCATTCTGGGTAAGTAGCATTTTCCGTTCGAGGCATATGAGCTGTAGATCATATGCTTTGCATAGACTATATAGCAGTTTCTCCCAAAGCAGTGGCTAACCTGTAGCTGTTGCAGTGGTTTGAAATAGTGTACGTAAAACTGCTTGGCCTACTCTAGCTTGCTGTGCTGCCAACACATCCACAGAATAGTGTTTTGTGAATGTGTGAGGTGTAGACCATGTTGCAGCTTTACAGATATCATCTATGGGTATATTTCCTAAGAATCCCATAGAAGCCCCCAGTTTGCGTGTAGAGTGTGCTCTAGGGGGAACTGTTAATGTCCGTTTAGCTTTTGCATAGCATATTTGAATGCATTTGACTATCCACCTTGCAATACCTGAATTTGATATAGGATTGCCTTTGTGCGGTGGAGCAAAAGCAACAAAAAGTTGATTTGTGTTACGGAAAGGTTTTGTCCTTTCAATGTAATAGAGCAATGCTCTTTTCACATCTAATGTGTGTAATGCACGTTCTGCCACTGAATCTGGTTGAGGGAAGAACACGGGTAGCTCAACAGATTGATTGATGTGAAAAGCAGAAATGACTTTAGGAAGGAATTTGGGATTAGTCCGAAGAACCACTTTATTTTGGTGCATTTGTAAAAAGGGTTCTTCTATAGTCAATGCCTGAAGTTCACTTACTTTTCTGAGTGATGTGATGGCCACTAGGAAAGCAACTTTCCATGTAAGAAATTGTAGTTCACATCTGTGTAATGGTTCAAAGGGTGGACCCATTAGTCTGGTGAGAACAATGTTGAGATTCCACACTGGAGCAGGTGGCCGTCTCGGGGGAATAACTCTTTTGAGTCCCTCCATAAACGCTATAATGACAGGCACCCTAAAAAGAGATAGATGCTGTTTATTTTGGAGGTATGCAGCTATAGCAGCTAGATGTAGACGTATAGACGTGTAGGCTAAATTGGCACGTTGTAAATGTAACAAATAGCATCTAATGTTTTGGACAGAAGCATCAAGCGGGTTGATGTTGTTGTTATTACAGTAAATCACAAACCGCTTCCACTTTGCTGCATAGCAGGCTCTTGCGGTAGGACGTCTAGCCCCTTTGATAATGTTCATGCAGTCTGGTGGTAGATTAAGGTAGCCAAACTCTAGGACTTCAGGTGCCAGATCGCCAGATTGAGTTGACTGGGGTCTGGGTGTCATATGTCTCCATGGCTCTGTGTGAGGAGACTGGGTGTAAGATGCAGTTTTTGATGACGAACTACAGAGAGTTCCAATAGGGTTGTGAACCATGGTTGACGTGCCCATGTGGGAACAACTAGGATTAGTGTCAGGGACGCTTGTTTTAGTTTCCGAACCACTAATGGAATGAGTGGGAGAGGCGGAAAAGCGTAAGCAAATATCCCTGACCAGTTCATCCATAGTGCATTGCCTTTGGACAATGGGTGTGGATACCTGGACGTGAAGTTTGGGCATTTTGCATTTAGGTGAGTGGCAAACAGGTCTATGTCTGGGAAGCCCCACATTTGAAAGAATGGGAGGAGAACTTGAGGGTGTAGTTCCCATTCGTGGATTTGCTGTGTCTGACGACTTAGCAGATCTGCCATCTGGTTGTTTACTCCTGGGAGGTGTTCTGCTAGGAGATAAATTTTGTGATGAATGGCCCACCTCCAGATGTCCTGGGCTAGGTGGGACAGTTGGAGGGAGTGTCCCCCCCCTGTTTCTGAATGTAGTACATGGCTGTCATGTGGTTTGTGCAAATTAGCACAGTCTTGTGTAGTAGCTGAGTTTGAAAAGCTTTGAGAGCCAGAAAAATCGCTAACAGTCTAGATGATTTATATGAAGCTGTTTTTGTTGCAAGTTCCACATTCCTTGAATTGTGTGGATTTGGAGATGTGCTCCCCAACCTGTCAGTGATGCGTCTGCTGTCAATACTATTTGTTGAACCGGGTCGTTGAAGGGCCGCCCTCTTAAAAGGTTTTGTGTGTTCCACCACTGCAGAGAGCGATGGGTGCGGCTGTCTACCAACACTGGATCTGATAATTGACCTTGAGCCTGGTTCCACTGACGTGCTAAGCATTCCTGTAGGGGGCGCATCTGAAGTCTTGCATAGGGAACTATGAAGATGCAAGACGCCATCATTCCCAGTAACTGCATGAACATTCGGGTTGTTAAGGAGTGTTGAGGCTGGAACTGAGATATCAGGTTTTGGATATTCCTGATTCTGGCTGGGGTTGGGTATGCTAGAGCTTTCCGTGTGTCTATAGTAGCTCCTAGATAGTCTTGAGACATGGATGGTTGGAGATGGGATTTGGTCTGATTTACTGTGAATCCTAGCTGGTGAAGCAGTTGCACAGTTTTTTGTGTGCGGCGTAGACATGTGTTGTGCGAGCTGGCTTTTATCAGCCAGTCGTCTAAGTATGGGAAGACGTGAACATGTTGTCTTCTCAGGTGGGCTGCGACTACTGCCAAGCATTTTGTGAAAACCCTGGGAGCGGTTGTTACTCCGAAGGGAAGGACTTTGAATTGATAATGTTGGCCTGCTACCTCAAACCTGAGGTATTTGCTGTGCGCAGTGTGTATTGGAATATGAAAGTAAGCGTCCTTTAAATCTAGAGTGGATAGAAAGTCACCTTGCTGAAGGAGAGGAAGCACTTGTTGGAGTGTTACCATATGAAAATGGTCTGACTGTATGTATAGATTTAGTTCTCAGAGGTCCAATATAGGCCTTAGAGAGCCGTCCTTTTTGGGAATTAGGAAGTATAGGGAGTACACTCCTGTTCCTTGGTATTGTAAAGGGACTGGTTCTATTGCACCCTTTTGCAACAAAGAAAGAATCTCTTGCTTTAAAAGGGTCAGATGTTCTTGTGACATGAGGTGTGATTTCGGAGGAATATTCGGGGGAGTACTTGTAAGTTCCAGGCAATAACCAGATTGGATAATTTGTAGAACCCATTTGTCTGATGTAATCGCATTCCAAATGGGTAGAAATTGTGAAAGACGTCCCCCGACAGCAGTGGAATGATCGGGGGTTTGGGAAATAAGTCACTGCTTGTTTGCAGGGGAGGTGCGTGTTGAATTACCTCTGCCTCTTCCCTTGCCGTTGTTTCCTCTATACCCTCCTCTAAAATACCCTCTTGAAGAGGGAGACTGATTGTTGCCCTTGTAAGAGGAGGAGGGAGTTTCTGTAGATACATTCTTGGAGCCGCCCCTATAGAATGGGTAGAAATTGTGAAAGACGTCCCCCGACAGCAGTGGAATGATCGGGGGGTTTGGGAAATAAGTCACTGCTTGTTTGCAGGGGAGGTGCGTGTTGAATTACCTCTGCCTCTTCCCTTGCCGTTGTTTCCTCTATACCCTCCTCTAAAATACCCTCTTGAAGAGGGCGACTGATTGTTGCCCTTGTAAGAGGAGGAGGGAGTTTCTGTAGATACATTCTTGGAGCCGCCCCTATAGAATGAGCGACGAAAGGAACCCCTATTAGAAGGTGATTGTAGGGCTCACATGGACTTAGCAACTTCGGTATCTTTTTTCATTTTTTCCAGTGATACATCGACAGCTGGGCCAAAGAGATGTTCTTTATCAAAAGGTTGGTTAAGAACAGAGGCTTGCACTTCAGGCTTGAACCCTGAAATCCTTAGCCAAGCATGTCTACGGAGTAGCACACTAGTGTTGATTGCCCGAGCTGCTGTATCTGCTTGATCCAACGCACACCTGATAGCGGTATTAGTGATTAATTTACCTTCTTGAATAAGGTCACTGGCTTTATCTTTATGCTCATCAGGTAGAAATTGAATTATCTTTTCGAGTTCGTCATAATGAGCTCTATCATACCTTGCCAACAATGCTTGGGCATTGGCAATGCGCCAATTATTAGCTGCTTGTGAGGCTTTCCTTTTTCCCGAAGCATCTAATAATTTGGACTCCTTATCGGGAGGAGGGGCATCCCTTGTTGTTTGAGAGTTAGCTCTCTTACGAGCATTGGAAACGACTAGAGAGTCTAGGGGTAGCTGGCCTTTAATATACACAGGGTCATTAGGTGAAGCTTTGTATTTTTTCTCTACCCTGGGAGTGATGATCCTAGCTTTTACAGGGTCTTTAAAGATATCCTCAGTGTGTTTGAGCATTGCCTTTAACATTGGCAATGTTTGTGTAGCCCTTTGAGATGAACTTAGTGTCTCTAACAAAAAATCCTCCTCTAAGCTTTCCTTATGAAGCTACTCCATGATATTGTGCAGCCCTATTAAGGAGCTCAATGTACCCAATGTTGTCATCTGGGGGCAAAGGCCTCAATGGATATAAGTCAGGGTCATTATCTGGTTGAGGAGCATTATAATGATCCAATGGATCAGGATCTTGTGGTGCATCTTGTGGTGCCTATTGATCCATGTCCCCATCGTCATCCCCTGTGTCTTGTGGGTCAGGTGATGGTAGAGTAGGGGAATGTGTAGGTGTAATCAGTAAATTTGGATTAGTGGGTGATGAAGGTGGGATATATGGTGGAGAGGGGTTAGTGTCCACATTTTTCTTCTTCAGAGGAATGTGGTAGTCCTCTGGTAGGCCTATTTTCCTTTTCTCTGGAAGTTTGGTATGAATACGTCCAGTTTCTGGGTTAATAACGATCTCTTTCTGTGTCGGATCCGACGGTGGATTATCGGTCCGAGGCTCTTTAGTTGCAGTAGTTTCTTTTGATGCCGGTTTTAGCATCAAACGTTTCGGCTCCGATGATTTCGGTTCCCAACGTTTCGGCTCCGACGGTTTCAGCTCCGAAGATTTAGGTTTATGCAACGGTGGCACGGAAACCAGAAGGTGTTTCATTTTGGACGCTGAAGATTTCGGGTCGGCACCGGCATGTGGACGAGTAGAGCCCGAGCCGGAAGGCTGTTGTTTATGTTTTGGCGCCGAGCCCGAAGGCAGGGCGCTCAAAATTTTTTCTCGGTGCTGACCTTGACCCGAAGGCAGAGGAGGGACCAGAGCCTTTTTATGAGGGAGATGGTAGGGGAAGGAAGTCTCTTTACTCACGATCCGTTGTCCCGGTGTGAGATCTTCGGCATCGGAGTCGGCTTCGGACACGGAGATGTGTTCCTCTTCCATTTCGGCTTCCTGCGCTTGCATTTCTTCCTGTTCGGACTCGTCTCCGAGGAAGTCCGACGCAGAGCCGCTCTGTTGGTACATTTTGTGACGTCGAGCCCGACGATCACGGAGGGTTTTCTTTGACCGGAACGACCTACACGCTTTGCAGTCCTTCTTGTCGTGTTCTGGGGATAGGCAAAGGTTGCACACCTCGTGCAAGTCGATGCACGGAAACTTAGTGCGACACCCGGGGCATAACTTGAACGGAGCCCGTTCCATCAGCTGCTACCGATCCCGGCACGGGTAGGCCCAACGGCCTTCCACGAGTGTTCCGATCGAAGGTTCTCGAGAGCAAACGATACGCGGAGAATGGGAACGCGATCGATAAACAATACCGTCGAGGGTAGTGGATTGCGCGTCAAAGGGGGCCCGAAGACACGGTGCCGAACCGGAGCGCAACAATTCACATCCGAACCCGATGGCGGAAAAAAACAATCTAACAATGGAGTCGATGCCCATGCGCACTATCACCGAAAGGAGGAGTCACCTACCTCATGACTGGAAAGACTTCTTCGAAGAAAAACAAAGTGCAAACATCCGGACCCAACACTAGATGGCGATGTATGCAAAGCATATGATCTACAGCTCATATGCCTCGAACATTAATTTACAGTTAATATACTTGAGACTACCGTAGGTGAGGCAAGAAGTGAAGTCCACACACTAGATCATGTGCGGGAATGCCAATTTCTTTTTCTTCTTAGGAATCTTTATTGGTAGAGATGTCATCAATGGTGTGCCAGGTGATGTTGTATATAAGTTATTTAGTGATATCAAAGAGGCCACATGTGAAAACATATTTGATACCAAATATAACAATGTGGCAATATAATTGCTTAGATAATTATAAATGTCGAAATGTGGGCGTTTGAGATTTTGGATTGCAACCATAATGCCCTATGCAGAGATGGGAAGGGACAAAGGAAAACGGACAGGGGGTGGGAGGGCAAGAAGTCACACGGACCTGATGCAGTCAAAAGTTAAAATGTGTACATAACGTCAAATTAACATAAGGCACAAGAGCAGCAAAGAACATTAAATACTTTCCTCACTCCCATTTTCCAATGCACACAAGGCAAGTGGAAATGAGGATGAGAGGCAGCAAAACAGTTAAAAACAAGTATTTGAAATAAGAAGTGCCCATGTGGTAAAAAGATTATTCCACAAAGTACTCACTACAAAGAGCCTGGACTCTAAGGCACAGGACTTTACTAATTTTGTATATGTGAAATTACAGGTGCAATAAGCAAAATGCTACTTACCCAGTATGCATCTGTTCTTGGCATGTAGAGCTGTAGAATCTCATTCTTTGCATAGATCGCCATCTGGTGTTGGGCCCGGATGTTTGCACTTTGGTTTTTTTCGAAAAAGTCTTTTCAGTCACGAGGTAGGTGACTCCTCCTTTCGGTGATAGTGCGCATGGGCATCGACTCCATTGTTAGATTGTTTTCCCGCAGAGGGTGAGAATGGAGTAAGTAAGAGTAGAATAGAGATGTCAATGTGTAGTTATCTAAGTAAGATAGTACTGGAACAGGTACAGGTAACCGAGGAGGTGGGTGGGCGCATGAAATTCTACAGCTCTACATGCCAAGAACAGATGCATACTGGGTAAGTAGCATTTTACGTTCGAGGCATGTGAGCTGTAGATCACATGCTTTGCATAGACTATACAGCAGTAATCTCCCAAAGCGGTGGCTAACCTGTAGCTGTTGCAGTGGTTTGAAATAGTGTACGTAGAACTGCCTGGCCCACATTAGCTTGTTGTCTAGCTAGCACATCTACACAATAATAGTGTTTTGTGAATGTGTGTGGTGTAGACCATGTTGCAGCTTTACAGATTTCATCTATGGGGATATTTCCTAAAAAGGCCATAGAAGCCCCCAGTTTGCGAGTAGAGTGCGCTCTATGGAGAATTGGTAAAGTTCTTTTAGCTTTTGCATAACATATCTGGATACATTTAACTATCCATCTTGCAATACCTGATTTAGAAATGGGATTGCCTTTATGTGGTGGAGCAAAAGCCACAAAGAGTTGTTTGGTGTTACGAAAAGATTTTGTTCTTTCTATGTAATACATTAGTGCTCTTTTAACATCTAAAGTATGCAGAGCACGTTCTGCCACGGAATCTGGTTGAGGAAAGAATACAGGCAACTCAACAGATTGGTTGATGTGGAAGGCAGAAACTACTTTAGGTAAGAATTTAGGATTAGTACGAAGAACCACTTTGTTTAGGTGTACCTGTAAAAATGGTTCTTCTATGGTTAATGCCTGAAGCTCACTTACTCTCCTGAGTGATGTGATAGCAATGAGGAAAGCTAGTTTCCAAGTGAGAAACTGTAGCTCACATTTATGTAAAGGCTCGAATGGTGTCCCCATTAGCCTGGTAAGGACAATATTGAGATTCCACGCTGGAGCAGGCGGAATTCTTGGAGGAATAATTCTTTTGAGTCCCTCCATGAAAGCTTTAGTAGCAGGTACTCTGAAGAGTGATAGGTGTTGTCTGTTTTGAAGATACGCAGCTATTGCAGCGAGATGTAAGCGTATAGACGTATACGCTAAATTTGAGCGTTGTAAATGAAGCGGATAACAGATAATATTTTGAATAGAAGCGTCTAGTGGATTGATGTGGCTATTATTACAATAAATAACAAACCGCTTCCATTTTGCTGCATAACAAGCTCTTGTAGTAGGTCTTCTAGCCTCTTTAATAATATTCATACAGTCTGGTGGAAGATTTAGATACCCAAACTCTATGACTTCAGGTGCCAGATCTCAAGATTGAGAATTTTGGGATCTGGATGTCTTATTTCTCCATGGCTCTGTGTGAGAAGACTGGATGTGAGATGTAATTTTTGATGAGGAACCACTGATAGCTCCAAGAGGGTAGTGAACCACGGTTGACGAGCCCAATTGGGAGCTACTAGGATTAGTTTGAGGGATGTTTGCCTGAGTTTCCGAACCACTAGTGGAATGAGTGGGAGAGGCAGAAAAGCGTAAGCAAATATCCCTGACCAATTTATCCATAGGGCATTGCCCTTGGATAACGGGTGTGGATACCTAGAGGCGAAGTTTGGGCATTTTGCGTTTTGGTGTGTGGCGAACAGGTCTATGTCCGGAAAGCCCCACATTTAAAAGAAGGGGAGGAGAACTTGCGGGTGAAGTTCCCATTCTTGAATTTGCTGTCTCTGTCTGCTGAGGAGATCTGCAATATGATTGTCCACTCCTGGGAGATGTTCCGCTAGGAGATAAATCTTGTGATGAATGGCCCATTTCCAAATGTCCTGTGCAAGGTGTGACAGTTGGAGGGAGTGTGTTCCCCCCTGTTTCTGTATATAATACATTGCTGTCATGTTGTCTGTGCGTATCAGGACAGCTTTGCCTAGAAGGTGAGTTTGGAAGGCTTTGAGCGCTAAAAATAGTGCTAGCAGTTCCAGATAATTTGTGTAGGCACTTTTCTTGTTGGCTCCACAATCCTTGAATTGTGTGAGTTTGGAGATGAGCTCCCCAACCAGTGAGCGATGCGTCTGCTGTTAGTACTGTCTGTGGAATTGGATCGATGAAAGGCCGCCCTTTTGTAAGGTTGTGTGGATGCTACCACTGCAGAGAGCGATGAGTGCGACCGTCCACCAACACCAGATCTTTTAATAGACCCGGAGACTGATTCCACTGACTTGCTAAACATTCCTATAGAGGACGCATTTGCAGTCTTGCATAAGGAACTATCATGATGCAAGATGCCATAATTCCTAGTAGTTGCATGAATACCCGAGCTGGCAATGAGTGGTTGGGTTGAAATTTGGAAACGAGAGCCTGAATATTGTGAATTCTGGCTGGATTTGGGTAGGCTAAAGCTTTTTGAGTATCTAGAGTGGCCCCCAGATAAACTTGTGTATTGGAGGGCTGAAGATGGGATTTTGCCAAATTGACTGTAAATCCGAGGTTGTGCAGTAAGCGCACTGTTGCATGAGTGTGCTGTAGGCACTTTGAGAGAGTGCTGGCTTTGATAAGCCAGTCGTCCAAGTATGGGAAGACGTGAACATGTTGTCTCCGCAGATGTGCCGCGACTACTGCTAGGCATTTGGTAAACACTCTGGGAGCAGTAGTCACTCCGAATGGAAGTACCTTGAATTGATAATGTTGTCCTGCTATCACAAACCTGAGGTTTTTGCTGTGAGCGGGATGTATTGGAATATGGAAGTATGCGTCCTTTAAATCCAGAGTGGACATAAAGTCGCTTTGTTGTAAGAGAGGAAGTACCTGTTGGAGAGTGACCATATGAAAGTGATCTGATTGAATGTATAGGTTTAATTCTCTGAGGTCTAATATAGGCCTCAGAGAACCGTCCTTTTTGGGAATTAGGAAATAAAGAGAGTACACACCTGTCCCGTGATATTGTAGTGGGACGGGTTCCATAGCTCCTTTTACCAGAAGAGATTGAACCTCTTGTTTGAGTAGGTGTAAATGTTCTGGGGATAGTTTGTTTTGTTCTTGGTGGAATGTTTGGAGGGTTGCTTGTAAGCTCCAGGCAGTAACCAGATTGGATAATTTGTAAAACCCATTTGTCTGATGTGATTGAATTCCAGACTGGGAAAAATTGAGAGAGGCGTCCCCCGACTGGTGTGGGATGGTCGAGGGCAAGGAGAAGCAAGTCACTGTTTGGTTGTGGCTGGGGAGGTACGGGGTGTATTACCCTTTCCTCTTCCTTTGCCATTGCTTCCATGAAATTCACCTCAAAAGTAACCTCTGGTAGAAGGTGATTGACTATTGCCTCTGTATGAGGTAGAGGCCCCTTCAGAAGAAATGGACTTCGAGCCTCCCCCATAAAAGGATCAGCAAAATGAGCCACGACTTGACGGTGTTTGTAGCGCTCCCATAGACTTAGCCACCTCAGTGTCCTTCTTCATTTTTTTTAATGAAGTGTCTACCGCTGGTCCAAATAAATGTTCTTTGTCAAATGGCGTATTCAATATAGCTGTTTGGACCTCCGGCTTAAACCTTGACACTATAAGCCATGCATGGCGTCTAAGAAGAATGCTGGTGTTAATACCACGTGAGGCAGTGTCTGCTGCATCCAGAGCACACCTAATGGAAGTGTTGGAAATTAGTTTGCCTTCTTGTATGAGGTCATGTGCCTTGGATTTGTGCTCATCAGGCAGATATTACATTATTTGCTCTAACTCATCGTTATGAGCCCTGTCGTATCTTGCCACGAGTGCTTGCGTATTGGCTATGCGCCAATGATTGGCTGCTTGTGCTGCTACTCTTTTGCCTGATGCATTTAATAATTTAGACTCTTTGTCTGGAGGTGGAGCATCTCCTGTTGATTGAGAGTTCGCCGGTTTACGAGCGTTTGAAACTACTAGAGAATCTAGTGGAACCTGACCTCTTATAAAAATTGGGTCTGTAGGAGCTGCTTTATATTTTTTATCTGCTCTGGGTGTGAGTATCCTAGCACGCACTGGGTCTTTGAACACCTCATCAGCATGTTTTAACATACCCTTGAGCATGGGTAGTGTATGCGTGGATTTTTGTGATGTACTCAGTGTCTCAAATAAGAAGTCCTCCTCAAGAGGTTCCTTATGGAGTTGCACCCCAAGAGTTACTTAATAGAGCTGCAGCTCTATTAAGTAACTCCGTAAACCCTACATTGTCATCAGGGGGAGAAGGTTTGGATGGGTAAAGATCCGGATCGTTATCATTATTAGGATCTGTAGTATAATCTACCCAGGGGTCTGGAGCATATAGTTGTGATACCTCCCCATGTGTTTCATAATGTAGATCCCCATCATTATCATCCTGTAGGATTGGAGATTGTGGTTGAGGAGAATGTGTGGGTGTTATGAGCAGGTTAGGATCAATAGATGGAGGAGGTGGAGGAACATGGCGGCTGCTAGCTAACGGCCGCGGTCACGCTCCCTCGGGTTTCCCCATCGGGACTAATGCTGGAGCACTAATCTTTCTTTGTTTTTTTTAAATTAAACCCTCCCTTCACTTGCCCTCACCTACTGAAGGTTATGCGGGTGTTTCTGTCCTCTTTTCCCGGTATCGGCGGCAACGGCGGCAGCGGTGGTTCGGCGGTCACGGACTTTCACCACAGCAGGGCGGAGGCTGCAGAGCGACGCTGGAGGTGGGGTGAGGCCGCGCACGAGAGGAGACGCCGAGACGCTGCTTCCCTGTTGCTTCGGTTCACTGGGGGCAGAGTCAGTACCTGTTTCAGTGTGCGCTTGGACCCTGCGGCGAGTGAATCTTGCGAGGCAGACGCAGAGCAGCGGGGAGAGCGGGGAGAGTTTTTTTGCTTCAGTAAAAGTGGCCCAAAATGCTCTTGTTGCTTACCTGAAGGTAAGGAGGGTTTACAAATTTGTCCTGGAAGGGAGTGTATTGCCGATAGCTCCCCGCTTTGCCAAGTGAGAGCCTTTGTGATTTCCTGGTCCTCTGAAGAGAAGGGAGGGGTGCCCCTCAACCGTATGGAGACAAGTGATTTAAGCAAAGCGGGCACCTCTACACCAAAAATAAGCAGATACACTCTGCGAGCTAGAGCGGCTCACTTATCTTCAAATACGACCATCACTCAGCCCATTTTGCCTCAGGTTTCCCCCCCCCCATTTCCGAAGTCAGAATATCGCATAAACAACGCAGGCAGGGTGGGGTCATAACTAACAGTGGGCTTCTTGTCAAGGGGAAAGGGGTTAACAGGGGCAAAGGAGTCAGTAGGATTAAGAAAACACCTCCATTAAAAACGAAAATTACTCCATCTTTAAAAACCTACTATCAAGTTATGTCCCTGTCTACATCTTCATCCCATACTCCTGTTACTATCAAGTCAGCAGCCTTACCCAATAGCGAAATTTCTGGGAACATTACTCTGGATAGTCCAGCGGGGGGGGAAGCCCGGCCCCAGGACTCCCGGGGTTGTAGTGTAGGCAGTGTAGGTAATGTAGGCGAGTTAATGGTTAAAACCTTGGGAGCCGATGAAGTTATTTCCCCTAGAAATAGCCCAAGAAGGCAGGAAGCATTGGCACCGCTGATTCAGTCTAAGGGATCGAATGATCAGGTGCCTACCTCTGCAGGGGTGGCTATAGATCCTATATTCCTTCCTATGCCTTCTGGAATTGAGACTGACGTTCACCCAACAGTGAGCCTTTTTAATAGATATTCCATTCTGGGTATACAAGAGGGGCCGGAGGGGGGGGACGAGCAGGCGCTGGAGCAGGAGCAGGAACAGGAAGCTCAGCAAAGGGTCAGCAAAAACATCAGCATCCTTACCACGGAGGAACGCACTGTCCCGGTCTCCACTACGCATTCATTAGTCGAAATACTAATGACCATGAAAGAAGAGATGACCAGCAGGTTTATAATATCAGAGACCAATCAAGCTGAGCTGGCTAGTAGGTTTGCTGTGTCTGAAGCGAACCAGGCCGCTATCAAATCATCGTGCGAGGTGTTGGCGCAGAAACTGGAGGAAGTTATGTTGAGGACCGATGCAATTGAGGCCGAGATTCCCAAGTTAAAAGACGCTATTCAAACGACTTCTGTAGACCTGGTGAAGCTATCAGCTCAAAATAAGGAACTAAAAGATGACCTTGAGCGGTTGGAGAATCACTCTAGGAAAAATAATCTGAAGTTCCTAAATATTCCGGAAGATCTTGAGGGGACCGACATAAGGGGGTTTGTAATTTCCTTATTGAAAGGCTCAGTGTTAAGGAATTCCCCCGGCATCGATCTAGCTCACGAGATCCAAAGAGTGCACCGGGACCTCTTTAAGAGAAATCCAGGGAGACAGAAGCCTCGGAAAATTTTGGTGAACTTTTTGTCCTACTCTGTTAAGGAACTGATTTTAACCGCTGCACTTAAGGAAGGGCTGATTCCATCTACACTTTCGGACTTAAGCCCCTTTTCCTTTTCTATTAGATCTGACATCTCCCACATAACTGCAACGAGACAATGGGAAATGGGAAAGAGGTTAGCTGAATTAAATAGCTTGGGGGCAAAGGCTCAATTGAGGTTCCCTGCCACATTACGTGTGATGTGGAACAATCACATGCATATGATTCGAACAACAGAAGAGGTGGATGCCCTAATTGTTCAAATAAAAAAGGATAGGGATGGCAGTACAGGAGGGAAATAGAGGTTAAGAGTGCTTTTAGCATTTAGTCCCTAGTTTCTTGAGTTATGTATTGGATTTCAAGTGTTACCCGAGGGAGGGGCGACCGAATAGGCTTAGCCTACTGGAAGGGAGGGTTCCTCAGGGAGAAGGGGGTCACAGGGGGGAGGGGAGGTGGTGGGGTGCACAGGGTGGGGAGCAGTGGGAAAAAAAACAAAAAAATATTCCTCATCTCTTATGTATTCTGAGAAATGCCGTATAGTGGGGGAGAGGGGGTTCATTAGCTGATGGCAGGTAATTCCAATAAGGATAGAAAAGTTTGCTTTATCTCCTGGAACGTGAATGGTTTAAGGTGCCCCCGTAGGCAAAGGTTGATATTTAAATATTTAGAACTTTGCCCAGCTCAGGTCTTTCTTTTACAAGAGACTCACTTGACACCTGCAGAATTTCGCTCAATCTTTTCCAAAATCCCTTGGATAGATTGTTTTTGTTTTTCACAGCAATCAATTAATAGCAGAGGTGTTGCAATAGTGGTGAAGAGAGGGACCCCTTGTGTAATTAAATCTGTCCAGACAGACCAAACAGGGCGATGGATAGTAGCCCAGATGGATTTTGGGGGGTTAGAGCTAGCTTGTTCTTCTTATTATGGTCCTAATGTGGATGACCCTTCATATATATGTAAATTGCAAGCTAAGTTGATATCGGCGACCCCCCCTTTGTTGATAGGAGGTGACTTTAATGTTCTCCTTGACCCAGTTAAGGATAGGTCTAATTTGAGCCGTATAATAGGAGCTCCGAGAACCCGTCGGGCCATGAAAAACATGCTGTATGATATGGATCTGGTCGATGTCTGGAGGGCTAAGAAGGGAGATCTCCAGGGGTTCACATTCTATAGTAAAAAATATCACCATGCTTCGAGAATAGATTACATCTTAGTTAACAGAGATGTATTGGGCAACCTGTTCGAGATATCTGTACTACCTACCCACCTCTCTGATCATGCCCCAGTTTTATTCTCATACTCTAGGATAGGTAGTATTTTACAAACTAGATGGACGCTGAACAGAGCAATGTTGTTAGATTCTGGAATCATTCAGTCTATTAAATCATTTTCGGCAGAATTTTTTATTTTGAATATTGGTTCTACGACCATGGAGTACGTATGGGACACGTACAAAGCCAGCCTGAGAGGCAGGTTGCATGGTCTAATTTGCTCTAAAAATCGGGTTAAAGCCCAGGAGCTATATGTTATAGAGAAAAAGATCTTGGAATTAGAAGCCGAAAGAAATGGCCTTATCCAGGAGGGTACTGATAGATCGATACAAATTCAGAAGGCTTTGGAGGGGGCTAGGCAGGAGTTTAGGAGCCTGCTGGACCAGAAGTGTAGGGCACAATGGCTTGTTAAAAACATGCAAAACTTTGAATACGGGGAAAAAGCCGGTGCTCTGCTAGCATGGAAAGCCAGAGTGGATAGATCAAGAAATAACATCAACGAACTGATAATTAATAACAACGGAGATAGGTCCAGCAAGGTAGAGGAAATGCAAACGTGTCTTCTTGCTCTTTTCTCGGACCTGTATAAGGAGAACCTGGTCCCCCCAAAAGATAAAATACAATCTTGGCTAGCGGGCAAATCTTTGCCAATCTTAACAGAAGCTAGTCGTGCCCTTCTGGAAGCCCCAATCACTGTAGAAGAGATCAGGAACCAAATTAAGAAGTCCAAAAAAAATAAAGCCTCCGGGTTAGATGCTCTTCCGAATGAAGTTTATAAACTTCTGTCGGATGAATTGGCCCCAGTGCTGGAAACTTTATTTAACTTAATATATAGATCAGTGGGTGAGATCCCTAGATCTTGGAAGGAAGCTACCATCGTCCTGATTTTGAAGCCGGGGAAGGACCCACTAAAAGCCGATTCCTATCGTCCGATCTCCCTGCTGAATGCCGACTATAAGATCTTTATGGGCATTCTGGCGGGGAGATTGGCTAAATTGGTCCCTAGTCTGGTTAACATCGATCAGAAGGGTTTTATAGCTGGGAGGTTTATTCAGGAACAAACACAATTGTTGATTGGGAACATCGACCTGGCCGTGGTAAGATCAGATCCCTTGGCAGTGGTATCCTTGGACGCGGCCAAGGCTTTTGACAGAGTGTGTTGGAGATACCTCTGGGAGGTATTAGAGGGAATGGGCTTCGGCCCTGTCTTTGTCCAAACCCTGAAGAAATGTTACCAGGGAGCCTCAGCAAAGATCTTGCTGAATGGTATGCTGACCCGAAGTTTTGATATCCAGAGGGGGACTAGGCAAGGATGCCCCTTATCCCCCTTGTTATTTAACATCTACATAGAGCCGTTGGCGCAAGCCATTAGACTAGATGACTTAATCCATTCTTTTAGATCGCAAACTTATCATTGTAAGTTAGCATTATATGCCGATGATATTATCATCTATACCAGCGACCTAGAGGCATCTATTCCACGGCTCGAAGACCTTTTGGAGGAATTTGGCTCAATTTCTGGTTACCTAGCTAATTCCTCCAAAACGGAAGTAATGTGCTGGAATATTAATCATTGGGGAGGCTCTATTAGTAATGAATTTAAGTATTTGGGTATCAAAATTGTAAAAGATCTAGACAAAATCCCTATGATCAACTTGGAAAAAATCACTAAGGTGTTCGATCATCTCTTCGCCAGATGGAGGAACCTTCCCTTGACGATCTATGGGAAGGTCAACCTGGTGAAGATGGTCGTTCTCCCTAAGGTGACCTACCTGTTTAATGCAGTTCCCCTGGCTTTCCCTAGTAAGAGTATCAGCAAGATCCAGGGTAAAATAGGGAGTTTCATCTGGGGTGATAAAGGCGCCAGGATGTCCTGGAAAAAGCTGAGGAGGAGGCTAAACAAAGGAGGGCTGGCACTCCCGGACATTAGATGATATTTAATTGCCTTTCAATTCAAGGGTATTAGGATGTTGCTCTCAAATCCAGATGAGACGTCGTGGGGTAGACTTCTGGGTGAGATGGCCATGGTTGAGGGGGGGAGTGGAGGAGGAGGGTTTCTATATAAGTTTGGGGCCCCGAGATACTTTAAACGTGTGCGTCTTAAGGTTCTTAAGGCCGCCCTGGAAACATGATATAAAGTTAGATGCAGATGGGGGCTGGGATACTTCTCTGATTTTGCCCCTATATGGGACTCTCCCAGGACTCCACTTTGTCTTAAGGATAGTCTGGCGATGTCAATTAAGAGAGCGGGCGTGGCTATCTGGTCCGATCTAATGGATGTAGAAGGAATCCTCCCATGGGAGGTATTAATAGCGAAGATAGGTCCTGCCTTCTCCAAATTTAAGTATTTACAACTTAGATCATGGTACGAGGCAGAAGGTAGAGAAATCAGGGGGATTGGGAATTGGAGAGGATACTGCAAAGTGTTCAACCAAAAAAGAAAGAGATATCCATGTGGTACATGAGGCTCCTTGATGCAGAAGACTTGGACCTCTTACCTCAATCATCGGTCTGGAACCAATCTCCCCTTGAGTCCAATGCTGAAGTTCTTTTTGAGTCTTCTTTAAAATTGCTCTACAGATATATTAAACCAGCTAGCTTAAAAAAGAATAATTTTTTTGTTGTAAATCGACTATATTACACCCCGGCCAGGATAGCTAAGTTTGCCCCGTTACCTCCCCCGAAAAGTCCCAGGTGTAGGCTACCTATAGCGGATGATATTCACATCTTCTTCGAGTGTCCGGAACTAAGACCTTACTGGAAGGAGGTGGGAGACTCCCTGTCAGGTATCTTTGAAACTAACATAGAGGTTAATCACTCGTTGGTGTTCTTTGGGGGCAACAATGCATCTAATTCTGTTTTACCACAGTTTCATAGGGGGCTGTTGTTATATCTGATTTTGCTAGCGCAGAGAGAGCTTTGTATAAAGTGGAAAGACCCCACCCCCCCAAATAGGGAGGATTGGCTTAAAGCCTCTTTTGCCATGGCACGATTGGAGCAAGACGGGAACGGGGAAACATTGACCAATATTTGGCAGCCTCTATTGAGATGGGGCGGGAGCTGAGGTTAGTTTTTCCCCCTTGAGAGTACCTGATATTGTGTCATCCCTATACCTCCTCCCCCCTCCCCCCACCCTGGGTCCCATGATTACACCAAGCCTCTACTACCCGGGGCCGGTCGGGTTGACCTAGGCTAGTGCAGTTAGCCGTGGGGCGCCCAGATAGAAGATGTCGGCTTTTCAAACCTGCTGAAGCCTATTGGTGAGATGAGGATAAAAAAAAAAAAAAATAAATAAATAGATGGAGGAGGTGAGGAAAGAGGAAGAGGTGGAGGAGAAGTGTTAATTCCAATATTCTTCCTTTTTAGAGGGATTTGATCAGATTCCTCATGTTCTGGTTTCCTTTTTTGGGGTATTTTCGCTGAAATATGCCCTGTTTTAGGGTTTATAACCAGTTCTTTTTGTTTGGGGTCTGTTTTAGGAGGTGGAACGTCCAAAACAAGTTCTTTAGATGAAGGAGGAACTGATTTGTGTTTTGGAGCCACAATCTTCGACGCGGAAGGTTTCGGTGTCAAAGCTTTCGGAGCCGAGGGTTTATGTACCGAGGATTTCGGCTCATATGATTTCTGTTCCGAGACATGTTTTGGTGCCGAAACTTTTGATGGATCCGAGGACTTTTGTTTCGGAGCCGAAGTCTTTTCGGGTCTGGAAGAACGGCTCGAGCCCGAGCCGTAAGGCTTAAACTGTTTCGGTGCCGAGCCTGAAGGCGGGGCTTTAGAAACTTTGTCTAGTGCCGACCTTGGCCCGAAGGCGGAGGAGGGACCGGAGCCTTTATAACAGGAGTTTTGTGGGTTAGAGGAGTCTCGGTACTCACAGTAGGCTGACCGGGTGTGATGTCCTCCCCGATATCGGAGTCCTCTTCAGAAACATCGATCTGTAGATCCTCGTCCTCCTCGGCTCCATGCGCCTCGAGGAACTCTTGTTCATCTTCTTCTCCGAAGATGTCTGGAGCGGAGTCCTTTTGTTGCTGCATCTCGCGACGTCGAGCCCGACGGTCACGGAGTATCTTCTTCGATCGGAAGGATCGGCAGGCTTCGCAGTTGCTTTCGTTGTGTTCTGGAGATAAACACAAGTTGCACACGTCGTGGAGATCGGTGCGGGGGTACTTGGAATGGCACCCGGGGCAGAATTGGAATGGAGTCCGTTCCATCTACTGCGAATTCGGTCGACGTGGCTAGGCCCGAGGGCCTCGCACGAGGTTTTCCAATCGAAGTTGTAGAAATATTCGATACGCGAAGGGAGGAATACGCGATCGAGAAACAATACCGTCGAGGGGCAGTGGATAGCGCACCGAGGGGAACCCGAGAACGGTGTCGAACCGGAGCACAGCAATTCACGTCCGAACCCGATGGCGGAAAAAAACAATCTAACAATGGAGTCGATGCCCTTGCGCACTATCACCGAAAGTAGGAGTCACCTACCTCGTGACTGGAAAGACAAGACCCCAGTTTGCGTGTAGAGGGTGCTCTAGGGGGAACTGTTAAAGTCCTTTTTGCTTTTGCATAGAAAATTTGAATGCACTTGACTATCCACCTTGCAATAGCTGATTTTGATATGGGATTGCCTTTATGTGGTGGAGCAAAAGCGACAAAAAGTTGATTTGTCTTACGGAAAGGTTTTGTCCTTTCTATGTAGTAGAGTAATGCTCTTTTCACATCTAATGTGTGAGGTGCACGTTCTGCCACAGAATCTGGTTGAGGGAAGAACACAGGCAGCTCAACAGATTGATTGATATCAAAGGCAGAAATTACTTTGGGTAGGAATTTAGGGTTGGTCCAAAGAACCACTTTATTTTGATGTATCTGTAAAAAAGGTTCTTCTATAGTTAGTGCCTGAAGCTCACCCACTCTCCTCAGTGATGTTATAGCTAAGAGGAAAGCTACCTTCCATGTGAGAAATTGCAGTTCCCATCTGAGCAATGGCTCAAATGGTGGACCCATTAGCCTGGTGAGAACATTGTTGAGATTCCACACTGGAGCAGGTGGATGTCTCGGGGGAATTACTCTTTTAAGTCCCTCAATAAACGCTTTGATGACAGGCACATTCTAAAGAGAGATAGATGTTGTCTATTCTGGAGGTATGCAGCTATTGCAGCCAGATGTAAGCGTATGGATGTGTACGCTAAATTTTAACGCTGTAGATGTAACAAGTAACATAATGTTTTGAACAGAAGCATCAAGCAGGTTGATGTGATTGTTAGTACAGTATATTACAAAGCGCTTCCACTTTGCTGCATAGCAGGCTCTTGTGGTAGGACGTCTAGCCTCTATGATAATATTCAAGCAGTCTGGCGGTTGATTAAGGTAAAACCAAAGGGGATGATGGACGGAGTGTTGAACATTGCAAGCACTCACCCCCAGTCAACTGATCTGGGTTTAAGCCATCATCATTCTTTTGCTCACTCCGCCACCCCAGTTCAGACATGGCCATATGCAAATCAGTCTGACCCTGTGCCTCATGGGAACAGTCCAGCCCGAACTGCCAAGCCATGTCTTCCCTGGACCGGAAACAAGCATCCTGGGACCGGTTTCTGGCTTACAGCCGTCATCAGCCAGGCTATCTTGAATCCAGTGGCAAAGTGAGCAAGGGACCCACGCCTGGGCATACCCTGCCAACTTAGGGCAAACATAGCAAAATCAAAGGGATGATGGACGGAGTGTTGAACATTGCAAGCACTCACCTCCAGTCAACTGATCTGGGTTTAATCCATCATCATTCTTTAGCTCACTCCGCCACCCCAGTTCAGACATGGCCATATGCAAATCAGTCTGACCCTGTGCCTCATGGGAACTGCCAAGCCATGTCTTCCTGGACCGGAAACAGCATCCTGGGACCGGTTTCTGGCTTACAGCCGTCATGAGCCAGGCTATCTTGAATCCAGTGGCAAAGTGAGCAAGGGACCCACGTCTGGGCATACCCTGCCAACTTAGGGCGAACATAGCAGAACCAGTTGGCAGGGTATGCCCAGACGTGGGTCCCTTGCTCACTTTGCCACTGGATTCAAGATAGCCTGGCTGATGAGGGCTGTGAGCCCGAAACCGGTCTCAGGATGCTTGTTTCCGGTCCAGGGAAGACATGGCTTGGCAGTTCGGGCTGGACTGTTCCCATGAGGCACAGGGTCAGACTGATTTGCATATGGCCATGTCTGAACTGGGGTGGCGGAGTGAGCTAAAGAATGATGATGGATTAAACCCAGATCAGTTGACTGGGGGTGAGTGCTTGTATTGTCAACACTCCGTCCATCATCCCCTTTGGTTTTGCTTTGTTCGCCCTAAGTTGGCAGGGTATGCCCAGACGTGGGTCCCTTGCTCACTTTGCCACTGGATTCAAGATAGCCTGGCTGATGAGGGCTGTGAGCCCGAAACCGGTCCCAGGATGCTTGTTTCCGGTCCAGGGAAGACATGGCTTGGCAGTTCGGGCTGGACTGTTCCCATGAGGCACAGGGTCAGACTGATTTGCATATGGCCATGTCTGAACTGAGGTGGCGGAGTGAGCTAAAGAATGATGATGGATTAAACCCAGATCAGTTGACTGGGGGTGAGTGCTTGTATTGTCAACACTCCGTCCATCATCCCCTTTGGTTTTGCTTTGTTCGCCTAAGTTGGCAGGGTATGCCCAGACGTGGGTCCCTTGCTCACTTTGCCACTGGATTCAAGATAGCCTGGCTGATGAGGGCTGTGAGCCCGAAACCAGTCCCAGGATGCTTGTTTCCGGTCCAGGGAAGACATGGCTTGGCAGTTCAGGCTGGACTGTTCCCTTGAGGCACAGGGTCAGACTGATTTGCATATGGCCATGTCTGAACTGGGGTGGCGGAGTGAGCTAAAGAATGATGATGGATTAAACTCAGATCAGTTGACTGGGGGTGAGTGCTTGTATTGTCAACACTCCGTCCATCATCCCCTTTGGTTTTGGTAGATTAAGGTAGCCAAACTCTAGTACTTCAGGTGCCAGATCGCCAGCTTGAGTTGACTGTGGTCTGGATGTCTTATGTCTCCGTGGCTCTGTGTGAAGAGATTGATTGTAAGACGTAGTTTTTGATGAGGAACTACTGAGAGCTCCAACAGGGTTGTGAATCAGGATTGACGTGCCCATGTGGGAGCAACTAGGATTAGTGTCAGGGACGATTGTTTGAGTTTCCGAACCACTAATGGAATGAGTGGGAGAGGCGGAAAAGCGTAAAGAAATATCCCTGACCAATTCATCCATAGTGCATTGCCTTTGGACAATGGGTGTGGATACCTGGACGCGAAGCTTGGGCATTTTGCGTTTAGGTGTGAGGCGAACAGATCTATGTCTGGGAAGCCCCCCATTTGAAAGAATGGGAGGAGAACTTGAGGGTGTAGTTCCCATTCGTGGATTTGTTGTGTCTGACGACTGAGTAGATCTGCCATCTGATTGTTTACTCCTGGAAGGTGTTCTGCTAGGAGATACATTTTGTGATGTATGGCCCATTTCCAGATGGTTTGTGCTAGCTGTGACAGCTACAGAGAGTGTGTCCAGCCCTGTTTTTGTATGTAGTACATTGCTGTCATGTTGTCTGTATGAATCAAGACAGTTTTGCTTACTAGATGAACTTGAAACGCTTTCAGCGCTAGAAATATTGCTAGCAGCTCTAGATGATTTATGTGAAGCTGCGTCTGCTGCAAGCTCCACATGCCCTGAATTGTGCGGGTTTGGAGATGAGCTCCCCAACCTGTCAGTGATGCGTCTGCTGTTAGTACTATCTGTGGAACCGGGTCACTGAAGGGCCGCCCTTTTAAAAGGTTTTGTGTGTTCCACCAGTGCGGAGAGCGATGGGTGCGGCCGTCTACCAACACTAGATTTGATAACAGACCCTGAGCCTGGTTCCACTGACGTGCTAAGCATTCTTATAGGGGACGCATTTTAAGTCTTGCATAAGGGACTGTTAGAATGCAAGACGCCATCATTCCCAGTAGCTGCATGAACACTCGAGCTGGTAATGAGTGTTGAGGCTGAAAATGAGAGAGCAGGACCTGTAAATTGCGGATTCTGGCCGGAGTGGAGTAGGCTAGAGCTTTTTGTGTGTCTATAGTAGCTCCTAAATATGCTTGAGTGTTGGATGGTTGGAGATGGGATTTGGACAGATTTGCTGTGAATCCTAGATTGTGGAGCAACTGCACTGTTTTGTGTGTGTGGCGTAGACAGCTGTCCTGGGAGCTGGCTTTTATGAGCCAGTCGTCCAAGTATGGGAACACGTGAATGTGTTGTCTTCGTAGATGGGCTGCGATTACTGCCAAGCATTTGGTAAAAACCCTGGGTGCGGTTGTTACTCTGAATGGGAGCACCTTGAATTGATAATGCTGGCCTGCTACCACGAACCTGAGGTATTTGCAGTGCGCAGGGTGTATTGGGATATGAAAGTAGGCGTCCTTTAAATCCAGAGTGGAGAGAAAGTCGCCTTGCTGAAGGAGCGGAAGCACTTGTTGGAGTGTTACATATGAAAGTGGTCCGACTGAATGTATAGATTTTGTTCTCTGAGGTCCAATATAGGCCTGAGAGAGCCGTCCTTTTTGGGAATTAGGAAGTAAAGTGAGTACACACCTGCCCCTTGGTATTGTAAAGGGACTGGTTCTATAGCCCCTTTTTGTAACAAAGAGAGAACTTCTTGCTTTAAAAGGGTGAGATGTTCCTGTGACATGAGGTGTGATTTTGGAGGAATGTTCGGTGGAGTGTTTGTAAGCTCCAGGCAGTAACAAGATTGGATAATTTGTAGAACCCATTTGTCTGATGTAATTGTGTTCCAAATGGGTAGAGATTGGGAAAGACGTCCTCCGACAGGAGTGGGATGATCGGGGGTAGCGAGAGGAAGTCACTGTTTGGTATTTGCAGGGGAAGTGCATGTTGAGTTACCTCTGCCTCTTCCCTTTCCGTTGTTTCCTCTATATCCACCTCTAAAGTAACCTCTTGAAGAGGGTGATTCATTGTTGCCCTTGTAAGAGGAGGAGGGATTCTCTATGGATGTATTTTTGGAACCACCCCTGTAAAATGAGCGACGAAAGGATCCCCTGTTAGAAGCTGACTGTAAAGCCCCCATGGACTTTGCAACCTCAGTGTCCTTTTTAGGTCTCGCCTAGGCAGCGCGCATGCGCTGCTCTAGGAGGGCCTTTAGCCATCGGTCTTCACTTTTCAAGCACTGCACTCATGCTTGTGGCGGCATCCACCTTGCGGGAGCGAGCAGCGGCGCGCCACAAGCACGAGTGCAGTGCTTGAAAAGTAAAGACTGCTCTCCCAAGCGCGCGCGCGCGCCTCTCTCCTCGCCCACACGTCCCGGCAACTCACTCGCTCCGCCCTCTCCGTCTCCTTTTTGCTCGCGCACTCACAGAGCAGCAGCTTTGTTCTTTGGGTTGGTTGTTGGCTTTCTTCCAAAGCTTTTGCTCACCAATGTATTATGTACTCCTCTGGTCCAGGCTGGCAGCTGCTTTGCGGGCCTTCAGAGCGTTAGGGCGATGTGAGCAGAGACACAGGAACGAAACATGTTACCGCTAAGTGGCGTCGCAACCTCGTGACTACTTTGCACAACTGCAATATTTAGACTTTTCTTTAAACCAAGGTGCGAGCCCTCACACCGCTGCCAGGCTCTCGTGTGCCCTTCATCAATGCCCGGCTCTCGCCCCCTCCTAACTGGTGCCCTCACATCACTGCCCGGCTCGCGGATGCCCTCAGATCAATATTTGACGGGTGTTGCTCGCAGGCGCCCTCACATCACGTCCAAGACTGCGTGTGCTCTCGCATCACGCCCTATCTCGTTCATGCCCTCACACCACTGACAGCTCTCACGCTGTCACACCACTGCCTCTGCCTGTCTAGCACCCTCTGATGCCTGCTGCTCTCACGTGCCCTCACCTCACTGCACGGCTCACGGGTCCTCAATTCAACTGCCTGACTCAAGGCCCTCAGTTCACTGTCCTGGTCACGAGCCATCATATCACTGCCCCACTAGAGTGCCCTCACACACACCACTGACCGACCGTTTCGCATCCTCTAAAGCCTCCTGCTCGCGCATGCCCTAACGTCACTGCCCGGTTCCATGTCCTCCTGAGTCCTGCCACTGCCCTGCTCGCAGCCTCTGTCGCCTGTTGCTCACTCTGTCCGTTGCGGCTGCCTCGCTTATCGTTTTGTCGGCGATGTCTGATGGCGCCGCGCAGCAGCTGTGAACCAGCATGTTCGTGCTGTAGTAAAACTCAAACAAACATACCTATTCATACCGCTGCTCTAATCAGCTGCCTTTATCACCCCCTCCCCCGCGTATCCTTTTATGACGGACCTGAACACCCGTGAAGGGCCGCACAAATACAGTATCACAACAATGAGCTAACAGCAGAGCAATAAAGAAATGCCTGTACATGCCAGTACCATCAGCCTTCAAATGTAATTTAGAGCTTCCTTTTATGGGGCTAGCGCAGCATACCGTGTAGGGGGACGAAATCTCTTAGATAAGCCACCGCAAAGAGAAGTCCCTTCTGCCACAGAGTCTGTCCTTGTTACATTTGTTGACTTAAAACCGAGTGCATGCCTTCTTCTGCATGCCACAGAAGCTCAATTCCAATGAACATGAGGCATTAAGCACGTCATAGAAAAACACTCGCGTGGCCTATTTCATTGTGCCTATAGTCACGTGTGTGCATTGAGATTGTGTCCCACTGTATAGTTATAGCACAGGTATTACAATTCACGCTAAACAGTGCTATAAGTGGTATCAGTGCGCAGTAAGAATGCATTTCTGACTGAAAGAGGTATAAATTCGATTTTTTTTCTAAACGCCCTTTAAGGAACCTGTTGTCTGCCTTTGTAACATGTATATATGCATTTATTACGAACATCACTTGAATGTGTGAGTTTCAGAATCTATACACGGTTCTAGGATGTGTGGATGCTTGTTGCCTAGCAGTGAATGAACAATCCTCGCGCACGTGGGGCGGGATGCGGGCGTGGCAGGTAGAAGTTGTTTCTGTCTGTACTCGAGGCAGCGTGCGCCAACCATTGGATGAATCGAGCACTTACCAAGTACTCATGTACACGTCAAAGGTTGTTCAGTTGTTACTGTAATTTAAAAAATATATGCACCGCTTTCCATAACAGATGTATCGCAGAAAAGCAGACTGGTGAGTGGAAAAATAATACAAATAGTTTTAGACAGTCGAGTACTCAAAACTCATTTACATTTTTGCAGATTGGCATGTGACCTTAAAGGGGCACCCAGTAGCACGCGGTACAAATTAAAATGCAAGTTCTTTTCGCATAGTACCTGCAGCGGTCTTCAACAATAGGACTTCCAGAATGTTCTTCGAGTGACGTCTGGCTTCCCGGCTCTAGTCCATACTCAGGGAATATCGTTCTTGTAATATCTTTATAAGGATCCGAGTTTGGCGTCTAGGAAGTTAGTTTAGTAGAGAATTTGATACTGCTGAACATATCACTACTAATAATTTCTCTATATTGACGATTTACCGACACTGTGGCACATATTAATGGTTGGTTCTGTGGCCACACTGTAGTTATGTCATCTCTTGTTGGGCTCTAGTCCATACTCAGGGAATATCGGTTATAGTGTATATATGTTCTTGTAATATCTTTATAAGGATCCGAGTTTGGCTTCTAGGAAGTTAGTTTAGTAGAGAATTTGATACTGCTGAACATCATCTTTAGTCATGCTAAGATGGCTGCCCTCATTGACAGAGCGGGGCTTATGGCGTATAGAGATTGTGACTGGTATATTGTAACGTTTATTTATAAATGAAGAAAGTTAGTGACTTCGGTGTGTTTTTTCTTTATAGGTTTAAAATACTGCAATAGGGTCGAAGAGTTGTACCCACTTCAGCCAGTATTGACATATATAATTACAACTGAATTAAATTCGATCTTTTTAGGTAGCCGATTTTCATCTACAAAATTATCGAGATATAGATAGGGATTAGGTCTTGCCCCCATGAGAATATTGTGTCTATAGATTGATTATTTTTGTTATCCAATGGGGACATATTGTTCATAACTATTCATTCTTGGGTTTGTTTATAGTGAAATGGGAAGGCTAAGATGGCCGCCATGGTTATAGAACTTTTGCTTGCATGTTGTATGGAAATGCAGCTGTATTCAATCACGACTAATGAGTGGAGGTACTCATATATAAAAGAACGGAGGCTTCCGGGGGTTTCAGTATCTTTGAACCACGGAGTCGTCACCGCATTTGAGGCCAACCCGTTTAAGATTACAGGTAAAATAGAGGATTAGTCTATGGATGGGACTTATTTAAGGCATTCCCCTAGCTATCCTGTTAGTGGGGTTCCTCTTAGGTTTTTTTGAGGGCTCTCCTTAGTGATTTAAGTGCTTAATAGTGCTCTGAACTATGTGTTTTTATATTGCGCTTTTAAACGGAATTCTTTTGAATTTACCGCTGCGCTGTGAATCAGAGTACGTCTCTGTCCGGATAACAGAGAACTTAGTTGGTTGTACGGTGCTCATTTCACTATAGTGAATGAGTCTTAAATGCAGCTTGACATTGAATAGCCGTTTTTTTGTTAAACTATTGGGTTATACTTTATTTATAGTTAGTTGCTTAACGCTTATTCCTTCCTTTTTTTGGTTTTAGTGTTTGACTAGCTTCCGGCAATAAATAGCCGGTCTATTACTGAAACTTGAGTAATGAATGGGTTGAAATAGATCACGAGTATCAGTTAGTATTTAAAAGCTGTGGTATGTGTTTTGGTCTTTTACATACTGCAAACGGTTTGAAGAAGAGTTATGTTGCCAATATGCATATGTTTTTAGGCGTTGTAATGCCCTGTTTAACTGATAGTTGGGTCTATTACGTGAGGTAGCATGAGGAGTTAAATTAAAATGGATTAATTCAGTAAATTATACTCCTTTGTTTTTCTAGTAACTAAAGAAAGGCCTATATGGAATAATGGGCACATACTAATATATAAACAGAGGACTATGACTATCCTAAGAAGCTTGGTGCTCATTTCGAATATTAAGGTAACTTGATATTTGCTACAGTTTCCCTATAGTGAATTGAAGAACTATTGTAGTTACTAAAGCCTCTTTTTTCTTTATAGGGGCATGTATCCCTTATAATTCTGTTTCAGGAATTTCAAGGCTGATCAGAAGACTGATTGATCGGCGTTTTTTTTAAAAAGCACGACCTGAAGGAGAGACATTGGTCCTCCAATATCATTTTTACAAGGTTCTTAAACCTGTAATTTTTCTGGAGTTTTGGTGCTTCAAGAATACAGGTAGAGATATATTTCTAATGAACATAAATAATGATATAGATGAGTGTGATATGGGTGTATGAATCATTTATAAAAATTGTCATAGGTTATGGAATGTGTGAATGATTTAGTGATTGGATCACCAGGATTAAAACACTATTGCTGATTTATCCACCCCCGTTTTAGGGGAGACTTTTGCTTAAGATAAATTGTCTTATATGTTTGGTTGTTTTTTAATGTTTTTAATATTATTATGACTAGAGATAAATCACTAATCATAGTAGTTGTGTTTGTTTTTTTGTCTTTCTCTGAAAGGATATACTTTCAATGGGCTAACTGTCTGTTTTTATGGTCATTTTATTATTGGATATAGATCGTATTATTCACATGGGAGACGTGAATATCTGTCCTGAGGAAGGTGGTTTTTAAATCATTTACATCCACCGAAACGCGTCGACGCAAGACAAAGGAGGCATACTAAAGATTGTAGAGACATTTGTTAATCAAAGGAACTTAGTATTCAGAATTATATTTTACAGAAAACGAATGATCCAGATCTAATGGTTTTGCCTTCATTTTTGACAAGAGAGTAATTTTTCTTGCAGGTTCTCCCGATTGTGTAAATTTTGTATAAATTGTGGGTTTAAAAAGTTTTTTAGTTATTGCTGTCTTTTTGATGTATAAATCTGTGATCATTTATTGTATACAATGAATTGTATTGATATATATTTTTAATCTGAATAAATGTTTGTATTTTCTGAACACTTGGCCTATTGATGGTGGTAGTGTCTTATTCTGGTGATTGAATGTTTTTGCTGCTAGTCATTGTTTGATACCAAATATTTGGGGGATTTTTCTGACTTTTCCCAGCTTTTGAGGCCAATCCGTTTCAAGGGTGGAGATGAAGACAGTGGTATCATCTAGGGCTATTTCCTTTCACGCTTGTGTGTGCATCCTGCTGTCACATTGTCGCCCTGTCTCACCTTTGCTCAGTGACACGTCCCAGTCAAATAGATTTACTTGGTTTCGACTCGGCTCACGAGTGTGAGAAGCTACACAGGACACTTTCCTCGGGTAATTGGGACTGCATCGGCCCATTACATCCCTGGGCCTCGGTGGCACTGCTCCCGCAGCGCTGCGGGGGCCAAGACTGCACCTGGCGCTTCGAGGCTCGTGAGTCGGCACTGGGGTGGCAGTCATGAGTGCACCATAGTGGTTCTGTGTCGGGATACAAGTTGTTTGCTACATTAGAAACCTAATGATGCGCGTCGTGACCCTGTATACATATTTGCAATGTCACAATTTATTTTAATACTGTTCACCACAATTAGCAGAGGGCGCCGGTAACATATGAGGCTCACCCCCCTTTAAGTGTCTTGTCGGGCTGCCGATCAATATGTTTTCGTTGTTAATTTGTAGCGCTAGCTTGAGAAGTAAATCGCATCTAGCTGCACCAAAAGTAACGTCAAGGAATCAAAGAATGAAAGGGTTACAGACTAAGTTGTCTAAAGCTTTCATGAATTTTGGTTTGTTAGCAATTGCAAATTGTGCTCGTTGAGGTCAATTTACTACAAATTTTACTTCTTTGGTGAGTAAAACCCCATCCTCCTTCTTTGGTGGAGCCTTAACTCGAGCATGCGCCTAGTCTGCTCCTGTAATCTGGGGCAGTTTCCATTCCTTGTAATATCTGTAGTCTTGATTTCTCTTCAAGCACGCGTTCAAGGCGCCCTCCTGCCTCTCAAAGGCGAGTCCACCCTGGGAAGAGCACGCAAGCTTCACAGGATGAACGACAGGGAAAGGGGCGGGGCCACTGTCCGAGAAAGGGGCGGGCCGCAAAGACAATTTCACGGGTTGGTGGCGGAAAGAGCCCGTGTCTTGTTTTAGTGCTACCAAAACACACACTTTGCCTGGCTCACTCAGTTCTCACCAGGCCCGGTTCTAGCGGGTGGGCCAGGCCCACCCAAACATGATCTCCACACCGATTGACTGCATCTTTCAGAAGCGGCATTATGCCCGAAATTTAGAGATCCACCTGAACTAGACGACCTGATTTTATCTGTACTCATATAAACCGCCCTGAAGAAGCCCCAGGCCGGATGGCCATGTAAAGGGGTGAAACACGTGTTGGCTGTTTCTTTCCTTTCTCATTTACCATCACGGATAGAACACAACTATAAATATTCTACAAAACGAACCAAAGTGTGATTGGAATTTTTCCATAAAAAATATAGGAAACGAATCTTGCCCTGACATTTCTGTTTGAACCACCCAAACATGAGCTTGGCCCACCCAAACATGAGCCTCTGCCCTCGCAGTGAGGGCTTGAAGGCAGGCGCGCAACGCCATTGCGCTCAAAGGGCTTCAACCCCCCCGTCGTGTGTGTCAGCCCGGCTGAGACAGCTTCCCGGGCGCACACACACACAGACAGTTTTTGAGATTATCGCAGCCGCACCAGAGTACTTCACAGCTCTTTAAAAGACCATTTAAATGTTAACGAGGCTTTGTTTATTTTTTCACTCCTTCATCTCCACTAGGGGAAAGGCGACAAATCCTTTCTTTGGCACAGTAACCTTTGCCTGCTGTCCTGCTGCGTGGATATTTCTTTTTCTATGCAGCACAGGAGAAAAGAAGTTTGTTTATTCTGATTCACCTTTCCTAACCCCTGCAGCTGCTTATCACATCAGGCTGTGACACAAAGTTTGACTAATGGAGTAGGTAAGAGAATGTGTTACTATTTTATTTTCTTTTTAAAATCTGCACAGGCCCAGCAGGACACATAATTTGTGTGTGCTTCATTTAAACAGTTTTTAGGTCTCGCCTAGGCAGCGCGCATGCGCTGCTCTAGGAGGGCTTTTAGCCATCGGTCTTCACTTTTCAAGCACTGCACTCGTGCTTGTAGCGGCATCCACCTTGCGGGAGCGAGCAGCGGCGTGCCACAAGCACGAGTGCAGTGCTTGAAAAGTGAAGACTGCTCTCCCAAGCGCGCGCGCGCGCCTCTCTCCTCGCCCTCACGTCCCGGCCACTCACTCGCTACGCCCTCTCCGTCTCCTTTTTGCTCGCGCACTCACAGAGCAGCAGCTTCGTTCTTTGGGTTGGTTGTTGGCTTTCTTCCAAAGCTTTTGCTCACCAATGTATTATGCACTCCTCTAGGTCTCTAAATTTACGTAGTGCTAGACCAACAATATTGGTATTGGGGTATTCTGGTTGTCCATATATGAAATGTATTTTGAAGATACGAGGGGTCAACGAAGTGAAGTTCGGGTCAAGAAGAATAACGATTACAGTATTTTCCTTGCCTGTGCTGGTTCATTTGTAATTTTCACGTTTCATGCCTCTGAAGTGAAAGACTTGGGCCCCAACCTTCTTGTAAAGTTTACCTAGGTTTGAATAATCAGAGCAGGGAGCTGCCATTCAGGGAAAGTTGCACAAATTAGCAGGTGAACTCACCAAGCCTGAATTCATACTGACTGCCGCTGTGAAATATTGTACCCATGTTTCGCTGTGGTCTGTCAGCGGGTGTCTCTGTATTTCCGATTTCCGTCAAAGTGACGGTAGAAAGAACAGGAAGGAGCTCTTAGGTTTGGGTGACATGGTTTGTTGTGGGCAAGTGGCTCCTTCCAATGAAGTCTTCCACCAAAATTATCATCATGCAGTTGCAAAAAATACTTTGTAGGAAGCCGATGTCTAATAGCAAGTGTTTCAGCAATTACACGACTCAACCAATGTTTATATTGGCTGTTTTTGCTCTGTAAACCCAGTCTTTGGCTATCAAAACAAGTGCAAAACAAGTGCAACACACGCACATAGGAGAACGAATAGACTTGCACACAGACCTCATACACAGCAAAACGACTTACACCTACCAAAGGCGAGACCTATCGGCTATGCCAATGCTTGTTCATTTTTCCAGCGAGGTGTCAACTGCTGGCCCAAAGAGGTGTTCCTTGTCAAATGGTTGGTTGAGAATAGAGGCTTGCACTTCAGGTTTGAATGCTGAAATTCTCAGCCAAGCATGCCTACGGAGTAGTACACTAGTGTTTACTGCTCTGGCTGCTGTGTCTGCTGCGTCTAAGGGGCATCTGATAGAGGTATTTGTTATGAGTTTACCCTCTTGAATAAGGTCATTAGCTCTTGATTTATGCTCATCAGGAAGAAATTGTATGAGCTTTTTGAGTTCATCATGATGAGCTCTATCATATCTAGCTAATAAAGCTTGAGCATTGGTAATGCGCCAATGGTTGGCTGCTTGCGACGCTACCCTTTTGCCCGAGGCATCAATTAATTTGGACTCTTTATCAGGAGGAGGGGCTTCACCTGTGGTCTGTGAGTTAGCTCTCTTACGAGCGTTGGAAACCACAAGAGAGTCCAAGGGCAACTGACCTTTACTATATACGGAGTCAGTAGGTGTAGGTTTATATTTTTTCTCCACCCTAGGAGTAATGATTCTTGCCCTTACAGGGTCTTTAAAGATATCGTCTGTATGCTTAAGCATACCTTTAAGCATTGGAAGTGTTTGGGTAGCCCTCTGAGAGGAACTTAGGGTTTCGAACAAAAAATCCTCCTCTAAAGCCTCCTTATGCAGCTCTACCCCATGGTACTGTGCAGTCCTCTTAAGTAGCTCAATATATCCTATATTGTCTTCTGGAGGAGAAGGCCTGGACGGATATAAGTCAGGGTCATTATCCGGCTGTGGGTCAGTGTCGTAATGGTCCCATGGGTCAATATCCTGTGGGATATACTCATCCCCATCCCCATCCCCTGCATCGTGAGGGTCAGGTGATAGTGGTGGTGGTGAATGTGTGGGTGTGATGAGCAAGTTTGGATCAGTGGGTGAAGGAGGCGGAATGTAAGGTAGAGAAGGGTTAGTACCCACATTTTTCTTCTTTAGAGGAATGTGGGAATCCTCTTGTATGCCCATTTTCCTTTTTTCAGGCAATTTGGCATGAATATGTCCAGTTTCTGGATTAATCACCAGTTCTTTCTGTTTCAGGTGGATCGTCGGACCGAGGGTCTTTGGTTGAACTGGTTTCTTCAGATGCCGGTTTTGGCATCGAAAGTTTCGGCTCCGAAGTTTTCGGCTCTGAAGATTTACTCTTCGATAATGGTGGAATAGTTACCAGCACATGTTTCGATTTTGACACCGAAGGTTTCAGGTCGGCACTGGCGTGGGGACGAGTAGAATGCCGGGTCCGAGGGCGGGGTGCTCGAAACTTTTTCTTGGTGCCGACCTTGGCCCGAAGGCGGAGGAGGGACCAGAGCCTTTTTATGTAGAAAAAAGGTAGGGGAAGGAAGTCTCTGTACTCACTATCCGTTGGCCCGGTGTGAGGTCTTTGGCATTGGAGTCTACTTCGGACACGGAGATGTGTTCTTCCTCCAATTCGGCTTCCTGCGCTTGGGATTCTTCATGTTTGGAGTCGTCTCCGACGAGATCCGATGCAGAGCGCTTTGCTGATGCATTTCGTGACGTCGAGCCCGACGGTCACGGAGCGTCTTCTTTGATCGAAACGACCGACACGCGTCGCAGTCTTTCTCGTCGTGTTCCGGGGTTAGACAAATGTTGCACACTTCGTGCAAGTCGGTGTGCGGAAACTTATGCGACACCCAGGACAGAACTTAAATGGAGTCCGTTCCATCGACTGCTATCGACCCCGGCGCGGGTAGGCCAAACGGGCCTCCACGAATCTTCCGATTGAAGGATTTCGAGTGTAAACAATACGCGGAGAATGGGAAACGCGATCGATAAACAATACCGTCGAGGGTAGTGCATTGCGCGTCGAAGAGAGGCCGAAAAACGGTGCTGAACCAGAGCGCAACAATTCACATCCGAACCCGATGGCGGAAAAAAACAATCTAACTATGGAGTCGATGCCCATGCGCACTATCACCGAAAGGAGGAGTCACCTACCTCGTGGCTGGAAAGACTTCTTCGAAGAAAAACAAAGTGCAAACATCCGGACCCAACACTGGATGGCGAACTATGCAAAGCACATGATCTACAGCTCACATGCCTCGAACAGATATTTCTCCTGGTGACACCTCACCTTGGAAGGCATAGCATTTTGATGCATTTCCAGGTTTACCAGTAATGGTAAATGTGGGAATGCGCCAAAATCCATGGGTGGATGCGTGGGAACACCCTCGCTCCACCCATAGAATGCCTCCCTGGGGCAGAGTAACGCTCACAGCGATTTGCACTGCATTGCATTACTCCAGATTTATCAAGCCATACAGGGCCATGTAAGGTGGCATTGAGTGGCCTGATAAATCTTACTTTAGTGGTGTGTCCCCCTTTAGCAGCATATGGGCGATGCAACACATTGATAAATATGCCCCATAATCTATACAGTCTTCAGTCAGCTGACCCTTGCTTGCTGTACTTTTGGTCAGGGGTCTGCTTTTCTCATCTCACTAGTTAGTACAACTTCTTCATTTATGACGTAGGCCATAATAGCCCCACTTTTCCAGATCTTCAAGCTTGTGCCCAGCTCTTGAGAAGGAGAGCAAAAATATGGCCATGTCACTGAGAAGGGTGTTTCTGTGCTATGCAAACAGATTATTTTTCTCAAAGCAGAAACAGGCTCCCGAATTGCGTTCACTGTAGGAAAGCCAAGGCCAACCAAAAGGTCAACTTTATTTAAAATTTGAAGTGCTCCTCAAATAGGCATAGTGTGCATCTCTTTCCATCTTTCCCTAACTTTTGAACCATCGGGTACCGCAAAGGCTGGTCCGAATCACTCGATGTGTATCGTTAGTTGTCCAAATATATGTTCAGCCAAGTTTACAGGAGTTTCAGGCCCTGGTGTAAAACTTGTTCGGCAGGTGGAGCCTTGTATTTGTGCAGAATCCACAAGACAGCTACAGCTTCATGGCAGGGTACACAGGACACAGATGCTGTAACCTACACAGGGAATAAAGACTAACTGCACGGGAGCCTCCATCTTATGAAGGAACAAATACTGTATCCTACATGATCACCATCCTCCCTAAACATTCCTCCTGGTCCCAGTCACACCATGCACATGTAACACAGGACACCAAATACATAGTGGAAGTTGCCGACTCCAAAAAAGTGGCGATGCCTGTAGTGCACATCACTTTCAGGGTTACAGCTAAGAAGGCCTATGCCTTGTTTATAAACAGCTGCCATCAACTGCCAGTTATCTGATAACATAATATGTGGGGGCAGTAGTCACCCACGACACTTGTGTGCATGCCTAACCACAAGAGTTTAGGCTGTGCCATCAAAACTTCAATACAAGGTATGGAACATCTCTATTGGGATCAGAACTCAGCTTTGCTGTTGACAACATAAGGCAGGCCTGAAAAATCGAACAGGTCAGGGTCATACAGCTTTTTCAATAAATGCTGGGATTTTTGTTTTGCCCCCACACCTGACTGGAATATCTGGGGCATATTTACATGATAATGACAACACATGGCGCTGCAAGCCATCTTGCTGCGCTGAGCTGCTTTACTGGGAAAGTGCAGGGATGCGTCATATTTACAACAATACGACGCATCCCTGTCCATTCCTCAGCGACGGTGCACAATAGGCTGCCATAGTGCAAGGGTAAAGGGTGCCTGCGTTGCAGGCAGGAGCGGATCGCATCAGGGAAAATTGGCGGGGGAGGTGGGGGAACGGGGGTGGGGATGGGGAAGAGACGGAGACAAACAGAAAAAGAATAAAACAAAACGTACCTGCTGCCCTCCAGCATCGCGTTGCATTCTTGTGCTCCTCTTCATTGCAGGCAGGCACTGGCTCCCAGCCTGCCCTGTGGCCAATCCTGAAGCTGCTCTCATGTGAGATTATTATTAATAATATTGTTTTATTTTTCACATTTTTTGAAGTGCTGGCAGGGGGGCAATGCTCCTCCGCCATAGCGGAGGAGCCGCCGCTGGTTACAGGGATGATTGTTTTTGTGCAGGAAGGGACGCCTTCCTGCACAAAAACAATCATTGATGGCGTTTTCCTCTAATGTGTGCTGCAGAATGCAGCACATAGAAAGAGGAAAAAACGAGGAGAAATAAAGGTATTTCTCCTCATTGCACCACTTTTACACCTACCCTCGGGAGGCATAGAATCTGACACATTCCCAGGTTTATGGAACCTTGTAAATCTGGGAACGCGTCAGAATCCATGGGTGTTGCATGGGAGAACCCATAGCAACACCCATGGAATGCTCCTTTCATGCAGAGTAGTACGTGAAAGGGGGCCATATTAACAAGGCAATGAAAAACCACGCAGGGTGACTTTGCATGGCCTTGCAAACATGGGCCAGCACACTGCGTCACCAGAGCGTCAAAAAAAGTGACGCTCCGGTGGTGCAAGGGGCCTGTAAATATGCCCCTCTGTGACTGAAAGAAAGGCAATTAATGAAGTATGTGTTTAAAATAATTTATGTGGTAGCATGTGATGCTTGGAGTAATGCTATATATTAATTCTGATCAAAGGATAAGATTTAAAAACTGTCGGAGGACCAGATGCATTTCAACCACACCAAGCTACTGCTTTTCCTTACTGTTTAAGTTATGAAGGAAATCACCTTACCACAATGCAACACAGCACTCATAACCGGCATGTTTTGTTTAAGTTTCTGAATGAGAAAAAAATTCACACAAACCTTTTAATATGGCTGAGGACTTGCCCTTGAATGACGATCATCTTCCCATCACTGATTCCTCCATAGATAGGGCACTGGAGGGGCACACTCTGAAAGAGATCAGAGAAAAGGAGCCACTATGAGTAAGAGAGGCCATACACTGCGGCGGAGTCTGATAGGGCTTGTGTGTAACAAGTTTTAACTGTTATGGGTCTTCATTTTGTGTACGTTGGTCTTTTTTAAATGTGCTTTTATGATTTTTTTTACAGAATCGAATAAAGCTGATATGATGATGATGGTGTCCAGTGCACAAAGCAAATCACCACCATGCCACTCTTTTCATCAAAAACTGTTCCCACCCACCAGCTGACCAAACACATCCCTAACAAAGCAACATGAATGATTTCTCATTTTCAAGGCCATCTATCACCTCTACTTACAAAAACACAACTTTATAGTTTTCTGAGTAACTGCGAACTGCCCATTAATTGAGATGCATTTTGTGCAATCAATAGAACAAATCAACTCCGTAAAATACCAAAGAGAGTTGCTATTAAAAGTAAATAAAGACAGACATGAGACCAAATAGGACTATGAATAATGGTGTGTTTAACACGAAGCCAACATTCTGGGTGCACGTCATAACCATGTCGCATCATATACCATGTGTGCTTGCCACAGATGCATACAACATGCTGCAGTTGTGCTTTCTTGCAAGCACACATGCAATAAACAATCAAATCCGGATGGGATTTTAGGGGCTGTGCCACAACCCTCAGTGTAGGTTAAAAGGTAGTGTTTTTATGGGTCATTAACCACATGCAAAGGTCACCCGACACTCTGGGGCATATTCTCAAGGACACATCGCCGACTTATCGGCACTTTAGCGCCGCAAAAGTTGCGATAGATTTGTCGCCCTATTCTCAAGCTGGTGCAAACTGCCGAAATCGCCAGTTTCCCAGCAATAGCTGCCGCAAAAAACATCGCCACGGATGAGAGCGCCAACTAACGCTATTGATATGCAGAGTAGGCGTTCCCATGCAAAAATACACGAAAACACCACTTCGCGATATTCACAACGACCAGCCAGATCAGCGATGCGATCCGAAAACAGGCGATAAGGCGCGTTGGCAGCAGGTATACAGCACCTGCCTCTCACTGGTGTTAAGCAGGACGACAACCTGCAGTATGAAAGGGAGCCCAGCCTAGAGCCACATCCGAAGACCAACAGATGCCATGGAGACAATGATCATGCAGCCTGGAGACCCAAGAGGGCCACAACACCCACCGCAACCACCCCCCGGACCCTCCCCCCCAGGTCATGAAGTCCAGCAGACAACGGTAGTGGAAAAACAGAACTTTATTACAAATACATAAACAACAAGACGAAAAGCTCAGCCAACGCGTTCCATTCCCAACGGGGAACTTCACCAGGGCAACGTTTGTATCCTAAAAACTGCAATTGCTGCGGGAACTCCCCAATACCATTCCATATCCCGAAATCAGTAGTCAGAAACCTGTTGGAGAAATGGTGACAATGGTCAAGCGTCCTCATAGTCACAAACGTAATCTGGCACAGTGTATTGCACTTGGACAAACCGGAATGCATACAGGTATGATGAATCCAGTCCAAACATACTGTAACAGAAGTCCGTGTGCTCGTAACCTCTGCAGGAAAGAAAAGGAAGGTTACGACCACACAAACCTCTGTTACGGTCTCATCATGCAGGATTCATCATACCTGGAAACATCACGGTTTGAATCATCTTGATACCCCTGCACCTTCACTTCCCCCATGCTGTGCATGAACAGCTGGAGACCATGCAAGGGAATTACGCCATAGCTGCCTTACTGCACGTGTCGGGGCAATTGACTGTACACATGTGCCACTAGTGCCCCCTGCCGACCCTGCACACAATTACCTCCACAGAAAGCACACGCATTCCATCAATGTGCAGGCGATAGTGGACCACCGGGGACAGATCACCAATGTCGTCGCCAACTTCACAGGCAGTGTGCATGATACATACATCTTCCGACAGTCCATCATCAACCAGCGCTTCCCGGATGGCATCCATGGCAAAGCACTGCTCATTGGTAAGTACTAACTGAACACACCACACACCTCAACTCCACATTCACACAACTCACAACTGTGGGAGAGCACACATAACAAAATCACATACAACATGCCACCCGACATGCCCAACTACCGGACAGGACAACACAAGTAACCGTGGTAACAGGGGCCAGACATGTAGACAAACCATCCACAAAGGCAGAGCCCCTCTGCCACACAATTGCAGAATGTGGGGAGAGGTGGGAACCAAGAATGTGCGAAGGAGGCAAGTGACCCAGCAATAAGAAAGGACACAATGCCAAGTGTGGCGGAGATGTGCTGGACAGACTGCAGTATGCAGAGCACAGACATGTCCATGTGGGCATCTACTGCTGGTGTTTGCAGTGTAGTAGACAGTGGACGCAAACAGGTCACCCCAGGCAGTGTGGAAGACATTGGACATGTAGCCATGTGGTCCCCCCATGTAAGCCTGAGCGGAGCGGCCTTGGCCGGCGTATGTCACGAATGAATAGCCCGGGGCCCTGGGCGTGGTCCACTTCCGGGATGGCCACCACAGTGACTACTGCGTGTGCCTCTGTGTCCACCATATCGTGACCATAGGCCTACACACACGTGCCCGACCACATTCAACGGCCTTATTTACAATGGAGACGAGGTGACTACGTCCCAAGCCAACCCGCGTACATCTCGTCAGCGCATGCAGGGTAGTGTCTGCCAGGGCGGCGCCCCCCACCCAACCACGAGGCCGCTGCTGTGACCGGTGGTGCCTGCGCGATCCTGTGCGCCTGCTGCACCCCAGCCCTGGTCCCCAGACCGGTCCGCCGCCCAGCAATGACTGCCCGCCCCTGCGCACCCAGGCCTCAATGCTCACCTGCCGCCACTGGCGTGTCTCCAAGAGGGCCCTCCACGTGCCGGTGCAACCTCCTCAGCCGATCGCTGGATTCCGCGCCACAAGCCCCCAGCGCACCCTGCGGCACCGCCCCGCGGAGTCATGGACGCATCATCGCAGGCTGCACACCCGCTCAGCTCTTCAGGTGGGCCTAACTCAGTGCATCGCAAGTCATCACCACGTGGCAGTAGGCCCGTGCCAGACGCAGGCCATCGGGTGCCACTAACTCAGTGCAATGCAAGTCACGGACCCTTCATGATTGAGTTCCGTGGATGCGGACGCCATCATGTCACCTCCGGCAGTGGGGGATGTGCTGTGATGGGCCCCTTTTATTGGCAGGGTCACATGTCCCGTGACGCCTGTGCTGGATGGGTGTGGTGTGGGTGTAAACCAGCCCTCAGGGAGTGGCTGTGGCATGCTGACAACTAGACCAGTGACCAGCAGATCACTACTGGGAAGACCTGGGACATGTAGCTGTGTCGTCACCACCTGTGAGCGTAAGCGGAGTGGGCTGGGCTGGCGTATGCTAGTCCAGCGTAGGGGTGTAAACAATTAGCTCTGGGCGTGGTTCAGTTCTGGCCTGGAGAAGGAAGTAAGCAATGCGTGTGTCTCCGTTGTAGTGTCTGCGCCACCTGGACCGCAATCGGCAATGTTGCACCCTGTGTCCCAAGCCCCACAACATGTGCAAAATGGACGTGAGGGGGAATCAGTGACCCTACATTCATCCATACTGTCATACTTGAAGGATCATAGACATGACACATCTGTGTGAATTTGAATGTTTTATTCACATTCATTGGAGTGTAGCAGCTGGAGCAGTACAGGGCCATGCACACCCCACTTGACATTGTTGCCCCGTGGAGGGCCAGCCAGAGTCCATTAGGGAAGGACAAGTTCATCGGAAGAGGAAGAGTTCAGTCCGCAGTCTGATTGCTGTGCCATTGGTAACCAAACAGAATATGGCAGTCCATGTCGTGGTCCAAGGTGAGTGCCGCAGAGTGGAAGGTGATGATGCAAAGGGCCAAACCAAGCAGAAACAGGCCATATGGCGGAGATGAATGCTACTGCTTCCTCATTACCACAACGGCAGTCTCATCCACATCATCGTCCTCTGATGTGTGATGTGCCACACCTGGCGGTGGTGGTGTTTCGGCTGCAGCACTGTGTGGCACTGACACATCAGGGGCCGGAGGTGGATTGTCGGCCGCACTGTGTGGCAGTGACACATCAGGTGCCGGAGGTGGAATGTCTGCCGCACTGTGGGGCACTGACACATCAGGGGGCGGAGATGTGTATGGTGTAGGAGCAGCAGCATTCATCTGCGCCAGGCCTTGTGGCAGCAATGCCATGATGAGGATCTGCAGGGCATGGTAGATCCCAGCTACATCTCGCTGATGTGCAGCCGTGGCAGCCATCCTTTCCGCCTCCATCCGCACCATGTCCTCCATGAGCCTCCGCATGTGTCCCATCTCCCGGCTGAGATCGCTGGAGCCACTCTGACTAGACAGGTGTTCTTGTCTCCGAGTCAGGACTACAGCGATGTCAGCCAGGGCTCGTTGGAGACCATGGAGCGGACTGTGGGTGTCTGTTAGGGACTGTAAGTGGTCCCTGATGGGACGTAGACACCCAGGGATGGCATCTAGTTTGGCTGCCATGAGGTCGAACCCCACCCGCACCTGATCAGCCATCTCCTTCTGGCCCTCTAACACACGGCGTTGGAAGGCCATGTGTTGTTCGGGGGGGGCCTGGGAGACAGCCGGGGTGGTGGGTGCCTCCCGCTGTGTGTTCTGTGCAGGGGGTGGGGTCTCCTCGATGCAGCTGGGCTGCCCTGCTCCTGGGGGTGGGGTGCCGAAGCTGTCCATGAGCACTTGGAGGGCGTCGGTGTCGAAGGTGGGGAGGTCCTCCTCGTCATCAGTGAGGAGGTGTCCGGTCTGCTCTGCAGGAGTAGATGGTTCTCCCTCTGCAATGTAAAGGGGAGATGCAGTAACATTGTGTTCCATGTATGTTCACGCATAGGCCAAGTTTCCAGACAGACTGCATGACAATGTACATTGTGACTGTTTAGGATGAGCTGCCTATTTGAAGCGGGACAGTGGACATATGTGCACCATCAGGGATGTGGGGTTGTACTTGTCCATTATCATGTCACAGTTTCCTGCTATGCCAAATGTGATTGGCCAGTTTCTACACACAAGCGGCAGCAGTTGTGTCCTCTGTTCTGTTGTGAAAGTGTTGCAGTTTGTACCACATTGTTGTCAATGTTGGTGTGCTCTGATTCTTGTGTGTGTGCTGCATTGTGGGAGAGCCGCCCCTGCAGCTCCGACTTTGCTTGGCCTTCTCCCTTTCAGGCGGTGTGCCTTTGACTTCTGTGCTTATGCAGTGCTGAGATGTTGCATACTTGGCTAAATTGGGCTCTTGGTGGGAGTTGGGACTCTTGGACATGGTTTGTCTGCAGATGTCTTGTTGCCATCAGGGGTTGTTTGTGCACGTGGATGTGTCAGTATGTGACCTGCTCCTATCCGGATGTGGACCACACTCAGCCACCTCGGTGTCGTGGTGTGCAACATGTCATGATGAGTGGCCTGCAGACATGCTCATCGTCAAGCAGTGTCACTTGCATTGTCAGTGTGGCTCACGGACCCGCAGCTTTGCTGGGTTCAGCACATGTGCATGGGTTTGTTGTGAGATTGGTGATGTGTGGGGAGGGCCCCCTCTGGGCACATTGTGGACGGGGGACTACTTGCTGTTACTATGTGTGCTGCAGTATGGCAAAGAGATCAGGGACATGATCCAGAGACATTGTGGTTGTGCAGTGTGCTATGCTCCATTGTGCATGTGTGCCATTGTGCCCATCTCCCCCCGTCCCCCCAGTCCCTGGTGGTTACCCTGTTGCTGTTGTGTCAGGTCATGTTGAGCAGTGTCCGGTCCCCCGACTCCTGCCACCGTCTCCACACTGATGACTGTGGACACCAATTCCTCCATCTCATCCAGCTCCTACTGTGGCGCAGGACTCCCACCCCCAGACTGCATTGCTGCTTTGCGGTTGTCTGTGAGTTTCTGCTTGGTTTTGCGCTTCACATCATTCCAGCGCCTCTCCTCAGCACTCCGACTGCATTCACCTTGTCCATGATGGACTGCCATATTCCATTTTTTGTTGCCAATGACACAGTGGAGGTGACGAACAGATGTTGATGGTGTTCTATCACCTCCGTAATCAGGATCCTGTTTTCCTGCGGACTGAACCGCGTCTTCCTCTTCTTCTTCTCCTTGCCCTTCCCTGACCCCGAGGTCCCAGGCTGGTCCTCCGTGGGGCTTGTGGGGTCCGGGTTGTCCACTGTACTTGCTCCTGCTACCTCCATTGTGCTTCGCAGTTCTTATGTGTTTTTTATTTTTTTGCTGCTTTCTATGGTGATTTTTCCCGCCTGACGTGGGAATTGCAAGCCTGGCGCTGCTTGTCGCCGATTTTTCTATCGCGGTTGGGCCCATCGCAACTTTTTTCGGGTTCGGGTTTCCTTTTTTATCGACGTTGTGGTGGTTGTATCGTGGACATTTGAGGCGTTATCGGGAAACTATTGCATGTTACCGCCGTGTTGGGAATACAACGTTGACAGAGTTATTTTCCCGCGATAGACGGCGATATGAGAAATTGCGTTAGCCTATTTTGGCGATGTTTATCGCACGTTCTTGAGAATATCCCCCTATGTTTTCACAGACAGTGCTATGCTGTACTCGGACAAGAAAAGCACCATCAGATAACCGCCAGGTGCGATTTGGTACCGAATTTTAGAACTGAACTGCAACAGAAAATGCATCTCTAAACTTGAGTCTGAAATAATGGACTTTCATGGGCCCAACACTTATAATTTAAGCAGAAGCGGCTGCTTGTATTGAAAATGTTTCTCTTTACTGCACCTGCTCAATAGACACTCTGTCTCACACCCAACACGCTAGCAATGATTGTGCTACCTCAGTTTTAGTTTGTCTGTCATCTGGCCCACTCGGTCCTTACTCACTAGAGACTCTCTCACACCCAGAGGATTTATCATCTCATGAGGAGCAATGTGAGCATGCTCTGAGGTTTACTGAGTGATGGTTGCTAGAGCGAAGCACATCCTAACAACTAGTATGGCACTTAGGATTACCAAGAGGTGGTCGGTGAGCGATCACTGATGATTGCTGAGTGATCGGGCACGCATCTGACTATTATTGTTGGACTGTCACCTTACAGAATCCATACTTTTCACTTCCAGAACTGAACTGCATAATATCCAAGAACCAACATCCATATCCACTGCCTCTTGTATTGCCGTACCAGCCGGTATGTAGCTAGGTCTCCGTGCTTACCTACTGACTATCCTGCAGCAAGTGCAGAACATTGCAGTATGACATTTCAAAATCCCAAGAAATTCAACCACCTTTCAGAAACTCAGAGAGAGTTGCGTTGGCTGGTTGGACAGCAAAAGATCAATTTTAAATGTCTGTGCATAACGAACATAGTTTATAAAATGAGCTTATTGTAGGTTTTGCATGCTCAGAGGGCCCATGCCGGAGGGATTCCATTTCGTCATCTGGCTTCAAGAATTTGAAATAATTTGACCCTGGACCACCATCAGGAACATAGCACAGGATCTCTGTGCTCATAAGTGCAGCCTCTAAAACACGACCCACTGACCCCTACCAAGGCTGCTCCGCTGTGTAAATAAGGAAGCCAGTGAGACTACAGCGAGACATGATTACATTTAGCTCTACTCTAGGCAGGGATGGGTTTTGGGCTCTGCTGTCTGCCAGTGGTACTGTGGAGCTCCAGACTTAGCCTGGGGGAGTCTGAGAACCTGATCATCCTGATCTGCTTTAAAACAAGCCAGTGACTGAAGAGGGCGACCCAAGTTCACTCTCCGCATACTAGAAACAATAGTTCACACAGACACCTGCATGGTTAAGCCAGACCTAAAAGGAATGATTACACTCCTTTTTGTAAAAATTATTCAAAGTACATTCACAAAAAAACCCACAGATGCATTTGTTGACCTGACACGCATTCTGCTTTATTCCAGAAAAAATAAGCGATATGTTGATTGAAGGTGTACTATTTCGCTGCTTTATCGTGATTTCTTTTCAGGACGATCCCCCAAACACCAATTTACATCTGTCCTGTAATCTAGGTCGTTGTGCTAACCTGAACAAACAGAAATACTTCGAAAATTCACCTTTTCAGTTCTTTTACTTAAAATTCTTTGGGCATGATCCACCCCTTTCCCAACCCCGTTTAATGCATTTACTTCCTAAATGCACAAGGTTTAGCATTTTTCCGTCGCAGTGATTTCAGAATGATTGGTCTACCTCTTTTTTGATAACTATAAAAATGAGCCTACTCACAGACTCACCTAAAATCTTATGCTACATTTGTTTACCTAGAAAAGTTAGGTTTACCATAAAGATTAACATGTTTTTCTCATTACCGTCTGGTCCACATGGTTATAAATGCATTGGTTACTTAGATTACAAAAACAACGGTGCAGTTTTGGACCAAAAAACAACCAAATATACATATTGGCATGGCCCTGGACTGATGTTCCACAGTGACACGAAAAAGGCTTAATTATTACTGTCCTGAGGATGTATGTATGAATGTGACCACAGTTAAATACTGTGTCCGATTGACAAACAAAAGTCGGAAATCTGCATCCACAGGGGAATTTATTTGGCCGTTCAAATTTAAATTCGGTTTCATATCCCTCGAAGCTGCATGAAAAATTCCATTTTCTACATGATGGTCAGCTGGTGGAAACTTCTGGACATGGATGCAATCACTCCAAATCATTGCAACACTGATTATAAAATCCGAAATACCTAATGGAAGGAACACAGTGAACTGCTGTCCATTCCTTTAATGATCTGTAATAAATGGAGTTACCTGGGTATTAATGCCTTTATTTGGAGGACTTGGTTTTCCTGTAGTCATTTGTAAATAATCTATGTAATGTGGGAGGGACAAGAGGGGGATGAATTTAGGTAGAATCAGAACAGGTGGATTTTTAGAAGCATTTGAAAGGTTAGCAGTTCTGGTGAGCTCTGAGTGAGGAAGGAAGAGAGTTCTAAGGGCTGGGAGCAGCACCAGAGAATTATTGTTTTTAAGGATGCTTTTAAGACTGGTGTTTGTAGGATGAGTGAGTTCCTGCTCCTAAGACCTCTGCCTCCCTAAGATGGCAAGAAGTGCAGCTAAGTAAGTAGGTGTCTTGAGATGGATACCCTTTCAAGAAGACAACCACGTTTGAGTAGTATTCTTGTATGAATAGGGAGCCAGGGAAAATCATTTAACACCAGAGTCATGTAATCAAATTTCCATGTTGAGGAGATCAGTCGAGCTGTGGCGTGGAGCACTTCTTTGTTGGAGGCTGGAGAAGATAAAACAACTTCAGCAAAAATAGCCCTGCTGTTGTCCAGGTAGGATGTTTTTAATATGTGGGCTGCAGTTCCCATTTGGTCAGGATTAGGAGAGGTTTTACTTTTTTCAGTTCGTGAAGTGTGAAACTTAATTATGAATCGAACGTATATACTGTAGGTGGCATTCCTTGCTATATGCACTCTGGTTTGACCAGGGTTATTTTATTGTCTTTATAAAATAAACAAAACAAAACTGAAAAACAAAATGATAGGTGGACTCCGCATGACTTGATGATGTTGACCCAAAGTTTGCAATGCCTCAACACATGACCGCCATCATTAGATGTTTTTTCAGACGCTGTTTTTTTTTCAGTTTGGCTTTTAATTTCCAAGCCGGTAGGGAGCTGAAACAAGAACACAAGATTCCAGAATTGGAAACTTTATCTTTGGCTCAATGAAGCAGGACTACAGTTATCAGGCTTCAGCAAAGGAGTTTAGCCTGAGCACATTCAAATTCTGAGCCTGCAGTTTTCATTGGTTTGATATCGCTGATTAATAGAAATCCCATTAGACTAAGAAAGCATTGAAGCAGATATAACATAAAATAGCACATACGCGACTGGGTCTCAGAGTTAATGCACCCACTGGCTGTACAAGTAAGACATTCCAACGTTCAGTTTAACTACTGCTCAAGCCTATTTATTGCAAGGCCCCCTTCAGCTCTGCTGAAATATAACATAAAGGGGCCGGATCTCAGGAGAAAGCCAAACTTAAGACAGCCTTAGGATATTATTATGCCAGGTAGCAGTGCCTGCTATGCAAAGGGCTTTGTTCTGGTTTAAGACAGACTTAAGACTGTCTTTTCAGTCCTAAGATTTCCCTACAAGCAAAATCTCTCCAAAATCAAGCCCTTTTTCTTCGCTCACAACAGACTTAAGACATTAATGCCTTGGGCTCTATTTACGAAAACAGGAGTAACTTGCGATTCACATAAGTTACTCCTGGTTCTTACTTAGCCCTGTTGGTGGCATTTGCGAACTTTCCCCTCCGAAATAGGCATAACCTACAACTGTTTTAGGGAACAGTCCTAAGTGTATGGCATTCACTGAAAAAGTCACTTAGCGCAAGTTTGTGAAGTTCAAAAATATGCATACAATATGTCAGTTTGGGATTTGGCAATTTTTATACATTTACATATTAACTTTGAAAATCCTTTCTTTCCTTAATTTAAACTTTTTCAGTTTACATGTTCTTTGTTTCCTTCAGCCCCGCTGGGAAAACCTGGGTGACTGATGTGCCTTCCTACACTCTAAGCAGCAGTTAGGTTTACACCTGCTAGTAGTAACTTAACTCATTAGGTAAGGGTGGAAAATGCACTTAAATGTTTGCAAATACGCAAAAGTGAGTGGTGTGCACAACAGTTGAGTGGGATTTTTCTAACTACTTGCCAACCGCCAGAGGGGGCATGTGATTTACATACTTTTATTTCACCGATCTGAGACAGTTCTTGAAGTTCTGTAATTATGGCATCAATTACACAAGGATAAATTACTATCCCTTATAGGCATGCGTCATCTGTGAGTCTGAAATGTTCTTTGCAAATCAGGCCCCATGTTTGTAGTCCTGGGTTTTTATTTATGTTTCAATATTTTTATTTGAAAAAGAAAATGAGTTATACATATCTATTGAAGACTGCAAAGGCAGTCGCAGCTGCTCATTTAATTCTCATTTAGCAATGAAAGAATCGATATCATGGTTCAAACTTAATAACTTAGAGTTATTTACTCTACTATTTCCATCTGAGATTTCCCTCCAAAATAATAGTGATGTCCCTCCAACAGGAACATCTGGCGATTGAATGTGGAAAAGAGGACAGAAGCCCATGAAAACATCAACAACAAATTCAATAAAGCCCTCATTTGAAGTATATAGGTCCATCATATGATCGTATGTCACCGGTCCTGGCCCAGTACGAAGCAACATATATTGTGTCTAAGTAGAAGTAGCACCTCAGTTGACTCCAGCTTTACTCTCGGGGAACTGTTCAAGACTGTTTTCCACGGGCTGTGCATGACTGAGCAGGCTGGGATGCTGCGGGCATTGTGCGGGGACCTGGCGCATCTTGAATCAGAGCTCCGCACTCTGGAGACTCAGGGGCAGATTTATGACGACTGGCGCATCCCTGCAAATCAGCAGGGATGCGCCAGGTAAGATGCGTCACGCAAGTTTACCCTTGCGCCACCACAGATGTGCCGCATTGGTGGCGCAAGGATAAACAGATGCGTGACACATCTCCCGTCGGAAGGGTGGCGCATTGCTGGAGTCGTGTCGCAACCGCGACGCAACTCCAGCAATGCTCGTGGCCTGCCCATACATAACGTGGTGGGTCACGCCTTATGAAGGTTTTGACGCAGCGGCGTCGGAAAAGTGATTGAGTGGAATCTTGTAGATTTCACTCAGGCACTTTTCCGAGGCTTTACTGCGCCAGAACGCCCCCCCTGCGCCGGAACGCCCACATGAAACCTGACGCAGGTTTCATGTGGCGCAGGGCTTTACAACGTGACGCATCTCCCTAGATGCGTCACGTTGTAAATAGGGCGCAACGTGGTGCATGGTTTACGCCGCCGCTGCATCACAGAAGTGACGCAACGGCGGCGCAAAAGTGGCGCAAGGGGCTCGTAAATCTGCCCCTCAGTTCTTTGCTGAGCAAAGTGACTCCACACTTGCTCTTATCCGCAGCAAACTGAACAACTTTGAGGAAGCCGTGCAGTGGGAAATGCATTACCTCAGCAGAGAGATTCATGCCCGGTGCTACGGTGAGGGTGACAGGGCAGGCAAGATGCTCATGAATATACTACGCAAGCCCTGGGCTATCAACTATATCGTGGAGTTGAGAACCGAGGGGGATGAGGCTGTTGCAGGGATGGTGGCAGTTAGCAATGACTAATTATTATTCCTCACTACATCAAATTACTTAGGAGATTGCTCCTCCTGATCTGGCCTCCTTTTTTGAATAATTGCTTTTGCTCAGTGAGGCACACCGTCGGTTCCTAGATGAGCCATTTGCGGTAAAGGAATTTGTGCAGGTGATAGGTGCGCTGCCGGGAGACAAAGCCCCAGGCATGGATGGGCTCATCGCTGCCTTTTATAAAGAGTTTACTTCTCTCCTGGTCTTCTGGCTCCTCATCTTCTCGCCGTGTACGAGAAGTCCTTGGACAGGGGCGTGCTGCCCCCCTCCCTATGTGAGGTGCTCATTGTCACCATACTAAAGCCTGGGAAGGATCCACAGAAATGTGAATCCTACAGACCGTTGTCCATAATTAACATGGAAAACAAAATCCTCGTCAAGCTTATCACCTCCAGACTTCTTCCACTGCTTCTGCATATGGCCAGACCTGATCAGTTTGGCTTTGTCCCTGGGCGGTCCACCTCCCATAACCTTTGAACCTTTTTTGCACTTCTGCACACCATCAAGCCTAATCTTAGTGTGGCTACGATCTTCCTGGATGCCATAAAGACATTCAATTCCCTTGAATGGCAGTACCTTTTTGCCCTGTTGACCCGACTTGATCTCAGCCCTAAGTTTATTAAACTTATTCGCTTCCTCTATGCACAGCCTGTGGCCCGACTCCGTATTAATGGCTTGATTACCAATGCCTTCATGGTCTCCCTTGGCACATATCAAGGGATGCCCCCTGTCACCCATTTTTTTTTGCCATCGCTATGGAACCATTTGCTGCTCCCCTCCGACAGCACAATTCCCACTGTGGATTGGCCTTTACTTCCCGAGTGGTACTGGTCTCAATGTATGCAGAGGATGTCACTTTGTACCTTACACAACCCCATGATAATCTGGACCACCTGATTCGGGAATTCACCAGATTTGCTAGACTATCTGGAATTTCCATTAACTGGGCTTAATCAGTGATCTTCCCCCTGACAGCAGCAACCCAGGAGGACCTCTGAGTTCCCTCTTCGGAGGGCGACAGAACCAATTAAGTATCTCGGAACCTGGCTTAGGCATCACTTGGGACACTTTGTGGCGCTCCAATCGTGGCCGCCTGATGGACTTGCTGGAGGAGCAAGTGGAGGCCTGGAAGAAGTTCCCACTCTCTATGGCCAGACGACTTGCCCTGGCCAAGATGGTGGTCTTACCCAAATTTCTTGACTTGTTTATTAATCTCCCGATCCTGCTGCCACTATGCTTTAGACGCCGTCCCTCTCACTCTTGGTGGAGTTAGCATGGACTGGCAAGCAACCCGAATTGCATGGGAGGTCCTCACACTCCCCTTTGAGCAGTGTGGGCTAGCAGTGTCGGATATGGACCTCTACTACTTGAGTGCACAAGTGCACTTTGCACACTATTGGCTGTATCCGATCTAGTTCATGGCCCACATGACGCCCGAACATGATCATGCTGCCCCATGCCCCTTGCGCATGGCAGTGTTCCATACCCCACGGCGCCCCAGGATCAGGCTAGACACGGTGGGATGCACGGTGTGGGCTTGGGACAGACTGAGAAAGAGAGCTCATTTGGATGTCTTCTTCTGCCCTTCCATTCCTTTGATAGGCCATCCTGCACTGCCAATCACCCATGATGCTGGCACAGGTACTAGATTGCGCAAGCTACACCTCACAACCATGGGTGACGTTTACCCAGAGGGCTCCTTCAATACCCCACAGCAGGCCATACAGTGGCACCATGTTTCTATGCTAGACACGTTCACATTCTTCCTGCTGCGAGCGGCGATTGGTGAGCTAAACAGCTCGTTTCCTGTGGCACCCACCTCGTTTCAAGTCCTTGAGGCCTTCCTGTCGAATCCATCCTAGTGCAGGCTCATCACTAGAATATTCGCTGATATGCAAACAACGGCCCAGTGCGCACACCCTGCGCTCAACAGGCGTGGTCTGACGCCCTTGACATCCCTATTTCAGAGGAACAGTGGTGCTTTTGCTGCGCTCAAGCACGTGCACTAAAGCCCAATTATCGACTCCGCCTAGTCCACTTTAAATATTTACACATGTTATATTGCACTCCAGAACTCCTACACAAGATGGGTCTCCTAGATGATGCGCACTGCATTCGATACTTAGAGGTGATACATTGGGGCATCGCCCTGTCCCGCAGAAGGATACTTGGCTTAAAGATGCAGCGAACTGTCAGGACAATCTAACTCCTTACTGGGAGTTGATGCCAGTAAGATCACATCCTAAGGACATTTGGTCCCCCCTGGACATGTACTTGGGTGCGCTGGCTGGGAGGGATGAGGAGGGCACTGCCCCTGCTGCTCAGGCGACAGATTAAAGGAAGCTGCGCCCGGCGTCTGCTTGACCTTGGGAGGTTGCTGCTCTAGGTCACCACATACGGTGCATCACTAGGATGCTCATGAAGATCCTGCGGGTATCAAACTTGTAGGCCCCTGGCCTGCTCTGCGTGTTGAGTGACCCTATTCCCCCTTCTACCACCCCCCCCCCCCACTCCTTAATTTTCCCTGTTATGTTCTTTCTGCTTTTGTTGGGAGAAGTGTACATGGTAAGGCAAATGGCTACAAGATCTATTGTCATATGTGAACCCTGCTTATGAATGTACTTACTTCGTCATGCACTGCCATGCTTCTCCCTTTGTAACTGCCTTTAATATTTCAATTAAATGATTAAAAAAAAAAGTAGTACATGAGTGCCACAGCCATTTACTCCATGTTGCCCTCCATCACCCGGGCCAGTCTGCAGCGTAACATAGTCAGAAACAAAGCGACAGGTCCCCCCAGGACAAGACATGGGCCCTATCACCTTAATTAACATTCAGTCTTGCTGGGTGCAGTAACAATGAAACTATCTTTTACGCTAACAGGTATTTATTCACCGGCTGCAGCTTTTGACATCTCCTCAGAGTTAAGCAGCTGTAATCAAGAAAAAATAGGGTTACATGCCCTTCAAGTGGATTTTTCCTTGCTGGCAAATATCCTAAAGAATCGCCTCTCTTTCCACAGATCTACTCATTTCATCTAAACACACAAAGGGTGAGAGAAGGCATGCGTACAATAAGTCTAACCACTAGTAATCACTCTGGGTAGCATTCCATCCCATTGTTCTTTTGCTCAACATGTCACCTCAGTTTGGACCCAGCCACATGCAAATTAGTCCTGATCCTGCTCCAATAGGAGCAATCCAGCCCGAACTCCCAGGCCAGGTCCTCCCTGAACCAGAACACAAGCAAGACCAGTTTCGCCCTGACTGGGGCTCATCAGTTTGGTGTAGCTTGGTTCCAGTGGCACAGTGGGTAAGAGACCTACGTCTAGGCATACACTTGGCCACTATTGCATTACATCAAACACACAAAAGATGATGAGAGGAATGCTTACTAATTTTGGCAATCAATTTACCTAGCACCTCTGTATTACTAATCAGTTTCTTCAATGGGAGCCTATATGCCGTTTGAATAGTTACCTGGCTGTGTTAGGTATTAGCTCTTCTGTATTAAGAAGCTCTGTATCGCTGTCAGAAGAGATGTATCTTTTGCCGAGAGACCAGTGGCGGCTACTCCATACGGGCCAAATGGGCAGCGACCCGCCCACAATCACATCACACCTGCATCTTATTTCTTAAAACATTACAGCTTTTCCATGCAACGCAACGGTCTCACCGATCATTTGCTTACATGTAAAAGCTGCAATATCACCCTGCACCAGAAGAGGGCTCCCCGGGGATGTATTGTGCATATGTCAGGTGTGGGCTTTTACAGCCCTATCACAGATGCAATACATATCTGACATGCTGAACTAGCGTTAAGCAGTGCAGCATGTTAGATAATGGTGAATTGGGGCCTGTCAATCATGCACCCTTATGCCGCAAGAAAAAAGGACAGCCTTCGGTCCTATCTGAGCTTCTGATGGGCATAAGGGGGTGAGCCTCGCTCTGGCGCCTTGTTTATTCAGTCTGAATGTTAGGGAATCGACGTGCAGAGGAAACTGTGCGCTGAGGACTACACCAGGTAAGTTTCCACGTTGTGTGTATGAGTGAGAATATGCTTGTGTTGTGTATGTGCCTGTCTGAAAGCGTGCACCAGTGTGTGTTTATGTAAGCGTGTGTGAGTGTTTTTTTGTATGTGTCCTGACTACCATTTTATGACCATATGTTTCACAGCCCCACTACTTTATAATAAATTGACCAGCTGCCACTGCCAGAGACCAAAAGGAACGGGACATTTGCCACCCATAAAGAATCTTGCAGCTGGCTTTAAAGCTGTGCTAAGGAAGCCACAGCAGTCTTTAACTCTTACTTGTTTCGCTTGTCAGACTGGAGGGTATCCACCACTGATTCCAAAGAAGTAACCTTTTGTATGAATTTCTGAACTTCATGTTCAGTCTGCGTCAACCGCGAGCTCAGTGAGGACAGGGTTTCTTTAGACATCATGTCTTTTCTATCCGTAGACTTGATGTTGTGATGGATCTCCTTTGGCATTGCCAATATCTCATAGTTACCCTGGAGGAGGCCCCTGGGTCTTCTATCGCTGTTCCCCATTAAATGAGATTAGAGATTAAAATTGTTAAACTAGATATAAAAAGTCCTTCTTTTCAGCTGACAACCTTGATCACTTCCTTGACAACTGTGTCTTTGCCTTTGACTCTGTACATCATTCCACTTCCCTTTGGTTAGGTTTAAGCTATACAAATACCACATACATACAGATATGCATACATACAGCATATATAAAGCTATTTGGCAACCATATATGTGACTTATGTACATTCTAGAGAAGAGGAAGAACTGACTGGCAGTGTTTCAGATGTATGTTATACCAAAGAGGCTGGCTATGGAATGGGCATTCAATGTGCACAATACTGTTACCTGCAGGTATTTATTGCAAAGGAGGCAAGTACTTAATGTTTATGGAATTCAAGTCTAACATCACCCAGTACAGAGATCATGTACTGAATGGGCATTGGCGCTTCACCATTTTGTTCAGGTTTCAAATATAATTTCCTCCACAGAATGGCTAAATATTAAGTGACCACAGAACTTGAATCTGCAGGAGCCAGTTAAGCACCCGTCCCTCTGTCTGATCGTCCCTCTGTCTGTTCACCCACAGTCCCTCTGTCTGCCAGCCAGTCAGTTGCCTAGATGTATTATGTTGTGTGGGAGTCTATGTAGGTCTGCATATATGTTGAGTATTTGTGCAAGTATATATCTGTGTGCCTCTGTTTGTTAGTCTGTGATCGTGATTACCTGTGTATTTGGTCTTTTTGCTGTGATGGCGGCTTGTTGGATGGACTGTTTGCACTGCAGTGCTGCATGTTGATCTAGTGGTGCGCGTGACTGTTATTGTGTTGATTTGTGGTTACCTGGATGTATACAAATGTATTGTTCTGCCAGAACATGAACCGATGTTTATAATAAAGGACAGCAGTAAGAATGCTATTTTTAGTGGGTGCTTGAAATTTGCTTTACAGGCCAATACCTTTTACTTGCTAAAAATGAATGTGGTGTTAAAATAAAGTATTACATGTTGCAGCTTTTTCCCCAAAATGTTGTCATGAATGACTTAAGAGAGCAACATTTGGACTTCTACCTGAGTTATACGTACTCAGGCTCAATGTTTTATGGTGTGTAATCACGTTTAGTGTCAGACTTCCTTGGGTGGAGCCTGGACTTTTAGACTTCTATCATGCGCACAGGTCATGTAAACAGGAAGAGATGTTGCTGTACATCAGTAGTTAAAGCTGAACAGGAAGGACAAGGGGTGAACACACTGCTAGAGATTGGTGAAAAATAAAATTTTCCACCATACCTCCTGCTTGTTTGCTATTTCAACACCAGTTACTGGCAAACCCTTGAGGGAATTTCCCAGCTTCCAAGGTGTCCAATATCACAGTATTAGATATACGAGGCAGGTTTCACCAGGTCACATGGTGTTGAGACTGGAATGTCCCCTGCATGGTGTACAGCCATGAGCCCCTGCCCTGAGTGCCTGAAATGCATGTATACGGCATCCTGGTTTTTAAAATTTTGGCCCTAGCCTCACAATAATCTAGTGCGTGCGCAGAGGCCTAGGTCTGTCCTTTGACTTGAGTGAGGTCATGGACCTGTCCTGCGCCTTGGAGGGGTGCACAAAGTGTGATCTCATTATACAACCAGTGGACAGCTGTCACTATCGTGGGTTTAGTACATTGGGCGGTTGTGGCAGCATTCTGTGTTTTGTGATTCCATAGTTATTGCTGGACATGTTCATCTGTGTCACTGGAGTGGAAGTCTACTCACACACTAGTGTTAAGTTCCACTTCTATGTGCTTATCTAGATTTTTGTGCTAACATCCCAAATGTATGGTGTGCATGTTCGTGTATGTGGTCTGCGTGGTGCATGCATGGTGTTTATGACTGAACCAGAGTAATGGAGGCCTGTGAGATCCATTTTGGATGCCCATGGCCTCATTTTTGGAACGAGATGGAGCTAGGCTGTTTTCCCAGACAGGATAAATGTATTTCTGAAATTCCTGATGCTGGAGGGAGGAGGCCTAGACACTGAATTGGAGAGAGAGAGGACACAATTTATTTATAAATTAATTTAAGACTTTTGCTGAGAGGAGCTGCTGATTAGTCTTCCTGTACCACTGCCATGTGGTAGATGGTGGGGATGAAGGGTGGGATTGCAACCTTGTTTGTTCAAGGTTAAATGGACCCATCAGGTGATGTCTTTCCTATGATCACTCTTTCAGTTTGGCTGACGACAGTCAGGTGCAGAAAGCTCACACTTCTTTGTGCCTCTGTTGTGGGTGCACCTGCCTGAAGACTAGAATTCTGTGAGATGCATCACTCTACACAAAGACTGTGTCTGGAGATCTGCCTGAATAGGAAGGACACTTGAAAGGAGACCCATCCTACACCAGCTCTGAAAGTGGAAATAGCAGAGATCTAGATCTCTTCCCTGCTTTGACTGTATAGAAGTGGAACTCACTGACCCACTTGATGTTCCAGCTCCACATTCTCTCTGATTAAGGAATTAGGTGCTCCGCAGAGTACAGAGAAGACTGCTGTGCAACCAGAGCTGGTGTTTGCCTGACAGTCAGCTTCCCAGAGGTGAGGGGACATTCCGTGAAGTCTACCTCTTGCTTCAAGAGTTGATCACCTTTCCTAAGCACCTAGAAGCCCGCCTGCCTGCTGAGAGAGGTAAGGGGCCTGCAAACTCTGCAGCAGGAGTGACCGTCAAGGAGCAGAGAGGTGCAGCAGACCGTGATGTAGTGGGTCTGCAGGAGGGGAGAACTTTGGAGAGTGACAACCTGAGTCAGAAAGGGGGGACCCACTTGAATCCTGCATATGCGTGCATGTAGTATTGAGTCCTAGTGTGTAATAAATATACTTTTCTTTTTGAAAGTCACATGCTAGATTGGACACTCATTAATTATATGGATGTGTGCATTTTGAGTGCTGAGCTAGAGCACCACCACACCACCTCCCTGAGAAGCCTGTGACAACTTGCCATCCCTACCATTGACAGTCATAAACTGAAGGGGTTGTACTTGACCCAGTTTGTACAGTCATAGTACCATGGTTGAGACCCAGTAGGCCCTGCATGTCCTGTGGCCCTATAAAGGTGGTCTGAAACATGGGATTTTCATACTCCGCACGCCAACATTTCCATCTCGTGTTTCTTAGGACCACTATATTATGTCAGGTGCATTCTTATTTAGCCAATTCAATTAATTCAGCTTGCTTCTCATATTTCAGCATCTGTGCATGACTTCTTGTAACATTTCTTTCAGTTGCTACCGAAATGCCTGAGTATCTAGCCCTAGAGGGCATTTTCATACAAGAAGAGAGAGTGAGGGTACTCCAAGCCCTTCCTCCATTATCTGCTTGTGCTATTATGAAGATGTTCATACATCTGAGCATATGAATGCAGCTCATCTACACATCCACCTCTCTCACTACGAACTGAGGTTAACCGGTAAACATTTTATTGGTTCTAAAGATAATTTGCCTGTAAGTACAGACTTTACCAGAGATAAGGTAGAATGTTCCGGGGCAAAAGCCCTGTGCATAGCTGTGGATGAACTGGACTGTTCTGCGCTTTTGATTCTGTACCGCACTGTTCGATTTATACCCGAGGGAGAAAAACAATCCTGGGAGCTCTCTGGAGGTACATCCTTATTGCAGTATTTTTGTCCTTGAAGCAGAGCTCTGCTATGAAGGGGAAACACAAAGAGTGCTCCCTTTTCAATAGGAGTGACTATAGTCAACTCTATACTGGTGACTGAAGGTAGCAGCAGTGTGACTATAGTTGGGGCACATCACAGCTGGGACATGCCTGAAGGATGTGAGTGGTACTAATGGGCTTCAATGTTGTGAATGGACTGGTGGGTGCTGGAGTCAAATGGACTAAATCAGAAGGTGCTGTAAAAGATGGTCATCTCCTTCATGCCTTGCTGGCAATGTCAAGGAGTTAGAACCTGCTGGTATTCTTTTCTTATTGTATTTGTAAGCACTTTACTTGCTTTTTATTAAAATACATTTATTTTTACATAAAACAGTTTTTGAGTTTCTAAAACACTTCATCTCGTGGGCTAAACCTTCACTGCTCACTCTTGCTTCCATGACAGAGTCAAGTGCCTACAACGAGTTTCTTGGCTATAGAATGTGGAGTACAACAGTTCTGTGGTCCTGGGACATAATTGGCAAACGCATTACCCACACAGAGGCAAGGCCAAGTAACCTCTGAATGCGCCAGGACCCATGAAAAAGGCCTCGCAGGACCCAAGCAGGGTCTCTGAGAACGGGGATTTTACACTGGCAAATCCAACCAAACAATTGGACTGTGGATGGGTAGAGGAAGTGTGGGAATTGAGGTTGAGATATACCAACCTGGTCCAAGCAGCTCACAAAATAAGCACAGTACAAGCCTGTTTTACTCTCTAAAATCAATTTTAACATGCATGTTTACTGAGCATCTGTATACTCGTTTATAACTGCTTAATGGGAATGCTTCAGTACACACTTGAAGCACCATTTCATGGTTTTAGCTACCTGTTCTATTTTGAAAGGTGAAATTGCCACTTATAAACCGGTCACAGCCACACACGCACTAACATGTACACATAAAATAATGACAAAAAGCAAAGAAGGCACTACAACTGTGTACTTGATTTAAAATGGTCTGTTGCTGGACCTATATCCATCTATGTATGCAAGAATACATCTACATAAACATAATCAGGCTCAATATTAAGTCACAATATCAAGCAGACACAATGCAACAAGTAATTCAATGAAGAATTAAAGACGGGCCAAGTGTGTTTTTTAAAGAAAAGGCCTTTATTTCGATTTCATCTGTTTACACTAGCTGCAAAGTTGATGCCAACCCTAGAAGGTAGAATGGAGATGGTTGTCCACAAAGGCCTGCCCATGACTCCAGATAAGGTTTTGAAGTGGAAATATTTTACTGCCATATTTTAGAAGTTAGAAATACAATTATGTCTTGAGAAGTAAAAAGTAATTCTTGCTCCTGACAGCTGCATGTCCTTATGCAACCTGATATAGTTTGGCTGGTTCTCACGACCAGATTAAGTTACCTTCATCAATAGATCAGAATAAAGTGTGACATCCTAGGTTTTACCTTTTTAGGTCCAGACAGCTTAAGATGTTTGGAATATCTCAAGTCTAAATTTCTTGAAAAAAGGTACAATAAGAAGTACTGAGAAAGATATTTGACCAGGTCAACCCCCATTAGCCATAGGCTTTTATGTGTTGTAGTGTTTTGCCATTGCATGGATAGCTGTACATTAACAACATAGAATTTCAAGTAAGGCTACATTGTCCCATTTGTGTTCTCATTAAGTGTTGGTGATGGGGCATTAAGTAACTCTTTTGTTAGATTAAAGATGTGACATGTAGCTTGTAACTGTTCTTTGATGTATTTAATTTGCTAACAATATTTTATTTTATTATTTATTCTTTTTTTGTTTAGGGGTTGTTGCTGTATGGATGCCTTAGCCCAACATGAAGTCACAGTGCTATTCACAATTCATGCTTGTGCATTCATTTGTTACAGAGCTGTCGTGATAACACGTTATTGGGCTTACATCTTTATTTGTTTACAGAGTAAAGGTGGGCACTCGCCTAGATTTTCTTAGAGATGAAACACTACTGCAGTTTGAATTAAAGAGCTGCACTGTGAAAGCAGCATACAAAATAAGTGTTTTTGTAGTATGGTGTTTTCACAGATGATTCCTTTAATAAAAACGGCTGTATTTTATTATTATCATATCCATCAATGGCAATAATAAGTGAACACGTTTACTCATATTTTTCTTTCTTGTCAGTGAAATTAATTTGACAGACTACATCTGTGGCATGATATATGGCTTATAATTAAAAAACAGTATGCGTTCTTTACTTTGCTATTTTAATTGCTGATATATTGCTTGTTTACATGTTGTCGTTTTTGATCTCAAAGTAAAAGTGTGCACTTAAATAAGCTTTCCTAAAGATATAACTAAATAATTTGCCCTTTATCAAAAGTACCTACTACGAAACATTTTGCTGAGCAGGCCTCTTAAGTACATCACTTACAACAGAAAGTTCATCTGCTTACTGTTTTACATACCACTCGTTACTTAGGGTACCACTTAACTCTGCTACTGCAGACTTTTCAGAAGAAGGGGCCTACTCCCCTCTGCCACTCTGTTATAGCCACAGATATTGCTTCATAATGGAATTTTCTTACTTGGACAGCTGAGGGCAGCATACTATTACCAAAACAAACACTCCCCCTAACAAAAATGCAGACCAATTAGTTTTGCCAATGTTTCTAACTATTTTGGGGCTTTGAATATTTTCGGTTTTGTAGCCATCGATGATACAAACCCTTGCCCCGTGCTCCCATCTTATTGTGGAGGCATAGTATGCATCTACTTCAAGATGCCCTTTTCTTCACTGCACACCATCAGTGCTTTCTGAGTGTTTGTGGTTGTAAGGGTTTCACTATCTATTCACCAAGAGAGCTAAGAGCAAGTTGTGGGTTAGTGTTCGCCTGGGTGTCCACAAATAGGGAAGGTGTGGTTTTGCAGACACAGAGAAACACAATGATGGTAGGCCATAATAGCCACATAATGGTTGTGGAAATACTCTGCAAAGAGTTATTATTTTTGCACTTGTAGGAGGAAAGCTGAGTTACACGTAATGGAAGTAGTATTAAATATGACAGTTGTAGGAGAAAATACCTTTGCTCGTGAGATCTAAATAATAAGGGGGCGAAACACATGTTGCCCACGTCACCTGTCACTGAGGGCAAAGAAATTAATGTAAGGTAAGAGAAGAAAAAAAGAAAAGAGACCTTGTTAAGAATGACACTACTGAGACTATTAATGCACTAGGCCAACATCGTGCATTGTTTTTAATACTAAAAGAGTATACCCTGCTGATATTTTGGTGTTAACATTCCTTGTTGATTGCCTGTATGGTGTGGGTAGAGGAAGGGGTTGCTTGATGTCCTTCCACCCATCATACAACTTAGTACCACGTCATATGAAAAAACTGCAGCCCACTGCTCGTCTGCTAGCCTGTAACTACCTACTAATGTGTGAGGGACCAGTTCATTATATTTATGAATAGGCATTCCAGGGGGCTTATTTACAAGCCCCTTGCGCCACTTTTGCGTCTTTTTTAACATGTAAAAAGTGACGCAAAAGTGGCGTAAGGGGCTTGTAAATCTGCCCCCAGGAGTATAGCTGGACTCCAATTAAGGGAGATAACAAATGAATGGATTCTGTGGTGGAAATATACCAACATGGTCCAAGCAGCTCACAAAGTAAGCACAGTACAAGCCTGTTTTACTCTCTAAAATCAATTTTAACATGCATGATTGCTGAGCATCTACTTAATGGGAATGCTTCAGTACACACTTGAAGCACCATTTCAAATTTTAGCTCACATGTACTATTTTGAAAGGTGAAATTGCCACTTACAAATCGGTCACAGCCACACACACACTAACACAAAATCGTGGGACTAAAGCAATGAAGGCGCTACAACTGAGTACTGGATTTAAAATGGACTGTTGCTGGACCTACATTCATGTATGTATGCAAGAATACATCTACAGAAACATAATCATGCAAAATATTAAATGACAAAATCAAGCAGACAATACAGTATAATTGGACAACATGAAACTTGGCTCATGGATGACTTTAGTGTTATCTAGTAGTGAGCAATTTGTAGTTTCAGCCTGACTCTCAAAGATGACTTATACTGGAGATAGCGTGATTGTCTTAAATAATAAGATGGATGGTGTAGGAAGGTAGGATCTTTCTGCATAGTTACCCCCACTTTTTGCCTGGTGCTAAGCTGGTTTTCGACTAGTCTGACTGGGATCCTGCTAATCAGGACCCCAGTCTATCTGGTTTCTCCCTAAACCGTTTGTTATGTACTTAGGTACACTCCAGATTGGATACTGGGGTACCCTTGTCAGTCCCTAGTATATGGTACACATGTACCCAGGGCATAGGTACCCCAGAGCCCTCCCATGGGCTGAAGCATGTATTATGCCACCCATGAGAGGCCATGCAAAATGGAAATACAGGTCTGCCATTGCAGCCTGTGTAAGTTGGTGCATGCACCACTTACTTTAGATATAGGTTTACTATAGCTAAGGGTCACTACACTTAAAACCTATAAGTCACCCCTATAGCAGGCCTTAACAATCCTGAAGGCAGGGTGCTTGGTTCTAAGTGAGATAGTGCCACTGAATGAGCAGGACATCCCTGCAGCCTACGGAGTCCATTCTCCCGGGGTGTTAGTGCAGCAGCCATTTACGACATATAGAGTGGCATTATGCGACTGCGTGATGATCAACTCTAAAACGGCTGAAAGTAACCCTATCGTGTTTGGTGTCAAACATTGTGGAATCATACCCCCGTATGATTCCACCCCTCAGAAGCGAGCTTCGTTGGGTCCCTGGTGTTCCCAGTACTAGCCTTCTAATCCTGGGCAGCACAAAATGGTTGCTGCTGACCAGAAACACGTTTCTGCCCTCCTGCTGCTGAGCCAAGCTCGAGCAGAAGAAGGTGGAACAATAGGCATCCTGTCACAGGGAGGTGAACCCCCATTCTACAACTCCCTCCTACGGCATCGCCACCTCAGCACTATATCCCTCGCTAGAAGAGATGGCCTCCTGCCTAAAATCAGGCCTTGGGACCTTGAAACCTTGACCTCCCACCATTACCCCTGTGCGTCGGAATGTACATACATGCACGCAAGCGTGCATGTTCTCCAGCCTGCCTCGGCCCCGGAAGTGGCCCCCCGCATGCTGCTCCCACAAGCCTAGACCCGCAGCACAAAGCCGAGAGCCCCGAGCGATGTGCCCCTTGTTGCGCTCCCCCCACGTCACCTATTCCCTAACCTCCCCTTCATCATCCCCTCCCTTCCCCTTATCCTCTGACCCCTCCTCAGCACACCCAGGAATCGCGAGACTCCCTTCTCCGACCAGGTCGACCTCCATCCGCAAGAACCTCTGCAGAGTGCCCGGCATCCCCTGCCCACCTGCCCCACTCTACTCTTCCTATTTAAGCCTCCATCACCTCTTCCCTCCATCCCCCTCTCCCTCCCATCCTCGCACCCATCCTTCCCCTACCCCCTCTCCCCTCCTACGTTCCCCATCCCTCTACCCCCTCCTGATCACTGTTCACAAATCTCCATCACCCGCGCTACCCCCACACCCAGGTGGACCTTCTTCCCCCCTTACTGACAACCATCCTCCACCCTAGCCCCCCACGCCATCGCTCTCACCCCCAGGAGACCCCGAGATCCACATGCCTACATCCGTGCCACACACCCACCAACGCCTGCGCATCCTCTCCTGTAACGTCCATGGCCTCACGCATTACATTAAGAGAAAGAAGGTGCTAGCATACCTACAGGCCAAGCGAGCGGATGTAGCCGACTGCAGGAGACACACCTTGATGGCCTGGAAGCCGACAAACTGCGTCGAGACTGGGTGGGCAGAGTAATACACATCAGTGCTCCGACGACATCCGTCGCCGCCAACTGCCCACAGCGAACATGCAGGGTAGCGATACTCATTCGCAAATCGCTGCCTGCTTCGGTGGTGAAGACATGGTCTGACCCAGGTGGCAGACATGCGTTAGGAAAGCTAAAGGTGGGAGACTGGTCTATATGTGTGGGTTCAATCTACGCCCCGACGGGTATTAAGCATGCCTTCTTCCTCTAGTTAAATCGCCTACTAGTGGAGATCAGTGCATCCAAATGCATAATCGGCGGGGACTGGAACCTTGCCCGAGATGCGATTCTCGACAAGACGGACCCCCTAGATAAGAGTAATGATGCAGACAAAGCCCTGCTGGGAGATATTACATCTGATCATGGCATTGTTGATCACTGGCGTCTCTGTCACCCGGTGGACAAAGAATACATTTTCCTGTCATTGGTACATGGTACACAGTCCAGACTGGACTATTTCCTCATCTCGCATCCGGTTGTGGCACTTGTAGGGAAATCCTGTATCCTGGAAGCTGCCTTGTCTGACCATTCCCCAGTTTTACTGTCTTTAGATGTGGGCTTGTCCTCCCCAGGTCGCACACCGTGGTGTCTGAATGTACAAAGGTATAGCTCCCCTCACTGTAAGGCCCAACTCCGGGCTCATGTCTTTACGTACATGGCGAATAACAAGCATTCTGTGTATTCCCACAGGGTACTCTGGGTGGCCGTGAAGGCAACCCTCTGCAGCCAGCTGATGAGAGACGCCGCCATGGCCAATAAACAGACCTCCTCCCTTCGTAGTGCTGATCTGGAGACACAGATTGCCACCCTGAACCGCCTATACTCCTCCCATCCCACTATACCCAACCGAAGACGCCTGGAACAGGCCCGCATGGCCCTCAACAGTCTCTACACCTCCAAAGCTGAGTACACCCGACAACGCATGAAAGGGAGAAACTATGAACAGGAAGAGAAGGCAGGCCATCTGTTAGCGGCCCAGCTCCGGCAGCGAGTGGCAGCTATGGCCATTCCGGCTATTAAGTCGGCGGCCAGGGAGATACTCACACAACCCAGGCCATTGTCAATGAATTCACAAAGTTCTACGGCCTACTCTACACACTGGCGACCCGTTGATGTGTGGCAGTTCCCGACCGATATCTCTACTGAACGGCAACAATAAGATCCTCGCGAGCATACTGGTGACGCGTTTAAAAGTGGTCCTCCCCTCCCTCATACACAATACACAGGTTGGCTTTGTACCGGGCCGTTCCTCCAGGAACCATCTACGCACCCTAGCATTCCGACCCCTTCCAGATTCGGCGACGCACACGCCAAGGTTGCCCACTCTCTCCACTTTTATTTCAGTTGGCAATGGAGCCCCTGGCCTTCGTTATCCGCCACTCCCCACTTATTACTGGCATCCCCATTGCCGGCGGCCTCTCCAAGATATACCTTTATGTTGATGACATACTCCTCACCCAACAAGACCAAAGCAGCTTCCTTTCAGCCGCTCCTGGAAATTATAGACGATTTTGCGTCATTGTCTGGCTATAAGGTAAACTGGGATAAGAGCGAAGCCCTCCCACTATCAACCTGTACTACAAAATCGGCGATCCATGGATTCCCGTTCCGATGGAAAGCCTCTCGGCTTAAATGCTTGGGCATATTGGTCAACTGGGGCTTAACTGAGATGGTTACAGACAACTTGAACCCCCTTATCATACAGATGAAACGGGACTTAGAAAAATGGCCATGGATAGGCTTTTCTATGTGGGGCAGGGAGCAGGCGGTGAGAATGGTCACGCTGCTGCGCTTCACATACACGCTTAGCATGCTCCCCATCACAGTACCACTGGCCATGCTACGTCTCATTGATACCCGGATACGTGACTTCATGTGGGGAACCACCCGGCCCTGACTAGCCGCTGGCAAACTTACGGCGCGTCGCTCCTGCGGCGGCTTGGGCCTTCCTTCAGTGGAACACAAGTCCTTGGCCTTACACCTTTCTCAGCTCGCCTATTTACTACCGGGCACACCGGATCCTCCACAATGGGTTCATACTGAGTGCTCACTTTCCATTCGTGATGATGGACTAGGCCTTCTTTATGGGGCTTGTATACCCCAATCCTCACAAACCCACCCAGTACTGCGGGCCATGTCCAAGTCCTGGCTCCGCGCGCACCGCCTCCTCGGAGTGGACCAACGAGTACACAAAAGGGCGCCAATGTGAGGCAATGACAGCCTCTGTATCGGCGGCTGGTCCACCCATTGGCCGAGATGGGTGGAGGCGGAAATCCATACATTGGACCAGGCACTGCAGGACAGAGACCTGAAACCCTTTAACCTGAGGGAGGAGTTTGGCCTCCACCCAAGACAATCCTGGCAATACCTACAACTGCAGCATTGTCTGCAGCGCTAGCTGGGCCCCCGTCCAAGGTCCCTGTCATCCTCACCAGTGGTGGAATACCTTCACACATGGGGCCGACACCGGGGCATGATGACAGGACTCTACGGTACACTCACAAACAACCTCTTCTCACAACCTCCACACCAAATGGCAGAACCGTCTTCAGATCACAATCAAGGAAGTGGATTGGCCTGAAATCCTGGAAGCCCTGGGCAAAGATGCCCGGGAAGCCAGACTGAAATTTTGCCTATTCAAAACACTCAATGAGTGGCATTGGACTCCACAAAAACTACAAATAGATGACCTCCTACCTCAATCGAACTGCTGGAGATGTGCAGCCACCCAATGTGACCTTACTTACATCCTATGTGACTGCCCTTCAATCCAACCCTTCTGGATATATGTAGGGGATACTCTAGGGATGTCCATACCCCTCCAGCTACCCCTCACTCGCCCGGTTATCCTCTTACATGATCTTTAAGGCTTGCCTGAGCTATCACGACTGCAACGCCACCTCCTGCACATGGCGCTGTCCTCAGCCAAGCTTTGCATTCTTCATCAATGGCGCTCCCCAATACTTCCATCTCAAGAAGTCTTGATGGTGGCAATGATACAGACAGCGTCCTATGAACGCGTCATATATAGCTTGCAAGACCAGGCCGAGGTTTTCACCCAGACATGGGAGCCTTTCCTTCAGGATACCCCTTAAAGCTAATCACATCACTACTGACCTCCCGCCTCCCCTCCTTCCCAACCCCCCACATGCCTCCAATGAGCACAGCGGACAGATTACCACCCGGCACAGAGATCCAGGCCCTCCCCCTGGGCTAACCCCCGGGCCCTCACACCTGCCTTAGTCCCCTCCCACCGACCATCCCCCCTTCCCTCACACCTGCCCTCTATCATCCTCCCCTTTAGCACCCCTCCCCTCCTCCTCACCCCCCTCACGTCCCCCCTGTCATTCTCCTCTCCCTTACCACCTTCTTTTTCCTCCCTACCGCCGGGCACGAAGACAAAGACAAATTGGTCTCCCTCCCACTGGTGGAGGCTCCTAGCGCCATACATCTGCACACTGAACTGTCCACCACCCCAGGGTCATGGGACAACCCCTACCTCCCATTGCCCGCCCCCACACACACACACACACCCTCCAGCAGCTGCATTCTTTCACATGGCTTGGGACTCGTGATCTACCCCACCTTGTGTCTCAGATGACGGTCTCCCTACTCCACAGCAGGCTTACCCCCTTCACACCCATGCCTGCACCATGCGCAAACTCCGGTCACACATCCCCTTCTCTCTCCTCTTCTTAAGACGACATCTCAATAAGGGCCGCAGTACTACCAATGCTGGATAAGTGCTAATACCCACTGCACCGTGATCCACGGCAGAGGTCCAACATACGACAATGGGACAAAAGACCGAATGACAGCTATTCATCACTGTTCAATGTCCTCCCTATTACACCATAGCCACTCTCTCTCCCTCCCCTTCTTCCCCCCCAGCTCCGCTCCTTCCCACCCTTCCTCCCCCATCTCCCACCTGTTTCTTCATATTGTATTATTCAATGTTGTTAATCAATCTGACATTTTCCCTGTATTTGAAACCCTGTTGCACGCCTCTACTGCAATAATAAAATATTGCTACACTAAAAAATTAATGTATATCCCCTGGGTGCATTGTATATTTTCCACTTGGTCTATACCCTGGTATTCACAAACAAGAAAAAAAATTCTGAACCACTATGTCATGTGGGGTTGGTATTCATGGCCTGAATACTAGCTAACAAAAACACAATAATCTGGACTGTACAGTGGTAACAAGGTAAATCAACATACAGAATTTTACAGATGAACAATTGATCAGACTGTGTACAATCTATATGTGTATGTGTTGAGTGGAGACTGATGAACATTACAAAAAATTAGAATTCTCAAGTCTGTCATTCAAGCCCATGAGTACTGCAGTGTTCAATGTCTTTATCCAGTGTAACTCTCTCTTCAATAAAATCTTTCTATTTAAAAAAAAAAAGAAAAACTGTTGGCCCGTCAATGACTTAACTCTGCTCGGTGTTGTCCCAGAAACACCACATACCTGCAAACTGAACAAAAAGGCAATGATAAGGGTATCAAACAACGAAACCAGGACTGGATAAGGGTGCCCCAGATAACATTTAGCCATAAGCCTAAATGTAGATTTGATCCTTTGTTTTCACATTTTGTGAAGGGCAAACTGTGCGTACACTAGCAAGAATCTATTTACTCCTAATATCACTACCCACTAGCAAGGAGTTTATTAGTGAGTATGGTTTCCAGCTGAACTTCATTTCTGAAATTGATCTACTGAAGGCAGGAGCCTGTGTTCTACAACAGTTCCCTCAGCATGTGGTGTTGATGCCATGCAACACCACACTCCTGGTGGATAGTAAATAGGACACACGCATAGGTGATATAGACAGTGTCAGGGGGGCGCATCTGTTGCAAGAGGAAAGTCACTGAGAACAGACCTATAAGTACCTATTGGCTCTTAAACTAGCGGAGCTGTAAGTGAGGGTTCTGGAACGCGCTCAGTCCCTGCCACCACGAGAAAGGCTCTTATTGTATTGGAGCCTAAGTCGTCCTGAGACGCACTCGATGCAGCATCAGTTCCTGGAGTAACGTAATTTTTGGCTCCACCTTTACACATGATGAATAGGCACAAAAAAAAATATATATATATGTGTGCACTTAGCACTACATACTTTGTGTGTTCTCATTTCATTAATGTAATGTGTTGCACTTAAATCAGTACTAAAGTGCATTCACTGTAGAACTAGAAAATCATATACACTGTGTGCCTTAACCTTATTCAAATGAAATGTAGTCTTTAGAGATTACATAGAATCATCTTCACACTATTAAAATGTATTTCCTTTAGAAACCGAGAAAGATCTATGTAAACGTGTGCCCTAATGTCTTCGCATTAGTATTCATAATGCAGTTCTTTTTCAAACTTATATTCATGCAAAGTTACCTTACATTTACTTAAAGTGCAATGTGAACCTAATGTTGAATTTATGTACTTACATGTGTCTTTCATTTGTAGTTGTATGTGCACAAACAACAAGTATTAATGTACACCATTGAATTATATGCTTAAATTGACTCAAGTAGGCCTGTATTACTTTTTGCATAAAATATAGGGGCATATTTACAAGCCCCTATCGCCACGGAAACATCACTTTTTTCGATTTCCTGGCACAATACGGGATTCGCCTTAATTACAGGGCAGTGTTAAGCCACTTAACGTGGCTTAATGCTGCCTTAAATAAGGCACCCTTTCACGCTATTCTTAGCGTGAAAGGGGTGGGCAATGGGTGTTGCGGTTGGCATTCTGCCGCAACACCCATTGATTTTGACGCTGCCCCATGTTTACAAGGGTGGTGTAAATATGGGGCTGCGCCAAAATTAAGACCAAAAAAAAACAGGTCTTAACATGGCGCAACGAGGAGAAATGCTTTATTTCTCCTTGTTTTAGCTGTTTCTATGTGTGCTGCATTGTGCAGCACACATAAAAACAACAAAACGCCATGTATGATTGTTTATGTGCAGAAAGGTGTGCCTTCCTGCACATAAACAATCATTTTAAAAATAACGAGTTGCAACTTCTATGTGTGCTGCACAAAGCAGCACACATAAAAGTTACAAATCACCATTTGTGATTGTTTATGTGCAGGAAGGGACACCTTCCTGCACATTAACAATCATTCCCCATTCCATAAATAATCATTCCCCCCAACGCAGGCACCCTTGCACTATGGTGCAAGGGTGCTTGTGTTGGCACTAGGCAGCTGTAATTAGCACCAGTGCAGAGGGAAACGCAGGGCTGCACTGTATTGTTGTAAATACAGTGCAGCTCTTTATTTCAAAAGTGGTGGAGCACGGTGTTAAGCCAAGAAGGCTAACGCCGCGCTCGTTCACTTTTCTTGTAAATACGCCTCATAGTTTTTCCATTCGGCTTGGGTGTCTTTTTGCTTTGCAGGTACGTTCACATGGTTTGTTAGCTTGAGAATAGATGTAACACTGTCTTAGCGAAAGAGAACCTGAGAAGAGGACCTTGACAAAGAGCACGGAGAGGCAGACTGTTCAGTAATGTATCGAGGGGTTGCAGGTGCCCAAGGGTGATGTCGTTTTCAGGATTGGCCTGGGAGAGTCTGCTAATGTTGCAGCTCACAACGTGAGAATGGAAGGCACAGATGGCTCCCTGATGAGGTCAAAACTAGGCCCTGCCCGGAAGCTGAAACTCTTGGCCACCGGCCTGCGATGCTGGAAATGGGTGATACCTAGGGGTCAAGGAGACCAGCTGTATGCACCAGCACTGACTCTGGTGGGACTGCCCACACAAAGAGGGGGTACCTCACAGCAAGGCACTTGAGGGATTGGACCAAGGCAATGATCAAAAGGCTCGGAGATCTTTACTCTGAGGGTATCCTTAGAAGCCCTGACAGCCTAGTGATGGCTAGTGGGCTGCCAGGCACGCATTTCCTGATGTACATTGCAATACATAGCCTGATGGGAGAGATAGGACCCAAAACTAGGGCAAACAACACGCTGCAGACACTACTCACCTTTGGGGATGGGCGTCAGTTGACATTCTGGTTATACAAGATGCTGATCTCTGCGGACCCTGATAGCCTTGCTGGCAACTGAATTAAATGGGAGGGCATCTTGGGCAGACCACTTAGGGACAAAGAGTGGGAGCTGATGCTGGAGCGCACATACACAGTGCCTAGGAACACAAGGTTCAAGTATACACAGTTGAACTTCTTCCACATGATGTACCTTACAGCCCTGATCATGGCCCGTAGAGACACAGCGTTCTACTGGAAGACCCCAGAGGGACCTCCACACATGAGGTGGAAGAAAGAGGTGGAAGCCTGGGCATCAGATGAGGAGGCCAGGAGACAGTGCAGGGAGCCGTTAGCTGCGCAGTGGATGGACGTACTTGCCATATTCAGGGAAACGAAGGAGCAGGGAGGCTTCCTCCCATCACCCCACATCCCAGTAAGCTGATGTGGCGGGTGGGGTGGCCCTCCCCCTTCTCAGGCATTTCCAATTTGTAGTCCTGCACTACCCCGACAGCATTATTAAGCAAAAAGGTAGCTGCGCACACCACAGAACGAATGAAGCCAGGCGAAGTCATAACAGTTGTTTATTCTGATTGTAGAAGACGAATTGCTGGATAGTTTTAAGTATTGTTTTATTACTCAAATGCTCCTTGGTATGTTGACTCTGTAGACATTGCTATGAAGACGACTAGAGTCAACGTGGAGCAGAGATTCATAGCTGATAAGTCACAGAACTAATGCCACTCAACCATAATTGCCTCTTAAACCAGGACATAACCGGCATTGATGCCGAGCTGTATATGTTTTGATAGTTCAAACAGTAAAGCAAAGAACTTAATACAAATATTTTTAAGAAATGCTTGCAAACGTGGCAGAAGGCAGCTAATTTCTATCATTCTGCCATATTTACTGACAATGCCAAAGAATTTTAGTGGCATGGCAAAATCCCTTCTTATACCTTTGACTAAATAATACATCTTAATTCAGAAAAAAGGGGAGATTTGTGCATGCCTTTTTGCAAATGAAACCCAGACTTAAACCCAGACTTAATGGCTTTGCTAATGCTCATCGCTTGTGTTTTGTATGGTTTGTTAACACCCCGAAACCAAACATATTTTGGAACCAAACAGTCCAGCTAAGTCATTATGTGAATATGTTTCAGGCGGCAAAAACGAAACTCACTTTAGACTTATCTGAGGCAGAAAGGTGTGCTTCATACATTCTTCGTGAAATCTTTCAGCCCAATTGTGCAAAGTTCGAGGAGTTCTGTGAGTTTTCGTGCGCTACAGAGAGTTCTCCCAATGTAAAACTACGCACAAAGTGCAAAATTAACTCGTTTAAAGTTTTGTCTGATGTACTAAAAGTTGTTCCACTTGCGTAGGCAGTGGGGCACACTGTTGCAGGTTTTGTGAGTGCAAACCACACCGTCCCAATGTACTAAGGATACATAGCGAGTCACAAATGGGTTTCTGACTCTCAGTATTCACATTGGGACTCTTTGTATTTCCCAAGGAAAAGGGGGGCGTCCCCACTTTCCTTTCATTTTGCAAGGATATGCATCACTGGTTTATCATAGTATTTATAAACACAAATTACTGATTTGAAACTGAACCCCCGAAAGGACTAGGGGCCAGATGTACGGCCAAGAAAATTGCGCATCGCAAATTGCGACTCTTTTGCGAGTCGCAATTTGTGATGCGCAATTTCCTATGTACAACAGTGTATTTCACACTGTTTGCAATTCCTCATGGGGTCGCAAATTGCGAGGCTCATTAATATTAATGAGCCTCTCGCAATTTCCGAGCCCATTGGGAATGACAGCCCTCCCAGGGATGGTGGCCTGCTGGGCTCAGCAGACCTTAGTAAACAACAAGAGGGACAATGAGGGCTTGATAAAGGTCCACCGTACTTGCCCTGGGTAGAACTAGAAGACAAAAGAGGTACGGTGTTCCTGGGTGGCAAGTTGGCCACCTGGTTAGTACTCAGAGTGGTCCAGCAGACCACCATGTCTGGGACTGCTTTTTAATAAAGCAGCTTTTTTTTTTTTTTTTTTAAATGCAGCCCGTTTTCCTTAAAGGAAAACGGAATGCATTTAAAAAAGAAAAATGAAACTTTTCAGTTTCATTTTTTTAAGCGCAGGCAGTGGTCTCTGGGACCACTGCGTGCTCTTAAAAAATATTTTCTAACATACTCACAAAGGGGAAGGGATCCCCTGGGGACCCCTTCCCCATTGCGAGTGGTTTACCACCTACTTCAAGTAGGTGGTAAACTGCGAGTGTTTAGCGGCCGCAAATGCGGATGCAAAACACTAGTACATATCATGTTGACTCGCTACTCGCAAAATAGCATTTGTACATGCTATTACCCTTTTTTGCGGCCCTAAACGGGAGGTTCTCCCGTTTGCGGCCGCAAAAAAGGGTCGTACATCTGGCCCATAGCATTGAATTGCCAAGCACACGCTTTGAGGGACACCTTCTGTCTGTGAGGGCCAGCTTCCATTTAGTAATTGTGAACTGGGAGCATTAGGAGGAGCACATATGCGAGGCCCGTGTAAATGATTTATTTGACAGGCTCTGGAAGAGACCTGAACTGTAATAACTGTATTTTTCGAATGCAGATGTAATGATGGAGGTCTGCTGTCTCTTGCAGGCCTCTACCACTGCCGTCAGTCATTTTATTCACCACTAATCCTTTATGGGTTCCGGAGTAGCGTGCTACTCGCCAAAAAAGCGCTTCGATGCCTCGTCAGGGGTAGTAAGCGCTAAATAAATGCAATTACTATACAATACAACAGACTTGGCAGAGCAATCATTCTTCATCAACATTCATGAGGTAGGCACCCTCCGACTCTTACTACATGTGCATTTGGCGTTGTAATGGATAACTACAATGGGGAAATGTATTTGGGTGACATCACGTCGCTGTGCAAATATAGCATCTGAGATGTAACCATACCAATGTACATCAAGCACTTTGTGCAGGCTCTCGGCTCACAAGCATTACGAGACTGCCAGAGGTTATATCAAAATACTAAAAGTCTTGCTGAACCTACTGTCTTACAGACCGGTAACACATAACTGTTCACGGATTTCCGTAGAGGCACTGGGACGTGTTTTATGGCCCTGAGAGATGCAAAATGACATAAGGAAAATACTTGTTGAAGTCCTGCAAGGCTGTATTCTTGCATTGTCGAACTTAAATAGAGCACTGACTTTTCTGATCAATACCTCTAGAAACTGCACAAAAGAGTTTTCTAAAATGGGGCCCAATGATCAACAGGAAGCCTACAACGGAATTGGCTGACATTTCAGGAAATACTTTGAGATAAAATTTCAATCATAAAGAGCAGACCTGTACCCTTGGCGAGTTGGCGTGCTTAGAGATCGTCTAAATTACCAATTTCTTCCTAGAATGTTAATTCGCCTTCTTTCAACTGAGAACAGCTAAACAAGTATTATAAATCAGAGCCTTGTTGGTCCATCCAGAGGTGTCTTGTGCGCCTGTCATAGGAACATGTCAAACTTCCCCTTGCTTAGCTGTATTTAAAGAATGCTTATATGATACTTTGTAACAGTAATACCTCGGATATTACAGTGGGATGTTAGTTTAAGCAGCGTCTCTATAAAAATTCGTATAACCTGAGAAATATTGATTCAATAAAATATTTTTCACAGAAAAAACAACCTTGATGGATCTATCCTTAAAGCGGTCAAAACTCGTCTGAATTTTTTTAGCAAACAACATGTTAGAAAACTGCTATACATGAGATAGGAGCTAATGATGCCTGCCTTCCTGAAGGTCACGAAATCCCCAATCTTTAAAACTTGCTGCTGTTAACTTCCTGCTCAAAGACTCCCAGGCAAATCCTACATATTGCGATAATCTTAAATCTGCCATTTGTGCAGTGCTGACTGCCTTTGAAACCATACGCTATTGCAGGGCACGAGTCGGGGGTACACGCAGGTACACGGCGTCCACCTACTCTTTTCACAGGGTCGACGCCGGCCTACCTGCCAAGGAGTTGGGCCCCACAGAAATATGCTGAACTTGTCCTGGTGTAAGACACCGGGACACGTTCAGCAGCGCCTGCATGTTGTCTGCTTTCCATTTCCAGCAGCAACGTGCAGGCAGCGAGGGGTGTTTTTTTTTTTTTTACCTCCAGCCAGGCCGAAGTTAAGGGGCCACCAGGCCTCCTTTTGTTTGAATATCTTGACTGGAGGTGGCCTGGAACCTCATACAAATGTAGATGCCACAGAGGGAAACAAAGGCACACAGCTTGCTATCTCTTCACAGGTACTTAAGAGATGCATGCTTTTGCCTTTGTTCTGTCCCTGTATATAAGTGCAGACACTGTAAGACTCAGATGGGGTGGTCTGTCCCAGTATTTACACAAATAATTTAAATAACACTATTTTATTTCTTTTATAGCGCTACGTCGTGACGTCATGTGCTGTGATGGCACGCATCATGATGTCACTTGCATAGTGTCTAACTTGGTCAGTCCCCCCACTTCTTTTTATAGGACTTGTGCCCTGCGCTATTGACTGTACACTGACCGCATGTTTCCGGCCCAGGGAGGACCTGGCTTGGCAGTTTGGTCTGGACTGTTCCCATGAGGCACAGGGTCAAGACTGATTTGCATATGGCTGGGTCCAAACTGGGGTGGCGTAGTGGGCAAAAGAACGATGGATTTCACCCAGATGTCTTGACTGGGGGAGAATGTTTGATTCATTCAGCATTCCGTCCATTATTTGTTGCAGTTACACTTTTTGCCCTAAGTGGGATAGGCATGCCCAGACATGGGTCCCTTGCTCACTGTGCCACTGGATTCAAGCTAGCCTGGCTGATGAAGGGTGACATACCCCGAAACCGGTCCCAGGATGCTTGTTTCTGGTCCAGAGAGGACTTGGCTTGGCAGTTCGGTCTGGACTGTTCCCATGAGGCACAGGGTCAAGACTGATTTGCATATGGCTGGGTCCAAACTGGGGTGGCGTAGTGGGCAAAAGAACGATGGATTTAACCCAGATGTCTTGACTGGGGGAGAATGTTTGAATCATTCAGCATTCCGTCCATCATTTGTTGCAGTTACACTGACCGCATGTAAACATCAGGCCTGACGTCAAGTGGTTTGCGTTTCACTAATGACGGCCGTTTATCACAGCACATCGGCTAGGGGGCACCAACACTTCCTGATCAGGCGCCTTCTCCGTTCGCCTCGCTCAGTTTTTTTCTGATCAAAATTTGGTGACTACTATTGTGCTCTGTTGTAACCGGTAGTTACTCACAGAAAAATGTAAAACTTAAAAAGAAATAATTAAACTGTGCTGGATAACTAGGCATTATACTGAATTCATTATTTCCATTACTTGAGATCTAATGCACAAGTTACTAACTTGTGTAACGATATATCTGTAAGAGACAGTAGTTAGTGACAGATTCCTTACCTTAGAATATCCCCAGGCGTCAGGCTGGATCCGGAAAAGTTTTGCGTAGCATTACCCTTGCGCGTCGGTAGGCGGCGTCGTGCGGCTCCGCGTCCGTCGTCGGCGTCGTGATCGCCGGGATGACGTCGCGGGCAGTACTTAGACGCCGCCCCTGCGCGCTGACGTCAGTTCTGTACACGACTTTCCGCGCCAGGAACGCAGAGCCATGCAAGAAGCTGACATAGGTGTCTGAAAAATACTAGGGCCCTGAAAGGGATGTCCTTAACCCTAGAAATCAGTTCGCAGAACGGGGAGGATGGGTGGGGCGGTAAGGAATCTGTCACTAACTACTGTCTCTTACAGATATATCGTTACACAAGTTAGTAACTTGTGCATCTGAAAGAGACACGTTAGTGACAGATTCCTTACCTTAGAATAGATACCCCAGCAATACCAACCCCGGTGGTGGGTCTGCGAACAAAGATCAGACAAGGAAGTCCCGGAGGACAGAACGGCCAAAGAAGCCGTCCCTCCGGACCTGACTGTCAAGGCAGTAATGCTTTGTAAATGTGTGCAGCGAGGCCCACGTAGCTGCCTGACAGATATCCTGCAGCGGCACACCGCGGCCTAAAGCCGTGGTAGCAGCCGTTGCCCTGGTGGAATGGGCACGCAGCCCAACAGGAGGCTCCTTCTTAGCCAAAGAATAGCAGGCTTTGATACACAAGGTTACCCAGCGGGAGATGGTTCTCTTGTGCACCGCCCGACCTTTATTGGCGCCCACGTAGCCAACAAAGAGCTGGTCATCCACCCGGAAGTGTTGTGTGCGGTTGATATAAAAGGAAAGCGCACGTTTTGGTTCCAGACGGTGGAGCCTCTCTTCCTCTATGGAAGGATGCGGACGCGGAAAGAAGGTGGGCAAAGTGATGGTCTGCCCAATGTGGAAGGCAGTAACCACCTTTGGCAAGAAGGACGGACGCGTCCTAAGAACAACCTTGTCTGGATGGACAGACAGAAAGGGAGGTTTGCATGATAGAGCCTGGAGCTCACTCACCCGCCGAGCGGAGGTGATGGCCACCAGAAAGGCTGTCTTCAGAGTCAGAAGACGAAGAGGACAGTTATGTAGAGGCTCAAAGGGAGCGCACATGAGAAAGGTAAGAACCAAGTTCAAGTCCCACTGAGGCATCACAAACGGAACAGGAGGGAAGAGGTGTGTAATGCCTTTAAGGAATCTGTTAACAACAGGGAACTTGAAAAGGGAGGGCTGATCAGGAAGCCTGAGGAAGGCCGAAATGGCACAAAGATAGCCCTTGATGGTACCCAGGGCAGAACCCTGTTGGGCCAGTGAAAGAAGGAACAGAAGAACCTCAGAAAGAGGGGCAGAGAGGGGATTCACAGCCTTTGCTGTGCACCATGCCACAAACTTGTTCCACCTGCAGGCGTATACCACCTTAGTGGAGGGACGCCTGGCTGCCAGAATCACATCACAAACTTCGGGAGGCAAGTCGAAAGGAATCAACTGCCGCCGCTCAATCTCCACGCAAGCAGGTGGAGGCTGGACAGGTTCGGGTGGAGGACCGTCCCTGCTGCTGCGACAGAAGATCCTCCCGAAGAGGCAGACGGATCGGGGGATCGATGCTCATACTGAGTAGCTCGGGATACCAAACTCTTCGAGCCCAGTCCGGAGCCACAAGGATGACTTGGGCCCGGTCGCGCCGAATCTTCTTCAACACTCTGGGTAGAAGTGGTATAGGCGGAAAGGCGTACAACAGACCGCAACTCCACTCGCGACGAAAAGCGTCGCCGAGCGAGGTGCCGCCTTGGAAATTCCAACGCACAGAACTGATGACATTGCGCGTTCTCTTCGGTGGCGAATAGATCTAACCAAGGCTCTCCCCACTGCAGAAAGAGACCTTGCGCCACTTCCGAGTGAAGACGCCATTTGTGATCCATCATGCACCTGCGGCTGAGGTTCGTCCGCCCTGGCGTTAGGGAACCTGCCAGGTGTTGAACCATCAGGGACAGGCCCTGATGTTCCAGCCATGTCCAGAGGCGCAGAGCCTCCTGACAGAGGGTCCACGACCCCACCCCGCCTTGTTTGTTGCAGTACCACATGGCGGTGGTGTTGTCCGTGAACACCTGCACTACCTTCCCTTTGACAGAGGGAAGGAATGCCTTTAGTGCAAGTCGGATCGCCCGGAGCTCCAGAAGGTTGATGTGGAGCCGGGACTCCGCCGGAGACCAGAGGCCTCTGATCTCCGCCTCTCCCATGTGACCGCCCCATCCCAGAAGGGAAGCGTCCGTCACAACTGTGTGCTCTGGCTGGGGAAGGGAGAGGGATCTGCCCATGACCCATTGCCGGTTCGAGAGCCACCACTGCAACTGTTTTGCAGCCCCCTCCGAGATCTGGACGTGATCGGACAGGTTGCCCTGGTGCTGCGCCCACTGGAACTTCAGGTCCCACTGCAGAGCCCGCATATGCCATCTGGCATGATCGACCAGCAGGATGCGGGAGGCCATGAGGCCCAGCAGCCTCAGGGTCATCCGTACCGAAACCCAGGATAAAGGCTGAAAGATTGGAATCATAGCCTGAATATCCCGGACTCGCCGTTCGGGAGGAGAGGCCCGAAACTGCGTTGTGTCCAGAACTGCTCCGATGAAAAGGAGCTGTGGAGAAGGAATCAGATGCGACTTCGGCACATTGATGGAGAACCCCAGCGAGTGCAGGAGTTCGGCCGTAGTCTGGAGGTGGGAGACGACTGCCTGGGACGAGCCCGCCTTCAGCAGCCAGTCGTCGAGGTAGGGGAAGACTGGAACACCTGCCCGGCGCAGATGAGCTGCGACCACCGCCATCACTTTCGTGAACACCCGAGGGGCACTTGTAAGGCCAAAGGGGAGCACGGTGAACTGAAAATGATCGAGGCCTACCGTGAACCGTAGGTAACGCCGGTGGGCCGGCAGGACGGGGATGTGGAAATAAGCGTCCTGCAAGTCTAACGCTACCATCCAGTCTTCAGGGTCGAGGGCAGTCAAGACCTGAGCTAGGGTGAGCATCTTGAACTTCTCCTTCCGGAGGAAGCGATTGACGTTCCGGAGGTCCAAGATAGGACGCATGTCCTCCTTGTCCTTTTTGGGCACCAGAAAGTAGTGGGAGTAGCAACCACGCCCTACTTCTGGGGTCGGAACATGCTCGATGGCCCTCTTGGCCAAGAGGGCCGTGACTTCCTTCTGCAGAAGCACCAAGTGATCCCCTGACATGCGGTGGAATTGAGGTGGCATGGCTGGGGGGTGGTCTCGAAGGGGAGGGAGTAGCCCCTTCGGACAATGTCCAAGACCCACCTGTCCGAGGTGATGGGACGCCAGTGGTGAAGGTGATGGCGGACCCTGCCCCCTACTGGTGTGCTGTGCACCTGAAAAGAAGGACTAGGAGGGCTTGGTGGCCGCGGACGGGTTGGAGGTAGTGGCCTGACCCGCACGCTGGTTGCCCGAACCGCCACGGCGGTATCCACGTCCTCAGCCACGCGAAGACGCTTGCTGCGCGGGCCGGTGGCTGGGCAGCTGACGTGACTGGGCGCCCCTTCCGTGGCCACGAAAGGGGCGAAAAGAAGAGGTTTGCGGAGTGCGCACAACAGAAAGGTCCAGGGACTTGCCAGTAGCCCGTGAGTCCTTAAAACGCTCCAGCGCATGGTCTGCTTTGGAACCAAAAAGACCGACTCCATCAAAGGGCATGTCCATGAGTGTATTCTGGACATCACCCGAGAAACCAGTTGTCCTCAGCCAGGCGTGGCGACGTAGCGCCACCGTCGTTGCAAGCGATCTGCCGAGCGAGTCGGCGGTATCAAGGCCACAACGTATGGTGTATTTAGCCGCATCTCTTCCTTCCGCAATGGCGCGGGTAAGCAGTGTCTGGACCTCCTCAGAACACTGTGGCAAAACAGCCGCCACCGAATCCCACAGGGAGTGGGTATATCGGCCCAAAAGGCAAGCGGTGTTGACGGACCGCAAGCCAGCACTGGAGGAAGAAAAAGCCTTCTTCCCAAATTGGTCCAGGCGTTTGGATTCCCTATCCGGAGGGGCGGTAGGGAAGGCGGTTTGGGAGGCAGAGGCTTGGACAACCAAGCTCTCGGGGGTGGGATGTTGGGAGAGAAACAAGGGGTCGACCGGAGCAGGGCGATGGCGTCGGGCCACGTTCCTATCCACAGGAGCCCCTGTGGTGGGCTTGGACCAGGCGCCCAAAAGAACGTCAGTGAGTGCATCATTAAACGGCAGCACAGTCTCCGTGGAGGAAGCTGCCAGCTGAAGCACTTCAGTCAGGAGATTAGTCCTGACAGCCACAGTAGGCAATTGGAGATGCAAGGCTCCAGCTGCTCTACGCAACACCGTTGCGAAATTAGCTCCCTCCTCCGTAGCCACGGGAGGAGACAGCATGCCAGTGTCAGGGGAAGTGTCTAGACCACTGGCATCCCCAAGTTCCTCAGCCCAGTCCTGATCATACTCACACTGTTGTGTGAGAGGGTCTTCCGACCCCTCCCAGCTCTCTTGGTCCTCCTCTGGTTCGAAATATGGAGGAGGAGGGACATTTGGGATCCAAGGTCTCATCGGCGCCGTAGCCGGCGTCGAGCGACGTCGGTCCGGCTCCATGTCCGGAGCCGGAGAGAGCCGGGGAACGACGCCGTCCGGAGCCCCCGACGGTGTCAGGAACGGTACCGGGGACATCGGCGTCGGCGGAGGCGTGGTTAGGTCAACCGGCGTCGATGGGGGTTGCGGTACCACCGGAGCCGGGATCGAGGCCGGGGCCGGAGCCGAGGCCGGGATGAAGGCTGGCGGGACAGGCGGCGCCGGGACCGGAGTCGTCGGCGATGCCGGAGCAACCCCATCAGGGCCCGCGGGGCCCGAAGGCGCACCGGAGGGACCTTGCGCCCCGAAGAGGCGGGCCATGGCCGACAGGAATTCCTGTATTTTGGCCGGCGTCGCCCCCGAACCCGGAAAGGACGGGTAATGCGGGGGCGGCTCCACAGGCACGTCCGGGGCCGCGGGGACGGTGCCGACAGGGGCCTCAGCCGAGTCGCGAGACCGGCGAGGCGAAGTCTTAGAGCGATGATGCTTCTTAGACTTTTTGTGCTTTGACTTACCCGAGGAGCGCGAAGACTTGGACTCCGACGACCGGCGGGGACTCCGCGACCGGCCCCTCGACCTCTCGCGGGACCGGGGCTTGGTGCGGCGCGGAGCCGACTGCCGGACCTCGAGTAGCTTTCGAGACCGCTCTCGCAAAGCCTTCGGGTGAAGTTTCCGGCAGTCAGGGCACGACTTCGTGTCGTGGTCTCGGCCGAGACAGAAGAGACACTCTAGATGCGGGTCTGTGATCGACATCATTCGACCACAGGCGTCGCATGGCTTGAAGCCGGGCATCCCTACGACACCTAGGAGTCGATAGACTCGAAAACAAACAGTGAAAAAATTCACAAAAAGTTAGTCAAAAATTGACTAGGGCACTGCTCTTCCCGGATCTGCGCTTACTGGCGCGGAAAAAGAAGAACTGACGTCAGCGCGCAGGGGCGGCGTCTAAGTACTGCCCGCGACGTCATCCCGGCGATCACGACGCCAACGACGGACGCGGAGCCGCACAACGCCGCCTACCGACGCGCAAGGGTACTGCTACGCAAAACTTTCCGGATCCAGCCTGACGCCTGGGGATATTCTAAGGTAAGGAATCTGTCACTAACGTGTCTCTTTCAGATTATCACTTACAGAAGAATACGGCGCTCTGACGAGGAACCAAAAACTAAAAGCTTCACAACCTCCAAAGTTGAATCTAATAATCATCTGTATGTATGACTGCACAAGCAGCCCATTCGCAGAATGCTGTCACCAAGTGAATCCGTTGTACTGCTGTGTTAGTGGGCACCACCCGCACTTATTTTAGGGGACCTGCACTATTTAAGTCCCTCCCCTGGGCAGCAGGCCTGTTGAATAATTTTCTGGGTTTCTGCCGGTCTTTCCAGGCCCCAGGCCAGCCCTAGCATTAATCCTACACACTTTACCAACTGGTATCATGATAACCCCCCCCTTTTTTTATGATGTATGGGCCTCCAGTCACTTGACTCTAGCTACTCTCCTATTGGCTAGCAGCTAGGAGGACTCAGCTGGGGTGAGTACAGTCCACAATGCATGCCTTCTGCGGTGCAACTTTTTCAATGTAGTCCTGCACCTGCCGTGCCTGACGGTGGACCATCCACTGTCTCGGGTTGAAGATGAGCAGCCTCCAGCTTCCCAGTACCACCACCCACCAGTCTGACCACCTCTCCCTCTCAGGCTGAGAGCGCACATCCCGGCCACGCCCACCTGGACACGCTGAGTTCATACCTTGATGTACAGGTGAGTTCCATACCTTCATGCACTCTTGCCGAAGAGGAAGGGGGCAGGAAGAGAAAAGAAGAAATCTAAATCAGCGCTTTCAAAACTTTTTAGAACCACGACCCAATTTTTAGGACAACAAACTTTTGCAAACCACCTAAAATTAATAGAGACGAGGCGGGCGATTTTTATAACGCAACAAAGCATGGTGTGGTAACACACTGTCAATCACAGACAGCATATTTTCCATTGAAATTGCCACACAAATGGTAATGTGTGGAACTCGGGTTTTTAGTGAATTTTAATAATTTGTGCATCAACGAGTAAAGTGTCTTAATTAATTTTAGTCCCATTAAAATCTTTGCTCCGATCATACTTCAGAATTACAAAAAAAGTACTTCATTTTTAATTTCCTAACTGCTGAATTTATGATGGTATTTTAAACCTATTAACATTTTGTTGTGCTACAAAAAAAAAATATATTTATGATACGGAACTCCAACGGAGGTCCACATAATCATGTGCTACAAATAAATCAGAAAATACATTTCCTCCAATAAATAATTTTCCAATCTATAGAAAAATATCTCCTAAAATCATTTTACCATACATACTATATCAAATACAAAAAAAAGTAAAACAATCTTATAAAACAAGTAAAGTGCAGAGTGTGATATACTAAGTACAGGAAAAGACAGGGAATTCCAAGAAATATTACAATGGACATACTCCCAAAAGATGAGTAGAAATAATACTACAAAAAAAACAACATTACAATTCCTAGTAGATACCCAGAAAAGTTTTGAAAAATAGATAAATCCTATTACAAGTCATTTCATTAGGAGGGGAAAAAATAAAAGAACGAGCCTCAGGGGCAGAGTGATTGTTAAATTTAAGGAATAAAGGCCATAAAAAATAACACCTAGCCTTTTGCAACTCCGGACACACGAATATCACATGATTAATATCTTGAACTTGTAGGTGACACAACTCACAGATTCTCTCTTTTTTCGGAATTTTGTCCCAAACCCCCATAATTTCTTTTAAGGGCAACAAATGCAGTCTCAACAAAAGCAACAGCCTTCTGACCCCGTGAGGCAGGTTCCATGTTAAATTAGGCTGTGGTTTGTTCCCCAAGTCACTCCCACAACCCCCCAAGTTTTGTGACTTTGACTGACTTAAGGCAATGTCTCTAGCTAAACTGATGGTGGACACAGAACTCTTTATATACTCCTTCAAAGCGGGCTTTGACATGAGGGAATCGATGTTCCAGCTAAGCCCAAATGCATCATTTGCTTGCTCACGGACCTCAAAATTGTCGACTGCTCTTCCAGCCTGAGGAAGATTTTGGCTCTCAAGGCGGCCCTAAGTGTTCCCTCATCACCCTTGAGGAAAGAATTGCCCCACCTCAAAACTGCTGCCAAAGACGAGATATATGAGGAAACCAGACCAAATTCAAGACGCAAAACATGGGGGGCAGCCAAAGCGTTTAAAGTGCAAATTTGGCGCTAAATTCGACCTTCAGTCTTATCAAAGGAAAGCCAATAACTCATGTCTAGCACCTCTGACGCATAGGTCAAGGAGGGAGGAATTTTGACCCTAAATACTGACAAGACATGCCCAAAATGGTGTATCCCACAGATTCGGTAGAATCTGTGCAGTGCACTAGCCTGGGAAAGGGCACTGCTAGCACAGAACTTTATGTGTTCTGTATATCGTCCAGTTTTTGAAAAAACCTATAGACAGGAATCAACCTGTTGAAGTTTTTCAGAACCCAACCACCACTGGAAGCACCTCTTTACTCAATGCTCTTTCTTACGAAATATCAAGATCTTACTTTTGGCAATATTTATTTTCAGTAAGTGGGCTTCAGCGTATTTAATGAGGGCTTCCAAGCGGCGTTGCAAACCCATCGGCGTTAAATCAAAAATGGCCACATAATCGGCATATAATAGAGAGCCAACAGACATTATTCCAGTTCTGGGGGCATCCCCCCTCACAGAATTTAATGCGCCAGAGAGATCAGATGTATAGAGAGAAAACAAGTGAGGGGCCAACAGACAGCCCTGCTTAAGCCCATTATGTGTTCTGATCCTACAAGATAATCCCTGTGATCCTCCCATTAAAATTTGACACCAGGTGTCTGAATGTAACTCCATTATGAGCCCCAGAAGATGATGAGGGACACCCAATAGAAGAAGCTTTCTCCACAGCGTTTGCTGGTCCACATTTTCAAACGCTGTTGATAAATCAATAAACGCCCTATAGATTGGCATACCCCGAATGAAAACATATTTCTCTACGATAGTATGGAGGACCGCTATATTATCTAAAGTGCTAAGCTTATTTCTGAAACCGGCTTGTTTTGGGGGTATAATATTCTGGTACTGAGCCCATTGGTGTAAATGGCAAAGGATGCTCTTTGCGAATAATTTGCCAGAGGCATCCATCAATGTAATCTGTCTAAAACTAGATAGAGAGGTTTTGGGACCCTTCTTATATAGCGGGACTATAACACTCCCCTTCCAAGAATTGGGGATTTTCCCAATTTGAAAGCAGTAATTAAACAAAGGGACAGGAAAAGTACCCAATGCCACAGCCTCCTTTTTGATTATTGAGATGGGGATTCCATCCAGCACCTGTGCACCTGATGATCTAGCATTCTTTATAAACCCCACTATATCTTCCCCTGAAGGGGGACCATATACCAATATAGAGGCTTCATTTGAACATAGCGGCACAGATACTACTGGTCTATTGTTTGCATGTAATAGAGAAACATAATCTACCAAATCCTTTTCGGAAATCGGGATTGGCAGAGCGTTCTCCTTGAATCGCAATACTCCTCAATCAGACTCTAGTACATCCTTGAGTCTCCGGCCCTTGCAGCCTCTCTCAAACCGATCCACTTGGAATCGTAATCCCTTCTCTGTTCATCAGCTCTACGGCGGCTTCTTACTCGTTTATGGCGATTCATTACCTGCTGGCGACCTATGGAGAGCTGCAAATGCTGTTTTCGTATTAATTGATTTATGTCTTAGTTTAATGTTTTCAAAGGGAAAATACCCTGTTAAGACCGGGGAGGTGGGCCAGCATAACTAGAACTTAATTTGCGAATCTCTGCCATTTGGGCCTGAAAAAACTGGAAAGGGTTGTCAGGAACACATCCCAACTGGTCTGCATAAACCCCCTTAATTTTCAAGCTGACTGCGTCCATGTTTTTTTAGGTCCAAAAGGATCAGCCATTTGATTTGTTAAAAGCGGCCGTGCCTGAACCAAAGTTACCCGGGTCCAATACATGTAATTTAAAAGCCACTGACACGGCCACTATAGCATGGTCGCTCATTACTGTCAGGAGAACATAAAAGTTTTCACAGACCCCAAACATTCGATATGAAACAACCACATAGTCTAAAAGACTATGGGTGGTGGAGGAATGAAATGTGAAAGGAGCCACTTCATCTGTGGGCATTCTTCAATTTAATATGATCAGGTCCAATATTCTAAGGACCTCGAGAAGGGAGAACCCTCTTTTGTCCGTTCTTATATTTTCTGGGAGTGGGATCTCTGGTATAGACCAAATTTCTACTTTAATAGGATTAGCATAAATTTCAGAGGCAGTATTAGAGACTTTGGCGTTTAAGTCTCTCATGATTATTACACAGAGACTCTTCCCTGATAACTATATCATACACAAATGAAAAAAAATGCATTCACCAAATGGTCACTATGTCTCCCAGGTGGGATATACATGTTTGCCAAAAGGAAGGAAGATGGACAACCATTGTCTCCTAAACATGCCAACTTCAAGCACAGGCATAGATTTGATGGATGACTAAAAACCGTCTGCTTCCAATTAATTGAATTCTTAAGCAGAATGGCCACCTCCCCCAGTAGCGTGGCCTCCTTCAGAACGCTTAGCATGACTGGAAAACACAAAATACCCACTACATTCAAATGCTTTACAAACCCAGGTTTCTTGCAGACACATAATTTGAGGGTTCTAAGTTTTCAAAGAATTTCAAGTTTTCCTCATTTTAACCCAGGCCAAAAGGTTCATTTACAGCTATTAACATTTTGTTGTGTTACAAAAAAGTGACATCCTACAGCCTTTCCTTTCACACCATACCCCAACAAGACAATTACATAATTCACTTTACTTTTCTTTCTTTGACTGCAAACTGAGAGAAGTTTGTAAGCACCAATCCCCATGTTAACAAATAAGCAACAATTTGTCAGAAGACATAGCCTTACATTTGACCTCTGTTTTTGAAGCTCAGCAAATGTGAAAAGATGGATACAAAATTTAAATGCATCTTAATTTATTGCTTGGACTTTCGTGACTCACTAAAAATCGGCTGGAGACTCACCAGTGGGTTGTGACCGACAGTTTGGGAAACACTGATCTAAATCGTTTGAAATGAAAAGAGGAGAGTACAAGACAGAGAGGGGTGTATATAAACATGTTTCTGTGCATAAAACACCCATTGGGCTAAAAAGGGTTCAGTCCAACCCCATGTGCCATAGACCCATTTTCTGCAGGCTCAGAAGACAGACATGAAACACACAAAAGGTGATAGGAGGAATGCTTGCTATTTGTCTAACCACTCACAATGGCTCGGGGTAGCATCCCAACCCATTGTTCTTTTGCTCACCATGCCACCTCAGTTTGGACCCATCTATAGGGTGAAACAGGACCAGGGTTTCTTGTGCCCTAGTTCAGGGAGGACCTAGCCTGGCAGTTCAGGCTGGACTATTCCCATGAGAAGCAGGGTCAAGATTGACTTGCATAAGGCTGGGTCCAAACTGAGGTGGCATGGTGACCAAAAGAAGGATGGGTTGGGATGCTTCGCAGAGCGATTGCACATGGTCAGACAAATTGCAAGCATTCCTTGCATCACCTTTTGTGTGTTTCATGTACCACTCTAAGTGGCATGGGTTTGCCCAAAAATAGGTCCCATGCTCATTTTGACACTGGAACCAAGCTGTACCCGGCTGATGACCCCATAACTAGAGCAAAACTGGTCCTTGGTTGCTTGTGTTCCAGCTCATGGAGGAGATGGCCGGGGCATTCTGGCTGGACTGTTCTCATGAGGAACAGGATCAAGACTGATTTGCATATGGCTGGGTCCAAACTGAGGTGGCCTGGTGAACAAAAGAACGATGGGTTGGGATGCCACCCAAGCGATTGCTAGTGGTTAGACAAATTGCAAGTATTCCTCCCATCACCTCTTGTGTGAAATACAGCTCATTAGCAAGGAAAACATTGTAGAGCAATCAAAGTTGGCAACCTGTGAAGAAACTGCACAGTTTTTAAAAGGCCCAGATTCCACCTATTTCTGATAGGCCAAGGAAGCCATCGTTTTGAGCAGTGTGTTGAGCCCCAAGTCACTCTCATGTTTGCGATGGTAGGCGAGCACTAGCTTGGTGATCCTAGTTGTAGCTCTACTGGCACCCAGCAAATGCGAAGGGCGTGATAGGTTGCTGAACTAACAGCCCAAGAATAAACAAGGCTGCTAAATGTTACCCTTATGTCATTATCCCTCCAAGTGGGTGAAGTATTTTTCCTTAACCCCAGAGAGCCTTACTCTTTTGATATTACTTTAAGAGGCATCCTTCTGCATGTCTAGACTTTCCTTGCAGACAACTTCCATTTTATTAGTAGTGAATGACATTTCACAGTTAAAAAGACAATGTGTTGAAAGGAGACTTACCTTGCTTCCACTGTTGCAGCTAGTATAGCAGCATTGCACAGATTTGGTAGTTCTCTTAGTTCAACTCTTCTGTGATCTTTTGGAATTATGTCCCTGTCCAATTTGCATGACATCATCAGATCGGTCTTCCAAGAGGAGAGATGCTTGATACCTGCGCTGATCAAGCACATCATCTCCTCTGATCCCACATGACCAAGCCCTATGTAAGAAATTGGAATACTGGTTGACTGGGGTGTGAGCCCTGATCAAGCAGCAGCCACAGTCCTAGTCAGGGTAAGGTACAGGCAAACCCTAAATTAACCTGTGCTCACCCTCTAGTAGCTTGGCACAGAGCAGTCAGGCTTAACTTAGAGGCGATGCGTAAAATATTTGTGTAACACTTCAAACAGTAAAACAGGGAAAACACCACACTAAATTATTCCACACTAGGTTACAAAAATAGCTCTGATTTTAATAAATGAAACAAGACCAAAACAACAAAAATCCAATAAGTAGAACGTAAGTTTTTTTTTTTTTGCAGATTTATATAGCGTGAACTCGACTCGATGGTATCGGGGCGCTTTATTTGAGTACCAGTTACGTAACACAAGGACACATTCATTTTGGCAGGCACAGAAAGATTATGTGATTTGCTCAGAATCACAAAATGCTGAGTTGATGCCGAGGTTTGAACCTGGTTCCGCAGCTCCAAAGTCGGCAGCTCTGGCCATCAAGCCACAGCTTCTCTCCTAAGTTATTGAAGTTTAAAGTTTATAGCAAGATATAGCACCACAAAGCATTATTGGGGATACCTGGTCGCGCCGGACCGGGATAAAGTCACAAGTTCAGGCAGACTGTGATGGAGTGCAATCCAGCTACAGGGATCCAGTTAGGCCCGCTGAACAGAGTACCCTTACATGCTGGTTGCGGAACATTGTGTGGATCCGCGCTGAAGATGTGTCGCGCAGCCTAGACTGTTCATCAGCTCCGAGATGTAGCGAGGCTACGGTGCAAGGTTCTGTTGCATTGACGTTGAGGATCCTGTCGACAGGGCTTACGATGCGAAGTCCTGCGTCGGGAATGCGACGCAAAGGTGAGGCGAAGCGTCACTTCCATTAAGCGGTGAAGCTTCGATGCAGATTTCCGGCGTTGTTGCAGAGGCTCCTGTCGATGAGAGATGCGAGGAGCTGCGCCAGAGAAAGCATCGTGCTGTGGCGGTTTCGAAGGTGATGTGTCCATCCCAAGTTGCGGGTTGCAGCGGCGATGGAAGTCTTTTGCAACGGTTTCAATCCATGTAGCAGCAGAGATGCATCAGTTCTGCTCGGGGATGCGATGTTTTAGCAGAGAAGATGCTTTGGTTCTGCTGGCAAACACCTTAGGCCCACTTCCAAGAGTCCAGGGGGTGGCACCACTTGGCAGGGTACGCTCACAGATGGCAGAGTCCAGGTGCATAGGTTGGGAGCCTGTCATGTCCCTGAGGCTTCAGATCAGGAGGCTGGCCAACTAGCTCTTGGAGTCACTCTGGGTTCTGTAGTCAAGAGATGCAGGCCAAGTCCTTCTCACCCAGGCAAGAGGGCAGCGGGCAGAATTTCAGAAGAGCAAAGCAGAAGTCAAGCAGCGTGCAGTCCAGCAGAGGGGCAGTCCTTCAGCAGTCCTTCTTACTGACAGAGTATCCACAGGTCCAGAAGTGTACCTAAGTGGTGGTGTCTGAGGCCCAGTACTTATACCCAGTGATGCCTTTGAAGTGGGGGAGACATGCCTTTGGAATGCATAGATGTCATGCCTTCCTGCCCTGGCTCCAGACGCACTACAGTGGAGAGTATGCAGCCCTTTTTGTGTGGACAGGACACAGCCTATTCAGGTATGAGGCTGTGCCCAGTTCCTCCCTCCCATCCTGCCAGAGATGGCCCATTGAGGCACACCTAGGCTTCCGTTGTATGTGGCTGTGTAGGAGGAATACACAAAGCACAAATGCCAACTACACCTAGTCATGTGATCAAAGACAGGCTACAGGCAAAATGGCTAAAGCAAGAAAATGCCAACTTTCTGGATGTAGCATTTTCAGAATTGCAATTTAAAGTCTGACTTCACCATAAGTTTGGACTGTAAATTGTGAGTCCAGAGACAACAGACTCGAAGGGTTTATCTCTCTTCTCAATTGGAAATTACACTTCTAAAAATGTAAGATGGTAATCCCAATGTTATCCTATTGGAGAGATAAGCCTTGCAGTAGTGAAAAATGAATTTGAGAGTTTTTCACTACCAGGACATGTAAAACTTGAAAGTACATGTCCTGCCTATTAAATACATTGCACCCTGCCCTCTGACATTGTCCAGGGCCTACCTTAGGGGTGACTTATATGTATATAAAAGGAAGGTTTGCACCTGGCAAAACGTGTATTTTGCCATGTCGACTTGGCAGTGTAAACTGCACATAAAGGCTCTGCTATGGTAGGCCTGAGGCATGGTTAAAGGGCTACTTAAGTGGGTGGCACAAGCAGTGATGTAGGCCCACTAGTATCATTTAATGTACATGCCCTGGGTACATGTATTACCACTTTACTAGGGACTTATAAGTGAATTAATTAGGCAAATTGGGGATGAACCAATATTACAATGTTTAGGGGCGAGAGCACAAATACTTTAGCACTGGTTAGCAGTGGTAAAGTGTGCAGAGTCCTAATACCAGGACAAACGAGGTCAGAAATGTTGAAAAGGAAGGCTAACATTTGGTGCGAAGACCGCCTTAAGGCTGTCAGGTCTAACACCCTCACCTGAAATTGTGGGCTTAAGCAATGTATATTGTGGTTGCTCTAGGCCTTTTTATATAACACATTCTTTCACCTTGTAGAACCCCGTGCCAACTTAACCTTCCTTTTAAGGGTGTTCAGCCAAGATGTCCATAAAAAGGGCCTGAGTATCCAGGTTACAAGTGGAGAGGTTACGGGTGTCTTACCTCTATTAGAGTAAGGTAAGGTCTAGGGCTAGACCCACTGTCCTCTTTCCTCCTCAACACATCCTTCCACAAACCAAACTCCTGCCTTCCCTCTCTCTTGTGTTTTAACATAAGTATGTTCCTTCTACAAAATAACTTCTATGACCTTGACTCTTCTGGCTCCTTAATGCCTTTCACAGGATGAGAATAGGCTATCAGCACTTCTGGTGGACCTCACTGCCCATTTTGAATGGCTCACTGTATAATATATATTTTTGTGGTTTGCACCCTGCCACACATTCTATATGCTCCTAGGAGTCCATCTTGGTGCACTCCTCTGAACATATAGCATAGATCATTGCTCGGTGCTGCTACTGATATTTCAGGGTATGTAGCATCGGTTATTGTAAAATGACTACTCTGTGTCATGCCTAGATAGACTCCAAATTTGACATACGTTTGCACTTCCTAAGGACAGCAATTTTAATCTCTGGGAAGCTTCCGTGGCCGAAGTTCTATGCGATTTGAACTGTAAACGCAGACCACTGCTACTCAAAGTTGACAGGTATTGGCATAAGCGACTGCATTTACCCTCACATTTTCCTCCTAAACCCAGATATGTAGGCACAGCTAAACAATTGTTTATGACATGGTTCCAGTAATCTCTGCCACATATAGACAACATCAAAACCCTTCCCGCAAAGTTAACACTATCCTCACACACTGGTATCCATCCATACTGTGGTATTCAATGTCTAAGAGTCCTCACACGTTGTTTTGAATTCATGCTTAGGCACAGCAACAAAACACAATAAAAGCTCAACTCTGGCACTGATGCATGGCATCAAAACACTACCCGAATCAGCTACAATGACAACCATATACTTTTCCATTCATACAACTCCTACGAAGTGGCATCCTAAATGTCCAGAAATGCACTTCGCTGCATTGCAAGCGGTAGGCAGACCTTTATAAATGCAACTACAGTGCAATACAATACATCTGTACCTGAAAGCACTGTAGTGCCAAATTAATGGTAATACAACACTATACAAATGTATCTTAACATATCATCAAGTAGATACCTAAAATCGGACATATTCACCCAATATGTCAATTTCCCTGCCTCCTCTAACGTTGTAGACTCTATTTAGTCTCCACCTCTGTTTTTACTTCTGATACAGTGAAGTAATCATTGTGTTATATATTGTGCTAAAGATCAATACCATATTATCTGATAAACTGTAAATCAATGTTCTTTAGAGGGTAGGCTAGGCTGGAGCGAGTTTATGATTATTCAAATAGGGTGAGCAGGATATAGACAGGGCCTTACAATATAAAACTTATATAATATTGCATTCAGCAAAACACAAAGTAGTATGTACATGCACACCAGACTTTGAAAGCACTATGGGACAATACAAATGGTGGAACTGCACTATGCAAATGTTGTTAATATACTTAACATCTCACGATAAAAGACAGGCGGGCCTCATTTATTGTGCAAGGTCCAGTTAGGTTTTCAAACCTGTCCCAGAATGCCAGAGTTGGGTGTATTTTGTTTATACACTGTGGAGCTGCTGATAATATATTTTGGAAGCAAATAAACCCACCTTAATGTGTGGGAGTCAAATAACTATGCAAGTGTTTCTCTAGGAGAGACTTTGACGTTAATTAGGAATAAGAAAACACCATACCACATAGAAACAGATCCTATGAACCTCACAAACACAGTTCCCAGAATATTCACAGCAGAACTGTAATTGTGATCAGTGTTGGCATTTATTTTGGAATTTATGCCCATATCATCATATCATAGAAGAATTACTGATTATAGTGCAGTGATCCTTTGATGGCATTTAGTAACTGTAGCATTGTCTGGAAACAATGACATTTATATTGTTATCTCATTATGTATGCCAAAAAATGTACTGATGGTGGGGAAAACCTTCTTCTACATATTCATTTTAATTTTCATGACACTGCAAAAATAGTGCCATTACCTACTGTTAGTTCCTCTAATAGGAACATTTCAGTGGAGATGTTCATCCCATATATTGATTTATTGACACCACAACATCAGGTCCTAAGTTCTGCGTATGGAGACATGCCCACGTTTGTGTGATTTCAAACATGCGTATGTCGCAATGTCCAAGTGGGCAGACTGAAAGCATACCCTTATTGAGCAATAGGCAGGAGCGCCTTTTCGGACTTGCAATGATAAATACTGCTTGAGTGCATTATCCAGCCATAGAAGGAATTGTAGGTGAATAGGCAAAAAGAGTTGTTTCCTTGAAATAACTTTGAGAAAACTGGTGCTAATGTTCTTTGTGTAGAAATCTGCAAAAGCTGCATTTTAGTTGCGATTGCACTCAAACCCCTTTCTAAAATCGCTGTCAGTAGCCTATAAAATATCGAATTCATAAAAAGCTGTTTGAAACTAATCCTATGAGGTCTGCCAATGTGTTTAAAATGCACAATTTGTAATGGCATTCTGTTAGAAATGGGGGTGTCTAGTTGGCAGAGGTAGGTACCTTTGTCCAAATAGGGACCATTGCTTCTAGTCAATCAATCAATCAATCAAGCATTTGTATAGCGCGCTACTCACCCGGAGGGTCTCAAGGCGCTTGGGGGGGGGTCCGCTACTGTTCGAACAGCCAGGTCTTGAGTTGCTTCCTGAAGGAGAGGTGGTCTTGGGTAAGGCGGAGGTGGATGGGTAGGGAGTTCCACGTCTTGGCAGCCAGGTAGGAGAAGGATCTTCCTCCCGTTGTGGCTCTTCGGATGCGGGGGACGGCGGCGAGGCGTGGTTGGTCGATCGTAGCTGGTGGGTGGGAGTGTAGAAGGTCAGACGGTCGTTGAGGTATCTGGGGCCTTGGTTGTGGAGAGCTTTGTGTGCGTGGGTGAGGAGTCAGAACGTGATTCTCTTGCTGACGGGGAGCCAGTGCAGGTCTCTCAGGTGTCCGGCGATGTGGCTGTGTCGGGGGATGTCCAGGATGAGTCGAGCTGAGGCGTTCTGGATGCGTTGGAGTCTTTTTTGAAGTTTGGCTGTGGTTCCGGCGTAGAGGAGTTGCCGTAGTCCAGTCGGCTGGTGACGAGGGCCTGGGTGACCGTCTTCCTGGTTTCGGTGGGGATCCACCGGAAGATCTTTGCGCAGCATGCGTAGGATGTTGAAGCAAGACGAGGAGACGGCGTTGACTTGTCGGGTCATTGAGAGGGAGGAGTCCAGGATGAAGCCCAGGTTGCGTGCGTGGTCCGTTGGTTTGGGTGCGTTGCCCAGGGCAGGGGGCCACCAGGAGTCGTCCCAGGCGGAGGGTGATGATCCTAGGATGAGGACTTCCGTCTTATCTGAGTTCAGTTTCAGGCGGCTGTTCCTCATCCACTCGGCTACGTCCTTCATCCCTTCATGTAGGTTGGTTCTGGCGGTTGTGGGGTCGTTGGTGAGGGAGAGGATCAGCTGGGTGTCGTCGGCGTAGGAGATGATGTTGAGGTTGTGTTGGCGTGCGATGGCTGCGAGGGGGCTCATGTAGACGTTGAAGAGGGTGGGGCTGAGTGATGATCCTTGTGGTACGCCGCAGCTGACTTCGGTGGCCTCGGAACTGAACGGGGGAGGCGGACTCTCTGGGTTCTTCCGGCGAGGAAGGAGATGATCCACTCCAGTGCCTTCTCTTGGATTCCGACGTTGTTCAGGCGTTGCACTAGGGTGCGGTGGCAGACTGTGTCGAACGCTGCGGAGAGGTCCAGGAGGATGAGGGCCGCTGTTTCCCCGTTGTCGAGCAGGGCTCGGATGTCGAGGGGCGCAGAAGGGAAAATGGGGAGAGAAAAGCAGACACAAATACGGGCACAATGCAAATGGGGCAGCGAGGGGTACAGAAGGGAAAATGGGGAGAGAAAAGCAGACACAAATACGGGCACAATGCAAATGGGGCAGCGAGGGGCACAGAAGGGAAAATGGGGAGAGAAAAGCAGACACAAATACGGGCACAATGCAAATGGGGCAGCGAGGGGTACAGAAGGAAAAGGGGAGACAAGCAAGAAATGCGGGCACCGAGGCCACAAGCGGAACGGCGATCTTACCAGCAGCGGCAGCGGGCGCCAACACAGGCGGAGCTGTGTGGTGGGGGAGCGACCTACCTGGTATTTTAGGGGATACACTCCTAAAATAACCCCTGCTCACCCACTTGGTAGCTTGGCACGAGCAGGCAGGCTTATCTCAGAGGCAGTGTGTAAAGCATTTGTGAACACATACAGTAATACAGTGAAAACACTACAAATGATAGATAGATAGATAGATAGATAGATAGATAGATAATTCTTTATTGTATAGTTAATTAAAACCAGCACAATATTCCGATATATAAAATACAATATGCATTTGTTAATATCTCAATTTCATTCACATAGGGGATAAAACGTTGATATTAAAAAATAAATCGTCTGTGTTTATATTCAATACTTTAAAATCAAGTTCATTATTACTATTTACCATGTTATGGCTGTAAAAAGATAGAAGAAGTCCAAGCCAACATTTTGACAAATATCACTGTGACGCTAATTTCTCGTAACAAATTAAGAATTTTATCAATTGACAAATTAATTGTGGGTCCTTTGAGTCCAAACTTTGTAATATAGCCGATCTGCAAGTACGGGTGCCATTTTCATTAAAATATCTCCTCAAAAGATGGCGATAATGGAAACCTAATACTGGGCAGATACATATTAAATGTATGAAATCCTGTGTTGGTGACCCACATAGGCTGCATGCTTTACAGCCGTTGAACTCCCAGCTAGGACGGTCGGCGTTGGAGGGCAGCTTTCCCATACGCAGTTGTAAAAACTTTGTTTTTAAATAAGAGGGGAAGGCAAGGCCCAGATAAGCCGCTGGCTCTGGTTTAGTGTAAGAATGTAAGACCATCCATGCATGTGTTTGTCGGCTTAACGTCGCTTTGTCGTCTAGTAGCGAGTGCATTTTTACTGCCTTTTTCATAATTAGTTGGAATGAAGCCAAAGGTAATTTTCTCTGCCAGAGGTCAGCCGTCCTTGTTATTTGTAATGAAGCGTCTAAATACTTTGCGTATTGAGACTTTGGGTCATTTTGCAGGGCATCCCAGAGTGCTTTATTGATTTCAAGTCCACGATTCAACCAGATTTTATACCAAATTTTGATTGCCTCGTACCTTCTGTACAGTTGCTGTTCCTGCAGGCCGAACTCCAGACGTACCTGAGCTGGTGATGCGTCACGTGGCAGACAGAATACTCTTTTGTACACTCGCGTTTGGATTTTATCCAGAATTACTGCGTTGTTTCCGTTGTGGACCACACTTCCATATGCGATGGTTGGAAGCAATTTTGCTTTAATCACTGCCATTAGTGGGGTAAACAATGGGCCTTTTATATTTTTCACTAAACTACAAAATGCAAAAAGTAATGCGTTGCCCTTTTTTTGTATGGCCTCGTGCTGCTTTGTAAAGGAGAACCTTCCATCCAGATATATCCCGAGATATTTATAGCTGTTAACCACTTCTAACCTTGCGTTGTTAATTATAAATGACTTTTGTGTACGTAATCTGTGAGTTATAATCATGACCTTTGTTTTTGTTGTGTTTATTTCCATCAAATTTATTTTGGCGAAGTCAGCTAACTCATGGATAGATCTTTGCAGGCCAATTCTCGTGTGGCTTAAGAGGACCACATCATCCGCGTAGGACAGGTGCGTCACTGGTAATATACCCAGACGTGGTGGATGTGAATTGACCCCATCTAGCCTTGGTGATAGATCGGCCATAAATAGATTGAACAAGTGTGGGGCCAGTACACATCTTTGCTTTAGACCCTCATTGGTATGGATCTTCCTAGTAAGCCTCAGGCCATCTGCGATTTTGACCTGCATCCAGGTATCCATATAAAGATCCATCATTGGTGTCAAAATTGGATCCGGTAGACCCTGCTGCTTCAATTTGGCCCACAACGTGCGTCTACTGACCCGGTCAAACGCCGCCTTAAAGTCCACGAAACATAGATACAGATCTTGTCGTTGTCGTAGACTTTTGTCGGCGATTAGCCCTAATACTAGGGCGTTTGTAATTGTACCTGTGCCTCGACGGAAGCCCGACTGATTGAGGGGTATTTTTTTATTCGCATCGGACCAACTTATCAGGTCTGCTAAAATCAAGGATGCATAGTATTTAGCCTCTGCATCTATTAACGCAATCAGACGGTAATTGGCGGGATCTGTGCGCTCTCCTCCTTTGTATATTGGATTCATTATTGCTCCTCGCCAGCTCTCCGGGATGCGACTATTTAAGCCTATCAGCCGGAACAGGGTGAACATCTTACTAGCCCAATAAGTAGGATCTTGTTTGTATATTGCTTGTGGTACGCCTATTAGGACCCGGTGCTCCATCAAGACGACTTTTTGTTATAACTTTTAAAATTTCTGCTTCAGGATAAAGAGTGTATGGCTGTGGCATTGAAGTTTTTCGTTCCCCCTTTATGTTGGTTACAATGCGGTTTGGCCCACCTGTATTTATTAATGTGAATGTGGTGGTTAGATGTTGTACCCAGGCAAGCTCGGTGATACAGGTTATGTTTATGACTTTTGGTGTCCTATTCAAGGAATTTACTTGCTCCCAGAAGGATCTAGCATCTGATTTCTTTGCGTTATGTAATAGCTTTGTCCAGAAGTTATTATATTGAGTTTTTTGTCAATCCAAAGTTGTTTTTTGTATTTTTTCTTAAGTTGACGTACTTGATCCCATGTTATTGAGGAAGAACTTTGGTGATGTACCCTCCGAAGTGCCTTTCTCAGTTGTTTCCTTATGGTACGTGCAGCTTGACTAAGGTGACTTACGTGATTTGTCCACTTTTTGTTTAACTGTTTTGTGGATACCCCTACTAAAGGTAGACTTGCCAGAAAAGTGATCCATATTTCAATTGTCAAGTTGTTTTGCGACTCGAGGGCCAGCATTAGTTCTTTTGCCTTTAAAGCGATGTGCGGGAGTGTGTCATTTGTCCATCGCAGGCGTTTCAGGTTTATTGTCGATAATGACCCCTCCACTACCGGTGCCTTGATGTGTCTTTGAAATATCAATTTAAGCTCAATATGCTGGGCTGAGTGATCACTATCGATGGTACATTTGATCTGAAAACTTTCTATTTGCCCCAAAAGCGGAAGAGTTACTATTGTATAGTCCAGAATTGAGCTCGAATGAGGGCCATTATACGTACATACGGCCGGTCTATCTTGTTTTATTCTCCCGTTTAATGTACGCATCCCTAGATGTTCCAGTTCCATTATAAGTTGCCGCCCTATGTTGTCCTTACGTTTTGGCTTGGGATAAGATTGAGTTTGTACTGCCCAAATTGCATTTGCTGCCATGATGTTGTCTTCTTCTTCTGGTGTGTGTAACAAATTTGAATTAAAGTCTCCAGTTAAAATGATTTCCCAAGTTGGTTGTTCAAAACGAAATTCGGCAATAGTGGCGATAAGTTTTTTGAATACATCCTTTTTGATCTTTTGACTTGGATGTCCGTAGATGTTGATTAGGATGATTGTACTAACCCCCAATTGAGAGCCCAGCTCCAATTTTATTATTTGCATGGCTGATGTAGTAGTTGCCAGTTGAGCTGAGGACACCTTTAGTTCGGTTGAAATATAAACTGCGAGGCCGCCTTTGGGTCTTCCATATTGCCGCGTTCGTGTTGTGTTTACATAGTGAAGAATCCTGCCTGGAACCTCTACTGGAGCTGTCAACCATGTTTCTTGCAGTACTACGATTTTGTAATTATTCCAGTTATCAGAAGCTCCTTTTACCTGTAAGATATCCTTTGCTCCTGCTATATTCCAAGACAGAATTTTGATTGAAGGATACTTCGATGTGCGAGGAATGATGGCGGTTCATTCTCCTTTTGACCTGAAAAATGGGAATTTTGATATGATGTTTTTGCGACCTGTGTTGCTGTATCTTTGCACCATCTGCACCTTTAGCACCTCGCAAGACCGAAGGAACTATGCTTGCTGTTGGGTTATTATTTAAAAATGTAATAGACGGTAGAAAGGGTGACGGATAGCGTTTTACCGATGGAGTAGAGAGTGATATACCCCAATCTTCGAATTTTGTAGCCTCCTTTAAGATATCTGACGCTATTTCTTCCGTCTTCCAGGTTGCTAAAGTATTTTCCTTTCCTCCATTTTTATCTGAATTTATAAATTCTATTGTCAGTAAATCTGTGGTTACTAAATGTTTTAATGTTGGAATGACTGCCATGAGACGCATGATGTTCCCTCTGTTTAAATAATCTTGTGGTCCTTGTGAAGAGTAATGTGGCGTGAAAAGGAGTTTATTGTTTAAATTTGGTTTTGGCTCCTTCTTTTGAGGGTGAGATGTTAATAGGTGCCTTGGGTATTGGTGTCTTACCAGTTCCTCTGGTTCATTTGTGTTATCACAGTGAGTTTTTATACTAATCAGTAACTGAGCACTCTTGGGGCTTCCTAATTGTTGCCCTGTCCTTGAGATAACTTGCCTATCTACTCCGTTGTCCCTGTTGTAGGCTTGTGAAATGGAACCTGGGCTCCTATGTAGGAGGCCATTTTCTTGTGAGTTTGGAGTTGCTCTCTTCTGAAAGTTTGCTGTTCCTTTGAGTTTTTTTATTTTGTTTGTCATGTCCTCTGAGCGTCTCTGTCTACTCATACCCTGTTTAGACTCTTCTTTGCTTTTTGTGATTGCAGATGGACCACCAGACTCGAAACTTAGATTTATTGATGCTGGACTATTTAATGCTGGGAATCCCCTTTGCAGTAGGATTGATGGATGAATTGTGACTAACTGATCCGGGCAGCTTGCCTCATCTTCCTCCTTAGATTCTTGGTGCTGCCCTATGGGTTTTAACGACCCCTGTTTGCCATTGTTAAAGTTGAAAATTGGATAGATGTCCTGTACTTGTATCCTTGATGTTTTGTTCTCATGCTGACAATTTCTTGCTTTCCTGGCTCGTTTTTTTTTTCTTTTTGTTAAAACTGGAGGAAGGTTGTTTATTTGGTTCACCTGATTCGTTCGCTCCTGAGTCACTTGAGTTCGCAAGGCATCATTGTTCATATATGATGCGGAAAAATCCACAATGGATGGATCATCACTTGATTCACCAGGTTTTGACTTATTTCCCGTTGGTTAAAGAGTTGTCTGTTGGATATCAGGTAAGACCATCGTTTCAAGTCTTCGTTCCCCGCTTGGTCGCTCTTTACCATTTACTTTGTTTATGTCGGGTGAGTGATTTGTCCTCTTACATTCTTGAAGAATACTTGTTAATACTGTTGGTAGGTCCCTTAGTTTGTCCAGAATTGGGCAACAAGCACATTTTGAAGCTTACACCTGCGTGGCTTTTAAGTATTTATTGATTACTGGTAATTGGACCATCATCGAGTCAAGTTTAATGTTTATCCCAGAGATGTATTCAGCAATTATGTGCATTAAATTAATTTGAATGTCAAGTTTGTCTGATTGCATGTTAAGAGTACTGATTGTGGTATGCAGCGCTTTGATTAGTGAAGCATGAAGATTTGGTAGAGATTCCAGGTTGTTTTCTGGTTGCTGATCCTTTAAGTGTTCGATGATGGTGTTCTGTTCCGGGTGGTTCCGCTTCACGACATTACGGGAAGAGAGACCCGAACTGATTTTATCTGCTACATTATCCATACTGGTCCTACGTTCAGTATCATACAGTGAAAACACTACAAATGGATACTACACCAGTTTAGAAAAATAGTAAATCTTTATCTAAACCAACAAGACCAAATACGATAAAAATCCAACATACAATACTCTTGAAAAATAGTACTTGTGCAAAATAACCTTTAAATGGCAGGAAAATAAATAAAACACAGTTCCTCCGACTCAGTAGCTCCTCCTGGGGCTACCGCGATACTGAATACGACAGAGTCTAACAATTCCAGCCGACCGCGTCGATACGTGCCAGCTAAAGCATCGACAGACTTGGAGACAGTATCTTTCTCATTGCGACCAACACGTCGGTGCGAGTCGACCGGGGCAAACGTTGCGGTCACGCTGTGAAACGGAGCATTGCAGCGGGCGGTGTCCTCACAATTCGGTGCAGGCAGCGGCTCGTTGACAGTCGGTGAGACCAGGGCTTGCTTGGAAGGGTGAGACAGTGCTCGCTGCGGTGCTGGCAGGTCAGGGTGCGGCGACGGAGCCGGTTGATGTTCGGGTCAGGCAGCGACGGAGTCGGTGACGTCCTTGCACTGTGTAGCGAAGCATTGCGGAGTGCGGTGCCCACAGGACGCGGAGCAAGCAGTGGCTCGTTGACGGAGTCGGTGAGACCAGGATTGAGTTGCGAGGCGTTGCGAGGCATTGCGAGGTGTTGCTCGCGGTGGTGCTTTCAGGACACGGAATCCTGCGACGGACTCGATGACAGAGTCGGTTACCCTTTTCTTCTGCGGAGACGATCAGAGACGGTGCCCACAGACACGGTGAGGTCTTTGCTGTTCCTGAGACCTCTAGAACAGGGGGCAAGCTCGGTTCACCTCTAGAACAGGGGGCAAGCTCGGTTCAAGCCCTTGGAGATCTTTTCCTCAAGCAGGGGACAAAGCAAGCAGCAAAGTCCTTTTCTCCTTTCCTTGGCAGCAAGTAGCCACTGCAGGCCAACTCCAGACAGCAAACAGCACAGGGCCAGTATTCCTCCTCATCTTCTCCGGCTCTTCTCCTTGGCAAAGGTTCCTCTTGATTTCCCAGAAGTGATCTAAAGTTCAGGGTTCTGGGCCCCACTTTTTATAGCACACAATCCTGTGTTCTCTGGTGGCATAGAAGCCCTGTGCCCAGTTCAAACCAGTACTGTCCTCTCTGGTGCAGCTTCCTGGCATGAATTGGAGACAGCATTGTGGAAGGAAGACCAGGCCCATTCAGGTGAAAGAAATCTCCTCCCCCTACTCTAAATGCAGCCCAGGTCTATTCAGCCCAGCCCTGACTCATCAGACTCTCTGGAGCCACGGCACCTCCCCAGCCCCTGACACTTCAAAACCAGACAGGCAATCCACATCCTAGCAGAGACATACTGGATGGCTAAGCAAGAAAATACCTACTTTCTAAAAGTGGTATTTTCAAACACAGAATGTAAAAATCACCCTCACTAAAAGATGCATTTTAACATTCTGAGTCCAGGCATACTGAACTTCATTTTTCTACCTGGTCCCCAGGCGTAGTTATGCTTATAAGATGTTATAGGCAACCTCCCCATTCTACCCTATGGGAACAGGTAGCCTTGCAATAGTGAAAAACGAATTTGGTAGTATTTCACTATCAGGACATGCCACAGACACCAGGGCATGTCCTACCTTTCACATACACTACACCCTGCCCACAGGGGTACCTTGGGCCTACCTTAGGGGTGGCTGACATGTATGAAAAGGGAAGGTTAGGGCCTGGCAAGTGGGTGCACTTGCCAAGTCGACATGGCAGTACCAGACTGCCCATAGGCTCTGCAATGGCAGGCCTGAGTTACATTTACAGGCTGCTTATGTGGGTGGCACAACCAGTGCAGCAAGCCCACTAGCAGCATTTGATTTACCAGCCCCGGGCACACACAGTGCACTGTACTAGGGACTGAGTAGTAAAACAAATAGCCAATCATGGAAACACCAATCCATAACAGTAATTTACGGGGAGAGCATAGGCACTTTAGCACTAAATAGCAGTGGTAAAGTGCCCAGAGTCATAAAACCAACAAAAACAGGTCAGAAACAGGAGGCCAAAAAGCAAAAAGACTGGGGATAAACCAGCTGAAAAAGCCAGGTCTAACACATTCTCTCATACCGGCCCTGTGTATATCTCTGGCCTCACTGTACACCCCCCCAATTTCTTAGAGTGCCCTAAAGTTCAGGCCTAGCTGCACCCCTTAAAAGAGGCATGAGTTGGAGGAGGTGCCTGGAGCTGGTGAAAGCGATGGAGGGGTTTCTCACCCACGTGGAACCACCACAGTTGCCTGGGGAACAACTGAGTGAGCACACCCAGAGCTTCTGAGGAGTCTGTTCTCGTAGTGGGTTACCCCTCCGGAAGGGAAGTGGTATCTCTTTCACAGACTACACAGTTGCCCAGGGGATGCAGTTGCCAGAGGTGCCTTAACTGGTGCAGTGACACAAGCAGAAGGCCTGTGACAGGCAGTATGGAGCACTTGGTGCTCTTGAATTAGAAGCGTTACAGCAGGAGAAAAACAGATGTCATCCAAGAAGGGAATGGTGGGGGAGGGGCATACGGGAGGCGATTCGCCAAAAGGGCAGAGTTAGGGAAGTGACATCACATACCCTTCAACCTTAATGACATCACATGAAGCGACATCATATGTCCCTTGACCCTAATTTTTCCAAGAAGACATTTCACATGACCCGAACACCACACTCAAGCTCTCTTACACTCCCTTACACTCATTCTTTCCCACTCACTTGCATTCGCTCTTAATCTCATTCATACTCACTCATACATACTGACACTGAGGCCCAGGTTTACTAATGTTCTACACACCTGTGACGTAAACCTGGCGGCAAGTGCTGATTTGCGATGGATAGTATCCCACATTTTCGCAAAATTGCCCTATGCACTGCTTTGCGTTATTGTGCATCAAGTGGGCATTCTATGGGTGGAGCCTGGGTGTTCCAATGCAACCACCCTTGGGTTTTAACATGAATCCCTATTGACAAACATTGTGAGAGAGGAATTTGTGGCTAAATCTTAGGACTCCTCGAGGTGTAACAAGGAGAAATGTTTTCATTTCGTCTCATTTTCCTGGCTTTGCATGTGTGCTGCATTGTACAGCACACATACAAAGTGGAAAAAGCCTTAAAGCATATTTTTTGTACTGGAAGGGAGCCCTCCCCAGTACAAAGCATATGCTTCAGAGAATGTACACACACTTGAACTATGGCGTAAGAGTGTGTGCATTGAGGCATGGCTGCTAAAAGTGCACCAGTGCACAGGGAGCGAAACAATGCATCATATGGATTAAGATATGGGGCATTGTTTCTCTCTTCTTTTGGCACAAGGCAGCACAGCATCTTCGGTGCAGCATTGCCTTGTGTCAAAGAATAGTACATTTGGGCCTCAATCTCACACAATCTCACTCACTTCCTGTTACTGACTCTTAATTACTTTCACTTACACACATGCTTATACATACAGACACATATGCTTACACATACACACTCTCTCTCTCTCACATAAACACCCTCACCTGCAAGAACGCACACATCATACATTTAAAAACATTTTTATTGAACACAGCTGCCACCGAAGGTCCTATTCCAGCTATGTGTGCTCCATTTTTATTACACTAATAACAGGCTCAAATTAAGGAATGCAGATGCTCCCTTGTGTTCTTGGTACTGATTTTGTCCCCTTTGAGACCAGGGGTTGCAAAGGCAGTGCCAAGGGTTGCAAAGGGCTGCAACCCCTGGCGACCCCTAAATTACATCCATGGCGGTGGGGGGAGTCTCTAGCTCTGTAGAGGTTCTGGCCTGTGGCTGGATACTGAGAATGAGAGTAAGAAAATAGGGATGTGATGAGATGCTATGGAGGGGTTACTGGGGCAAAGGAAAGAGGAACTGGTTGTTCTGGCTTTGGCCAGACGCTGTGATCATACAGTTGAAATGAAATGTTGTGAGGAGCATTCAATGTGTAGGGTTTTCATCCTGCCCGACTTCCAACCATGTCCCTCACAGTGGGGGATGGGTTTCATGCACCACGCTGGGGTGGTAACGCGTGAAAGAATTGGGGTGTGCCAGTCAGAAAAGTGCGAACTGTGTAAAGGTCGGACACAGCTCGGGTGTCTGTCTCACCCGATTGATTGAATGGACTCTTGGACCTTGTTCGTACAGTTATCTAGGCTACATGTGGAGATTGTATTATGCTGTGCTTATCGTAGAGATTTAAGTACCTGCACACAATCACTCTGGAACTTACCTGGTGAGTGTTCTGATGTACGGCTGCATCACTGTGAGGGTGAACCGATAGCTGCACAGTGTAGCAGGGTTTCCCTCCTATGACATATGGTATCATATGCAGGCGTGCAACACCCACAGAGCTAAAAGGGCTTTAGCCCCCCCCCCCGTCGTGTTTCTCAGCCTGGGCTGCTGCAGCTTGAGTTGCTGTGGGCTCGCTGGGCAGTGTCTGGAATCTTATCTCCTTCACACCTGAGTTGTCACAGGTCTTAAAAAGACAATTTACATCCCTTTGGAACTGGTTAACAAGGCGTCGATTGTTTTGGTCACTGGTTCCAGTACCCCCTGGGTACCCACTCTGCCTATTCGCTTTTCCTTACACTTGTATTTTACTTTTTACTGTCACAGTCGTAGAATGCATTTAGTGAAAAGGCATCTCACGAGTAGGGGTGCCACCTTTCCAAAAGAAAAATACCAGCCATTTGTTGTTGTTTAAAGAGTCTGCAAAGACCTCGCCGTGAAACTAAATAGGGCTGTAAATAAAATGGTTTGTTTCCATTTGTAACATGACTTTTCTGTCTTTGTTTCCTTTTGTTTAATTAAACTTCAACTGTAATTATTAGTCAAGGATCATTAATGCAGCCCTAAAACACATTTAAAAGTGCTTTCAATTTGTATTTGCTATTTGCTGTGTGCACAGATAAATGCTAAAAATACCAGCTTTAGGTGATTTTGCTTATTTTTGTACTGACTGGGACATCAAAATACCATTGGTGCCGGTAGAAATCCGATCAGCTGACAGCCTTAATCAGGAGACTGAAAGTTTGTTGCAGAATCGGCTCATTATTTATTTCCTCCACCCTCCTTCCCTGATTGATGCCATAACAGCAATAGTTTAACATATCTGAAATTTCTACGCCAGCCATCAATGCAATGCTGAGTTACTCCAGGTGTCTGGGTATACATCCTGCATTCAGACAACTCACTCCTCATTCTCATCACTCCCCTTTCGCAGCAGCAGCTGGCGCAGTTAAGTGCGGTGGGGCGGGGGAGTGTCGACAGGTGACAGAATAGGTAAAATTAAATAAATAAAACCTATTCCATCGTCTGTCGACTTCCCCGCCCCCCCCCCGCTCCAACAACCCACCGCGCTTACCTGCACCGGCCACGACTGACCCTTCACTTTCACGCTCACCCTGCACTCACAGCGATCACACTGCACTCACACTGCTCATCATGCACTCACGCCATTCACACTCCTCCTACCCTGCACTCACATCAGCACACCGCTCACACTGCATACACATGACACTCCACTCACTTGTCACTTTCACCGCTCACCCTACACTCACAACACTCACACTGCACTCACATTATTACCCTACACTCACCGTTCATCCACCTCTAACCCTGTGCTCACACGAGCACACCGTTCACCTTGCTCTCACAGCGACCATACTGCACTCATGCCCCTCGCCATGAACTCATGCTGTTCTCCCTCCATTTACTCTGCGATCACATGAACACACCACTCACCCTGCACTCACAGTGATCACGCTGCACTCACACAACTCACCATGCAATCACACTTTTCACCCTGCATTTACATGAGCACACTATTTATCCTGCACTCATGCAACAATTCACTCACCTGTCACTCTCACTGCTCACTTTGCAATCTCACTCAAACAAGCACCTCACTCACCGTGCATTCATGCATCCCACTCTGCACTTTCACCCGCACCCTATCTTGTATGTAACATTACTCACCCTTTAGTCACTCCTCTCACCCTACTCTCACTCTGTCACATCGCTCACTGTGCACTCACATAGGTACTTCTTTCACTCACGCAGCTCACCCTTCACTCACATGGACACAGCACTCATCCTGCACTCACACCATGCAAACTAGCACACCACTCACCCTAGAGTCACACCACTCACCCTGCACTTCCTCCTCTCACCCTGCCCTCACATGGACAAACCTCTCAGCCTGCATTCATACAGGCACTCTATTCATCCTGCCTGCACACAGGGACATTAGTCTGCCGGAACTCATTGTGACAACACTCACTCTGCACTAACTCCTCTCGCCATGCACTTTCCAGTCACTCTCAAAGATCACCCTTGACTCTTGCCGGTAAATCGAGAGAGGCACTCTCAAGAAACCTATGTCATCCCTTAGTCACAGAATATCTGTGCGGTGAGTGATGACATCACTTGGCACCAATCACAGAGCGCAAGTGTAATGAACCTCCAGCAGAAGAAATGGTCAGAAAGAGTTCAAGCACATTGCGAAATTTGTACGTGTGAAGAAAAACAGAAACTTGCAAGCAGAGAGGAGACTGAGAGAGACATTTCATCTGCACAAGTCGACAATGCCTGTTTTATGGGCATTTCCCTGACTATGGAATTCGGTTCTAGCTCAGTCTTTACCTATTATACCCAGTGGTTAATTTTTTAAAAAAATAAGTGCCTTGGCTCTTGTCAGGAGTCAGGTTGCACCAGCCCATTTCTCCTAACAGCACCGCCTAAAACAGACACCACTACTAACTATGAAAGCGGAGAGAGGATGTGGTGTAATGGCCAGAGCTACCGACTTCGGAGTTGGGGAACAGGGTTGAGTCTCGGCGTTGGCTCAACATCCTGTGATTCTTGGCAAATCCATTATTCTCCCCCTGCCTACCATAAATGAATGTGTCGTTAGCTGGTGCTCATGAAGAGTTCCGGTGTTGTATGATTAAGTGCTGGTGCTGAGCACCGGAAACCACCGGCTCAAATTAAGCACTGATTATACCAAAAGACCTTACTGTGTGATCGTAGGCAACTCGCATTAGCTAGTTCTATGAAGAGCAGCTTTTCTATAGATTATTTTGTGACAGCTCTGGGTTTTTCAAGGACGGATATGGCAACTACTTCTTTGATATGTGTATGTGTGTCAAGCTGATGCATCACACCACATGCGGTATTTTGTAACTTTTTAAGCAGTATGATCAGGCGCACAATTATGGCATATGGTGAATTACACGGCTTTTGGTATCGCCACGCTTACTGCACGTGGGATCATTCATGCATTGGGCCATGGCTGTTAGGACATTTCTGTTTTCCTACTACCAAAGCAGAATATGGCCTCTTAAAAGAAAAAAAATATTAATTATTTATTAAAATGTTATTTATAAAAATGCCAGGGGTATTAGAAGTGGCACCACAGTGTTTGAGCCCTTTCGTGTGCCCTTTCATAAAACACGTAACCAAAAATCGGGCTATAAAATGCACAATTTAACCACAGTTTTTCAAATGTTTTCTTGGGATTAGAACCCCTGAATTGCTCCCTGAAGAAGATGAGCTCGCTAATCACTCGCTGTTGCTTTGGGCATAATTCATATCGGTGGTGCTAATAGTGAAAGTTGGCTGCGTCATTACTGAAAGTGAGCGGCACCTGCCCTCCATGTTTTACAAACTGAGCACTACTGTCACTAATCATTCGATCTTCTATATAACCTTCGATGCAGAAGGCATATTAATGTACTGTGCAAGAGTTACACTGCCTTCCAGTGAATTACATACTGGTTGGTTCAGTTGACGGAAACACTGATCCTATATACTTATAAAAGAGGATTATCAAATAAATGCTTTGTATAAGACTTAAACCCCAATTCATACTTGAGCTTTAATGAAAATTTCTCTCATTTCTGGAGGAAGTGCTACTTTCAGAGCAGAATCCACAGGTTGAATTAACTCCAGCATACTACCCCTACAATGGAGAAAGGTTCACCTGTAACTTCTCTGTCAAATCTAGTTGGTCCTCCAGAAATCTGAGGATTTTTTATTACCACCCAACTCTAAATGAGAACCTTAGATCACACTTTTGCTACCTCTAGTCATCTAAAATCGATTGAAAGAGTGTGGTTTCTCCATTGATCCACTGAGGGTTTGAAAATTACATCAACAGCTCAAAGGAATAAGTTCTTATTGTTTTTTTCAATTATTGGTATATTGCCTCTAGCAGTGTAACACAAAAGTCTCTCATGGGGCCTCGCATGCAAAATTTGCTTTTGGTTGGAAACTCCATAAGGCACTGGATCAAGTTGAGGTTCTCTTCACTGCTAGGGCTGCAGGGCCAAATTAAACCCATTAGTTTCTTCACAAACTCAATTAGCAAGTATCATAAAGTGATTGATGGTGTGCGCAGTGCTATGCAAGTGAAGTGTGCAATGATCGCCAGAGACAGCACCATTTGTTGAAGCACATTTGTTGGGACTGTTTCTCAGCATTGGTATTAGTTAAGCTAAGAGTAGAATTTTGCTGCTTATTTCAGTCTTGACCAAATATTGCATCATAGTCAAAACATTCATTCTATTTTGACCTCTTCAATGTCCTAACTTAACCCATGTACTTTGAAAAAGTGTATTAAATGTATGCTGTTACGACAAAGGTGATAAGAATTAAATGTGGAAATAGATTCAAATGGTACAAACCAAAGAGAATTATCAGGCGTTTTCCTCTACTTCACTTTTCCTGCTGGCTTTTAACATTGAATTGGAAAATTGGATTTAGATAGTGTGACACTAAGGCAGGGACTAGTTGTGACAAATGCAGCAAACATTTAGTTTGGACTGGGCTTGACTGAGAGCAGAAACGTGTCGATATAATAAGGGTTTGCTTAGAAAAGACCATTTATGAGCATTGCTTTAAAAGATGAAAATAAGAGCACAGTAATGAAAGATTCTGAGCATAGACTTCCTCCCACACATTTTTATTTTAAGTGTCCTTCCTGAGAAGAACTCCCACAATTCATGGTTTCTCTCTGAGACCACACAAAGCAGAAGTACACGATTACACTGTCAGTGTGGTTCTTTGTTCCTCTACTTAAACAAGCATTGGCATAGCCAATAGGTCTCGCTTTTGGGACCTTATAAGTATTTAGTTATGCAGCACAATATCCTTGGTGCAACAACATTAACTGTTGCATGGTTAAACACTTATAAGGCCCCAAAGGCGAGACCTATTGGCTATGCCATGCTTTCTTTTTTTTTTTTAAAGGACAAGCAGTGCTATCAGGCTCCGGCTGCCACTTAGAGGTAGAGAGAGAGAGGTGTGTAGAGAGAGAGAGAGGTGTGTAGAGAGGTGGGTAGAGAGAGGTGTGTAGAGAGAGGGGTAGTAGAGAGAGGTGGGTAGAGAGAGGGGTAGAGAGAGGGGTAGAGAGAGGGGTAGAGAGAGGGGTAGAGAGAGAGGTGTAGAGAGAGAGGTGTAGAGAGAGGGGTGTAGAGAGAGGGGTGTAGAGAGAGAGGTAGAGAGAGGTAGAGAGAGAGGTAGAGAGAGAGGTAGAGAGAGAGAGGTAGAGAGGTAGAGAGAGAGCGGTAGAGAGAGGTAGAGAGGTAGAGAGAGAGCGGTAGAGAGAGGTAGAGAGGTAGAGAGAGAGAGGTAGAGAGAGGTAGAGAGGTAGAGAGAGAAGTAGAGAGAGAGAGAGAGAGAGAGAGAGAGGTAGAGAGGTAGAGAGAGGTAGAGAGGTAGAGAGAGAGAGGTAGAGAGAGAGGTAGAGAGAGGTAGAGAGGTAGAGAGAGGTAGAGAGAGAGAGGTAGAGAGAGAGGTAGAGAGGTAGAGAGAGGTAGAGAGAGGGAGAGAGAGGGAGAGGTAGAGAGATAGAGGAAGAGAGGTAGAGAGGTAGAGAGAGAGGTAGAGAGAGAGGTAGAGAGAGAGGTAGAGAGAGAGAGGTAGAGAGGTAGAGTGAGGTAGAGAGAGAGAGGTAGAGAGGTAGAGAGAGAGAGGTAGAGAGAGAGGGAGAGAGAGAGAGAGAGAGAGAGAGGTAGAGAGGTAGAGAGAGGTAGAGAGAGAGAGGGTGGAGGAAGAGAGGTAGAGAGAGAGAGGTAGAGAGAGGGGGTGGAGGAAGAGAGAGAGAGGTAGAGAGAGAGAGGTAGAGAGAGATAGGGTGGAGGAAGAGAGAGAGAGGGTGGAGGAAACTGCAGCCTGCTTGCTACATAGTCGCAGTTGTTTCTCAGCCAAAGAAATGCAAACAGAAGATTATTGCAGCCTAAATTGTAGCCTGGCCGTCTGCGGGATTTGCATAATGAAATGCAGAGAGGCGATCTGGCTGATGTGTTATTTCAGAGAGGGTTTAACTTTAACACAATTCAATTTCTGGAAGGCGTGTCACTCAAACCAACCCGCCATTTGCAAACAGAAACAATTGCCATGGTATTCCGGTCACGCTGCTATTCAGGGTTAAGTGGCTCTGCGTCGTGGCAAAAGATGATAGGCGCATACCCTGTTTATGTTGCAGCACAGAAATAACAGAATGGAAAGTCCAGGCAGGCCCTTCGATTCCCTCTGAATTTAAGGACAGGCAAAAGTAGGTCTGGGGAAAAGGACATTGCTATAGGCAGAGTAGAATGAAGTGGACATTTGGCTAATTGCTTTGCCATATCTTATTGTACAAACATCATGTGAAAGAGAACTTAGAATGCCTAGTGATAGACTAGTGACGTCAGTGCGCAGACGTGAACAGCAATAGCATGGTAGTTGCAGCATCCTCCTGCAAAATACACACAATCTATGATGAACAATACCGGCTTCGAACTTTGAAGCTGCTGTCTACAATCAGGGTCGGTGTTACAGCCATGGCATAATGCAGTAGTGACTGTCATCCACAGACGTTGAGAGATTGAGGGGTGACAACGAAAGAGTGCGTGAGAGACAGAAAGAGGAAACATGAGGATGAGAGATAGTCTAGAGAAAGAGAATGGGAGAAAAATCAAGGGGGTAAGAATCCAATGAGATAGAGAAAAAGATAAGCGAATCAAGCAGAGAGGCGACTAAGGGAGAATGAGCGCTAGACGGAGATGGAGAGAAGACAGTGAGAGGGGAGGAGAGAGAGGAGGGAGAAGTGGGCAGAAAAAGAAAGGGAAAAAATGGGAGTGCGGTAGAGACACATAGACCTAAGTGCGAGAGATACAGACTAAGGAAAGAGAGGATAAGTATCAGGGGGAAGGAAGAAAGGAGAAAGACAGAAAGAGGGGATAGAGGAGGTAGAGGGGAGAAGAGAGAGACAAGTGAGAAAAAGAAGTGAGAGAGATGGGAAGGAGAGAGTGAGCAAGAAACGACCAGCCGGCTGAAAGAGAGATGTGTGTGTGAGAGAGAGAAGTGAGAAAAAGAAGTGAGAGAGATGGAAAGGAGTGAGTAAGCGAGAAACAACCAGCCTGCTGAAAGAGAGATGTGCGTGTGAGGGAGAGAAGTGAGAAAAAGAAGTGCGAGAGATGGAAAGGAGTGAGTGAGCGAGCGAGAAACAACCAGCCGGCTGAAAGAGAGATATGCGTGTGAGGGAGAGAAGTGAGAAAAAAAGAGAAGTGGGAAGTGGGAAACAGTGAGAGAGCGAGAGATAAAATGTCTGCCTCACTATAGGAACCAGACTACAGAGTTTTTGTAATCCCTGCTTCGCACCTTGGTTCGGATTCCGCAACAACCTTACTGCTCTCTACAGCGCCCCGTTCGAGGTCCTTCTGCTTGAATAAACACAAGCTGCTGCCCATCGAAGCTAAAAGGTGCAATATTAACTGTAAATAAAAGCGCGCCCGAGATAATATGCCATGCTTAATGCACACAATGAGGGAGAACCCACTGGGCCAGGCAATAAGTCTTCATTCTCAAGAGCGCCCGGGACAAGGGCGCGCGCCGCATCAGCATTCATGTATTCCGCCAAAGAATAATTGTCATTCTATTTAAAGATAACTCAAGTGGACTCGGCACACAAAGCCCTTCGGAAATGGCGGCCCTGTGCGTGCGGGCCTGGCTGACAATTTAAAAATGAGTTAGGTGAGCTGCGCGCAATGAGTCGCGCAGCCATTATTTAGCATGTCAATAAAAACATTTTTGAAAACGAGTTGGGTGAGCCACGCACGAGACTTGTGGCTGCCATTATTTAGCATGTAAATAAAAAAATATGTGTTGGGTGAGTCGCGTGCAATGAGACCCGTAGCCTCCGTTATTTTGCATGATAAATAAATAAACAAGTTGGGTGAGCTGCGCAAAACGAGATGCATGGCCGCTATTAAAGCATGTAAATATGAGACCAGATTTCTTTAATTAAGACAGCGCCCGCCTTGCGAGCGTCTGTGCAGTGGGGGAGGGAGGGGGATACGGAGCCTATTTAAAAGTTATAGCGCGGCGCTCCGGTAAAACAAGCATTGCTTAAAAGCGGATGCCCATGGGAGGGGGGGCAGAGTGAATCCTATGGGTAAGAGCAGAGGCGAACCGGGATGGAAAGGGGACGATGAAATACACAGTGAGTGTGAGAGAACAAGAACAAGCATTAGGCTGGCGAGTGCGAAAAGGAAAACAAGACGCGCAGCCGCGAGACGCACTCTGTGGTGGGGGAGGGGGAGGAGCGTTGAAGCGCCCGAATGGGAGAGCAAGCGAGAGGAAAGCCAGATGGCGCCTGATCGAGCGATGCGAGGAATGCGCGTTACTGTGCGCGTAACCGCACGCTCTAGGCCACACAAAAAGCTGTGGTCGGCTTTTTAAAGCCCACTCACTAAATGTCTCGCCAGAGCAGCGCATGCGCTGGCTCAGGCGAGACCAAAAAAGAAACAAATAGCCTTCACCCTTTTAAGGGCTCCCACGGGAGCCGAAAACATACCTAAATTATTGAGGGTAGCGGGAAGGTAACCAATGATGAAGCATGCTATCGTAAGTGAGTGTCAGCCACCTTCTATTTAAAAGAAATCTTTTGAGAGGTGGCAAGAATACAACTTTTTTTTGGTTCTTTTGTCCTTATAATAATGTTGTGCCCTCTTATACCTTTTCCACTCCCTCCCTCATACCTTGTGTTATACTAAAGGTAAGTGATCCAGACATGTTGCACAAGATCCGCACAAACACTGCTGGAGTGAAGGGGTTAATGACACTATCTCTACTGTATGCTCCTGTAGATGTAAGGCATCAAAGGTCTAGTGAATTGATTTAAAACATATTTTTGAGCGTTATAAATGAAGATCCTGCTGCAGAGCACACATGACGAAATCAACTTTAGAAGATGGCTGTCATTGCATCGATATTATAAGCAAATGTTAATTGTCAGATGTGCACTTAGATTATCTTTGAGCTTGAAAGAACAGGAAATTCCAAATTCCACATATTGTATATATGTATGTTATATAGGTTGTAAAGAAACATGAAAGTCTGCATAACGCACAAAGCTCTACACAACTCAGGTCCCAAATACATGGTGAACAGAATTAAGCTATCAGGAGGTGGAAGGGATTCAAGAAGTGCTAAATCCCTCATACTAGAAACTGCCAGGGGGGGCGTGGCCAACTGCTGTGCATGGCGGACGTGGGCTGAAAGAGCTCCGGAGCCGAGCCCCGACACTTTGCCAAAGAATCATGTAAGAACGGGGGCCGCTGAAACCACAAAGCATCGCATGGTGCGGCGGAACAACTGAGGCACCTGTAATCCTGAGACGGTGGGTCCGGACACCGATTTTCGGCATACATGCGCCGAGCGGGGTCATGCGGAGCACTGGTTGGTGTTGGAAATACCGGAACGATATGAGGACAGGAAGTGACACCCGACCTGTCGGAGGTGGCAGCTGGCTGGATTAATCTGCCCACGCTGCCGGTGTATGCGCTGCTCGGAGCACAGCATGCTCCCGGCCTGGCGTTCAAACTGACTACCCGGCGAAGGAGAGACAAAATGGCAGTCGGCAGCAGATGAAGACGGCGATACACTGCGGGCCGTTGGGGAGCTGCTGGTGCTGTGCGGGGACCTTCGCCCAGGCTGGTGAGACTACGAGGAACACCCAGGGCAGATCACTGCTGGGAACATTGTCGGCCGCAGAAGGGAGGGAAGATGTGCGACAGTACTGCTCCCCACTGCGTCATAGCCTGGTGCCCCTACCGCGAAAACACGACATTAATGGAATCGCAGGGCTGAATTAGAGACTTACCGCTGGGGAAACAAACACTCACGCTGCTTAAGGAGTGCTGGATTGACCCGCTGACCGGCACCACGACGTGGAGGTACAATACATGCGGTGTCGTTGCACTGGTGCACTACATGGTGGCTGACTGGTGGTGCTGCAGCGGTAGCGAAGAGGAAAGCTGAGTGGCTGGTGACCGCGGGAATCGATGTGGTGGGGTACGTGGCGGAGACACTGTGTGGGGGCCCCTGCGATAGCGATGGAAGGGGGGCCTGTCGCCGCCTCGCTGCTACACTGCGACTAGCTGCTGTTGTTTCCTTTAAGACGCAGAGAGGTGGCCGGCAGCAATCGATACCGGGACCCGGTGCACCAGTTGGCGGCGAAAGCGAACTGTCTGTACTGTTGTCCGGTGAGCACATGCCGCCCCGCCACCGTTGTTTGGCACGAACACTCCTGGCACACGAGGGTATCTACGGGGTCCGAGTGCGGCTCCTGTATGCACAGCCATCGGGTATCTGGCGCTTCCCTGGTGTGGTGGCCTATGGTGTAATCGGGATGGCGACATCTCTGCTTGCACGAATCCAGGTGTAGTCGGGCTTGGACGAGCAGTGATACAGCTCAACTCTAGTCTACGGTGAGTGGAGAGACGGCGTGTTTCTCCACTGGTGTTTCCGAAGAGAGCTGGTGTGTGGGGTCACCGCTCCTCTACATTATGGGTCGCCCCAAGGCTAGACAACCCGACCCCCCTGCATCTGATGATACACGTACTGCAGCGTGCGAAGACCTGGCGCAGGGTTCCGATACTGATGTAGTGCCACCTACGGGGACTGAACAACACACGGATAAGCTGGACTTGATACTAAAGGAAATCAGAGACTCACGTGTGTCGATAGAAACGCAGATAGGGACGCTCTCTACTAGCCTCAATATCTTACAAGCGGACCACAAGAAACTGGCAGACAAGGTGAAGTCAAGCAAACTTGCTCTAGACGACCTGATACCGCAACAAACTATACATACTTCCCAAATGGAACAACTACAGCATCAGCTGAGGGAGCTACGAGACAGGGTGGATGATGCCGAAGGGAGATCCCGCCGAAATAATGTCCGCATACTGGGAATACCGGAAAAGAGTGAGGGGTGTGATCCCACCCAGTTTGTGGAACAGTGGCTGCGAGACCATGTGGCGAAGGAGGGCCTAACGGAACTCTATAGTGTGGAGAGGGCGCATAGGGTGCCCCCCAGGCCTCCCCTCCCGGGAGCGCCACCCAGACCGTTAATAGCACGCATCCTGAACTATAAGGACCATGATACGATCCTACGTGCTGCTAGAGAGAATGCCCCCATTCACTTCGAGAATAAAACGATCTCCCTATACCTGGATTTTACGCTAGCTGTTCAGAAGGCGAGAGCTACTTTTCAAGATGTTAAAAAGAAACTGAGAGCACACAATCTGAAATACACCTTACTTTTTCCGGCCCGCTTGAAGGTCATCTCTGGCCAAAAAACTATATTTTTTGATAATCCCGAGGACGTGGTGGACTGGCTGGAGATCACCTTCACACCTTCTGTATCCCAGAACTCGTCCTTGCCACACCAGTCTGCAAGATCCCCGTCACAACGTGAGGATGCAGTTGGCACGGAGGAGCCTCGCAGATGCGGAACTGGATCTGGTGTGAGCCCGTCTCTGGAACATATCTCGGACAGCCAGAGAGACGCTCTTCTGACGGCGGCGGCACTAGCGGAACATGATGCCCAGTCCCGAGCTGTGACTATCCGCTCCTCGGATGAGGCCACAGTTCGCTCGGACTCTGAAGCCAGTCTAACATTATTTCCATTAGTTACTCCACAGACTGCAAATGACTATTGAGATGGTATGATCGGCCCTCCGGAAATTGGTATAGTATGCAGTAATATTAGTGTGACTTGATGGTTACAATGACACTTGGGTGGCCCCGTTCTTTATGTTTATTTCATGATGATGGGGTTTGAACTGGAGTGACAAGACTAATGCAATTACATACGGGGTAATGTGTGTTAAGTCCGCGGTGGTTGCCACCCCCCCTTGGGCGACTGCACTATGGTATTGTTTATGTGGAGTCCCTGTTGAACTTTTTCTTATGGTTTGGTCCTCTGCTGTTTATTGGGGGAACCTAGTATTGGGATGTTTCTATAGTTATGCAGGCTCAGCGCTAGGTTACATGACACCAGATTGGCCTAGTATCCTCTATGTTCATAATAGATCACCGTACATAGGACCTGATGACACACCCTAGTAGATATAAGTACTGCTCTTGGAATGTAAGGGGTCTCGGCTCTGTTCACAAACGGCAACTACTGGCGCAGCTGAACAGACGGAAAGTCAATGTTGTGTTCCTCCAGGAAACCCACCTGAGCCATGATGAAGCAGTTAAATTGCACAAGAAATGGCGGGGACAACTGTTTTTTACGTCCTACTCGGCATTTGCTCGTGGAGCTGCAATATGGCTCAGGAATAGTACTCCTTTCAAGCTATTAGAACAGAAGATTGACTCGAAGGGTAGATATGTCTTAATACATGGATTACTAGACGGAGAACACATTGTGATGGGAAGTATATATGCCCCAAACACTACCAGGATAAGTTCCTGGAGGTCCTTAGCACAATATTGGTGGGCTGGGAGGCGTACCCCTGGATACTGGGTGGAGACTTCAATGCGGTGCTTGATATCGATCTGGATAGGTCCCACCCCCCTTTGCACAACACTGGTTGCAGGAAGTTGGCAGATGCACTGAAAGGATGGGCAGATGGGTGGTGGATAGGAGATACATGGCGCGCGGCACATCCCGGTGACAGAGAATACTCCTTCTACTCACCTCCACACAGGTTACATACCCGAATTGACAGAATATTTTGCTCCCTGACTCTGCTTGGCTCTGTTAGCGACTCAACGCATTTGGGTAAAATACTATCTGATCATAATCCAGTAGAAATTACCCTTCAATGGGGCAGAATTCCCACCCCAGTGCCGACCTGGAAGTTGCAGCCCTCGCTCTTGGAAGACCAGGTCTTCCGTAATGCGCTTTCCACAGCCATAGCCAATTACTTTACTGAAAACGCAGATACGGCGACCACACGTCAAATCGAGTGGGATGCCTTTAAAACTGTAATCCGAGGGGTAGCAATTAGTACGAAAGCGGGAGCACGGCATGCCCTTATTGAGCAACTCACGGAGGTGGAAAATTGCCTGGGTAGACTAGAGCAGACAGCTGCACTGCACGACGGACAACAAACACAGTTGCAAGAAGCACATATAAAACACGCAGAATTATTGGAAGACCTGCGTCTTCTAGACTACCGTCTTTACACTCAGAAACAACATGCCACAGCAGACAGAGCGGGCCCACTTCTTGCTAGAATTATCAAGGACGCCCCGTCGGTGTCTCCTGTTATGGAGATCCGGAATATGGAGGGGGATACAGTATGTACACAACTAGAAATAAACTCCGCTTTTAAAAACTATTATGAGACATTATATGCAAAACCGGCTGACTTTACTGACGTAGACTTTGAACCCTTCTTTGACGGTATGCAGCTCCCACACTTATTACAAAACCATAAAGAGGAACTGGGGAAGCCGGTGACTAGCATGGAAATTAAGCGGGCGATTAACAGTTTACCCCGTAATAAAGCGCCTGGAGGGGATGGTCTACCCATTGAATTCTACTTGACATACTCTGACCTATTAGTGCCACCCTTACTGCGATTGTATCAGACATCCCTGGAGAATGGTACCCTTCCCCTTACCACGTTGCAGGCGACAGTGGTCTCGCTTCTGAAGCCAGGCCGAGATAGTACAGACATGGCGGGTTATAGGCCTCTCTCCCTATTAAATACAGATTATAAAATATTGAGTAAATTGTTAGCGAATAGACTCTGTCAGTTTATACCGCACTTGATACACAATGACCAATGCGGCTTTGTCCCGGGCAGAAGCACGGCACTTAACATTAGGCGATTACACCAAATAATGGCGCATGCGCCGACAACAGCTGATGCCAGGGGATGCATTTCGCTTGATTTACGTCAGGCCTTTGATTCTTTACATTGGCGCTATATGTTCTATGCCCTTTCCAGATTTAATATACCAGAGGACTACATAAAATGGGTGCGACTGTTATATTTACACCCCACGGCGCGAGCACGTACGGGACAGCATATTTCACAGCAGTACAGTGTTGCAAGGGGAACCAGGCAGGGTTGTCCGCTGTCGCCCTTGCTATTCATATTGGCTCTGGAGCCTCTCCTGCATAAACTACGTAATATACCGGGTAATAAGGGGATTGTAATAGGACCCAACACGCATATTGTCTCTGCATATGCAGATGATTTAATTTTATATTTCAAGAACTTAGACGAGGACTATGAACCTATACCTTCCACCTTTGACATGTTCCAGAGGCTTTCAGGGCTCTCGATAAACGAGAACAAGTCCTATGTTTATTTCTTTACTGACACGGCGCGTAGCGGTCCTCTAGGCTTTGGGAAATGGACGTTTCAAATAGCACCTGCTACCTTTAAATACCTGGGAATCCAAGTATACAGGGAAACGGCGGATCTTCTAGATGGCAACTTACGCCGTACTATAACTGCCCTTAAGTCCCAAATAAAATTCTGGACTTCCCTGCCCATATCGGTGGCGGGTAGGGTGGCCATTGCCAAAATGGTGATGCTCCCTAGATTGTTATATTATTTCACTAATTTGTCCATTATGGTCCCAGTACAGGTGTGCAAATCATTGTCCTCCTTATTGATTGACTTGATCTGGGGAAAAGGTCGAAGGCGCATTGGAATTGCAAAGCTACAGCTAGACACTAAACAGGGAGGAATGGGGTCCCGGACCTGAAAGCTTACTGTTACGCGAGCCAGCTACAATTGGTGGCGTATTGGGTGGCGGGCCGTAACTTACAGGAGATTGGTATGTCCCAGCGGTCATGGCAAAGAGGGGACCTACATACACTTTTGCTACCTAACAGCAGGATTCCCCCGACGGCGCCTCATTTATTGAGGGTCGCGTTGTTGTATTGGAGGAACGCCTTAAGATACACCAAAACAGCTGCTCCATATGCCCCCACTATTCCTCTCCTGGGAATCCCCACACAGGCGGGCACTGTTACAAATAGAAGAATATTAGCTTGGGGGGACGCGGGAGTACATACAGTGGGCATGTTCTTTCTAGATGGTGCCCTGATGCCTCATGATGTCTTTGTCCGAGAGCATGGAGTACCGAACACACTGTTTCTCCTGCATGCTAGTGTTTCTCGCTACATACGTAACACTTGGGCCCCAGTCGGAACAGAATCAGCTACGCATACACTACTCACTATGCAATATTTGATGGGAAACGGGCGCCATTTAACGAGATGGCTTTACAAGGGGATCCGAGCAATGACAGCGGTGACACTCCAGCCCCTCCGCAACAGATGGGATGCGGATGTGGGCCGAGCACTCACTGACAAAGAATGGGGCACTATTTTGGAATACCCTAAGAAAGTATCAAGGAATCCCAAATTTAAGTACATACAGCCCATGCTCCTACATAGGGCCTACCTGACCCCACACAGGCTGAGTTCCATGTTTCCGGATGTAGTGGATGCCTGCCCACGCTGTCATTCCTCGGAAGCAGGACTGATACATATGCTGTGGAGCTGCCCACGTCTACGACACTATTGGGCGTCCGTATGTGCGATACTGAAAGACATTGCCCGAGTTGGAATAATGTCTCTTTGGAGTTATGCCTGCTGGGGCTGGGTCCCAAAATGAAGAAGGGAAACCCCGTTACCAAATTTGCTAACCTAGCCTTAATATTAGCCAAGCGGAATATTACCATGAAATGGAAGGCCACTAAGCCGCCATCACTACAGGAATGGCACAGTGAAATGGTGAGATGGGGAAGGGCAGAGGGTGCTGAACTGCAGAGGGAAGAACATAGGGGATTGCGTAAGAAGCCCATTTCCATGGAATGGAATGCGCTGATGGACGAGTTTCTTGCTGTTGACCTGCAAGAGCACTGACGGACTCACTATATATCCCCCCTCACCCTGGTACTAACTGGCAGAAAGCTGAGGACAGTTTGAGCTAAAGTACATCTATATACTATAATGATGGTTACTGATACGGTGTGAAGGCTTAGATCTCTATGATTATGTGGCGCTGGGATGGGTCAACCAACTGTATAAGTTTATGCTGAGTCTGTGGGGTGGGAGAGGGTGGGCGTGGAAATTGGTTTAGTTTTCTTAATTGAAAGGAGCACGGTTATCATGATCTGTTGTCTCGTACAGATATATAACGGTCAGTGGTTGATTAAGCTGGGTCCATACCGAACAGCGCTTGAGGAGTAATGTGCAGACTTGGTTATCTCTGTGTGCTATTTGTCGCCTGCTGTATGATTGTAAAACCAAGGCGCTAATATGCTATGTGTATACGCTACGGTTTCATACGAGACTTAACATGTTATTATAAGTACATCCCAGATACTGTCTCCTGTTTGACTGTTTGCTGTATATATTCAATAAAATATGTTTTTAAAAAAATACTAGAAACTGCCAGATTTAAAACAAGCATTTGCAATGGAATAGGTCTCGTATTTTTGAGAGTTTGAGCTATTGGCATTGTAAATGACAATGCCTTTTATTTATGTGGTTTGAAAACCTGCAAGAGGTGCGTAAACATGCACTTTGCACTTATAGTCGTTGCTTAGGAGAAGCAAGGCTGACAGTAACTGCGCCTCTTTTACTGCCAGCCTTGCTTCTCGTAAGCAAGGACTATAAGTACGAAGTGGGTTTTGTTACGCACCGCTTGCAGGTTTTCAAAACATATAAAAAAAAGGCATTGTTATTTACAATGCCAATAGCTCAAACTCTCGCAAATGCGAGACCTATTGCATTGCAAATGCTTGTTATTTATTGCATCAGCAGAGACACCCTTAAATCTATTCTAATGTCCCTAGCATATGCATTGAAACGGATGCACAAAATGCCCTCACATCTTGTAGTAGCACCCCTGTGATACAACTTTAACTTGTAAATTAGGAGAAAATCAATTACATGTATGCGTGGCAGAGCAAAGCTATGCCCACAATTAGTGATTCTGCACCACAAAATTAAATAATACTACCTTTTGACCCGAGCAAGTTAAATATTTTGAAGATAGATTCTTCCTCCAGTTGCATGTTTCTACTCAATTTCGAACAGAAACGAATTTTTCTGTTGACAGTGTTCTTCATATTACTCCACCAGGCAATATTTTTTAAGGAGTCATGCACTTAATGAATTGGTTTTGTTAAGTAAGAAGTGATACGCGGGCTTGGGTGATAGTATTGTGGCTGAGGGCCTACTCAGATAATTTTTCTCTATACATCCTGCACTTAAGCCTGACAATTGTTAATACTGAAGGGCCCTCCTGTCTGTATATCTTAGCATTCGCGAAACCATCTTGTAGTATGGACGCCATTTTATATTATAATCGAAACTGCTGCTTGGTTATTTTCGAGAAAACGGTCTTTGGTAACTTTAGTTTCCCAAGGTTGATCTTTTCTTCTGTAATTGCAAGTGTTCTCATTAGAGCATGCCTTTCTCGTTAGATGGAGTCTTTCTCCCACCTGTCTGGTGGGGAGGATAGGCCAGACGACCTTGGGCAGTAGATAGCCTGTGCCTGGCTGCAGAATCGAAACTTATGTTCTGTACCCCCATTGTATTACGGCACCTGCTAGTGTTTTTCCATAGTAGGCGGGCCTTTGTGGACTCCGCAACGTACATAATGTAATTGTATGCTTACGGGGTCCAGTCCCTCGACAGCCATCCCAGGAGGCTGGTCAGACTGGGCTCCGCTGCAGTGTAATATCAATAAATAATCTGGTTTGTATTCTCTACTGTCTGACCGACTCTTCATTTGTAGGAAGGCAGAGAAGGTGGTCGTGAGTGACCCGAGTGGCCCTTTTCGGGTCACTTCCTTCACAATTGAAGTCTACAACTTGTTCAGACACTAATTAGAGGATAGCGCTATGTGTCACAAAGGTCATAGAGGTGGGTTCTTAGGATTTGCTCTACATATAGTTAATATTCAGAGAAAATGCAGATTTACTTTGTATTAAGGCATGCATCCTGTTCTACATCAGTACAAGACATGCACTCTTAATAGAATTAATCATGTGTTACCTTTATTGCCATCTATTTTTCAGGAGAACATGTACTATGTATTTTTATTGATCTGATATGTCTGACTTGACTACAGTGCTGTGCAATAAGTCCCCTAAGGTGACGAAGGTAACGTTATCATCGAAGGTGCTTAATTGATACTTTAAGATCTTTAGTGACATGACAAAAGGATGCCAACAAGGATGCCTTAGTTTGGGACACTTCCATGTACTAATGCTATGTGGTTATCAAGTTATGGGTATATATACTCATGTTTGTAAGGGTGAAATAAAGTTGGTTAATAAAGTTGTATCATCCATTTCCTCCCTCCTAATCTCGCAGCATTCACCATCCCATCACGTCCTTTAGCATTTATTTCAGAACTTTGGCCACTCTCCTCGGCAACGTCAATCTACGGCAATCTAACTCTCCTTCATGCAGGACATAAAAGAATCCTTAGTATTTCCTTATTTCCATTAACATTTCTGAATTTATGAAACTGTAACAGTTCTACCGAGATACCAAAAAGAGACACTTATGTGATTCGGAAACCCCTATCAACTTAATAAAAAAACAGTAAAGATAGAGTGTATATGCAAGAATTTTTGTGCATGTAGAGAAAACATGCAGATTGCAAACAGCCCATTCTAAAGTTCAGCCCTATGACCGGTGTTTTTCCTAGATACTCAGTTGGGCATTTCGGTTATTTGCTAATATTTCAGCCAATGATTTGGCAGAGGCATGAAGCCTAATGATTTCTAACTGTACTGGGATATTACTGGAATATTTAAGTTAAATATTCAAGCTGTTTCTGCTACGCTTTCAATCATCCACACTGAAATCTCTACACCATTGAGCAACTTCAGCTCCAATCACATCCTTACTGCCATGATCTTACTTGATGTTGCAAGAAGAATTAATAAAGTTAAACAAGCTAAGCAACACCGCACACCCTTTTCAACATAGAGGACAGAACACTATGCAAGCCAACCCAGGGAAAATCCAATTGTTGACCCAGTATTGGGCAGCCTGATGTCCACGCACCACTGCGGCAGGTTTGCACTATTTTTAATATCCAGTAGGTCCTAAAGTATGTCTGATCTATGCGCCAATACAAAAGTTCCTCATAACGTTTGATGCAGTTCAATGCTGAAATCATCTGTCCTCAGTCCCTTATTGCTGTGTGGACGTGTGCAAGATGAGGGGCGCTGGTCATACAGAGATGGTGTCCCATGAGCCTCAGAATCCACCACTCAGTCAGACCCTTGAACTCGGATAATAGCTTTTCTCCAATTAAAAGCAGCGCTTGCCACTCATGCTGCTGCTGTGCATGTGTGCACTGCCACAGTTTAGACTACAGGCAAGCATCACGTGCAGGCCTGTATCAATAGTTGTTAAAGGTGTGTGCTTGTGACGCAGCAGACCACAGCTGTGAAATTCCTCCAGTCTTGATTATAAAATATCACGAAGGCATGTCTTTCCACAGCAATGGAGAGAAATTCACCCTCTCCTTTATTATGAAGGAAGCGGGCTAGAACCTTACCTCCTTTACTGCACGACCAACCAGGAGGACTGCTTACAGTGGGCACATTCAGAGGCACTCAGATGTGACCGGCTGTGGTGGTGCACAGGCATGTATTTGTCTCTGTAGGTGATGCGCATACATAGCTTCTTTAATTTGTCATAAAATTGTAAAGGTGATTGTCCCATCATCCTCGGAAAGCAGGCTGCAGGCAGACACTCGGAAAGAGATATTCTTACTTACTTTACAGCACTTCTTAAGGAAAAGGACACGCATCAGGAGCACATTAACAGCTCAGTTTCTCAATGTGGGGTGGCTACTTGCCAGACATACGTACCTATGCAGACAGGAAAGGAAGAAACTAAGGGGCATATCATCAAGAACGGCGATAACATTATCGCCGCTTTAGCAGCAGGAAACTGCCGCTAAAGCGGCGATAAGGGGCTTGATAGTATGCCCTATAGAATTCCAATAGAAGCCCAGGTTTGATGTCCTTCACACCAGAACCTGGGCTTCTATTGGAATTCTATAGGGCATATTATCAAGCCCCTTATCGCCGCTTTAGCGGCAGTTTCCTGCCGCTAAAGCAGCGATAATGTTATCGCCGTTCTTGATAATATGGCCCCCAGTGTCTGCAGTCTTATACAACAGACACCGTGAGGTCACTGAAACACCACACCCCACACATATCTACGAAAAACTGCAAGTTCAGGTCACCTACAATACAATCTATTAACTCCAGAAGGGGAGGTATTTGGAAACAATATATGCATCTCCAAATTTCAAAGTGACTTCCAGTACATGACCCTATTCAAAATTAGTTATTTCTTTCACATCTTCTAGATCACTCACTCTGTCGGTTACTGAAAGCATTCACCCAAACACAACTTCGAGCTCTGTCGAAGGAGATGACATATGTGGATCGACACCAAACAGAGAATCCTCCCTCTAACCATCAGGAAACAACATTTTCTCGGGTAGGCAGCTACAGGCCGGTGTTAATTTCCATGTGAAAAACAAATGATAGACAACGAAGTCCTCGGCAAAACAAATGATAGACAACGAAGTCGTTGGCAAAACAACTGTGGATTTTTTCTTTTTGCTAATGTGTGAATATGTTTAGGTCGAGCCTGGGCAGCGCATGCGTTGCTCTGCGAGCCATGCTGTATTGGAGTATGTACTTGAAGCCCCGCCCAGTCTCCGCCCATATTTGTCATTTGCTTGTGTCATTGCCCTTCATAAATGCTGGCTTCTGATTCCTAATTAGGCTTGTTAGTCCCTCCTTGGTACCGCCTTGTCTTCATTCGTAACCTCCCATGAGGACTGGCCCTTTAACTTCGGTTGTTACATGGTACGTCTTCTTTACTCTGTAAGCACTATTTTCTTTAAGGAGTTTCTCGTACTGCAGGAGGGTCTTTCATGCGCAGTTGTGACCACCGGTTTGTTTATGCACATTGTGCATGGGTTCTGTGCACGGCGAGGACAGGGGGACGTACCTGTCTGTTTTCTTGTGGTGTCCTACTTTACATTTTCTGGTGGCGTGCAGTGCCTCCGGGCAGCAGGAGCGGGCACAGGCATTGCACCGACCCCTCCTGCTGCCGCCAGTCTTGGTAACCGTGTCCCAAGCTCGGCTTAACATTAGATTATTTGATTTCGAGTTTCTTTTACCTAGTTAGCCAGAAAACAACCCCGAGGCCTTGTAGGAAAGGCAAAAAGCTTAAAGTTCTTACATGCGCGCTGCAGCGCTTCTCTGTCACGGATCCGATGTCAGCGCTGTACTCGAAGCCTGTGGTTAACAATTCCAGCATTTATGTACACAGCACATAAGCCTGAGAACTGCTGTCACTGGCTTGGCTGGGACAGTCCAGCCGTCGCTCTGGGCTAGGAGACCACACCCCGCTCACATGCTGATAGAATGCTGACTTTTCACAGGGTGATACTGTAGCCAGGCTTTCACAATAAACAAAACAAAAAAAAAAGAAACCTCTACTTGGCGAATTCAAGTTTTAAGCAGTGTATATTAAATACTAAAACAGCCGACAGCCTGTTTCTGCTTTCATCTTATCTCTCCAGACCTAGTGGCACGGAGATGGGTTCTGAGCAAGGTTTATGCGGACTTTTTCCCCGTATAATCTTAAATCCTACACATAGATCACCCAAAATCGTATAGGCAAACAAGTATTTGCAATGCAATAGGTCTCGCATTTGCGAGATTTTGAGCTATTGGCATTGTAAATGACAATTCCTTTTATTTATGTGTTTAAAAAACCTGCAATAACAAAAGTCATTGTCATTTACAATGCCAATAGCTCAAAACCTCGCTAATGCGAGACCTTTTGCATTGCAAATGCTTGTTATGTTGTAGGTAACAAGTGAAGAGCGACATAGCGAGAAAGAAAGACAGCAAGAGGGAGGAAGAGCAGGGGGGCACCTAAGAGGGTGCTTAAAGAAAACATAAAGGTAGATGGGAAGAGGGAGCGGCCTAGCGAGACAGTGAGGGGGCGTGGGGCAGGGCATGGTCTGCAGTAAGTGGCAAGTGCTGATGTTATTAATTAACCAACTGTCACCATATTCTGAATATTTGTGTGATCTAATTTCTAATGTACTTAATCATTTTAAAATGTACTTAAAACGTGCGCCATTAACTGAAGCATTAAGGGTAACAAAAACATTGCAGATTGTTAGAAAATATACTGTGATCATGCAATGCCAGTGACATCTGCGTAAACAGATCCGACCCTGTGCGCTTGGCATTTTTATCCTTCTCAAAGGTGTAAAGTATTCTTACACAGTGCCACGTTCTCCCGATTGTTCTTCACAGTTCAAGGGATCCGGTCAGATTTGGCGACATATAGACAGAAGAATGAACGAATCCCGAGACATGATGCGTGTGCTCAGCCTTGCAGTGAATGAAAACGGGGATCGTAGGTGATGTTATGCAACGCAAGGTTAAGTGCCATGTTTAGAATGATAGAAACAGAAAACAGACTCCCCATCCTGGATTAATCATGCGCTAGAAACCCGAAAGTGAACGGGGTGCAACCAGTCTGCCATTTGAGGGTTAAATACAGATAAGGTGAAAAATAAACAGTTGCAGGGTTACTTGTTTTGTTTACCAGCGAGCACTAATGGCGACAGCGCTTGTATTTTTTTTATTAAAATCAGCGCGACTGCTGCCGTGCTTTATTGTTGGCAGCCACGTGCTTTTGCTGCCTGTTAACATTTTTTACAGAAAGCAAGCTCCCTTTAAGCTACCCCTTAGCTGGCGAGCGCAGCACCTGACCTCCACTTGACCAACAATTGTTCTGTGAATATGTGCATGCCTCTCCTCTGAACGGGCATGGCCAGGGAGCGTGCGATGGGGATCGGTGCCTTGCTCACCAGGATAGGGCTAGCTTTAAGGGAGATTGCTTTCTGTAAAAAATGTTACCAGGCAGCAAAAGCACCCGGCTGCCAAAGATAAAATGCGGCAGCAGTCGCACTTATTTTAATTTTTTTTAAATGCAAGGGCGGCCGCCATTATTGAATGCAGCTGAAGGCCAAAAAAACAAAGCGCGGCATGCATCGTGCTGGTAAAAAAAAAAGCAGTCGCACTCGCACAAACAAAGGTGTGGTCGCCATTATTGAAGTCCTGAAACATAAGATAAAGCGTGGCATAAAAGCAGTTGCTGTAGAGCAAGTCAAGCCATGTAAGAAAATAGTGCTTGGAGGCTGTAATTGAAGCCTACCGAGTAACAACACATGTAGCAGGGGGTGTCCACACGGGAGGTTACAAAATGAGACAAGGCGGTACTAAGGAGGGACTACTAAGCCTATTGACCAATGAAAAGCCACAATTTACAAAGGACAATGACACAAGCCTATGAAAAATATGGACAGAGAGTGGGCAGAGCTTCAAGTCCATACCTGAATACAGCATGCCTCGCAGAGCAGCTCATGCGCTGCCCAGGCTCAACCTAAAAAGGAAAACACACAGCCCCACTTTTGCCGGATCTGCTCAAAAATATGGAACTCCTTACCACCCTCAACTAGAGCAATTACCTCAATCAGGCTTTTCAAGAAGTAAGTCAAAGCCATTCTACTAAAAAAGCATGTGTCATAAGAGAACTCCTTTGGAAATTGACATTTGCCCTGTATTATATTATATCCTATTGTTTTGTACCATCCTCTTTGACTTCAATGTACAGCGTATCACAAGAGGATTCATTGGAGACAGATGTTTTGCCCTGTTTTGTGTTCCTGTTGTACTGTAAACCTCATCAGCGATATCTTTGAACAGAGCTCTGATACCCTGGTGGTCATGTTTGCGCTTTATAAAACACTATATAAATAAAATAAATCTACTGGAGGATGGGGACTTAGGGCCTCATCCACAGAGCAGGAGCACCACCACAAATAGTAAGGACTTCCACCTTGCCACACTTGCATACCACCTCATTTAGAGTGGCAAGTGCCACAGGGTTTCAGATGGCAGAGCCTCAGCTGGCTTTGTCATCAGAAATACCTGAACACTGGCCAGTGAGAAGTTAATATTTCCCATACCCAAGCAGGGGAAACCTCATATATCTTACAGCAAACCTCGAATACACTGAAAAGACTCTGTGCACTGGTTGACAATTTACCCATTAGCCCTTTCTGCCTGGACCCACTATTCAAAATTAATCACCAAAGCCGAAAATGGCTTTTTATCAGGAAAGTGTGCGTGACAAATCAGAAAATGTCACGGTTTTTCCCCTTATGTTGTATGAAGGACATGGTTCTGGTTCTTTGATTTTACAGTTGGAAGAAACACCGCTTAAAGCCATCATTTCACAAGCACAGCTCTTCCAAAAATTGTTAACTGCTGTTATAATTCAACAGATGGTCTTAGTTCTTGATCTGTGTTTTTTAATTTCAAATTTTATACCACCGCCCCTTGTGTTCGCACATTATTCTAGAAAAGCACATATGATTATTTAGTAGTTCTAATGCTATGTTTGACATCAGTAAAATAGAAAAGGGTTTGCCATGGCTTGTGTATCTCACATTAATTTGAACGTGCTGTGCCTCACCTCTAATTGGGTTAACCTTGAGGAATGCAAAGGAAGGCCTGTTAATGATAAGGAGATCAAACTTGCAAGCAATTCACAATCCATTTTAGAACATTTGGTCAAACTTGCATTTCCAGTAAACAAGATTATTTGCTAATCCCAACCATGAGACGACGTAAGGATGCACAGCGTGTGGGGCCAGTTTCAGGATGCCAACCTCCCTTTGGACATCTGGTTGAGGATCTGGAAATGGAGACAAGTCCAACAATGGCTGTCCATTTTTTAGATGAACTAATCTTCTCCTCTATTGTCCCACAAGTTCAGACAAAGGCAACATTAGCTGAAAACAATCTTTAAGGCCAGGCTATTCACTTAAGTTAAAGAGGCTACTGTGGTAATCGTTCATAGAATGAACATGAACGAGAAGATACATTGCAGGTTTTACCGAAACAAGCCAGACAACTTGATATTTTTATTTAATGTTTTAATGATGCTCGAATTTGTTGTTCTGTAACATAAGATGCTTGTTGCATGTGAACATTGTGTAATGTGTGCTGCGTTTACTTATTGTGTTTTTCTGCTAATCCACAAAAAGAAAACAAAAACAGTGTGCGCCCTGAATATCAACCCCAGAATATTGATGGGACACAAAATAGAGGTCAAAATATTTTTCAGGTGATTAAGTCTAGATTTTCGATAGCTAGCTCCACATATATGTACCACATATATCTTCAAGGTATGTAGATGTGGAGTTAGAAATAGTAAATCAATGCTTCCCTATATGTACTTACCTTCTGATATTTTGTCCCTCGATATTCTGTCCTCAATATCCATCTATCATCCTATTCTGGAGGTTGATATTCTGTAGTACAATCAAAAAACAAGATTGCTCCCCATTTACACTGAATTAGCGTCCTTTCATCCTGCTTTACTAAGAACCAGCACAATAATGATGCTCTGCAACACCCTTTCGGACTTCTTTCACAACAAAATCCTCAAGATCTACTCCAACTTCGCACCCCAACCCACCATAGAGGAAATCATCATCATACCTCCCACCACCACCAGGAGCACTCACCTCCTAACAAACTGGAGTCCCCTCACCACAGATGACACCACCAGAATCATGAAGACCGTCCACTCAGGGTCCCCCTCAGACCCCTGCCCTCATCACATGCACTCACCGCATGTAGTACCTGGGAAGCACACTGATCAGAGCCAACCTCCCCACCATCATCAACTCCTCCATCCTCAGTGGATACGTCCAGGACAGATAGAAACATATGGAGGTCACTGCTCTGCTGAAGAAACTCTCAGCTATTCCTAAGAATCTCAGCAACTAAAGGCCCAACTCACTCCTACCCAACCAAAGTCCTGGAGAAAGATCAACAAGAAGCTCTCCACCCATTTAGATCAGCACCACCTCCTGAACTCCACCCAATCAGGATTCTGCAGCAACCACAGCACGGAGACCACCCTCCTGGCAGCAACAGATGGCATCCGCTCAATCATGAACAGAGAAGAAACTGCTGCACTTATCCAGCTTGACCTCTCTGAAGCATTCAACACCATCTCCCATGGCACCCTCATCGCCAGACTTCAGGAATCAGGAGTCCAAGGACTTGCCCTAAGTTGGATCACCTCCTTCCTCTCTAACAGGAAACAACGGGTCAGACTCTCCGCTTTTCCCTCTGAACTCAAAAAGCTCATCTGCGGAGTCCCCCAGGGATTCTCCCTCAGTCCCACCCTGTTCAAGGTTTACATGGCACCTCCCGCCCGCATCATAAGAAACCACAACATCAACATTGTCTCCTGCACTGATGACACTCAACTTATCCTCTCCCTCACCGACATGAACAATACCACCAGAAACAGCTTCACCGCCTGCAAGTCTGACGTAGCAAACTGGATGCGAGAGAACTGCCTAAAACTCAACACGGTTAAAACGGAGATCCTGATCTTTGGAAATAGGAACTCCCCCTGTGACCGCTCCTAGTGGCCACTCGAACTGGGTCCTACGCCCAGCTCCACAGACCACGCCATAAACATCAGCATCATCCTTGACGACATGATGTCAATGACCAAACAAGTGAACGCCGTGATCGCATCCTGCTGCCACATCCTCAGAATGCTTTGCAAAATCTTCAAATGGCACCCCACGCACACTAGACGCACGGTCACTCAGGCCCTATTACCAGCTGACTTGACTACAGCAAGGCAATATCTGTTAGCATCTCCAGACAACTCACGACAAAGAATCCAAACCATTCAGAACACCACCATCAGACTCCTCCTAGATATCCCCAGAAGCAAACACATCACACTCTACCTCCCAGAACTGCAGTGGCTACCCATCCAGAAACGCTGTGAATTCAAGCTTCTTGTCTATGCCTACAATGCCCTCCACAATGCAGGACCAGCCTACCTCAATGACCGAATCCAATTCTACCAACACTCCAGACATCTATGCTCTACTTCTCTCTCCCTCGCACAAATCCGCCGCATCCGCAGAAGCAAGACAGGAGGTCGCGCTTTCTCCTTCATCGCAGCCAAAAGCTGTTATGAACTCCCTCTACGTATCAGGACCGCTACTTCACCCATCAACTTCTGCAAGAAGATGAAGACCTAGATGTTCAACTAGGAGCAGCTCCAGACCTATGCTTCTGCTCCCGGATTCCCTCAAGGGTGATAAGCTGTGCCATGGGGAAGTGTGGCTCAATGGTTAGAGCGGCAGACCCTGATGCAGAGATCTGGCCCAGGACCAGGGTTCAATTCCTGCCTCGGCGGGTCTTGGGCTCAATTTCCTCAGACCTGATAATTCTCGCCTCGGTGCCTATTCTAATCATGGGTCCCACTCTGCAACTCTGGGCAATAGCTTGCTTAATCTCCACAACGGCCCCACCAGTGCTGGGATGCCTGGCTTCACCTTGGGGGTGCCCAGGAGTGGACATTTCACAGGGAAAAGACAGGAAGGGTTCCACAGCAGTATGCGTACAGCGCCAGGACACCCTAGGGTAACAGTGCGCTTTACAAGTACAAATTTCATTTCATTTCATTTCATTCATACATATCTACAACACATAATATAACATATAATAACTTAACATGACATAATGAGGTCAATTACAGTTTGGAGGATGCGGGAGAAACACCAAAACAGAGGCAGCAACCTGTAGGTATTTGAGCCTGAGTTCAAAAAGCCAGTGTGATTCCTTGACCTGACAGCACTCTTTAGAGCAGGGCAATAATCACTAGATTTCCCTGCCTAGGCCTGGTGTTCTCTAGCAAGGAAATCAATACCCCTGAACTGCAGGAAAAAACATCCCTTGGCATAAAGGCCATTCACTTTTTTTTTTTTAATATAGACTCACATTTTAGATAGAACGAAGTTAAAATGAATGAAACAAACATGCCACCACTCTACGTTCTTCTGGGTCTTCAGTGCAGCCTCTGCACTGGCAGTTGCCCTGAAGGACCTTCGGCCCCCACCAGTCATGCTCCACATGACGTCTAAGACTCTTTCTACAAACTAGATATTAAACCGCATAGGGCGTTATCAGTGTTGACTCTCTTCCGTATTTGGTTGTAGGCTGTGAATGTTGTGTATAATTGTTAGACTTGGCATCTTTTGGCGTGTTTCCTCTGACTTTTTGCTTTCTAACCTCCCGGTTTTGACTCTGTTTTTGCTGGTTTAGTGTCTCTGCGCACTTTCTCACTGCTGTTCAGTGGTGAAGTGCAAGTGCTCGTGTTGTAAATTGTGTTATGGATTGGTGTTTCCATGATTGGCATATTTGATTTACTTGTCAGTCCCTAGTAAAGTGCACTGAGTGTGCCAGGGCCTGTAAATCAAATGCTACTAGTGGGCCTGCAGCACTGATTGTGCCACCCACATGAGTAGCCCTGAAAAGGTAACGCAGACCTGACACCGCAGAGTCTGGGCGCAGTTTGTAACTGCCATGTCGACCTGGCAAGTGCACCCACTTGCCAGGCCCCAACCTTCCCTTTTTCTAAATGTCAGTCACCCCTAAGGTAGGCCCAAGGTACCCCTGTGGGCAGGGTGCTGTGTATGTTAAAGGTAGGACATGTACTGAGGTGTGTGACATGTCTTGGTGGTGAATTACAGTGTATTTCGTTTTTCACCATTGCAAGACTGCCTGTTCCCATAGGACAGAATGGGGAGTTTGTTTATACCAACTTATAAACATAACTACCCCTGGGAACAAGTTAGAAAAATAAAGTTTAGTATGTCTGGACTCAGAATGATAAAATGCATCTTTTAGTGAAGATGTGTTTTACATTCTGTGTTTGAAAATACCACTTTTAGAAAGTAGGTATTTTCTTGCTTAGCCATCCTGTGTGCCTCTGCTTGGGTTGTGGATTGACTGTCTGGCTTTGGGATGACAGGGGCTGGAGAGGGGCAGTGGCTCCAGAGAGCCGGATGGGTCAGGAATGGGCTGAATAGACCTGGGCTGCATTTAGAGTAGGTGGCGGAGATTTCCTTTCACCTGAATGGGCCTGGTCTGCCTCCGACAATGCTGTCTCCACCTCCTGCCAAGAAGCTGCACCAGAGAGGACAGAACTGGTTCTGGCTGGGCACAGACACTCTCTGCCCCCAGAGAACAAAGGATTTTGGGCTATAAAAAGAAGGGCCCAAACCTCTAAACTGTAGAACTCGCTGAAATCAAGGAACCTGCCAAGAAGAAGAGCTGGAAGAGCTGCCTGGAGGAGTACTGCCCCTTTGAAGTGTTGTTGCTTTCTGGGGTTGGCCTGCAGTTGCTGCTTCTGCCTTGGGCAGTGAAAGGACTGGACTGAACTTTCTTCACTTGTGCTGAGTATCTCCAAGGGCCTGAAATCAAGCTGGCCTCCTGTTCTGAAGTCTCAGGGACTGAAAAGACTTCACCAACCTCTGGGTACTGCTTCTGGAACCGCTGTTTCAGTTGCCACAGAGAAGAGAACCACAACCGACTCAGTCACCGACTCCGTCGCTGGCTCTGTGTCCTGACGGCACCGCAGACCGCACCGTCTGCATCTCGCTCTGCAACCCTGGTCTCACCGAGGATGACGACCGCCGCCACCGAGTCGCTGCTTGCACCGTGACCTGTGGGCACCGCAGTCCGCACCGCACCGCCTCGCTTCACTTCGCCATCCTGGTCTCACCGACGCTGTTGCTGCTGCTGACTCGACACCCGTGACCGCATCGTGGTTGGGGGCACCGCTCGTAAAGTTTCACGACGCACCGCCTCATCCCACACAGACGTCTGGGCCGACCGACACCAGCTCCCGCAAACCGGCTCTGTCGCCTGCACCACAACCTGCCAGCACCGCATCGAGCACCGTCTCGCCCTGCACCGTAAGCCTTGGTCTCACCGACGCCGTCTGGACGATCGTCACCGAGCCGCTGCCAGCACCGCATTGAGAGGACACCGCGCCCTGCACCGCTTCCATTTTGCAACGCAACCGCAACGGTTGCCACGACCGGCTCGCATCTCAAGTATGCCGCAACGAGAAAGGTACTGTTACAGAGTCTGTTCACGCTTTTGCTCGCCCGTATCAACGCGGTCGGCTGGAACTGTTAGACTCTGTTGTTTTCAGCATTGCGGTAGCCCCGGACGGAGCTACCGACTCGTACTAATCTGTGTTTTTGAGGTATTTCTGCAGTTTAGAAGACATCTTGCAAAGTATCTATTTTTCAAGTACTCGAGTACTGTATTGTGGATTCTTTATCGTTTTTGGTCTTGTTTTGAGTATATAAAAATATTGGATATTTTTCTAAACTGGTGTGGTGTCTTTTTGTAGTGCTCTCACTGTGTTACTGTTGGTTATGTGCAAATGCTTTACACACTGCCTCTAAGATAAGCCTGACTGCTCGTGCAAAGCTACCAAGGGGGGGAGCAGGGGTTATTTTAGCAGTGTTACTCCCTTATCCTGACTAGAAGGAAGAGTCCCTACTTGGACAAGGTGCAAACCATTGCCAACTAGAAACTCCCATTTCTAACAATAATGTTATGATCAAAGCTGAGCACAGAAATAGAAATGAGGCCTTAAACATACATAATTCTAGAAATGGGTTACTACTTCCATGTTGAAGCAAATACACTTTAAAAAATATATATATGTTTTTATTACATAGTATATTATTTTTCATTGCATTTTGTGTCACACATGTTCGTCAAAATGCTGATGTGTAGTATATTACAAGTATTACAACCTGTGGAATAGTGAACATTTATGATAAAGCAAGTTTATATTTTTTGAAGATCAGCATTTGTGAGATGGTGAGAGATTCTGTCGACTATATATATATATCATATATATATATATATATATATATATCATATATATATATATATATATATATATATATATATATATGTGATCAAAACCACAGACGTGGTCGAAACGCGTATTTTTGTCACAAATAAATAAATCTGCTAACCTGATCGAGTGGGCTCGTGGATCTGCTTTCGTTCGTATCCCGTTGCGTGTGGAATATATATATATATATATATATATATATATATATATATATATATATCTATGTAGGACATTTCTTTTGCTTGTCCTACAGTTAACAAAACTTAACAAACAGAAAAAGTAAACAAACTTAGACATACCTCCACCCGCTTCAGCCTACTTGGTCTATATCATACGGCTATGTAACTTTTAGTGGAACCTATCATTTTGAATGTGCTCTTCTTGTGTGTGAGTTATGTTGACGACTTGCATTACTTTACTATTTGCTATTATGCATCCATTCTTTCAGAACTGCTTCAGTCCAGCCACCTACTACCTATCCACTTACTAAATGTATCATACATATTAGTGCATAATAGGTGTGACTTGATAATTACGTCTAACAAATCTCCTTTTCTAGTCCAGCTTTCTGTGATCACTAGATGAGCATTTTTTTCTAGCTTTGATAGAATTATCACTTTTGTCAGAAAACTGCAGTACAACGTTCATGTTTGCGCATTTGCTGCTATTTGCATGTTCCTCTATGTCCTAGTGATCACTTAGCACTGAAGTCATGTTTACTTGGTTTTATTTTCCAGGGTAAAGAGGTTTGCCATATTTGTGTGTAGATATGCCATTGGTTGATTAATTGATATTTCACTGGTAAATCAATTGATAAGGACATGCCTGCTTTGAAAAAGTACCTTCTTAGTCAAGTCTTTGTTTTTTTTGTAAATCAAAGATAATATGAACGAGAATAAGAGAGCTTGTTTTATACATATCTTAAGCAGTGGCGGATGGCATCTACGGGGAGGTGGAGGGGCGAGGGCACGAGCGTGCAAAATATTATTAAAAAATTAATAAAATAAAATAAAACGTACCTAACGCGATGTCCACGCTCCGGACCTCTTCTTTGCAGGAACTGGAACCGGATGCTGGAGCTCCCTTGCCCAATCCTAGCGCTGCTCACATGAAGCATGTGAGCAGCACCCCGATTGGAGGAAGCGACCTCAGTCAGCGCTCCACAGTGCACTGGAGGCCTGCACTTACTCTCAACCCAGTTGAGAGGTTTAAAGTGCGCATGTGTGGCTGGCCGTCGCAAGACAGCCGGCCAAAAAGACATGCACACTTTAAACAGTGCATTAGACAGCCCACCCTCCTCCCTGCTGCTGTCAGTCAGCAGCGACTACGTCAACGTCCTGATTCTTAGCTCGGGGTGGGGGATGAAAAATAAAATGGTAATGAACTATCATTTTATTTTTTATCTCTGGGGCTTTGGGGGGGATTTTAAGTGGGGCGACGCTCCTCCGCTCCTCCGCTCCAACGGTCCCTGATCTTAAGACCATAAATTTCCTCTACAAATACGCATCATTGTTAGCCAATGTAACGAACCCCAACTCTTTAACCTCAGCAGAATTGAAAGACTGAGTTAATTTAGTTGAGTTCGAACTCTTAACCTACAAGTCACAGCTGATGTCTGCAACAAACGTTCAATTCACAGAGCCATCTTCCCAGCTACATTCATGTAAATGTCCTCAACATTTTTACAATAACATACAATTTATTCGAAAAAAATATGCCTGAACAGAAATACACCAAATGGCACTTTGTTGCTACAGTAGATTTGGTAAAAGATGGAAAAGCCAAAATGCTTCTTGTCTGAAAATATCCCTTAAAAGCGGGAAATATAGCTAACTTCCATGTTTCGTCACGTGTTTTATGTGCCTTTCCTATTATTTTGTTTGCTGTTCAAAACTTCCTCAATGTTCAAAATATGTCAGTTCAACATCCTGGAGCAATACATTCTCCAGAATTTAAGGTAGGGGCGTTGGACAAAGTCATTAAGTTGTTTAGTTCCTTCTTAAACAATACAGTAATTACTGTATCATGGGGAAAAGAGTACAGGACATTTGATACCTATTGGTGCAAACAATGTACTTTTGGTTTAGAAATACTGCACTTCGAAGGCATAGTTTAAGCCCGCAAAGATGACCGAAAAAACAAAAAAAATATAAAGAATGGGAAGAAAAAAAGAACTGCTAAAGTAAACTGTTAGCCCACCAGTCGAGGAGGTGAAGTGCACTTATTTTAAGGTTGATGGAGTTGTGTGCAAAGTGCCATCACTTACAGTGCAGGAGAGCCAATGTCTGGTGTGGGTTGACCAAATACTGTATGCTGTGGTTGGTGGATTCAAAATATGAATGACAGTGGAAAAGAGTCATGAATGACGAGGGCTGACCCACAGTAGCTCTATGTATGTATATTTGTATGTATTAATATGATTTATTTTATTAAATGAGGCTGCCGAAAAAGCTAAAACTCTCTAGGCCAGATCGTAAAATACGGTGTATTACTCGTGCAAAGATATATTTCTACAATCATGTAATATAGTTTCAATTTCATTTGCACTAAATGTTAAGTTTAAGACTACACCACCCAGATCTCCCCAGGAAATGCTTACCTGCACCAACACTCAGTAAGCATTGGAAGCATAAATTCCACCAAAGCTATCTTCAAGTAACCGAGCCACTGCAATTTTTTGTAGGACCAAATGCACGTCTGCAGAGCAAGAAATCCCCGCCTCTGCCTAGGGTGACCATCTCTCACCAAGATAAACACTAGCTTTGAGTCCTGCACTTTTGTGTGCTAGCCGATTGCATTCTGGGTGTTGTGGCCTTGTGCTGCTTCCTTTGATCTAATTACACTGACACACCTCAAATCAGTGATATGTAGATGAAAAGTTCAGGACAGGAGATAGATCCTATAATTACCAGGAGTGAGATGCTCACCCTACCACTGTCATTTCATCAAGCATCAGAAAGTTAAAAGGGGCACATTTTTGTACAAAGCAAAGTGCACCTCGCACCACTCTCTGAAATGCACTGGGCACAATAGTCATTTCTACGAAGGAGATGGCAGCGTAATGAAACACAACACCCATTTTAATACACGGGAGGAGCACGATATGTAGACATAAGCAATCTTCTGATGCCAGTATAAACCTTTCTCTTTGATGCTTGGATCAGTTCCTTGCCATCTGTGTTTCAAAGGCATCAAGGTACCAGGGGGAGGCAGAAGTGCACTGAAAATTTGCACATGGCCTATCTGTAAGCCTCGATCTGCTAGGGGTCATCGACAGCCTGGGAAACTCAGAGCTCATTGGGATCAATTTAGGGATTCATTGTGTGGTTGGAAACCTTGAAAAAGTGCAACTTACATCTTGACGGCATCACTCTTTATCTATGGATTCATAGTGGTGGAATAGGATGGAGTCCCGCTTTGCTATCTTAAGTTTGCGACTGGACTTGGACTTTGACTTACCAGAGGACTTCGAGTGGGAAGTGTAGCAGTCAAGATTCCCTTCCAGGTTTTTAAATGCCTTCGGGTGCATTAGGATGCACTAGTCACACAATTTTGAGTCAGTCCAGAGCCCAGGCACCAAAAGAACACCCCATAAGGGTTAATGACTGGCATCTGCTTTCTGCAGTTGCAAAATAGCCTGAAGTCTGTCATTTTTAGAGGGGACAGGGGTCCCTAGCACACTGTGAAAAAAGTTTTAGGATTCATCCGAAAGCTGACAAAGTTGGGAGCAAAGCTCCAGACCAACATCGGAAGACGCAGAAGGACAGGAAGTGATGGTATCATGCAGGAGTGGTGCTTATATGCAGCTCCGGTTAGTCACTTCCAGGACAGAGCTACATGGTGCCAAGTAGCAGCACAAGGGAGCACTGCAACAGAATTCTCCAGATTCAGTTTGGCGCTTGCAGAACATTCCAGGGTGAGGAACTTCGATTAGATAGAATATTCACCAGAAAGAGTGTTACAAAGGTAAGCAACTTGTTGTACCTGTGCTGCTCAGTAGTGTCAGAGGAGGGGCAATGTAATTTACTTAATGGTAATTACATTAGGTCAATAATACTAGCCGGTCCCTGACAGTACTCTTAAATCAATTGTCCCTGCAGGGGAGCTTGTGTATAGCTACTATATGTCACAGCTCCAAAAGGACCCTGAAACACACAGACTTCCCTGCTGGGGAAGTTGCTTTGAAGTAGAGTCATCAATCCAAGCAATGTGTTTAAATCAATGCAATTAGCATTGGGTTAAATATATTGCCCTGCTCATCCCAGTGAGTCTAAAAGCAACTGTGCTTTTTGTCTTCTCTCCTTCCACCAAAAAGCAAATCAGCCCCAGTTCTGCACTGCTGCCAGAAAAAAACAGTTGAAATTTGCTTGTTTTCGAAGTTCGTCCCGAATTATTGCAAAAACATAGTACCAAGTGATTATTAATCATGGCATATCTCACAGTGATCAATGAAAAAAACAGAAACTGCAATTTAGGTTTATTTTGCCTTCAAATCAGAGTTGTAGTTATGCCGGAATTTATTTAATTAGTTTGGGTATCTTTTGCTTTTTATTAATTCTTCTTCTAACGCTTTCACTTCCTCTTTCACATGCAATATTCTGCTAAAAGTTCAAACACTGAGAGGACTGTTTGTAGAAGTCGTACCTCCAAAGGCCTTGTTGTTTGAGAGCAAAAAATTCTCGAATACAGTGTCTTGTTTTTTTTTTATTCTTTGAATCTGTGGTACAATTATACTGACTACAAGAGGGTATCTCATGAAATAAACTTGAAGGAATTTTTAAGAGTCAACTCTTCTCAAAACGGAAACCACAGGAGTCAAACTAGGAGAGAAATGGATATTATACTATTCAATAAATTAGCTTTCATAATTAATTGATCTCAAACTTGATTGTGGAGTATTAGAAGGGGAGTTAAGGACTACTGAAATTTTAACCTGAAAGAACTATGTTACTGAAGGTCAATGAAATCTGTTGAAGACTCCTACAATAAATCCCTTTAGGAAACCGAAACTGAAGTTCTTCTTTAAGGGTGACACTTACAGATTTAGGACACTGCCTCACTTGTCAACAACCACGTCTCTGGGCATGCCCAAGAGCCTGAAGCCGTGGCCTCACATGGAAGTCTCGATTCTCCAGTTTGGCATGGCATGGCTGTGAGCAGCTTGAGGATCTGTCCACTGATGAAGGAGAGTGTTTTGTATCTAGAGCAAATCTGGCTTTAGGTTAGCTCCTCGAGTCAATTGCTGTATATGAATTCCAGCCCTGGTTTCATGGGAGGCAACTCAGATGTGGCACGCAGCCCTTTATTGGACATATTATTGCATATGCCCCAAGATCACTGCCAGTCAGAATGATACATAAGGCCTTGAGAAGAGGCTTATCTTCTTTGTTTACCGATCTTCTGGAAAGGAAGACACCCGAGCTGCTGTAGCGGCTGCTGGGCATACTAGACACCCACTACTATCAATTCTGCTTGATGTCTGCAGTTATGCAAAGTCATAACCTGTCTGTTGTCATTCAAGGCCATAACTCGCGCTTTTATTTCCAAGGCAGTCACTATTGTGTTCATAGCTAAAATGTAGCCCAAGTAGAGACCAACCTGTACATTTGAAAAGGATATCTCTTTTAGGGGTGGGCAGAACTCACTGAATTTGACTCCACAGAATTCTGTGGAGTTACATAAAAACTCTGCAAGATTCTGTGGAGTTCCGCCAGCAGGCAGAAATAGGCATGTCGCGCTGCTCGTGCTACGGTTTAGTGCTGGGAGCACGTTCTGTGCTGAAAAATCAGCACGAACGGCACCAAGTTGCACGCCAGAGGGCATAGCTACTGGAGTTGATGATGCTGCCACTCGAATAGATTTTTTATTGGATTGACAGCCTTCTGACTGCGATTGGTCGCGACCACCTGTGAAAGCCCCGCATTAGGAAAATCTCACCGGATGTCCTCCTAGCGACTGAAAATCATGTTAGGGGACGCCAAATCTCGCTCGCCAACATACAGTCCTGTAGCCGCGCTTGAGAAAAAATTACGCCATGCAGCGATTGCCGGATTTTAGTCAGAACTTCACGTTACAAGAGTAATGTGGAGTCGCCAAAATTCCAGGACAGAACTGAATATTTCGCTCACCCCTAATCTCTTTATTAAAATTAACAACCGGTTAAATCAAAGTTCACAACATGTGTATTAGGTGCATGTGTGTGCGTGTATTACTTTGGAACTGGGCTCGGATCCAGATTCTGTCAAATCAATGAATCTCTCTGCACCTAAAATTGTGTTCTGGCTAGCTCTCTTGTAAAGAGCTCTAACACCAAGATCACACTATATTTAAAACTGCAAAATGTGCATGTGTAGATAGATAGATAGATAGATAGATAGATAGATAGATAGATAGATAGATAGATCCTTTCCAGATTTCAAAAGGCATACAGGAATGTGATCCCTTTGTAACCAGAAAACAAGCCCCGGACCATAGCCTATCCATGGTCACAGTTTTCTTCTGTTTCTTGATTGAATCACCTCAAATGAACTTATCAAACTATTTTCTTCATGAGTGACAATTTTAGCCATGAGTTCTCTTCTACAATGTTTTATGCCTGGCATCAACTAAGACCTTTCGATTTTACTACAATTATATGCATAACATACTTATATATAAGGGCTTTCAGCCAGTCCTTTTTTTCTCCCCACCCGTGCAGCTCCGCTGGCTGAGCCTTTGCCGCTGGTGCCCCGTCCTCCTCTGAGACAGGTAGTGGTTCAAGGCTGCTGTCCTTGTTCCCTGCCTCCTCTGGCAGAGTAGTTGCCACGATTTCTATGTCCCTGTTCGCTCTCATATTGTTTTTGCCTTAATTGTATTTTGCCATATTGTATTTTGCCTTAAATCGGAGTCCCTGTTCTTCTCTTATTGTATTCTCCCTTCAACTCTGTGTTCCTGTTCTCGTTCTCTCTTCGTATTTTGCTGTATTTTCTGTTCCCGCCTGTTTTTCGCCGCTGCTGCCCCTGCGGTCCCTCCCCCCGCTGGTTCTCTCGCTCCCGCCTCCCAGCTGCACTTCTCTCCCCCTTCCCCTATTTAATGGTGGCCGCTGTGCGGCCGTGCCGCTGGCACGCCGAAAGCGCGCCAAAGGGAAGCCCGTCTGCGCCAGTCCGTGACCCGACCGTGACCAGCGCCAGGGACCCTTGATCTCCGACCCCCCCACTGCTACGACGCAGCTGCCCTCCTCACACTCAACCCCGGAAGGAACGACAACTGCCAGCGGTCAACGGTCAACACCGAACGCCACCCACGGACAGTTCTCCTGCCGACATTGCCGACAATCCTTCACCATCCACAGCACCCCCACGACCGCCGCAACCACGCCGGGCGCCCGCGCCACCGCAGCCCTGAAGTGCATCTTCCTCAATGTGCGCTCCCTACACAGACACGTCATAGAAATCTTGGACCTCCTCGACACCCTCCCGCCAGACGTCGCCTTCTTCATGGAAACCTGGACAAACGCCGCCTCCGCCCCGACATCGCCACCGCCATTCCTGACGGATACAAGATCCAGAGGAAGGACTGCCCCCACTGCCCAGGAGGGGGACTCGCCATCACATACAAGAGCTCCCTCTGACTCTCCACCTTCAACACAAGTGACTTCCTCTCAAACACAGAACACCTTCACTTCCAGATCCAGCCCAGCCCCAGGACCACGCTTCACGGCACCCTCGCTTACAGGCCCCAGGGACCTCGCGCTTCCTTCGCCACCACTATTGCTGACCTCATCGCACCCCACGCCATTGCCTCCATGGACTACATACTCATCGGAGACCTGAACTTCCACCTCGACAACCGCAGCGACCCCGACTCCACCGCCCTCCTGGACAACCTTGCAAACCTCGGATTGAAGCAGCTCATCACCAACCCCACCCACAAGGCTGGACACATCCTCAACCCCATCTTCACAGAAGGGTCCAACATCCACTTCAGCCACACCTCGCAGCCCCTCTGGACAGACCACTACTGCATACACTTCTCCTTCAACACCACCAATGCACACAAACATGCCCCGCAGCCCCCACAAAGGAGTTGGAGCAAGGTCACAGAGGAGCACCTCAACTCCACCCTCATCCACAACCCCCCTTCCGCCACGACAGATGCAAACTCTGCCGCCAAGGAACTTCACTGCTGGATCACCAGCCGCGCAGACAAGCTCGCCCCCCTCACAGAAAACGCCCCCAAAAGACAGCCTGGTTCACCACCGACCTCCAAGAAGCCAGACCCTCCTGCAGATGTCTCGAAAAACGTTGGAGAAACAGCAAAACCACCGAAGACCAGAACGCCTACAAGAACGCCATGACCGACTACCACCAACGCATAAGAGCCACCAAGAGGACCTTCATCCGGAACAAAATCCTCACCAACGCCAGCAACTCAAAGGAACTCTTCAACGTCATCCAGCAGTTTACCAAACCCCCCAGCGAAGCCACAGACGTCACGCCGTCCCAGGACCTCTGCAGCAAGCTCGGCTCCTACTTCCACCTGAAAATCAAAGCCCTGTACGACAACTTCAGCGAACATACTTCAGAAACCACCCTCCCCTCCAGCAACGACAGCCAGCCCACCATTACCACCTGGACACCTGTCACCACCGAAGATACCACCACGACCATAAAGAGCACCCACTCAGGAGCCCCCACGGACCCCTGCCCGCCGCACATCTTCCACAGAGCTGCCGCCGCCATAGCACCCAAACTACACCACACCATCAACACCTCCTTCATATCCGGCATTTTCCCCGACGACTGGAAACGGGCAGAGGTCAATCACCTCCTCAAGAAACCCTCGGCAGACCCAATGCACCTGAAAAACTTCCGGCCCATCTCTCTCCTTCCCTTCGCAGCCGAGGTCACCGAGAAATTCGTCAACACCCAGCTGACCACCTTCATCAAAGAGAACACCATCCTCAACTCCTCCCAGTCCGGATTCCACAGTAACCACAGCACCGAGACTGCCCTCCATGCCGCCACCGACGACATCCGCATGCTACTCGACCAGGGCCACACCGCGGCCCTCATCCTGCTAGACCTCTGTGCAGCCTTCGACACCGTCTCCCGCCGCACTCTTGCAGCCAGACTCCATGACGCCGGCATACGGGGAACCACCCTCAACTGGATCTGCTCCTTTCTCGCCGGCAGAACCCAAAGGATCAGACTCCCACCCTTCCTCTCCGAACCCACAGAGATCAACCGCGCAGTACCCCAAGGATCTTCGCTCGGCCCCACGCTCTTCAACATCTACATGGCCCCCCTTGCCGCCATCATCAGAGGATGGGCTCAACATAGTATCCTACGCTGATGACACCCAGCTCATCCTCTCCCTCACAAAGAACCCCGAAGACACCAGACTCAGCTTCCAGAAAGGAATGACAGAAGTCGCAGCCTGGATAAACAACAGCTGCCTAAAGCTCAGCTCGGAGAAGACAGAGGTCCTCGTCCTTGGACCATCCCCCACCGCTTGGGACAACACCTGGTGGCCCTCCACCCTCGGAAACCCACCCACCCCGACTGACCATGCCTGGAACCTCGCATCATTCTAGACTCCTTCCTTACCATGACTCGCCAGATCAACGCCGTCGCCTCCACCTGCTTCAACTCCCTCCACATCCTCCGCAAGACCTTCAAGTGGATCCCCCCGAAGCCAGAAAGACCGTCACTCACGCACTCATCACCAGCAGACTGGACCACGGTAACGCCCTCTACGCCGGATTCAACAAATACCTGCTACACAAGCTCCAGACCATCCAGAACACCGCTGGCAGACTCATCCTCGGCACCCCTCGACATGAGCACATGACACAGCACCTGCGAGACCTCCACTGGCTTCCCGTCGAGAAGAGAGTAACTTTTAAGTTACTCACCCACGCCTACAAATCCCACCACAACATCGGACCCAAATACCTCAACGAAAGAGTCTCCTTCCACGTACCCAAAAGACACCTACGCTCCGCCGACCTTGCCCTAGCAGAGACCCCGCGGATCCTCAGAACAAGAGCAGGTGGAAGAGCCTTCTCCTACGTGGTGGCCAAGGCCTGGAACAAGCTCCCAATCAACATCAGACGCTCCCCTACCCTGCACACCTTCAGGAAGAGCCTCAAGACCTGGCTTTTCGACTGACCCGGAGCTGCACCCCCCCCCCACAGCGCTTTGAGACCCTCATGGGTGAGTAGCGTGCTTAAAGCCCCCCTGATTGATTGATTGATTGATCTATTGGTCTGTTATTGTGTCATTCACATTTTTTTTCTGGCCATACAGCATACAGCTTGGGGCAAAGGGTCAGTCCACTTCAGCCTTTGGCAAACTTCACTGTGAGTGACAGCATGCTGTTATTTCACAAGGAGCAGATCCACACATAAAGTACTTCCTTTCGGTGGCAGGGACTACTATGGCAATATGTGCTTTTTGAAACCAAAATGATGTTTGCTTTTAGCTTTTTTTTTTTTTTTAGATTTATGAGGCCCCTGTAGCTTCCCCAACAATATAGTGAGCGTCGCCCCACTGCTCTGTGAGAAGGTCAAAAAGGAAAAAATAAAATGATAATAACGCATTCTTATTATAACTTTATTTTTCCGTCGTTGCTCAGCTTGTTAGGGGCGGGGCAGGGCAAGAAAAAAATCTTTTCTTTCCCAGTATCCGACAAGATTATCACATAAATCCTCTCATTTGAAGTCAGAGAAAGAAAAGTAAACACTAAGCCCCATCGGAAGACAGTGCCTAACATTAGACCTCTCTTTGAATGCACAGCAAATGTGACAAGAAAAACATTTAAAGGCCTGTTTACAGAAAGCAAGGACTTGTGGAAGAATACAAGGAGCGATGATGAGGTTTGCTCCATGGGAGCGACGAATACATGCTGGACAACCAAAAACAAATAAAGCCAGAAAATGTGAGTAACAAACAGCAAAGCCCATGGTAAGCAAAGGGCGAAATGCAGTCCCATGGAAGCTTTCACAATGCCCACAAGATGTCTTTTCGCAACCAGACTGTGCTGTCCGGTAGGCTTCGACCTAAAAATTAGATGCCGCATACACTTTATTGAGTGAATCCTCTGTCTTCCTGTCTGCAACATCCTTAAGGGTAGCATCTTCAGACACTACAATAGAAGTAGTATTTAACAGGTGTCTAGGGCTCGGCTTCACACTAACACTGAAATTTCAGCAGAGACAACTTTTAAATGCGGCACCAAGAGGAGTGTCTCATTGTCACCGATTGTGTTTGCGTTGGCTGTGAGGCCAGTGGCAAACCTTTCTGCAAGATTTACTGCTAAAAAAAATGGCTGAGGGTCAAAGCTGTACTACACATAATTTCGTTGTGGATGACATTGTAAACGATGAGCCGCATTTTCCATTCTCAAAATTACATTTTTTTCTCCCTTCTGGTAAAAAAAAAAGATTTCGCATTGAAAGTGTGCAACATTGAAAGTGTGCAACAACGAAGACAACAATGCCTGTAGTAACAGATGGCACATGTACCGTGTATATTGTTAGAAATGTCTCGGGAGCCAGAGATACGAAGCATTTATCAGCACGTAAAATTCTTGATTACATCAGCATGGTGATAAACGATCTTTAGTCAAGGACACTACAAAGTCACACGATTTACACCTTTCAACATATCCCCAAAGCCTACCGCTCAGCACTCTGGGGAAAAACGCAGGTGTCTCCTGGAAGTCACGCTATTGTGTCAACAAGAACGGCATTCACAGAAAGAGGACTCTCCCCTGAGGTAGTGAGCTTAGAAACTTCCGCTCAGTCACCCCTAACACGAACTGCAATACTTCTAATAACCCTAGGAAAAATAGTTGCTGTTTGAGGCACGTAGATGAATAGCTCTCATATTGAAATATTTTATTTTATTAGCTCTGGTTTTACAGCGCAGCTGTTTTACCTATCGTTATCAATTCTTTGAAATATACATAGAGTGGGTTTTGGCTCCACCCAGAGGAGTATTTGTACATTACTTGGTGCAGTTTACTGTTTGATATACAATCCCCCTCTAAGAAGTGCATACACTGGAATGCACGGGGGCTATTTTACATCTGAAAAGTGCACTCAATCATGACAATTTTGGGGGCGTGGCCTGACCAGCGGGCAAGAGGGCAGCTCTTTCTTAGAGCTCTGCGAGTGAGCCCTTGATAATTTTCCCCAAGATCCGTCCATCATCCTGCTAACACCCGATGCTCCTTGACACGGGGTGTCTGGAGAGGTGAGGCGCCCGTGGACAACATTGTTGGTCCTGCAGCAGGACGCGGGAGTCCGGATGAAGCGGGGGTGAGTGTGCGGCCCTCCGCACAAGCAGAAGCTGCAGACTATCCTGATTGCGGTGAGTGGGCCGGCCCACAGAGACCCACTCAACAAGGTCGGGCACGTCCTCTTGGGAGAGGCGTGGCGGCGGTTCAGGTGCACGGGCGAGCCGGCGCCGTCCAGCGGGCTTTGTGGGCAGCTCCCCAGGAAGAGCCTAGCACACAAAAATAAGCCAGACTGAGCAGCAGGGGCTCCGCGTGGAAGAGCGGCCCAGTGAGAATTACCTTGTGCGCGGATGCCCGGCTTCTTTTTTCTCTGTGCAATACTACAGTGAAGGCCTAAGGAGGGACTTTTGAGCCAGATTGGGCAGGCTCGGAGATCACCCCCTAATTACCAGCACCTGCCGCCTGCCACCCTAGGGGAGGACAGAGTATCGGGGGACATCAAGTGAAGACAGTGCCTGCCGCAAGGGCACAGTGTCCTTCCGCTTGGCGGATTGAGCAGTGCAGAGATCCCCAGTGGTTGTCGCCATACCAATAGAGTCTGCTGGACCTTCACGCTGTATTGTGCAGTGAGGAGTGGCTGCGGCCAGAGGGGGACTTGCTGCTGAGACCAGGCAGTGGCAGGATAAGGCCAGGGGGGGATGAGACAGGCCGCGAGCGGACTGCAGATAACCAGAGTGGGGCTCTCCTTACACCTGATACCCCTCTTGTGCCCCCTCATCACCATGGACTCACAAGGGCGCTGAGGGCCCTACGTGGAGGGGTCGCCCATCAACGGTTCCCCTTCAAAAGCAAGAACATGAGTAGGGGAGGATGCAGTGGCAAACACCAGCAGCAAACCAAGATTGATAAATATGCAACTCTGCGCAGCGACCACCCGGGAGGGGACAGCACAGGTGGGGGCCAGGGTGGAGAAATACTGCTGATTGAGGGTGGAGAGGAAGAGCCCTCGCTCAGAGACATTATGGACACTATCCATGGCATTCAGATAACACTGGAGCCTCTAGATTGAAAAATGGACACTGTTGCTACAGAGGTCACTCTTTTGCAGTTCGACTTGAGAAAGGTCAATGAGAGAACCATGCAAACCAAAAAAACTCTGGTCCAACTCACAGATGAGTCAAAAACTCTTGAAGCCAAGGTTGAACAACTGCAGAAAGAAAGTGCGAGGATGCAGGCGAGACTGGAGGACAGTGAGGGCCACTCCAGACGGAACAGCATCTGCTTGGTGGGTGTCCCTGATTGGGCAGAGGGGCCTAGTGTTGATCTATTCCTTGAAGAGTTTATACTCTTTAAAACCCAAGGGACTGTCAAAATTCTTTTCCATAGAACGGGCCCACTGAGGCCCCGACTAGAACATCCATTGCGCACATCTTCAATCACAGGGATAGATAGAGATGCGATTCATTAGGCAGTATGTACCCGGGACAAACTGCAATTCAAAAACACAACGGTGCAGATGTACACTGATTTCACCCTCAAAGTTCAGAAGCAGAAGAGGAGTTTCTGGGAAGTGAAGCATAAGCGAGAAGTGCAGTATATGATGTTGTTCCCTGTGTGCCTTCGAGTACTGCATGAGGGCAATTCCTGGACCTTCAACAAACCAGAGAAGGCATGGAAGTGGCTCGAGAGCTGGCGACCTGTGGGGAGACGAAAAGCAGGAACTGGCAGGGTGAGCAGTGACCGGTTGGACCCTGGTCCGGAGCCCGTGAGAGCAATGGAGGTGCCACTCAACAGTCAAGAGAACGGCCTGAGGACGGAAGATTTGCAGCACTGACTGTCCCCGGAAGGGGGGAAGATGGAAGTCCGGGGAGAGGAAGAGGACAAAGGGACCAGAGATAGGCACAAGACCCATCCCCTCTTGTCCGATGGGGATCATAGTACCTTGAGGTGCACATGGCCATGAGAACATGCCACTAGGAAAGGTGCGCTGCCCGGCCACACTTAGGTTTCCAGCTGTCCGTTGTAAGTCAACTGCAGAAATGATTTCATATGGCCATTGGTGTTGGATGACAGATACTACTGATGCAGGTACAAAGAGGGATCGCCATGGTGTAGCAGTTGTCAACGAGAAGGAGCTCTTGTTAGCATGATGGGTATCCGGTTTTTAGAGCAACAGGTACCCTGAGATTTGGGGTTGACAGGTATTTTGGAGCCTGTACTGCAGGGGGGTGGGGAGAGGGTACTTGGGGGTTTATAGTTACCATGTCATTAGCGTGCTTACATTTCACAACTTTGGGCCCAATACAAAGATGCGGTGGGGCTGGATGCCCTGGTACTGTGCAGGCTTTACTCTCAACGCCTCACAGAGCCATTCTCCCTCAAGGATGCAGGGGAGTAAATTAACTTTTATGTCCTCGAGCATGAACGGCCTGGGGAGTAAAATTAAGAGAGGGATTGTCATGCAGAGCTTGTGCCAACACTGTATGGATATTGTACTGATGCAAGAAACTCACATGAAGAGGCCTGAGATTAAGATGCTCAATAGAATTGGTATAGAATGTACGCCCACGCAGGCTTCACCTCGGACTCTGGGCGGTGGGAATCCTGCTAAAGAGGTCAATACCTTTTACTCCGCATTATACCTGGGTTGATGGTCAGGGGAGATATGTTGCCCAATCGGGTACCTGGAATGGGATAAACTTAAATGTGTGTGCAGTGTATGTTCCACCTACATTGGAAGTGTAAATACTGAGAGAATTAGGGGATGTGCTGCTCTAGTTCCTGGAGGGGATTCTTATATTAGGGGCGACCTCAACCATATCCTTGAGAATGATATAGATTGGGATCCCCCATGAGGAAGAGGCCCCCAACAATGGTCTTCAAAAACATTCCGGAGGCTATGGGGTTTGGAGACATTTGGCCAACTCTTAATCCAGGGATAAACCAATTCACATACTACTCAGGATCCCACCATACCTCTACACAAATAGATCACTTCCTCACTACACATGCATCCATGGCAGGATTCCAGAATTATTGTGAGAGGGATATCAGACCACGCTCCCTTCCGGGTAGAACTCCATAGTTCTCCTTCGGGGCTGAAGGGTGGATGGAAACTAGACACTTGGAGCAAAAAAAAATTACGTCATTATGGATAGCATACGGGATGGCACCAGACTGTACTTGCAAAAACATGTGAATACAGTGGAGTCAGTGGTCATGCTGTGGGAGGTCTATAAGACAATGCTGCGGGCCAAGCCATGTCACTGGTAGCGGGGGAAAAGAAGAGGAAACAAGAATGGGCGGATAGGCTAGAGGGAGAAATCTTGGACTTGGAAGACAATGGGGGGGGAACCCCTAACACCGGAGAGGCGAAGTAAGCTTTGACTTAAGCAAAAGGAATATAGAGATCTGGCAGAAAATGTGGCCTGCAGCATTGCTCTCACCACTCAAAGGAGGGTGTATGAAGTGGGAAAAAAGGCGGGGCCGCTTCTGGCCTGGTTGGGTACAGCAGGAAAGACGCTGGGTCCATGAGCTGAAGCCAAAGTCTGGAAGTATGTTTGGGGAAAATGGGGAAATTGCAGAGGAGTTTGCGAGATATTATCAATCCCTGTATAGTAAGTCCACCACAAGAACCGAAATGGAAATTAGGGAGTTCTTGAGAGATATAAGCATACAAGAGATCATAGCTGAGCCGAGACATGAAATGGAGATGGGTATTTGCGAAGAGGAGATCATATTAGCTATTGAAGACATCCAGATGGGGAAAGCGCAGGGGCCGGAATGGCCCACCTGCAGAGCTATATAGGAAATTGGCGAGCGTTTTTGCCCTGCATCTGTGCAGCATGTTTAGAGAAGCTAGGTGTCAAGGAGTTCTCTGGCGTGACCAGAGGTTGGCCACCATCATAATGATCCTGCGGACAGAGCCGCCTCCACCATAGCACCCGAACTACGACGTACTATCAACTGCTCCCTCGAAACAAGCACTTTTCCAGATGACTGGAAACGCGCAGAAGTCAAGCCCCTTCTCAAGAAGCCCACCACAGACCCGACAGACCTCAAGAACTACCGACCCATCTCTCTCCTCTCCTTCACAGCCAAAGTCACAGAGAAGATCGTCAACAACCAGCTCACTAACTTCATAGAAGCCAACTCGATCCTCGATTCTACCCAATCCAGATTCCGCAACAGCCACAGCACCGAGACCGCCTTCCTAGCCGCCACGGAAGACATCCGCACCCTCCTCGACCAGGGCCACACAGCTGCCCTCATCCTACTAGACCTCTCAGCAGCTTTCGACACCGTCTCTCACCGCACACTAACCACCAGACTCCAAGACGCCGGCATCCGGGCAACTGCCCTTGACTGGGTCCACTCCTTCCTCACCGGCCGAACCCAAAGAATCAGACTTCCACCCTTCCTCTCCGAACCCACAGAGATCTGCTGCAGAGTACCCCAGGGATCCTCACTCAGCCCCACTCTCTTCAACATCTACATGGCCCCTCTCGCCACCATATTCAGAAAACACGGACTCAGCATAGTATCTTACACCGACGACACCCAGCTCATCCTCTACCTCACCAACGAACCCCACAGCACCTTACACAGCTTCCAGGAAGGCATGAAAGACGTCACCTCCTGGATGAGCAACAGCTGCCTAAAGCTCAACTCAGAGAAAACTGAAGTCCTTGTCCACGGATCCACCCCCTGCGCATGGGACAACACCTGGTGGCCCACCGCCCTCGGCAACCCTCCCACACCCACAGACCACACTCGCAATCTCGGCATCATACTAGACTTCTCCCTCACCATGAACTGACAGATCAACGCCGTATCTTCTGCACACTTCAACACCCTCCGCATCCTCCGCAAGACCTTCAAATGAATCCCCCCCCGAATCCAGAAAGATCATCACCCACGCACTCATAACCAGCAGACTGGACTACGGGAACACCCTCTACACCGGAATAAACATATCTCTACTCCTCAAACTCCAGACAATCCAGAACGCCGCAGCTAGACTGGTCCTCGGCATCCCACGACAACACCACAGCACCCAGCACCTACGAGAACTCCACTGGCTCCCCGTCGAAAAGAGAGTGACCTTCAAGCTCCTCACTCATGCCTACAAATCCCTCCACAAAATCGGACCCAAATACCTCAACGAAAGAATCTCCTTCTACGCACCCAAGAGAAGCCTCCGCTCCGCCGATCTTGCCCTGGCCGAAATCCCATGCATCCGCAGAGCCAAAGCGGGGGAGCGATCCTTCTCCTACATCGCAGCCAAGACCTGGAACGAACTCCCACTCAGCATCAGACGAACCCCCACACTGCAAGCATTCAGGAAGAGCCTCAAGAACTGGCTCTTCGTATGAGATGGAACTGCTCGATCCTCCCTCCCCTCCCCTCCAAGCACCTTGAGACTCTCACGGGTGAGTAGTGCACTTCACTTCACAAACCCCTGGTTGATTGATTGACTGTGCCTCCTACAGACTGATCGCTCTCCTAAATATGGAGTATATAGTTCATGCCAAACTCTTGGCCACCCGGTTGAGAAGAGTCATACAGATGTTAATACACCCCGATTAATCGGGCTTTATACCACACAGAGGCAGTTGAATCTCAGACAGCTGTATTCCTGCACCGAGGGTACCATGACGTGCACCGAACCGGCAGTGGTCCGGTTGTTAGACGCGGCCAAAGCCTTTGACACTCTTGAATGGGAGTATGTGTGAGGAGTGCTGAAGAGGATGAGTTTTGGTGTAAACTGAGTTGGATGGGTCAAACTTCTGCATAGCCAACCGCTAGCACAGACAAGAATTAATGGGGTATGATCAGCCCGTTCCCACTGCATCGGGGCACCAGGCAGGGGTGCCAATTGTCAGCTATGCTATGCGCTCTAGCATTGGAGCCCCTGGCATGCTGGGTGTGCAATGACGCATTGGTGAGTGGTCTGGGATGGAGAGCAGGATGGGAAGATAGAATCTTCCTATAAGCCGATGATATCTTCTTATATGTGACTAATCCTAAAGTCTCCATCCCCAGACTATTCCATATCTTCCATCTGTACGGGACCTACTCGGTTTATAAGGGGGAAATCCCTTATCTAACCCCTGTGTGCATGAACCACGAGGGAGAGCCTCTCGGAAGGGTTGGTGGTGGAGGAAGTGAGCTTCAAATATCTTGGCCTCTATGCTACTAAGCGACCTGATCTCTTCAACTCGGACAACCTCTACAGCATTCTGGAACGTTTTAGAGCAGATGTACAACATTGTAGAACTCCTTAGAAGAGTGGCAATGTAGAAAATGCTTACCCTTCCGAAATTTCTCCACAAACTTCAAAATATGCCGTATCGAGTTCTACCCGAGTTTTTTAGGAGGGTCAACAGGACACTTCGGCAGCTTTTATGGAATGGGGGCCTTCCAAAAAGAACTCAGCAAATTCATGAGCGGGTGATACGATGGTGGCATTATCCTCTTCCATGTGGAGAGGCAGTGCTTAATTTGAGCCGGTGCTTTCCGGTGCTCAGCACCAGCACTTAATTGGTTTTCGGTGCTCGTCACCGGCACCTAATTGTCAACACCATTCTTAGAACAGTCCACCACACGGTGGCACTGCTCATCTAATTTAGAGATGAGCAGAACAATGGTAGTTTAGGACTACAATATACATTAAAATGGCTAATACCTGCCTCCCCAGCCATTCCTTTAGCTTTGGGGACCTGGAATAATCTGAATTTTCGCATTTACAAGCGAGAGAGATGGTTTGTAGTTGTTTTGGCAGCGATGACAAGGGCGATGGGTGGTGCAAGCTGCAGTGGCCTCCTGGTCAGAGCCCTGGCCCTTAATATTTTACAAATTAAGCACTGGGGAGAGGTATTATTGGGGTTCCCAATTGATAGTTATCAACGAATGGGCTTTCGTCCCCTCTGACGGACCCCTCAATCAGTCAGAGGCTTTCATCATTTGGAACTTGTTCGGCATCCCAACGTTGGGGGATGTGTGGAGAGGGGAAGGTCTGGTCTCCTGGGAGGCATTGAGGGAGGAACATGAGAGGACATCAAAGGAAATCTTTAGATTCCACTAGCTGCGTCACGCCCTGTTGATGCATGTGGAGCGGGGCAAGCAGCTGGAGGACTCCTCGCCACTAGAGGACAGACTACTGCCAGAGTCAATGCACAAAAAAGCAATCTCATTCACATACAGAACGCTGATGAATAATGCCTCCAACCCCCTATTAAAGTTGAAAGTGTCCTGGGAGGTTGACATTGGGGAAGAAGAGGAGGAATGGGAAGAGGTGATATGGTCGCCCAGAGAAGTAGCGATCAGAGTGCATTTCCAGCTGGTTCAGCTGCGCATATTACACAGCTCCTTCTACATGAGCGTGCTGATGCACAGGATGGAATGAGCAGCCACCAATAGGTGTGCTAGGGGGTGTGGGCTGCAGGGGTTTTCTACTTACTCTCTGGGTCTGTCCAAGTCTTGAGGGCTTCAAGGCAGGGGCAAAGGAGAGCCTTTGGCATGGTGCTGGCCTGTGCACAGAGATATCAGTCAAGATGATCCTCTTAAACATTTGAGGGGAAGAGCGACCCGCCAAATACCCTAGACTGTTGTCTACCCTGGGACTAGCAGTGATCAAGCGTAATATTGTCCGCATGTGGGGAGCATCCGATCCACCGATTTTAGAGGAGTGAAAAGTCAACATGGATTGGTGCATGGCCGCCAAGCAGCAAGTGTATGGTGGCAGAGGCTGCCCTAATAAATAGGGGTGACAAATGCAAAAACAACAGTTGATGGACAGTAATGCAGAACAATGTCATACATTCACCCCAGTACAGAGATCTGGGCCTAAATCCATCGTTTTTTTGCTCACCATGCCATTCTAGTTTGAACTTAGCCATATGCAAATCAGTCTTGACCCTGTGCCTCATGGGAACAGTCCAGCCCGAACTGCCAAGCCAGGTCCTCCCTGGACTGGAAACAAGCATCCTAGGACCGGTTTCGGGGTTTCACCCCTCTTCAGCCAGGATAGCTTGATTCCAGTGGCATGGAGAGCACGGGACCCACGTCTGGGCATACCCGTCCCACTCGGGGTGACAAATGCAAAAACAACAGTTGATGGACAGAATGCAGAACAATGTCATACATTCACCCCAGTACAGAGATCTGGGCCTAAATCCATTGTTTTTTTGCTCGCCATTCCAGTTTGAACCCAGCCATATGCAAATCAGTCTTGACCCTGTGCCTCATGGGAACAGTCCAGCCCGAACTGCCAAGCCAGGTCCTCCCTGGACTGGAAACAAGCATTCTAGGACCGGTTTCGGGGTTTCACCCCTCTTCAGCCAGGATAGCTTGATTCCAGTGGCATGGATAGCACAGGACCCACGTCTGGGCATACCCGTCCCACTCGGGGTGACAAATGCAAAAACAACAGTTGATGGACAGAATGCAGAACAATGTCATACATTCACCCCAGTACAGAGATCTGGGCCTAAATCCATCGTTTTTTGCTCACCATGCCATTCCAGTTTGAACCCAGCCATATGCAAATCAGTTTTGACCCTGTGCCTCATGGGAACAGTCCAGCCCGAACTGCCAAGCCAGGTCCTCCCTGGACTGGAAACAAGCATCCTAGGACCTGTTTCGGGGTTTCACCCCTCTTCAGCCAGGAATGATGGATTTAACCCAGATCTCTTGACTGGGGGTGAATGTTTTGATTTGTTCTGCATTCCGTCCATCAATTGTGTGTCTTTTGCTTTCTCGCCCTAAGTGCGCCAGGTATGCCCAGACGTGGGTCCTGGGCTCACTGTGCCACTGGAATCAAGCTATCCTGGCTGAAGAGGGGTGAAACCCCGAAACCGGTCCTAGGATGCTTGTTTCCGGTCCTGGGAGGACCTGGCTTGGCAGTTCGGACTGGGCTGTTCCCATGAGGCATAGGGTCAAGACTGATTTGCATATGGCCAGGTCTAAACTGGGGTGGCATGGTGAGCAAAAGAATGATGGATTTAACCCAGATCTCTTGACTGGGGGTGAATGTTTTGATTTGTTCTGCATTCCGTCCATCAATTGTGTGTCTTTTGCTTTCTCGCCCTAATAAATAGGGGAAAATAGGGAAAATGTGGGGAAGTTATGGGGGCCTCGCTGATGAATCCCTGGGACAGGAGTAAATGCGATATACAGTGTGCTGACATGGTTTTTTGATTGTGTTCTTAAACAAAATAAAAACTGTAAAAAAAAATAATCATCACAATGTTTGCCACATTCAGTTCTTTATCTCCTACATGCATTTTATATTAAAAACCAATCTGTTGGAACAGTAATGGTGCATATTTCTGTTGCCTTGCCTTAAGTACACAACTGTGAGTATCTGTGAGTATTGGGGAGAGGAGTTGGCCTAACGGCTAGGGCGGTCGACCTCAAATCTGGGGAACCGGGTTCGAGTCTTGGCAATGACGCTGAACATCCTGTGATTCTGGACAAATCACTTAATCTCCCCGTGCCTAACAAAAATGAATGTGTCCTCATGTAATGCAACTGGTGCTATGTAAAGCGCTCTGATACCCGATTCGGGTCAAGTTCGCGCTATATAAAACTCTGTGAAATAATTAAAATAAAATCTGGTATCCTGTTTTTTTTTTTGGGCACTAGTTTTACATTAATCTAGTGTGTGTGTGCAGACTATTAGGCCTGTCCCTTGACATAAGTGAAGTCCTGAACCTGTCCTGTGACCTGGAAGGGCAACACCAAGCGTGCCCTTGTTACATCGACAGCGGACTACTAACCCTGTCATGTGTTTAACATGTAGACCAGTGTAAGCAGTGTACCATGTTGTGTAAATTCATAGTTGTAAGCAGATTGTTTTATTTGTGTCACTGAAGTAGAGGTCTACCGGCCCACTCCTGTCAAGTCCAGCTTCTAAGAGCTAACCCAGATCCTAATGCTAAAATCCTGAGTATATGTTGTCCATGGTGGTGTATGCGATTTGCATGGTACATGCATTCTGTATATGGGTAAGCCAGAGTAATGAAGGCCCATGTGATCCCTTTTGGAGACCCCTCACCTGGCCTAGCGCACCGGATGGAGGTGGGGTTGTTTTCACAGACAGTGGAAGTACATTGCTGAAATTCCTAAAGCTGGAAAGAGAAGACCTAGACAATGGAGTAGAAAGAGGAAGGACAATGTTCCCATAATAACTGAATTAGACCTTTTGCTGAGAGAAGCTGTTGTTTAGTCTTCCTCTTGTGCTGGCATTTGATAGATGGTGGGGTTGAAGTGTGGGACTGCAGTTTCTGTTATCCAAAGTGAAAGGGACCCTCATGTAGGGCCAGATGTTTGTCTTTGCACTGATCACTCTTCAGGGTACTGTCAGGGGCAGAAAACTCACACTTCTTTTGTGCTTCTGTTATGGGTACTTCAGGCAGGGTATTACCCTGCTGTGAGAAGCAGCAGTCTTGACAAAGGCTGTATCTGGAGAGCAGCCTGGAAAGGACACTTAAAAGGAGAACCACCCAAAACTATTTCTGAAAGTGCAGGCACTGAATCCACATCACCGGTCTGCATTTACTGAATAAAGGTGGGAGCAACTGACCCACTTGTTCTTCTAGTTCCAGGTTCTCTTTGACCAAGAAAGGGAGTGCTCTGCAGAGTACTCAGAGGACTGCTGTGCACCAAGAGCTGGTGTCCGCCTGACAGCCAGTTTGCCAAGGGTGATGGCACATCGCCTGCAATCTTGCCTTGCTGGAAGAAGCTGCCAATCTGACCTGAAGCACCTAGAAGCCAACTTACCTGCTGAGAGGGGAAAGCAGCCCAACAACCTTCAAGGAGGATTGACTGTCTAAGAAGAGGCAGAAGCAGTCAGCCCGGATGCTAGTGGGATCTGTCACAAGAAGGAGGATAGTGATCTCTGTGCTCCATGTGTCAGTGGTCTTTGAACTCTCCTGAGCAGCAGTTCTGGGTTGTAACTGCAGCTGCCAATACAGCTGTAACCAAAGGAGTAGGAGTATGCCAGTGGCTGTTCATACCGCTGTGTTGACAAGAAGAGCGCCTGTGGCTGTCCTTGCGACTGTAAGCAAGAGAAGTGTGCCCACTGAGGTTCCCCATGCCAGAGAGTAGCATATCTCACATGCATCTACTCATCTCTTGAAGCACTTAGAAGTGGGCAAGAGATTGGCCATGACCTCCCCTGTCCCGTGGGGCCACTGCAAATTCCATTTACCTGTACTTACAGCTAGAGGCCTCCAATGGAGGCAACTGCTTCCTACGCCGCAACCTCTCCGGGACTGAAGGAGCCTGTTCCAGTGAGAAGGGCATGCCCTATCCCAGAAGCAGGAGAGACTGAATGCTTTGCTGGTCCACTTCCAGCCTTAGCCCGTCCTGAATGCGTTTGGTGAGACGTTACAAACTGAAAGAGGGGAACTGTACTGAACTGAGCATTTTCACATTTGAAAGGGGTAATCTGCACCTGTGCACTAATTTATGCCTTCTGAGACAATCTGATCTGCAGAGGGAGACCCGCCTAACTTAGAGATGGGGTGAAACTTGAAGGGGGAAGCAGGTGGGTGTCCCTTCCTGCACCCTAGTGCATGGGTGTCTACATTGGGACTAAGCAGCACATAGTGCACCAGCGCAGTGAGAGATCGGGAATGCGCCATATGTTAGTAAATATGGAGTGAGTAAGGCGTATTCCGGCCCTCTCCATTTCACACAGAGCATTATAGTCAAATAATGAAAAATCTGGCCCTTTCTTTCTACGCCGTTCATTGCAGTTGTAAGACAGTTTCATATATACACAACAGTGTACAGACTGCCTTATTCCCTGACAGATTTGATATATTGCATACATAAGATATATATATATATATAGGCCATTATTTGTTTTATATTATGATAGCATGCCTTTCAGTAATTTTCATGAGCAATGCAATTTATGAGGTCCTATGTGTGGTAAATAGCAGTGCATGGTGAGAGTGAAAGTTATAGTTATTTAATTTAATTTTACCTGGTGAATTTCAGTGCTTTTTTTTGTTCAAGACGTTACAGTCGAACTTACGTGTTAACGTAACTATAACGTCACTTTAACCTTTAGTGTTCTCAGTGAATTTCTGAGGTTTTTAAATGCAAAGTAAGATATTTATACGATACCTAACTATAACGTTACTTTAAAATTTCGTTTTTTGAGTTAATTTCTGTTTTTTTAATATAAAGTAATATGTTCTTACCATTTCCACCAACCGGTAGCGGGCATCTTCCCTGCCGTGCATGGCCTTTGTTGGGGCGGTCCCTCTGGGACCCCCCCCCCCCCCCAACAAGGGCTGGGGATCAGAGTATGCCTACCCAGCTTTCAGGACTCGTGGACCAAATCCTTGAGACCTATAATGGCGAGTGCATTATTTGTCTCCGCTGCGGCCAGCCAATCACATTGGTCGGTCCAGCTGGACCACCCAATCAAATCGTGTTTTTGTCTTTAGGCATAGAATTGCATTCCAAAATTACAGACATGTAAGGCTCTGTGAATTCCCATGATAATCTTCACATGGTTTGTGCGTATCAAAAAGGCACCTGCTAATAATCCTCATGCTAAAGGGCCACAAATAGGATAACATATTCTGTCTCAGGCAGAGAGGGTACTTCTTCAGTCCAGAAAGGGTCAGCTCCAAGGACACAGATTGCCCTAGGCAATAGGTATGTGATTGTTGTGTTTCACTTCTGACACTGACAGACCTTCTTTGGTGCTCTAGCTTTGTAGTAGGTTTTTAGCAGCAGTAAGAAACATCAATAATACCATGTTATCTTGTTTCATAACATTTATTTTTTTCTATTTGCCAACTTGAGTGTGATATTTGCTACAGTTCTTTTGAGTGTGCTCTCTACTGGTTTGGCTTCAGTAAATACCGATAAGCTATATAGTACACATGTCCTTTAGTGTGTGTGCTACCTCTGTGGAAAGGTTGTGGGGAAACTATCTTTTCTAGATAAGTTATCAAAGAGGTTTATGGGACACCTGTCTATTTCCCCCTTTTAAATGGTAAGTTGTTCAGCCTACAGTGACTAAGGGCAAAGGAAATCTACCAGCTGCGAACAAGATTGATTGCAACACGGCAAGACTACTGAGGGCCTTCTGATAGACAAGCAAATTAACATTCGTACATTTTGGCTAATATATGAAAGCAATAAAAATATTAAATGATTCAAAAATCCTGAATTATACATGTATTAAAATATATGTAATATATATGTAATAGTATTATGAATTATTATTAACAATATAAATGAACATTATTGCTCAACAGTCTTTATAATCGCCTAGGAAAACAACCATTGGAAAACCAAATTAGTCTTGCCTCTTGACTTTGCTAATGTGGTTTGCCGATGCTGTGCAGCTTGGCAAAAAGAAACACTTTTTTTAATGCTGTCCAGCATCAGCAAAAACAATAACAAACAAAAAAGAGTACAATGACCTGTATAAAGCTATGGCGTCTGGTGTGCATGTGTATGCGTTACTACACATGCATGTGCATTAACATGATGTGGCTGCCATTTTGCTTTAATTTTTTGTTTACTATGCTAAGATGGCAGGTGCAAAAAGGAGCCGTAAATTAAAAGAAAAGTTAAACATGCCCTGGCAGCAATTGGCAGTGGCCAGATCATCCAAAAACAAAAAAAAACATGTTTGTACTACGACAGAAGTGGTGGAGGAGCAGTTGGGGGGTGAAGGGGTGGAGAAGTCAACATGGGGGAGCAATGGAAGAGCTTTGGGGGTATAAATAAAAATAATCATTAAAAAAAAGACAAAAAAGGACGGAGTGGGGGGAAATATGAGGGAGGAAACAGTACACAAGGGAGAGGGCAAGAAAACACATGCACCATCATAGGGTGCTGAAAGTAAAAGAAAAGAGTAGGTCCCTAATGTGAGCACTGGAAGGATACAAGGCACCCAGTCAAAAAGATGGTAAAGATTCTATGCAGCAGCAGGACTTCCTCGCTGAACCTATTTCAATTGAGGATGTCACTAATGCCATAGAGGCCATTCGCGGATCCTCGGCCCCTGGCCTGGACGGCTTCACTGGGGATTTTTACAAGGCGTACAAAGACCTTTTAGCGCCCCAACTGATTGAGGTATATGCAGAAGCACTTGAGAGACAAATTCTGCCCCCCACCTTTCGCGAGGCTGTCATTATCCTCCTCCCCAAACCGGGCAGGGACCCATCTTTATTAGACTATAAAATCCTAGCCAAAGTCCTCGCCATGCGCTTATCTCTACTGATGGAGTACATTATTTCTCCGGCCCAATCCGGATTCGTCCCCCATCACTCCACCTCCCTGAATCTCAGAACACTCTTTTCGGTGCTGCACAGGATCAACCCTGAGGTACCAGCAGCCGCCATTTTATTAGACACGGAGAAGGCGTTCGATTCTTTGGAGTGGCCCTTTTTTGTGTCAATCATGCGCAGAATGGGGATGCCAATGGGATTCATTGCCACTACGGAATTGCTGGACAGGCACCCCACTGCCAGACTCCTTCTAAACGGCACCCTTTCACAACCCTTTTCTTTAACCCGCGGCACTCATCAAGGTTGCCCCCTGTCCCCACTATTGTTCATATTGGCAATGCACCCCTTAATTAGACACTTTCAGGAGAAACATTTGCAGAGGGGCCTCCAATTCAACACTGGCCCCCTGCTAGTCTCCCTCTATGCGGATGACACAATCCTTTATGTTCGGGAGCCCGGCATCAACCTGGAACCCCTTATCAGGGAAATAACTCGATTTGGGCAGCACTCTGGCTTAGGCATTAACTGACACAAATCAGTTATTTTTCCCCTAACCCCCAGCACACGGCGATGGGATTGCGAATTCCCCCTAGAATGGTGCACGGACTCCATTAAATATCTGGGCATTCATATACACCTAGACAAAGCTCAAATTATCCGACTAAACTATGGCCAAGCTATCACTGCCCTGGAGGTGCAGGTGGAGCGATGGTTGCGGTTACCGCTTTCGATTGCTGGTAGAGTGGCTCTTATAAAGATGATCGTGCTCCCTAAATTCTTATACCTCTTCAACAACATCCCCATTCCCCTTCCGAACAGGTTCTTCACCACATTACGCTCGTATCTTGGGTTCGATGGCAGATTATGACCCTTCCGTATGAGAGAGGAGGGTTCGGGGTGCCTGATCTTCAACTATATTATTTAGTAGCCCAATGTAGTTATGCCTTCGCTTGGTTCCACCCCGACGCTAGGATCCCATATCTCTGCCCAAAGGCAGATTTGGTATTGCCCGACACGCTCTCCACGGTATTGCCTAGCGGCATACCCAGAGACCCCAATGACATACAAACGGTTTCCACCACCAGCTGGGCATGGGAAAAACTGAAGCGAATTACCGGCCCATCTATTCTTTATTCCTCTGCGCTCCCGCTTCCCAACGCCCGCTGGCTACCGATCACGGGAGAGAGGCTGGTGCAACGCACTTTGACAAAATTTTCCATCTCCAAAATTGGGGACCTGTACCCCGATGGACACTCCTTTTCTGTTGTAGACGACGACCGTTTCCAAAAGGCCACATTCAATGGATCGCTTTGTCCTGGGGCGACTCCGCTTGGCGCTTCGGGCATCCCTGCCTAGTTTCCCCATTGAGCCAGACTCATTCACCCCTTTGTCCACAATCATCGAAAGCCCAGGAGGGATACATCTTATATCTAAACTGTACAAGGCCTGCTCCGAGGTTATCCCAGTACAGGATGACAAAATCCGCAGGGATTGGGAGACTGACTTAGGCCACCAAATTACAGATGACCAATGGGCCAAATGTTGGACGGTAACAAGGGAAGTCTCTTCGAACAGTCAGCACAAACTGCTACATTTCAAGTTCCTGCGTAGAATGTACATCACACCGGCCAGGCCCCATAGACTTGATTCTTCCAGATCACACAATTGTTGTAAATGCAACGCCCCCATGCAGACTTTGCCCATCTTTCATGGACATGTCCCAAACTACTACCATTTTGGGAAGCAGTGCACAAAACACTGGGGGATATGATTGAGCTGACCCTAATCCCCACTCCTGAGATTGCATTATTGGGCTATGTAGCGAACTTTCCCAAACGTACACATAGGTTTGCTGCGCTCAGCTTGCTGCTTGCTAAAAGAGAAGTTGCATTACACTGGGGCCGAAAAACAGTTCCCACACTGCAGGGATGGCTTAATAGTCTGGCCTTTTGCAACACCAATAGTGAGCTCTACTCTACCACATTGCCACGATCCTCCCGGCCCAAAGACATTTGGGGACCTTTCAGGGCTTACACCCTAGCCAGCCGCCCGGTTGTTGCCTCTCAAATTGCGCAGGGCATTGTTCCGACAGGGGTGGGATGAATACTCTTGCACCGCACTTACCTATTTCACTACCGCCTACTGGAGTTCACTTGAGAGATGCTTTCTTGTATGCTTATCTGTGCCTGGATGGGAGCGGTTGGCGAGAAGGATACACGGTGGGCACCTAGGGACAATCTATGAATGTAACATGCATGCCATCGGGACTATTCCTGCATACCTTTGACGCTCTTCCTTATGTATGAGAATATTGCGGTAATGGCTACCACGGCCTTACACTTTTGTAATAATTTGCCAAGGTAACAATGTCAGTGAGCAATCGTGTTTGTATTGAAGAATTGTGACAAAACGGTAAATAAAGTAAAAAAAAAAAAAAAGATTCTATGCAGCAGGGGAGGGACAAACCCAAGAAGAGGAAAGAAGGCCATTGAACAAGAAAGAAACAAATGAGAATGACAAGGAAGCCTGCCAATGTTAAGCAATGGGCTTGTCATAAGCCCACTGTACATTTTGTATGGTCCACAAGAGGTATTTCACAAACAGACTGCTAAGGGCCCGATGTACTAATTACTGGTCGCAATATCTGTTCTCACTTTGTGGCCAGTATTTTTGCAACCAATAAAGAATTTAATGAACCGACCTACGTGATCATAGTTCAGTTCGCTAAATTCTGATTCAGAGTTGGTCGCAATTCAACCTACTTCATGAATATTAAGACAGTAGGTTGCAAATTGTGACACATTCCGACTGATGACCATCACAGCGATGATGCCGACCTACGTGATCATAGTTCAGTTCGCTAAATTCTGATTCAGAGTTGGTCGCAATTCAACCTACTTCATTAATATTAAGACAGTAGGTTGCAAATTGTGACACATTCCGACTGATGACCATCACAGCGATGATGTCCTGCTAGGGTAAGCAGGTCACAATGTCTATGATCGCCTTCCAATAAGCTAAACTTTTTTTAAATGTAGACTGTTTTCCTTAAAGGAAACGTGGCTACATTTAAAAAAGAAAAGATTTCTCTTTTTGAAAAGTTTGTTTAGGAGTTCACAGTGGTCACCTGGACCATTACCTACTCCACAACAAACTTTTGTTTTACATTCATAGAGGAAACCCTTCCCTTTTGGAAAAGCATTAAATTCCCAAATCAAAAATTGGTAATTTTTCAATGTTTTGGGACCAGATTTCAGTTGCAAAACATTGACATATGTCATACCAGTTCAGTATTTGGAAGGGACACCTGCAACACACCCCTTCCAAATACCAAATGGAAATGGGGTTGAAATCCCATTTCAAGAATCAGTGAAAGTTTATGGATTCCAAAAATTGGATTAATACATTTAAAAAGGCATTTTGCGATTGCAAGCTCCGAATTAGAGTTTTGCATCTGTAAAAATGATTTTGCACATCGGGCCTTAAAGCTATCTGTAGCAAGTCCTAAAAAGGATTACACTAGCATGGTGGAACCATAAACACCATAATGTTTCTTGCCAAAATTGCTTAACCTCTTCTCTCCACTCACTCAGGTGCATGAGCATGGACTCACAGGCTGTTCTGGATGCTCAGACCAACAGCAACCCAGTGGACAACTTCAATGACAGAGCCCAGATACCATCCGAGTTCTAATTTCTATACCATTGTACTGGTCAAGTTCCACTGAAAGTTTTTATTTTTTTTAATTTGTGCGACATATTTGCTCTATTCTTGCTATGCAAACAAATACAGATTCTTGCATGTGTCAAAGGCCTATACGACGAGAGGATAGCCAGTGAACCCTGCACTTCATAATGCCTCAGTCCAAAGGCAGTGCCCATTGCTGCAGGGTGGGCTTATGTCACCCTTACGATGCAAGAGTGGACTCTATTTGTCTGGTTAGGCTCGTCAGCCGCAGCTAAATCGCTACCAATCAGACACCAGAGAATAACAGCATGGCAAACCATGGCCAGCCATGGCACAACCATGGAGGTAGCACCAGTTCAAGACGCCCAACTTCATTGGGCAGTTTGTTACAAGTTCTGGGTTCCTCATACTGTGTGGTAATGGAGGGGGTGCACACAAGATATCAATTTCCCCTTAAACCGCACAAGTCGCCAACCTCATGCACTGATGAGGGGAGTAAATACCAGCAGCCCCTGCCACTCTTGCTCCAGCCTTACCCACGGTAAATGACCTTGTAGGTCCTCCAAATTAGGTCCCAACTTCACTGTTATGCCTGCACCTGTGTGCATGGACATCATTTACGCGTCGTCAGAGATAGCAGCTGCGACCCCTGGCTTGCCCCTTGCGACCCGTATCACTCTTGTAGCGCTTGTTGCGAGCACTACCTGTCTCTTCCAAAGATACTTCCAGGAATAATTCAACCCAGTTCATGACCCGCTTGGCATTCACGTGAGCTCAACTCTGTAAATATGTATTCTATACCTGCATTACCCTAATTATGCCATCTTTAATTTTTATAATGGTGATTGTAAATGTAACTTGTTAGTGTGTAAATTCCATTACGTGTACCTTATGTAACTTACTTGGTTCTATTGTAAAGGACTCTGACACCTTTGGGTAAAGTTCGCGCTATAAACAATTGCATTAAATAAATGAATAAATACCCTCGAAGATCACAGACAAGGCCAGGGCCGGAAGTAAAACTGGGCTCTGATGAGCCCAGTTTACTTTCTGTTGCTCACAAGAACTGAGACATTGTAACTCATTCAAGTACGCAGGGCACTTCAAAATGTTTTTATTTAGCAGATACGTTCTGAAGCTCATGAACACACTCTAATGAATTAAAATGTTGCTTTCCTGTGGGAGCTTTGCACTTCCCACTTCTCCCCTCTGATTTCAGGGCTATACTTAGTTTCACTGTCAGTTACTGCTGAAATTCCAATGTTTCCGGGTGGCTCACCTGGGAGGAGGAGGGTAGGGCTGTGTGGAGTCCAGTGAATCCAGGCCCTGCTGCCATGTCCCTAGTGCCATAAGGACTTTAGCTGACCTCTTGCCCTAAACCACAATGGCGTCTACCTTATTTAATTTTCATTACTTAGAGCTCATCATTGTTTATACATCTGGCTCCAATTGCGTGGATTGCAATAAAATATGAACCTAAATGGTCTTTGAAAACCATATTCAGTCTAAAAGACGTGAGGTTTGTAAGCTGAACCTTGTAGCGCTCCACTGCTGGGCTCAAAATGTCTACCTCAAAGATCATAATTGAACTGCATTTGATGCCACTCCTTGCCCCTTGCCTAGCTGTCGCACATGCATATATGTCCCTTCAAGCTGGGCTGTTATATATAACAGCTTCCAGTAGTTGTAACTTTGTAGGAAACATTTGCATTTTTTAATGGTAAATTTTATTTTGCAAACGTGCTGTAGGACAACAATCTGACTAAAGATGTCACAAACGACAAGGTGCTACTTACTAGTTGTGCAACCCAAGCCATACACTGTTGCCCATGGTGAATCAGTTTTGTGAGGTAGGCTTCATAGCTGCACCTAGGGCTGCCTCCTGGCAGGTTTTCTACCTGTATCACGGTTATTTTAATATCCCGGCCGATACAAAAATAAGCGAAATCACCCAAAGCAGGTGTTTTTAGCCCTTATGTGTACATACTTCAAAGAGCAAATATAAATAGAAAACACTTTTAAATGTGTTCTAGAGTTGCGCTAACGATCTCTGACCTATAATTAAAGTAAACAAAGGCACAAAAGTCATGTTGCAAGTGAATCCGCATGATTTTGCTTACAGTCCTATTTAGTATCACGTCCAGGCCTTTGCAGACTGTTTAAACAACAACAAATGTCCAGTATTTTTCTCTTGGAATGGTAGCAACCCTAGCTGCACCCTATGCTGTCCTTATTTTAGGAGGGAGTCAAGCCGCTTACTTCCTTTGGAGTAATGTTGTTCTGCTGCTGACCAGAATGTACTGTGTCATCTTAAGGATTTGAGGGGCCCCAGGCAAGATATATTTTGGGGTCCCTGCACAACACAGATTTTGAATTTTATTATCCAGTTCCTGCTTACTCAAACCCTCATGAAGCCTGTTATGTTATGTTATGTTAAAATGTATTTCTAGAGCGCACGTTCACCAGGCGGTTTCTTGGCGCTAGGAGAGGACGGTGGCGGTTGCATAGTAGTATGAGTTATCAATTATACGACTGGGTGATTAGCCAGGTCTTAAGTAGTTTCCTGAACTTCATGTAAGAATCGGCATTACACAGATTAGAGGGGAGGGAGTTCCAGAACTGAGGGGCCAAGGTTGTGTATCTGAGACCTCCATGTTTCTTACGTTTGAAGGTCAGTAAGTTTTTTTTAGAGGAACGTAGATTGCGAGAGGGGATGTACCGATGTATATTGGAGGCAATGAAGGCGGGCCCGCGTCCTGATAGAGCTTTATGGATGGTACAGCCCAGTTTAAATAGGGAGCGTTGAGGTAGGAGGAGCCAATGAAGGCTTCTCAACAGCGGGCTCACATGCTGGTGTTTAGGTTGACCTAACAATGTTAAATTATATGTTAAACTTTAAGAGTGTCACACATAAACAGTTGAAATGTCTTACTTGGAACCCCAAATATCCTTAAGATGACGCTGGGAAGAGAGACATAGTCAGAGGTATAGGTAGGCAGAGAGGGAGAGAAATTTAGATAGAGAAATAGAATAGCCAAAGGTCAAAGAGAGAAAATTCACTTTCCCAAGGGCCCCCTTTTTTGTTTTTGAGTTTTATATAGAGCAAACTAGACCCGAAGGTATTAGAGCGCTTTACATGAGCACCAGTTGCGTTACAGATGGACACATTTATTTTTGTTAGGAATGGGGAGATTAAGCAATTTGCCTAGAATCACAGGATGTCGAGTGTCCCTGCCGAGACTCGAACCTGGTTCCCCACCTCCGAGGTTGATCGCTTCAGCCATTACGCCACACCCTCTCCCTTGGATGGTGGGGGCCCTGGGCAATTGGCCACCTTGCCCATGCCTTAAAACATCTCTGAAACTGCAAGGGCCACAATCCCAGTGTGTAAATGTGCACCCATATCACCAGGTGCAGTGTTAGGTGGGTGCAAAATAACGACACCATTTTAAGTTTCAGACCAAGAACTTGGGGATAACACTCAAAGAGCATGGTATTTTCCCCATTCCAATAAGCTCTAATCTAACAGTGTGTGCTATTTGCTCAGATGCTCTGCACCAGGCACACAATTGTATTGTATTGAATTTCAACATTTATGTAGAGCTTACCACCCCTATGTGGGGCCCGAAGCACTTGCCAACACAGGTAGCATGCTACACTGTATATATAGGGTGTGTGGCTGGAAGTGTGTTGTCCTCATTCTGATCCTGTGTGGGAAGTGTCTCTATGTCGTGCATGGTGACCACCGAGGTGCTGTTATCATGTTATGGGATGCATCGCTTCGCAGTGTGATGGGTGAAGTTCTTTTGATCATAGTCCACCTAGCTGGTTACTGCAAATGGATCTGCTGGGATAGACTTTGTTAATATCATCCTATATCTGATTGTCATTATGAGACGTCAATAAGCAGTTTCATAAACTTTAAACAAAATATCTCAGAATGGGACATCCCAGAGCAGTAACCAGTTAAGTGGATTATGGTTATAAGAACTACCATAACAGGGTCTGCGGAGCTGTGCTATGCTGCCAGCTTACTGAAAACCATAAACCGCGTGCCTGTTTCTGACTCTTCTTTATCAATCACAGTGCTAAGCGCTGCATCCCATAACACAATAACCACACCACAGTGGCCATCACACACAGCATGGAAACACTTCCCACACAGGATCAAAACGAGAACAACACACTACCAACCACACACTCTAAATGGTGGAGCAGGGCCGGCTCTAGGGCGATGCAACCGGTGCCACTGCACCAGGTGCTGACTTCAGAGGGCACCGTGTTTACAAGTTTATTTTGGTTTTAAAAGCACCTCCTGTGGCGTTCCTTGCTTACAGCAATTTCCAGGGAACAATAAAAATGTCAAGATAACTCTGCTGATTAATGTTCTTCCTGGAGAGAGATATGAGTTTTGTCTAGTTGAGGTTTTGACTCATCATATGTGTGTTATTTGGATGAACTGGTATGCTTTAAAAAGGAGCCCAAAGGGATCTTGTCGTTGACAGAAGTGTCATCATAAAGTAGCGCAGAGGGTTAATATTCCTGTGCAAAGAACTTGGACCATGCAAAGCACAAAGTGCATATAATGTAAATAGGTCAGTGGGTTACTGCTTTTCTAAGGAACATCCTTTTGTTACATGCAGTTTATAAGTTAAAATCCTAATATATGACAATTAATTATTAACTGTCATCAAAGAACTGCATGCACATTGCAAAGTATAGATTAGAACATATATTAATGTTGCAAAAAAGGGTTCATTTGGGTAGAAATCAATTCTTATTATTAAAGAGAACCCCCAACTATGGTGTTCCATTTTCAATTCGGAGTTTGTGCTACTCCTAAACTATACTGTCAACCTGTAGGGATGACATGTTACTCCTACACCTTGTAGTCCTCTGGCTTATGTAACATTTCCTATACCCCGATTTACACACGTATGATTGATTGTCTCTGCGTAATTGGTGTGTGATGTAAAGTGCTCTAACACCCTACACCTGTTTGAGCGGCGCTATATAACTAATTAAATGCATCTGAAAGAGAGTGGTTATGGAGACTTGAGGGGTACTGTTAATAGGTGAGGGAATTCGTTGTGGGAGTGGTCACCAGCACCACGGCTAGGGGGCGCCAACAAACATTGTCACACTGGACGCCACCAGTGCTAAAGCCGGCCCTCTGGTGCAGCATGCTACCACACTGTAGGTACGTGCTTAAGTGCCCCACATGCGGTACTAAGCAGTGTATAAATGTTGCAATACAGTTCAAAACACAATGTGCCTGATGAAAATCATGTGATGAAATAGCACACATTGTTAGTACTCATCAGAAAGGGTGAAATAGCAAGCTCTAGATTTGTGCCAGGCTTATTTGGTGCAAACTGGGAGTTCAGAGTTCTGTTGGGTTTGTTACTTGGCCCAGAGATGTAATCATTATTTGGCCACCCTCTGAAGTTTGTACCTAAAACAGAATTTGGAGGCCAGCTTTAATAAGGCGGGCATGCGCGGCTGCCCCCAATGTACACCTGAATTGAGGGAAGTTTGAATTGCAGCTTAATTCAGATTCTGCACATGTTTTATTAGGTGAATTGGTTCTGCTAATTTCCCTTTTACAAGTGCTTTGGAAGGAAGGAGACTTAACCAGCTGCCACCCATGCTGAATCTATTTTGTTAGTGAGACTTGCACTGATACGTTATTTCCTGCGCTGTGGTTGTTTTGCATTAGAGGCCTCCAAAACTACTGCTCCTGCTTTTCATATTCAGTGGCCTCTTTCTCTTATACCATCTGTTTTGTGACGCAGGCGTACTCAACTGTTTCTCATACTTTACCTGTTATCTGTTTTGTGAGTAATGCACTGCTACTTCCTGTTCTGTTCCTATTTCTAAGAAGCAGACCTCTTCTGCTTCCTGCACTATAACTGTTGTTTTCAAATGTGGTTTTTCATAGCTGCTGCCCATTTGGTTCCTTAATTGTGGTAGGACAGCTACAGCGGCCCATGTTCTATGTGTGGTGGAAGCTTGCTCAGCGGCTGCTCATTCTATGCCTGTTTTACGCAGGGGCGACTTGGGCGGAGGAGCGTCATCCCACTGCTTTCTCACAGTGCGAGAAGCAGAAACATAAAATGGTAATAACTTTCAGTTATTACCATTTTATGTTTGGTTGCGGGCGGGCGGGTAGGCGTGGCTGCTCTGCCAGCAGGGCAAGGGAGGAGTGGTGAGCCTGCCCACTCCCGAGTGCGCAGAGACTGTTTGGTCGGCCCCCTGGGGCCGGCCAAACCAGTCATGCGCACTCTGCCCTTCTCCATGCAGGCAGCCTGCATGGAGAAAATGGCCTCCCTCTAAGCCCCTGGCTGGGCGGCGTCCCGACCAATCACAACGCTGCTTGCAGCGTTGTGATTGGCTTAGAGGGGGGAGCCTGGCTCCCTGCTTCTGCTTCCTGTTCCAGGAGAGGAGAAGACGCAGGACCCGACCGGCGGAAAAGTAAGTTTAATTTTTTTTTTAATTATTAAATTAACCACCCCTTGTGACTCCCCCTCCCCCGCATGACCCCCATCCCCACACGTATCCCCCGCCCCCCACCCCCACCCACGAGCCATGCCAGCCGCAACTGGTTTATGTGATGGAAACTTGAACTGCTACTCCCTGTGCTGTCCATTTTGGATGAAGAAAACCTTCACTACTGCTGTCCTTGCAGAATTCCAACTGTTTGCAAGTGAAACCTGCACTGCTGCGGCCTGTGGTTAATCATTTCCGTATGTAAAGGAATGACACACTCCTGCCTGAGCTGTAGCTATTTTGTGTAGATATCACGGTTCTATTTTGCAACTTGTACAGTACCTGTTGTGTATGTGAAGGGAATTGCACAGCTGCTGTCTGTGCCATACCTGATCTCCATTACTGTCCTTGCCTCTGAAAACACGCATTGAAGTGATTTCTGTGCTCGGCCCACGATTTTATTTCTAATTGTGGCACAAAGCTTTGACTGGGACACAAAGCTTCGGCTTGTAGGGAGCAAAAGACTTGATATGGTTACAGAGAAAAATAAATAATGAAAATGAGAGAAAGGGCAAAGGGACAGGAGGGTGGCAAAGAGAGTAACTTAGAACAAGGAATGGCAGAGGAGGAAGAATGAAAGGGAAAGGAAAAGAAAAAGGGAAAAGAAAACGTATATAAAAGAGAAGGGGAATGGAAAGAAATAATGGAAAAAGGGAGATAGAATGAAATGGGAGTGGAAGAACTAGCAGGAGAAAGAAACAAAGAGAAGTGTTGGAACAAAAAATTAGATGCAATGGCAAAGGAAACAGAAAATGAGGGAGAAGATGCAAAAAGATGTGAAGCCGAAAGCAGTAGGAGAGAAAGAGAAAAATTTTAAAGAGAAAGATCAATATGAAACAAATGAGAGGAAAAAAAGAACAATGACATGTCAAACTCAGAAAGAAAAATATTTAAAAGAAAATGACTGGGAAATACATAGTCCAAAGGAAGTAACAAAGAGGCAGGACAAAGTAAATGGGAAGAGCAGAGCAGATAGGGCAGGCTGAGAAAGAGAGAGACAGGTGGATTGGAGAAAGGGACATGAGCATGAGGCCAAGAAAAGGATACAACAGAAACTGATATGAAAACTGAAGAGATACCGATTATTAGCAGTCAAAGACAGTGGTGAAGATAAAATAGTGGTTGGATGAAACTGAGTTGAGGAAAAAAAAATGTGCAGTAGAAAAGGGAATAATGGATGGAGACGAGAGAGGTGGGAGGGAAACTGGGAGAGATATATGTGTGTGACATTAAGATAGAGGTAAAGATGAGAGCATGAGAATGATGGAGTTGGAGGTACGAGGGTTACTAGTGAAGAGAGAGGGAATAAACGAAAGAGTTTAAGGTGCAAAGGAGCCCTTGAGATATAGAGGCAACAGTAATGCCATCAGATACAGAGTTTAGAGAATTTCAAGTATTTGTGTTTGGAAAGATGTGAGTGAAGGGAGTGAACGAATTAGTGGTAGCAGTGGGAGGTAACATGCCTGTACCCTAGTGTTAAAAATTGGGCTTTTGCTTGGCAGAGGTATGCACCTTGTCCAAGCAGGAACCACAATCCTAGTCAGGGTAAGTCACCCTCTTGGAGCTTGGCACAGAGTAGTCAGGCTTAACTTAAGAGGCAATGTGTAAGTATGTGTTGTGAAAGGCAGCGAGTCTTCTAAGACCCTCAATGCTGCCCGGTGCAGGGTCCCACCTCTAATTCACTTTGGGTTCGCTATCAAAATAATGAGGCAAGCGCTGGAAAACTGGAAGACAAGAAAGAGGTTTATTTCTCATGAGGAGATCACGTCAACTGAGACACCGGGATGTCTGAGGGAAGTGTTCTGCTGACAACTCCCTTGGCTCTTCCTTTTATACAGGTTTGACACAATGCATTTGTTTGATCAACATGGTTACAAAAGCTTGGGGTCCCCGCCCCGGGCAGGTTGTCACACAAGCCCAACAGTAATTCTCTTCCCACCCAGGTCAAACAGACAATCTTATCTTGCAGCTGGACCTTGCTTCAGGGTCTAAAACATGTGAGACCGGTCAGATCTAAGAGTCCGTTCTGTTGATAAAAACAGGTCCCATTGTTGGTAACAACAAGTCTTGCTGTTTGCAGTGCAATAAATCATTTTGCAAGAGTCTTTTTGGTGTTTGGAACCTGTTTGTGTAACTAGGTGTAGTGAAGGGTAGAGCGTCCAAAGGCTTGTCTGAAAACAGGGATGAGAGGAAAAACGAGTTTGTGGCAGCAAGTGGCGCTGAGGTTTGTTGTGGCAATAGAGTTTATAGCCCCCAGCACACATACCAGGTCGGTCAGAGGGTCAGAGGGATGCTAGTAAGGGCAGGGTGAAACAAAGGTGACCAACAGAGTACAAAATGGCTGTGATAGATTAAAATGACTGCAACTTATGTGCACATAGAATTCCACCAGACAAGATGGCGCAGGTAATGTTCATAATTGTCATTTTGCTTTTAACAGTGGCCCCTTTGAACATAACTAGCCAGCTTGTCAGTCTATTTCGATCTCCATAATGTCCTGTATCTCTTGATCATACATCACTCTCATTTTTGTTAGCTGAGTGTCCATAGTCTTAGGGTTTAAGGTAGTTATGCAAAGAGAACACAAAGGTGGTATACACTGTATACCCAAACAACAACCACATATTGTCAATACTGGGACCAAGAGAATCATTGATATTTTCCAACCCCACTCCTTCAAGATGCCCCAAAGCCAACTTCCAATTGTCCAAGTCTCTGATCCTTGATGAATTTCGGAAGATAGTCTATGGAGATGTTCGATTGCTTCATAGACAGAAGGTGAATTATCAGGCTGCGTCGAGGAACTGTGATGAGGCAGAGTCTGTTTGATGAATGTCTTTAGAACGCTTTTCTCGATGATGCTCTGCAGGGGCTGTGTAGGTTGGTGGTAGAACAAAGGCGATGTAGCACGTGCCCCCCAGTTTCCTGGGAGCCAGGTGTAGGCTTTGGTTCCACAAACAAAGTACATATTGGGTGATGCAACAAGCGCTGGGGGTTGGCAGTGTTCAAAGTCCCCACAATGCTACAGGTGCTGTGACCCACATTCTCAGTCCCACGGCCTTCAATGCATACAAGGCCAGAGACGTTCACCACAGATAGGGCCACTGTCAGTGTTGCAGCAGTTCTTTTCTTCAGGTAGGAAAATGTGGCTCTGTTAGGATTATTGAACACTTGCATTTCCACTCGTTCTTTGGAGGGGACATTAATCTGGAATGTCGCATTGAAGGTGTGAGGGCAGAAGGGGCGGCTGTCCTTCCTGTTTTGTTTCGCCAGAACTCGTTGTAGAACTGGGCGATTGTTCCGTCGGAAGTGGCATTGTCTTTGTAACTTTCTTGTAGGAGCATCATCCAGGCAAGGCAAGATCCGTGAATAGAAAAGGGCGAAGGGATGAAAGGGATGGAATGTTCAGTGGCATGTGGTAACAGCCCACAGACCCAACAGTTGGTAGCATTGGTGGCAAGATTGTGTTGGTGCAACATCTGCACGAAAGAATTATTCCAGAATTCTTTGTGTCGTTCTCGGAGATGTGGCGGTAGTGATACCAGGTAGTGTTCTTTCTTGGTGGTTGGTTGCATGGTGGGTGACAATGTTCTGTATGCAGGTGCATTCTCTTCAATGATCCAGAGTGCGACCATTAGCAGGAGACAGGTGAGAAATGCGGCTACAAGTGCAATTGTCTTTGTGCTGTGCAGGTTAGCAGTCTTGGTGTCTTTGCGGTGGTTTTGCAGGTGTTCAGTTTCTTCCATCATCTTCGAGGAGCTCAACAACTGTTAGGACCACAGACTTTTGTCTGGCGTTTTCCTGGTAGCGTTGTTTGACTGTGCTACCGATCTGAGACCTTGACTCAGTTAGTGGCCTGGTCGTTGGAGCTCCCTCCTTTCGTCGATCTTAGGTTGTACCCTTTCCTGGATGGCACCGTGGGGTCGGGAAATTCTGATAGTTCGACGGTGTCTTCTTGTGGGTAGCAACTCAGAGCTGGTCAGTCTCTCGCGAGTACTTCCTCTTGCACCTCCACCCCTTCACAGGTTGCCAGGGTTAGAGGGACTCGTTTGCAGTGATGGGCATGTAGCCAGTTTCGTTTTCCTTGCACTCGGAGGGCAGTTCGGGTGGTGATCAGGACTTGCCAGGGGCCCGTCCACCTAGGCTCCAGATTCTTCGTTCTTTGGAAGTTGCGAATTAATATATGGTCGCCTGGCTTTATTTCATGTCCCGGGCCCCTGGATACGTCAGGCAAGGCTTGCTGCACCTGTTGGTGGATAATTGTTAGCTCGTTTGTCAATTTATGCAAGTAATCCGACATTAATATGTTCGGGACATCGTTAATGGAGGTGGGTCTTGGTGCCGCCCAAATGCTCATAGGCCTGCCGAAGACCACCTCATACGGGGTCAGTCGGTGTTTAGTTGGGGTGGAGCGCATCGATAACAATGCCAATGGGAGGGCGTCGGGCCATTTCAACCCGGTCGTGGCAACTATTTTTGCTAGTTTTAGTTTCAACGTTGCATTGTCTCTCTACCAGGCCCGCTGATTGGGGGTGGAAGACGGCATGGAACTTTTGTTTTACCCCCACCCCTCTCAGTATGTTCTGTATCACCTCGGCTACGAAGTGGGGGCCGTCGTTGCTCCATAAAATTCTGCAAAGGCCGTATCGGGGGAAGAATTCTTTCAGCAATACTTTTGCAGTGGCTAAGGCGGTATTGTTGCGGGTGGGATAGGCCTCCACCCATTTGCTAAAAGCGCACACAACCACCAGGACATATTTTAGACCAAGGCATCTCTCTAGCTGAATGTAATCCATTTGAAGGATTTCAAAGGGGTGGTCAGGGACTCCAAACCCTCCCCGTGGTACTACTGTCCCCTTCCCTGGGTTGTGTTGTAGGCAGACTATACATTGTTGTACTAGGCGTTTTGCAGATTCTGCTATCTTGACGTTATGCCATACTCTGGTGATTAGTTCAATCTTGGGGGTGGAGCCTATGTGTGCTGGTAAATGTGCCATGGTCAATATGGGGATGAGGTAGGCATTGGGTAACAGCCATTTATTTCCGTCTTTAGTTCTCCAGCAATCTTCCTCGTCTTTTAGTCCCACCTTTTCCCACTCGGTCAATTCGTCTTGTGTGCCTGTAGTCTGTATGTCCCTTACAGTGGTCCTAGCGTCAGTCCATCGTTCAGCTTGTGACCTGGTCACATACATTCGTGTCGTAGTTCTGTCTCCTGCCGTGGCTTGGGCAGTAACGTCTGCTAGTGCATTTTCCCTGTCCAATGAGATCAGTCACTTTCCTATGTGCTTGGCATTTTATCACTGCTAACTTCTTGGGGAGGAGGACTGCTTGCGTCAAGGCGGAGACTAAATCTCCATGCAGGATGGGTGTACCGTGTGAAGTCAGGAACCCTCTTTCTTTCCATAAGATCCCAAAATGGTGAACCACCCCGAAGGCATATTGGCTGTCGGTGTATATGTTAACTGTCGTGTCAGTCGCTAAGATCGGTCGGGACAAAGGGTTTGTGGAGGGCGTACCGTCAAATCCTATTGAGGTCACATGTGAGCCTGACAAGGGTGCCCTTGAAATCAGTCGTTTGGCTAGTGCACTACGTGTTGCTCCCGTGTCTACCAGAAATGGCGACTTTGTGCCCAGGACCTCAGCGGTAACATAAGGGCCTTGCTGATCAACATAGAGCTCGACTGGATCCCTCCCTTGCCCCTGGCTGTCCTATGCAAAGTCGTACGTATTGTCATAATCTGTCTGTTGGTACTGATTCTGTTTGGGATGGTCAAATGTGTTCACTCTTCCTGGCCTTTCCTCGCTTGCTTCACTCGCGTACCCTCTCCCACGTCCTCTTCCTCTCTGTCTACTTGCTATTTCCCTCGCCCCTCTGCCCCTACCAGCTCCAAAAAAAAAAAAACGGGCATTGGGTTTTCCAGTGTCCATATTCTTTGCAAAATGCACATTGATCCTGTCCTAGGTCTTGGCGTCCTACATATGATGTCGATGAATTGTTTCTAGGTGGCTGTACTCTAGGTGTATTCTGCTGGTATCCTCCCCTATATTGCTCCCTTCCTGTATTCGCCCCCTGGAGTTGTGCTACCATTACCCTCTCCTTCAAGTCCTTCTTTTTCCTTTCTGTAGCCCTGTCATTTTCGTTTTTCTGATGCTCATAGTACTGGGCCATTGGGAGAATGGCCGCCGGTTTAGATGCTGCCCAACTACTTTCGCTGGCTTGTAATTTCTGGGCTACATCTGGTAGTAGTCCTTTGACATAGTTCTGCACAAATAAGTGGTGTCCGGTTGCGGTGGACATGTCTTGTCCACTGTAATCGGAGAACACCGTTTCAAATCTGGAGAAATACTCTGAGACATCCTCTTGTGGTTTCTGGCGGCACGCGGTTACTATGGACCAGTCTATCTTTTTCTCTGGGATCAGCGTTTTCACTTTCTGCACTATTTTGTCAGGGAGGTCCAATATTGCTTTAACCGGTTTTTGACCAGGGTTCCGCTGTTTATCTAGTGTGTTAAGTTGTTCCCATGTATGACCAAGCAGTTCGGTATGGTCTATTTTCCTAATCTGTTTCCACACATCTGCTGGCAAACATAACCCGAAGAACAAGTCTATGTCGGCAAGTGTCATTATTGTTGATCCCAGAGCGGTACCTAGCTCGGTGTAAAAGGCGTTGGGGTTCTTTCGTAAATCCGGTAAAGATTTACGGAACGTCAAAATGTCCTGTCTGTCCCATGGTTGATACACCCAATTGTAGACCACCCTTCCTCTAGCGTCTTGATGGTTCATATCGTCATGAGTCCCTTGTCCTCTAGGAGGTACCCAATAAGGGGCAGCTTCTTTTATCGGCATCATGCTATCTGGTTTTTCCACCGGGGGTCCTGCTATCTTAGATGTCCTGTCCTTATCTATCCGTCCTTGTTCCACGAGGTGACGGAATACCTCCAGTGTGGATGAAAAGAGTTCTGTAACATCGTTGTCGCCTTCATCTCCGGTGTCTACCTTCCTATAGAGAGCCACTAGTCGCTCGGGCCCTACATCTTGGTACTTCTCTTCATATGCAGTAAGAGTGTGGTAACAGAGACGTACAATAAAGTATCGTTTGCGGTTTTCAACATAGGAGTTGCATATGTCAGTTACATGCTCTTCTGTCTCCTTCCTATCTATGAGGGATTTAACTACTTTATCAATGCCTGCTCGCTCATTTTTACTTAATCGCGGGACCCTGGGCGCTCCTGTTTCTTTTGATCCTACCTCTACTACTGTATCCTTTGATGAGGCATTTGGTGTGGGTGACTCGGTGGGAGCAGAGGCGGTGGAGACTGAGGCGATCGTGCCATCTCCGGCTATACTTTGGTGGTCCTGTCGTTGTACTACGGGATGAGTAGGGGCGTAAGGGGGTGGCATGTATATGATTGGGGGACCTAACAATAAATCATCATCTACCCTTTGTTTTGCTGGTAACTTGGGGTAAAGAGTCGAGGGCGTTCTAACAGGGCATTGATCTGATATTTTTGATTCCTGTTCCTTTTTATCGATTTCCTTTTCTTTTAGTTTTTCTTCTAATCTTTTACAGGCTTGGTAAGCAGATTTTCGCGTTTCTTTATCTTGTCTAGCTTCGTCCCTTTTCTTTCTTTGAGCTGCCTCTTTTCGCCATAAGCCAAAACTGTCAAACATGGCTGGTCTAGTTTTCTTTTTGTGGAGAGCTAATTCTAACGTTTCTATTTTAGCGGGATCGAAAGATCCCGTCAGTGGCCACTGATTTACCCGGTCCTTCCTAGTGTATTTATGCCACAGTTTGCTATAAGCTACGCTGGCTAATCCATACTTTACGTACATGTCCTTGTTAGGGGTGCCTTCCGGCGGTGCCGGCTGACTGACCTCTAACGAACGGTCTGGTCCAAAACAATTACAATCAAACAATCTAGAGAAAACAGGCATGACGTATTTATCGGTCAAAATGAATATCTCAATCAATCAATTTAGACAAAAAGTCTGCACTACCTGTCCTTCGCTGCCTGCAAAGAGAGAGAATATTCCTATTCTTTGTTGTTTGCAAGCAGGGAAATGTCGCAAATAACTCAATATCAAAAAAAGGAATACTAGTATTTCAATCAAACTATTCAATCAATCAATTTAAGTCGTTTTTCACGACCTTACCCGGACCGTATGGACAGTTCTTCGTCTTCCCCTTCCAGCGCCTGGTTGTCCTCTCACTCCAACAATCAATGCGGCGTTCCTCTAAGGTCCCAGTCAGGACCGCAGGTCACTCGAGAGAGGTCCGTTCGGAACCGGTGAAGTTCAGTTGATCGGCAGCCAGACAAGGGTCTTCTCAGGCAGGTATACCCCAATCGTTTAGTTGTTCACTCCGTCGTTAGGACCTCTCTACCGGACCCACGCATCGCTGATGGGCCCCTACGCTTGGGCGCCAATTTGTGAAAGGCAGCGAGTCTTCTAAGACCCTCAATGCTGCCCAGTGCAGGGTCCCACCTCTAATTCACTTTGGGTTCGCTATCAAAATAATGAGGCAAGCGCTGGAAAACTGGAAGACAAGAAAGAGGTTTATTTCTCATGAGGAGATCACGTCAACTGAGACACCGGGATGTCTGAGGGAAGTGTTCTGCTGACAACTCCCTTGGCTCTTCCTTTTATACAGGTTTGACACAATGCATTTGTTTGATCAACATTGTTACAAAAGCTTGGGGTCCCCGCCCCGGGCAGGTTGTCACACAAGCCCAACAGTAATTCTCTTCCCACCCAGGTCAAACAGACAATCTTATCTTGCAGCTGGACCTTGCTTCAGGGTCTAAAACATGTGAGACCGGTCAGATCTAAGAGTCCGTTCTGTTGATAAAAACAGGTCCCATTGTTGGTAACAACAAGTCTTGCTGTTTGCAGTGCAATAAATCATTTTGCAAGAGTTTTTTTGGTGTTTGGAACCTGTTTGTGTAACTAGGTGTAGTGAAGGGTAGAGCGTCCAAAGGCTTGTCTGAAAACAGGGATGAGAGGAAAAACGAGTTTGTGGCAGCAAGTGGCGCTGAGGTTTGTTGTGGCAATAGAGTTTATAGCCCCCAGCACACATACCAGGTCGGTCAGAGGGTCAGAGGGATGCTAGTAAGGGCAGGGTGAAACAAAGGTGACCAACAGAGTACAAAATGGCTGTGATAGATTAAAATGACTGCAACTTATGTGCACATAGAATTCCACCAGACAAGATGGCGCAGGTAATGTTCATAATTGTCATTTTGCTTTTAACAGTGTGCACCACTTAAAACAGTGAAAACACCACACAGATACCACACCTAGTTAGAAAAATAGTGCTTAATTTAATGAGCAATGCAAGACCAAAACGACAACAATCCAATAAATATAACAGGAGTTATGAATTTTTAAAGAATAAAACTGAAATGTAGTGCTTAACTCATAAAGCGCCAACCAGGGCTATCTGGTCACGCTAGACCGGTCAATTCCAAAAGTTCAGGTCAACCATGATGGAACGCGGTTCGGATACAGGGACCATCCTTGGCCCGCTGCAAAGTATTTTAGTTGTGTCGTCGACGGAGCCGAGATGCGGGAAGAAAAGAGTCAAGGCGTTGTTGTCAAACCACAGGATGAAGGTGTTGCGTCGGCACCGAGCCACGCAAAGTCGAAGATATGTCGGAACTGGAGACAATGCGCCGAGCAGTTGACAAAGCAATATCCCCGATCCTCGCAACAGTGGCGATGCGTGGTCGTCGATGGAGATGCGCCGATGCCGTGTGACGCTACTGCGTTGATGCATGGAATTTGACTGGAGCAGCACTTTATACCCACTTCCAAAGGTCCAGGACTGGATTTGAACCACTTGGCAGGGCAAGACTCTCAGATGGCAGAGTCCAGGTGCTGTAGCTGGTGAGTTGGAATTCTTTAATGTCCCTGAGACTTCAAAACAAGAGGGAAGCCAGCAAGCATTTGGAGTCACTTTAGTTCTGGGATGGAGAGATGCAGCTCCAGTCCTTCTCACTCCCAGGCATGGAGGGCAGCAGGCTATCACGGCAGAGCAGGAGTCCAGCAGAGTAGCAGTACAGCAGTTCTTTCAGCAGCACAGCAGTCCTTCTTTCTGGCAGAGTTTCCAAAAGCCCAGAACTGTACTGAAGTGTCCGAGGTCCAGTACTTATACCCAGTTGTGCCTTTGAAGTGCAAAGAGTTGCGTTTGGAGTGCACAGAGTCCCTGCCCTTACTGCCCGGGCTCCAGACTCACTACAGGGGGCTATGCAGCCCCTTTGTGTGGGGACAGGACACAGCCTTTTCAGGTGTAAGTGTTAGCTCCTCCCTCCCATCCTGCCCAGGATGGCCCATTAGGGTGTGGATAGCCCATCAAGTCACACCTAATCTTCCTTTGTATGTAATGGCTTAAGTTGTAATCGCATGTGTTGTAGCGCATGCGATGTAAACGCTGTTTCCCGCTACCAACCACTATACCAGCCTTCTCAGAATTTCACTACCATCCACTGCTGACCTGGCATCATCTATAGGCCCAGGATGTATACCAAGCATCTCAGATGTATGCATGATGATCCACCAATTTTACCATGCACAATCCGACCAACAGTCTCACCCACTGTCGCCCTTGTGGTACGTTTTATCTCTGTATCCTGATCCCATACCTAACTCTGCCCCATAGGAGCACACAGCTCCTTTCTTCCGACACTTCAGGTGCAGCTAATAAAAGCACATCTGCTTTTTACTTGTAAAAATGATGCAGTTATCGCCAGCACCCCTTTTCCAGGCTATACCAACACATGGCTTCTAAACCTCGCTCCCTAAGGACCAGCCCCTCAGTTCCTTCCTCTGGCCCTCTCTGTTTTCATAGCTGCTTCAGAAAAGGTGGGAATATTTGTTATATCAGACTTTCTGTTAGCACAGACCTGCATGTGGCCCATACTTGGCAACCCCTCCTACCAGGAAAAGAACAGAAACATTTTACCAACAATACCTGGATGAGCTATGTGAGTGTTTATTTCAAAGGCACACACATAAACAATGCACTCACTCAATCCACACGTGTTCACCCATCCATTCATCCACTTACCACCACTAAACCATTCATCCATCCACTTTCATTCAGAGAGGATGCAAGGGTGGGAGAGAATAGGTCTAACGTGAACGCAGACGCTAGCGTGAAAGTGTGGGGGCGGGGCTATGGTTCAGCCACTAGTCGGAGATAAAGAGCCCGCAGTAAACTTGCCGTTCTTGGCCTTTCTACAGCCGCCGCCTCACTCCGACGCAAAGGACTACCATTGCTTTATTGGAGAAAGTCCAGTGTCAGAGTTACAAGCACATTTTTCGGCTACCAAGATATACGTGCAACAGTCTGATTTGCCTGGAGTTTGGCCTTATGCAGCAAAAATACAAATGCCTGGGTATACACATTAAATATTATTACCGGGTCCTGAATGCTCCAGTAGGATCCATGAAGGAGGTGCTTAAACCAATCTACGCAGCAAAGAATAACCCTAGAAGCTGCTATCTGCATAAAGCGGAGGAGACTCTAAACTTGGCAATCGAATGCTGGACAACAGACGGTATAAGCTACATGGCCATAAAGAGTGCAATAAACAAACAAGTCCACCAGCTATCACGGGAAGCCGACATTGCCAGATATAAGGGTGAGAGAGGGCAGTCAGCCCTTATTGCATCCTACAAGGCCCACAAAATACAGCCATGTCTGAGCCAGGCCCTGGGAAAGAAATGCTTGAAAGAGATCCAGTGGGCCAGGTTGGTGCCCCTGCTGATAAAAGAGCTAAATCCGGACTGGAAATCACTTTCACACATCATTGGATTTAGACTATGCAACTATAGAAAGGAGTCCCTGCTGCATCTCATATGCTGCTGCCAAACTTTGCTAGAGTCATGATGGAAATTACTAAGACCAAACTTTCTGTCTACAGGGGTACGGACATGCGCAGAAGCAGTAGCAGTTCTTTGCTCTAGCACCGCCCCTGCGGATTTGTCCAAATTTGGGAAATATATGATGGAGGCAAGAACCCTGCTGAGTGAAGCCACGCGGCTAGGTGACAACATAGATAAAAGCAAAATACCTGCCTAAGTTACTTGGAAGACTCAGGCTATGCACCTTGTACTGTTCACTGACTGAACGAATCCACGCAGCAAGGAGACAATAAAGACAAAAGCTAAACATTTGCCGAAGTCACTTGGAAGATTCTGCGGCCCATATCATGCTGTAGCACGCAGACTTTGCACTTATGTTTATCTGCACATTACTCTAAATTGGTCGATAGTGTGCATATTTTGTTGACTAAAACTGCTGTTTCAGGATTTTTTTCTAATGTATAATTGATATGAAAGTTCCTTGTGAAAGCTCTCTCCATGCTCTCTGCACTAGCGGAACTAGGGGTCAACCCTATGACTTATGTAACATTTTGTATAATCGTATGATGGAGACCTTGCACCTTACCCTGCTAATTTGCACATTGCTCTAAGGTACGCCGCGGAACCTAGTTTTTTTAAAAATAACTTAAGTTACTGTGAAGATCTTGTCGTACATAACGCTCATTTAGGGCGCCATGCGTCCCGGATTTGTCCGGATAGTCCCGGTTTTTCACCAGCTGTCCTGGCAGATTTCGGAAAATGTAACTCATGTCCCGGTTTTTAGAAAGAGTCGACTGAAAACGGTGGGAGGTGCCTTTTTATATTTTGCACAGCAGGAATAGTCAGCAGTTGTTTAAGAAAGCAATGTAATTAACAGGGATGCTGCTGGCTTTAAAAATTGCATGTTATTTATGTTCTTACTGCCTCTTGTGTACGTCTGTGCTGAGGAGCGCTGTCATTCTGTGCGCTCGGTTAAAGTAAAATTGTAGTCCTTCTTCTATTTTTGTGAAATGTCCCAGTCTTGGGTTTTAAAATTCTGGTCACCCTATGCTTATTGCACGCAATCCTAGCACTTTAACCTGTCGATTCGAGAACTTTAAAATTCGTCGCTGACACCCCCCCTCTCTGGGTCAAATTACAGATTTTTGTATTCCAGTGACTCATTGCATAGAGTATTCCAGGGTCTCACAACAAACTAAATGACCGAAAAGACATTTCCGACCATCACGCTCAGCTGCAAGCTGAGCCTGCCCCCTATCCAACACACCTGCACATTGTTACCTAGATCACTGCTGCTTCCCTGGTGACTCCTCAATGCCCACATGACAGGAATGGTTTTAGGAAGATCTTTAAGAAGTAGTTCAGTGCAACCTGCATCTGCACTTTACCCAGATCACTCGCACAACCCTATGCGGATCTCGGCTGTTCCTCCCGTCCGCTTAAAAGTGCTTTTATAATGTTCATTTATATATATAGGAAAGCCCTTAAGACGTTTTAAAACATACGTTTTATTACTAGCATCAGGCGACATTTTGCACAGCCCCATGAGGTAGAACTTATATCTCACCCCATGTACTTGCACATTGTCTACCAGAAGCTGTTAGAAGGTGTCATGGTACTATCTCATATGCACATTTCCTGCCACTAACTGCATATTTCAAAGGAACAAATTGTATGAAAGCGCTGCAACATGTTCCTTTTTTATTCATTTATTAGGTCTCGCCTAGGCAGCGCGCATGCGCCGTCTCTCCGAGACATCTAGTAATTAGTATGTGTGTTGAAACTCCACCTCTTGATCTTTTATTGGTGCGTCCGCTTGTGTTTTACATTCTCTTTTTATTGACAGGTTAATATGTCTGTTTGTTCCTCCTTTTTTTGTGGGGGAACGCCCAGACAGCACCGCCCAACTACTGTATACATGCTATTAGTGGACTGAAGTGTTTCTGTTGGAACTATTTTTGTTGGTGGTTGCTTGCTTACGCTAAACATGGATGCAGTGTACTTGTACTAGCAGTAATTACGATGCCAGAGACATTCGGCGTGGCGTGGTTACAGTTGCCTTTTTAGTGGGCAATCTGAAACGAAAAATTACCGTTCGAGTGTCTAATAAGTATATAGGCAACTTTGTAACACTGCGATCACAACTTTAGCATTCTGTTGTGGTTACCGCTCGCGTGTCTAATAAGTATATAGACAACTTTGTAACCTTGCACGTGTTTGTAGTTAGCTGCAAATGTTTGCACATTCTATAAGCAGCAGAGTTTAATATTGTAATAAGTTGTATATTTTAGTTTTTTTTTTTGTAAATAGTGGTGTGGTTACAGTTGCCTTTTTAGTGGGCAATCTGAAACGAAAAATTACCGCTTGCGTGTCTAATAAGTATATAGGCAACTTTGTAACACTGCACGTGTTTGTAGTTAGCTGCAATTGTTTGCACGTTCTATAAGCTGCAGAGTTAAATATTGTAATAAGTTGTATATTTTAGTTTCTGTTTTGCTTTTTTTGTTGTTGTTGTAAATAGTGGCGTGGTTAGAGTTGCCTTTTTAGTGTTCAATCTGAAAATCTAAAACGAAAAATTACCGCTTGCGTGTCTAATAAGTATATAGGCAACTTTGTAACACTGCGACCACAACTTTAGCATTCTGCTGTGGTTACCGCTCGCGTGTCTAATAAGTAGATAGGCAACTTTGTAACACTGCACGTGTTTGTAGTTAGCTGCAATTGTTTGCACGTTCTTAATATTGTAATAAGTTGTATATTTTAGTTTCTGTTTTGCTTTTTTTTTGTGTGTAAATAGTGGCGTGGTTACAGTTGCCTTTTTAGTAGGCAATCTGAAATGAAAAATTACCGCTCGCGTGTCTAATAAGTATATAGGCAACTTTGTATGCTACGAGCACAACTTTAGCATTCTGCTGTGGTTACCGCTCGCGTGTCTAATAAGTATATAGGCAACTTTGTAACACTGCGAGCACAACTTTAGCATCCTGCTGTGGTTGATTTGCATCCCACAGATGCTGCAGACGAATAGATTACAATCTGGCTCGCTTGGCTTGTTTACGCTTAATTAGCCTGTCCTGGTTTCCTTTCTGAAGTGTAGGATTTTACACCGAAACTTACACAACAGCATACTTTCAGGCTGTTTCTGTTCCCCAAACATATGTTTATCCATTACATTATATTAACACAGTTACAAACGCACCGTGAAAGCAATTTAAAAAAAAAACAAAGTTTTGAGTGTATTTTAACAAATTGATTTTGCTTTTATTGAACGCTACAAATTTTGTTTGTGTGTAGCTGCAAACATGTAGCTACAGCAGTTCTCTTAGTGGTTAATTTGTAACAAAGGAATTGTGGGTGTTTTAATTACAAAATCTCTTTATACTGTATATTTATTTTGTTAGTTTGCATAACACAGAGCATATAATCTGAATTTTAATAGTGGCTTAGCTACAGCCGCTTTCCCACTGTTTAATTTGTAAGAGAAGAGGTGCATGCGTTTTTATTAGGCGGCAGCTTTACACAGCGTGTTTTCTGTTTAGCCTGCATAACATAAATCACACAAACTGTACAAATAGGGATGGGATGTTGTTAAAGGGCCAAACTGGCAATGTACGAGTTTGGCAAACATGTTTTATTGTTTAGTTGTACTTAGTAACCTTTTATTGTGGACGAAGTACTTAATATTTTTATATACATAATGAATAAATCTTAACTTAAGTGGAGCTGCGCTATAAAAAAAAATTTGTGTGTAGCTGGAAATACGTAGCTACCGCCGCCCTCCTAGTGCTTGTGAATGGTTTATGCAGAACCTGTACTTTGAAAACGATATATGTTTAAGAGTTTTGCAGCGCGACCCTCAGCATACAGATAAGGCACCGTAAATTTGCCTTTTTTTATGCGTATAATTTAGTCAACTTGGCCACATATTTTGGTGCTCGCTGGCCACATAATTCCAGTGGCCTTGCAGATAGATTTACGTGTGCAATGTACGCGAATTTACATCAGGATTTATGCGGCAAAGCTACTGTTACAGGTAAGTAATGTGTTTTTGAAGACAGGCATGTGTAGTAGTTAATGAAGGAGTGCAGTACTGTTTGTGACCTGGTCCCCCCACCGCATTACCCGTGTATGGATTTTTGAGCCACATCCTTTTGGGCAGACGCTAGTCACGCTGTATGTACACACCCTCTCTAAAGCTCGCCATGCCACAAACAGACCACAGTCCTCGTATTTGCTTTCCACAGAGCCGCTGTGCTCTGTGCTTCCCTGTGGTGCCCACAGGGGCTTATGCTGTGGAGATATGAGGCAATAGGGCTCGCCATGTACATCTAACAGCCTACAGCACCACAAGGTGGTGGTGGTGGGGGAGGTGGGGAGGCAAAACATGTACTTTTCTTCGCTATATGAGACTTTCATTCTCTCATGTGTGCCTTTTGCTCACCATTTGTGCCTTTAAAGTGCTTCTTGTGCGGCCTTTGGAATCCGTGCGTGTCCTTTCCAGGCCACACCAGCCTTCTTTACCCACATATGAGCCTTTTAAACGTAATGTTTGCCTTTTACACTTCACTGTCTCATTGTGCCTTTGTTCACTATATCGGCCTTTCACGTTTCAGGCGTGCCCTTTAAACTTTATATGTGGCTTTTATTATCGTCTACATTTTAGTTATATTGCGCAGGAAACACGTAGCTACTGCTGCCTTCCTACTGCTTAATTTGCAACAAAGGAAGTGCCGGTGTTTCATCAGGCAGCAGCTTCACACTCTGTATTTCTTTTTATAATGTACGTAACAAAGAGCATATGGACTAAACTTTAATAGTGTTTTAGCTGCAGCTGCTTTCCGTAAATTTGCCTTTTTTTTGCGCATACTTTAGAAAAACTGCTTTCGGGACAATTGCCGCTTTTCAACAGCTTCCTTACACAAAAAGTGGTGCCGGGGCGGTCATCAGAAGGCAGTTTTACATAGGTATGTTTGTCGAGCATAGTTCATCACTTGTATTAAATCACCATTACATTATTTTATGCATTATGCCTTTCTTATTTTGTGTCCGTACGTTAGCTATTAACTATTTATTTACAATCCCATGTATACCTGCACACAAAAGCTAAACACAATTGTTACTTGTGGATATAATAATTATAAAGAAAACTTCCTATACATTACATGTTTCTACAACCAGCTGCACTTTTTCGTACATCCTATAATCAGCAAGTGGCTTTATTATAGCCACATTTCAAGTGCTTAATTTGTAACAAGAATGGTGCTGGGGCTCTTATCAGAACGCAGTTTTACACACTATATTTTTTAGTTAAATGCTATTTCCTTATCCGACTGTAGCTAATAGCTTTAACAACTTTTTTTAGTCTTAAAGAACATGTTTTTGTGAGTTGTTTTTTGTTGGTTACTTTAAACATGCATGCAGCTTGCCTTGTTAGCTTTACTGATATTTTAAACTTTTTACCAAACAGTGGCATTTTGCTTTTTTTTTAACTTAGAATGTTACTACAAAACGTATTTGCTCTTATTATGTTGTATCTGTAGAAAAAATAGTCATATTACATATGTACAGTCTTTTAAGCGCATTTTATCCTTCCTTCAGAAAAACTGCTTTTGGGAAGACTGCCACTTTAATACTGCTTCGTTTGTAACCAAAGGAGTACCGGGGCTTTTTATCTGGAGGAAACATTTTAACTGTATGTGTTATTTACGTTAATTTGTTTAACAGCGAGCACACAAACCAAACAATCAGGAGATAATATCGCTCAAAGCAAAAACTGGAAATGTACGCATTTACTTGTGCACTGTTAAATTTTTTTCTTTACTTAAACGTCAATGCTTCCAAGTATTTTTAAAGCATGCTCCATTCTGTGTGGTTCTAAACATATAATCTGCATCACAAAGTGGCTCTAAGCGCACTGCACTGCCTTGTCAGCATACTTCAAATCATCGTGCAAAGCTGCACTCTTCCGCACATCCTATCAGCAGCATGTAACATTACATATTGCAACAAACTTTTACGCATATTCTATCTTTTTTTTCACAAAAACTGCTTTCGGAACAATTGCCGCTTTTCAACAGCTTCCTTACACAAAAAGTGGTGCCGGGGCTGTCATCAGAAGGCAGTTTTACATAGGTATGTTTGTCGAGCATAGTACATCACTTGTATTAAATCACCATTACATTATTTTATGCATTATGCCTTTCTTATTTTGTGCGACCGTGCGAGTAGGAATGCCGTGATCGCGCGCAGATGAGCAACGTTCCTGCCTTGCTAGCAGCAATTCCCCAGATTACGCATGTTAGAGAGTTAGTGAACAAAACGACTGCCACCCGCCTCAAGGGGCCCCCCTCCCCTCCCGAAGGCGACAGTCCGCTCTGCCCACACCCATGCAAACCACCTCCGACCTCCTACGCATCTCTCACCGCACAAACACCCCTCGTACCGCCCCCGAGAGCGCCCCCCCCGCAGGTCTGTCAAGTGCCACCGTAGGCCCCGCTTTTATTTACAGGATTTATAGTAATTCCTGTCACTGGCCTCGGAACGATAAAAGGCGGAGGATATTAAACAATCCGCTCAGGACCACCGGATGTCAATCCACACCGAACCCCATTCCCAGTGTCCCAAAGTTCACACCCCTGCCCACAAGGCCCGCCCCCCCCCCTGAGACCCCGACATTGCAACACCATGCTCCTGAACCCCCTTTCGCAATCCGCAACCTCCCAAGAAAGCCACCAGCAGTCCGGGAAACAGTCTCCCTTCACAAGCGCCACCCCTGCACCCAACCTTCCAGCATCCCCTCCCGTGCCCTGTGACTCCCCACACATTACCCACTTATCTAAATTCATGCCCAAACTCCTTACACCCCACCCGCTGACTTCCCTCGCTGAACACTCTGTAGCACCTCTACTTTATATACAAGCCATAGTTACTGCTTATTTATCTTATGCTACTAACAACCATTGACAAAGCCATCATGTACCTTGCTATTAGCGTGCCTTGGCACTTTCCCGCACATTTTATAAGCAGCATATTGTGTGGTTACTGCAACTTCTATAGTGCTTAATGTGTACGAAAAGTGTTCCCAGAACTGTTATCAGCTAGCAGCTTTTACTGCTTTTCGTACTGTGGACAGCATGTATTTTCAGTTTTTTTCTCGTTAAGATAGCTATTAATTAATTATTCATAATTGCACGTCCACATGCTCAAAAGCAATAATTAATTACCACTTGCAGTTACAAAACTATGGTGGTGCAGGGGCTCTGCAAACTGCAAGCTCTGCAAACCTGCAAATGCTACTGTTACAGGTTACATAGGGCAGTGCTTTCTGTTAGTACAGTAATCACTTAATTTTATTTCCCAGCATTTAAAGGAGTCTGCCAAGTCCGGACTCTTTCACTAAATTCAGGGGCCATTTACAGTTCATAGAGACTGGCTAACTGGCTGTCCGCACTTTGTACGGATGCAGGTACAGGACACTGGTGCACGTTTTAAAAGCAGTAAACCTAAACACTGCTCACATGTATAGCCTCCAGTCTTTCTATACTGCACAGTTTCTACATGGCGGGATAATCCTTCCTAATGGCGGAATATGGGCATTGTCATACTACAGATTGAGGCATATGCATCAATAGTGCAGCAGATGCAGTGACACAGAAACACTGAGACCGTGGCTTCATAGTTTGATTAGTACCAAATAGGCTGTAACTAGTATAATTTTACTATTCTCCATTTCCATTGTACTTTTAGTAGAGGTGCGCTTGGGAAATCTGTAAAGATATTAAATAGGAACAATTAAACATTTTATTGTGTTATGCTAGATTGTTGCTATTCCTACAGCATAGACCTTGCTATTAGCGTGGCTTCATAGTGCTAAATAGTACCTAATGTGCTACATTAAGTATAAGTTTACTAATCTCAATTACCATTATCCTTATTTAAAACCGCTTCTAAAGCTTTAAAAACAGAGCCAATTTTATATGGTTTTCACCATGTAATCTGCATCTAAAGTTGGACTACATCCTATTGCTCTGCATTATCAGCATACATCAAATTGTCATGCAAAGCTACACTCTTCCACACATCCTATCAGCAGTATGTTGTTTGGTTACTGGCACTTTTATAGTGCTTAATTTTAATCAAAGGTGGTGCCGGAGCTCTTAACAGCCAGCAACTTTCACTGCTTTCTGTATTGTAGACAGAATGTATGTTCTGTTTTTGTTTCATAACTTACCTATTAACTATTTATTAATAATTGCATATCTACTTGCACAAAAAACAAAAATTAATTTACACATTTTACTTGGCAAGGCAGAAACTATCCCCTGGTAAGTGGTCAATGCTGCAGGGGACAGAAACAATTGTGCATTAGTCATTGCTGTTCTTCCTGTGCAACTTGCATAAAAACAGGGGTGGGGAATACTTGTTTCAAAAAAATTGTTTTCCGATTATTTAAATAAGACAAAATAGGACATAATAACCTCAGCTACCAACTTTGGGACTGGCAAACCAGATTTCTGTCTCAAATCATCATTCTGTGATTCTGGGCATATCACTTAAAATCCCATACTTACCAAAAATGGCTCTGTACTTGTGTAATTTACCTAGTGCTCATATAAAACACTCCAATACCTTTCTATACCACTCTACTCTACATAACTGCACTCTATGTCACTATACTGCACTATATGCCACTGCACCACTCTACTATATGCCAATGCACTCAACACCACTGTAATCTGCATCACTCTACTTTTGTGACACTGCACTCTACCCTACACCACTGCATACCATGCCACTTTGCTCTGCAACACTGCTCTCTCTGCTACTGAACTCTACCTGACTCTACTCTGCATCACTACACTCTAAGCCATTATACTCTAAGGCAATACACTCTAAGCCACTCTAATCTACTTTGCACCACTGCACTCTGACACTCTACTCTATACTACTGCACTCAACACCACTTAACTCTACTCTAAAAAAATATACTCTACTCCACTCAGAAACTACACTTTAATCCACTATACTCCACTCTGCCCCACTCCACTAGACACCAATGCCATAAATGCTGCAGTACTCCACACTACTGTGAAACAGTCTACTCTACGCCACTGCACTATAAACCACTCTGCACCCTCCATTCTATACCACTGCATTCAAAACTGTGCCACTCTATGCCACTGCACTCTGTGCCACTCTATACCACCGCACTCTATGCCACTGCAAACTACTGCACTCTATAGAAAATCAATCTACACTAAAAACGAATGCACTCTATGTCACTGTACCTATGGCAACTACTTTGCACCACTGCACTTTACACCCCTATACTGTACAACATTCTACTCTATACTACTGCATACTACGTCACTCTACATCATTGCCCTCCACATCACTGCACTCTGCATTACTCTATTCTACTCTGCACTACTCTACGTCACTACTTTCCGCAACACTACTCCACTGCACTCTACGCCACTTTACTCTGCATAACTGCACTCTATACCACTACATTCTACACCATTATACTGCACTTGATACCACTGCACTACTCTACTGTATACCAATGCACTTTACACCACTCTACTCTGCATCATTCTACTCTTCTGCAACTGCACTCTACCCTGCACCACTCCATGTCACTTCACTCTATATCACTCTACTCTGCAACACTACTCTCTCTGCCACTAAAATAAACTCTACGCTACTCTATTCTGCATTGCTCCACTCAAAACACCTGTACTCTATACTAATGCACTCTAATCTACTCTGCATCACTGCACTTTCATACTCTACTCTATACCACTGTACTCTAAGTCACTTAACTCTACACAAATATAAGGGACAAATAATACATTTTAAAATTAGTATACTAATTATTTAACTAGGAAAAAACATATATTTTCAGCTTCATATTAAGATTATATACAAATCAATAAGAAACACTTCTGGTTACTACTACTTTATAATACTTTTAAAGTATCTTAAATAACTATTAAATATGAATACAATAATACAAGCAAATTATTATCAAGGTAATGATCTTTTTAATATTCTTTCAAGAGGTAAACAATGCCTACCAAATAGTGTATTTGCTATTTTGCATAACTACTGTAAACCAGCACACACTTGGAATCACAATGATTTACATTACATTATGGATCTAGGAGATAATTTATATAATGAAATATATCCACTTACTAAACAAATGTATATGCATCCAGAAGAATTACCTAAATATATACAACACAATAACACAATATATTCGCTTAGATTTGGAACATCTTATTATGGTGACATACTTCATCGTATTGATCCTTTATATCCCGATTTTAAAAGTGCATTAAATTTAACAATAAATTTACATTCGGGCATAATACTATGCATGAATGCATATACTATTTCAATTTTCAAAAATGAAAAAAAAATCGTTTTTGATTCACATAGTCGAGATAACAAAGGAATGCCTCATCCAAATGGAACATGTATTACTATTCAAATTATAAGCTTTGAAGGATTAGTGCAATATATTTGTGAACTTGCCAATAGTATTAAAGTACCCAATGAAAATTCAGTAGCATTTGAATTAACTCCCATAACTATAAATACAATTAAAACACAAACTCTTCAAGCTGCACAACTAAAATACAAGAGACAATGTCAACAAAATAGTCCAACCAGATTATTTACACATAACACACAGACATATATAAATATATGTGAACATACAGTTATATCAACTACACATATTACTAATACAAACACAATATTTTCACAAAACACACAGACATATATAGATACAATTAGCAATGCAGCTGTTCCAAATACGCAAACAGAAAATACTATACCTATCAACATTAACTTTACTATAATTACAGATAAAAACTCAACAACACCTATCTCTATTACACAACCAAATCTGCAAACAATACCATTTACTAATTCTGAAACTAACACATTAGCAATTTCATTAAAAAGAAAAAAAAATAGTTCACTGGCAGAAATATTAAAATACCTAAAAACATCACATATACAGAATAGCGAAAGATACAACGCAACAATCAATCAGTCAAATACACAAATAAATACACACAACACAAATAAATTGATTAAAAACTTCCACAAAGAAATATCTTATGGTCCAGAATACATTTGTACTGTTTGTAATCAATTGTGGCATAAACAATCAATGAGGAAAATTAACAACATTTGCACAAATGTCACATTTATAAATTGTAATATAACACCAAACTCAACTGGCTACATATGCAACACATGCTATTCACACATTAATAGCAATAAAATACCACCATGTTCATTTTTAAATGGTATGCAGTTCCCAAACATTCCAATACAATTACATTTACATAATTTAGAAGAAAGATTAGTTTCACCAAGAATTCCCTTCCTACAAATTAGAACATTGCCACGTGGGTTTCAAAAATCATTATCAGGTGCTGTAGTTAATGTACCAGCAGATGTTATGACAACAGTTACAATATTACCAAGGCAAATTACTGATGATATGACAATTCCTATTAAATTAAAAAGAAAATTAGCTTATAAATCTTATACTCATTTTGAAAATGTTAGACCAAATAGAGTTAAACTAGCAGCATTAGGGTTAGCAATAAATAGCCCCATGTTCAAAGGATATGGAATTACTGTTGATCCAAATTGGAAGTATATGCCACAAGAAATAAATAATTGCGATGAAACTTCAGAAACAAATGACTCATCAGATAATTTGGAAAATATAGCAGCAGGAAATCTAGATACTATGTTGACAAATGAAACTATTACCACCGATAGTATTGATATTTTAAGTTTAGCACCTGCAGAACATAATACACCAAGAGGTTTATATGAAGACAAAGATTCAGAATTTTTAGCTTTTCCAACAATCTTTTGTGGGCAACGAAGACCTAATAACAAAGATAGACAGTTACCTGTACATTACAGTACAATATGTCAATGGGAATTAAGGAGTTGTGACAGAAGAGTAGCAAAATCTATCACTAATATTTTCTTTAAACTAAAGAAATTACATATAAAACAAATACAAGGTAAAATTAACATATCACTGCGCAAACATTTTACAGATGGGAAATCTATTACTGCAAAAGACATAAAATACAATTTAGAAAACATATTGCAATACAATGAAGGATACAAAATACTAAAGACTATTCGCAGTTCCCCACCATATTGGGAACATTGCAAAAAAGATCTTTTTGCTATGATACGACAACTTGGAATACCAACATTTTTTCTAACTTTATCTGCAGCAGAAACAAAATGGCGCCATTTAATAAATATACTATTAAGAATACAAAAACTTAGTGAATGCACACAGGAAGAGTTTGAAAATATGCCTTGGGAAACAAAGTGTAAATTAATAAAGGAAGATCCAATTACATGTGCAAGACAATTTGACTTTCAAGATCGCAAATTTTTTAATTGCATTTTACTACATGCCAGTAACCCAATCAGTACATTAGTAGACTACTTTTACAGAGTAGAATTTCAACAAAGAGGTTCACCACATATACATGCTTTATTATGGATTAAAAATGCTCCACAATATGTAAAAAATAACCTAGAAGAAGTAATTCGCTTTATTGATAAATATATCACATGTGCTAAATTACAAGAGCCAGAACTACAACATTTAATACCCCTACAAAAGCATGGCCACACAAAGAATTGCCGCCAAAAAAACCAAAGAACATGCAAATATCAATATCCACAATATCCAATGCCACAAACTATGATCCTTGAACCTTTAATACTAGAAACCCCAGATAAACAATTAAAGGAACAGATTAAAAAAATTCATGACACTATGCATACACAAGATTTTAATAGTTTAGATTTTGCACAGTTTTTACAGTTAATTAATTTGAATACAGAGCAATATATTAAATGTTTAAGATCAATGCTACAAAAAAATACAATATTTTTGAAAAGACCACCAGCAGAATGTTATATTAATAACTATAATTCTATTCTCTTACAATCTTGGAGAGCAAACATAGATTTACAGTTTGTATTAGATGCTTATGCATGTGCAGTCACATAATATCGTATATCAGTAAATCACAAAGAGGAATAAGCAAAATAATTGCACAAGCTGCTAAGGAGGTACATTACAATATCAAAGAACAACTAAAGCATATAGGCAACACATTTTTAAACTGTACTGAAATAAGTGCACAAGAAGCTGCTTACCTCATTCTTCAAATTCCCTTGCGCAAAAGTTCAAGATCATTTGTATTTATTAATACTAACCCTCCAGAAAAAAGAACTTATTTAATGCGTGACTTAGATACAATACATTCATTAACAGATACATCAACTAACATACAATATGAAAATATTATAGTAAAATATAGCAAGCGCCCAAAAGCATTAGAACAATGTACATTAGCAGATTATGCTTCAATGTATAATCATAAAACCACAAGTAGAAATGCGAAAAATCGCAATGACAATGAAAATCTACTTGCGGAAACAAATTTCTATAGCTCAGATGAGGAAGAAATTGAAATCGAAACATTAAACCACTTAGACCCTAATACACAAATAGAAACAACAGAAACATTAAGTAAATGCAAGAAAAAAAAAATTATACGGTACTGTAGATTTAACAAAAACAATGACTCAGAAAATTATTATAGGGAACTGTTAATGCTATACTATCCATGGAGAGAAGAAAGCAAAATAAATGTTAAACAACAACACATACTTCGAAAGATATATGCAAGTTAACCCCTTAAGTGCTGCTGTCGGCCAACGGCCGTCGCGAGCACTACCTCCGTAGTGCTGCGCACGTCCGTTGGCCGACGCAGCCCCGCCCGCTGATTAAAACCGCCGCACCGCGGTGGAATTCGAACCGCGGTTAAGGGGTTAAAGACATTGTTAATAAACACCATGACAAATATAATAAACAAAATGAACTTTTTTCTGAGTTAGATATTGCTAATAATGAGACAGCATTAATACCTTTATTATCATCAATAATTACTACCAATAGCAACACTATGTCATATAATACTGAATTAAATATTCATTAATATTATGAACAACAGCTGGTATATGACTTGTCATTAGACTTAGGTATTAGAGCCAATATTGAGGAAGAAACATTAACTAATTGTGTCTTACCAAATGACAAATACTATACTATTATGCACAATTTAACAACTGAGCAACTAAACTTTGTTTACCATCATTTAAATTGGGTAAAAACTACAGAAACACCATGTTATACATTTTGTACTGGTGGCGCAGGAGTCGGAAAAAGCTTTCTTGTTACAGCACTTTATCAAACATTATTACGGTATTACAATACTAAAGCTGGTGAAGGTCCAGACAACATTTATATATTACTTGCAGCACCAACTGGTAAAGCAGCACATATTATTAATGGGAAAACACTACATAGCACATTCAAAATACCTGTTTCACAAAGTTTTACTTATAAGCCACTAAGTCATGAAAACAGGACTACTCTACAAAGTCAGCTGATGCATCTAAAAATACTAATAATTGATGAAATTTCAATGGTTGGGACAAATATGTTCAATTTCATACATAACAGATTACAAGAAATAAAAGCATCAAATCAGCCATTTGGAGGCGTCTCCATTTTAGCTATTGGAGACTTTTATCAATTAAAACCAGTTTTTGACACATACATATTTGAAAACTCAAAACATTCATATGGGCCACTAAGTACTAACTTATGGCTAACACATTTTAAAATGTATGAACTCACAAAGATTATGAGGCAATTAAATGACTTACCATTTGCAGAATTGCTAAACAGGTTAAGAGAAGGAAATCATACACAGACAGACATTTTACAGATTCAACAACGCCAAATACAGCCAGATCAAACTATTATCAAAACTATTCCATATATCATGGCAACAAACAAAGAAGTAAATAACATTAATAATCAAGTTTTATTAGAACACATACAACAATATCCAGTCTTCACAACAGTAGCCATTGATACAGTAGTTTCTGATCTTACAGAATCAGTAAAGCAAACAATATTAAAAAACATACCAATAGATCCAACAAAAACTATGGGACTAGCACACACATTATGCATAGCTTTAAAATTACGTTATGATCTAACTTGTAATATTGCTGTTAATGATGGTTTAACTAATGGTGCAACTGGAATAGTCGAATTAGTAGAAACTATTAACAACACCCCATGTACAGTTTGGGTAGCTTTTGATAATGAAACAATTGGAAAAAACACAAGAAAAGAAAACAAACACTTATATCATACTCAAATAAGAGCAAATTGGACACCCATACGTCCAATAACAAGACAATTTCAATACTCCAAAAAATGTATAACTATAATACGGAAACAATTTCCATTGCGCCAAGCATCAGCACAAACAATACATAGGACACAAGGTGAAACTATTTAACCCATTTATATACACTTTAACAATAGCAAAATACACCATTTGCATTATGTAGCTTTAAGCAGAGCAAAATCTATTTCAAACATATACGTTCAAAACTTTAATGAAAGAAAAATAATTATACATCCCAAAGTAAAGGAAGAAATGCACCGCTTACGGACAGAAATGCCATTACAAATATCAGTGCCACAATTAAACACATACACCAATAAGTTACATATTATTGCACATAATATACGCTCAATTCAAATGCATTTCAAATCACTAACAGCAGATACAAACATCATGACTGCAGATATTCTTTGTCTAACATAAATAAATACAAGTAGAAATACACCAGATAGTGATTATGCACTACCACAATATCATCATATGCTGTTTGCAAATACCACAATCAACAAACAAAACATGGAATTGTACTTTTCTACAAAAAAACCTTTTCATATTACCTATATATGAAATACAGCAAGGAATTGATATTCTATATTGCACACTACATATAAATGCCATAAACTACTTGGTTATTATATTGTATAAACCACCACATATTACAATACAAACATTATTCACATCAATTACAAACATTATTAGCTTCTATCCCAATTTTAAATATATTATCATGGGAGATTTTAACATTGACTTAAACAATACAAATAGACAAACACAATTACTACAAGAATATATGCACACAATGTTACAGTGCAACCAAATAATTAATACTTACACTACTAACTACCAAACAATATTAGATCACATATATACTAATCAACATATAAACAACTATGGAACTTTAGAATGCTACTACAGTGATCACAAAGCTTTATGGATAGCACTTGAAAACAATATTTAGGAAATTAAATTTTTTTTTATAATTATAGATGCTTTTCATTCAAGATATCACTGAGAAATCAACTGAAGAGAAAAAACCTTATCAAGGATTGAAAGCTGTAATTATCAAATGTACTGGATAAACCTATTATAAAACAGCAAAACAAGACAACAAAGTTCTTTATCATATGGCATTAGCCGACACAAATGGATTCATCAAAGCTACTTGCTACAATGAAGACTACCTACCTTTGACAAAGGAAAACAATGGAATTTTAATACGCAATTTCATGGTGAAAAACAATATTATTCTAATTACGAAACAAACAAGGATTACAAGGATACCGCCATTCAAAATTCCAGAAACAATTATAAACCAAGCAGAATCTTTATTGCAACCACCAGCTCCACCAGCATCACCCATAAAAGCAGCAAAAGAAGCCAACCTTAAAACACTTATGACTGTTTGTGGGACAATAACTGAGGTAAGACAACAGTACTTTATTATTACATATATAAAACAAAAGGGCATATATACAAGCCCCTATCGACACAGGAATGCCACTTTTTCAAACATTCCTATGGCAATAGGTGGCTTGCCTTATGTACAAGACAGCGTTAAACAACATAACGCTACTTTATGCTGCCTTATACATAAGACACCCTTTCATGCTGTATTTTGGTGCATTTGCTGATGCGGTGGGCATTCCACCACAACACCAAATGTATTTCACGCTGCCCCCCTATGAACAAAAGTAGTGTACATTAAAGGCAGCACTAAAAGTAAAACAAGAGAAATACAAATCTTAAGTTACAAACAAAGATAAATGCATTATTTCTCAACTTTTTAGTTTTTTCCATATATGCTGCCTTCTGCAGCACACATGGAAAAAACAGTTACATTTTTTGTTTATGTACAATAAAGTGTCCCTTCCTGTACACAATTTTGTTTTTACAAATGCCATTTTATAACTTTCATGTGTGCTACATTAAGCAGCGCACATTAAAATTACAAATTTCACTTTAGCATTGTTTATATGTACAAATGGATACCTTTCAAAACATTAGCAAAATTATTATAAAAATTATTTAGGTACAGAAAAGTGTCCCTTCCTGTATATAATTTTTTTATAGAATGCCATTTTATAACTGTCATTTGAACTGCAGAAAACATTTTACTAACTCTATTTTTAATTTTACAGGAAGAAGATATCAAAAAAGTCTTTATTGGAGGCAATGAAATGGAACTGAAATCGATAACAATAAAAGATGCAACAGACTACATAAAAATAACATTATGGAGAGAAGCAACACAATTTCCTATAAACATTGGACACTATATTAAAATCACACGTGACTGTCCATGAATTTAATGAGGAACATTTTTTAAATACAACAAGGCACAGCATACTTCAGGTAAATTAAACAACAACAAAAAAAAAAAGGCAAAAACACAATATGTATTTATATAATGATTCAACGACTAACTTTTTCAACAATTTTTTCCACAGAATATCGAACCACCCCCGGAAAAAATTACAATCGAAATATATGGAATTGAAAATACAACAACGGCAAAAACAACACTAACAACACAAGTTGAAGGAAATGAAAACTTGCAATCAATGGATATTCTCAATGAAACATTAATAGACTGGTTCATGATAAATCCAGAAGTAGAAAACTTGGTGGATGAATTAATAAAACATTTTCCTGTAACATTTGAAATCATTTACATCAATGGATTAATTAAAGACATTGTACAAGAAATATTTCAAGAATGAAAAAAGCGTACATATTTTGTATTCAGCAACAATTTTATTACATGTTATTATATGACAAAGTTAAAGTAAAACTGTAATACTACATATATATGTATATTTGTAAGAATTTGTTTAATAAAACATTATATTTCATAAAGAGAAAAATCGAAGCCTACATTTAATAACAATTTATTTATAAACAAGTAGCAACAATAAACAATGTGTATTTCGGAAAAGAAAAATTGGGAAAATATCTTATCGAGTGTTTTTGTTGCTGTACTAGTAACAAGTGAACTTTGTAATTTGAAGCCATCTATTGCATTATAGGGGTCACTCTGAACATCAGACTACCTTATAATACACCTACTAAACTACTATTTCAGCATGCTTCATAAAAAAATTGCATTCCAATAGGTCTCGCTTTACTAAAATATTAAACTATTACTGTTGCAGATGTTATTATTACGTATAAATTTTTTGTTACAAAATATAACAGTACCATAAGTAATAAACTAGAATTCACAAAACAAAAGTGTGCAGTACCACAGGCTGTTTTAGGTGTCCCTGTGCAGTTATAAAACAATATCTATTAAACACATAAGGTACTGCAATGTTACTTATGTTACTGCTAAAACATTTTGTAACAAGCAAATTAGCAAATAAACATTATTATTTGCCAGCATTCAGAACAAAATAATTACAAAATACAAAGTAACAACAAAAACAAAAAATATCTTTCTGTTTTTACTCAGAATTTTGTAATTTAATTGGTTTCAATGCTGTTCTACTGCACACAAAAAGTACTAATTCATTTTGGGAATTTAAATCCGTTACAGTGTAGGCCTTTAAGCAACAATGTGAAAAACATTAGGAGGTAATTCAATTTTGATTGTTGCATTATAGCTTTGCTCAAAAAATTACTTTTTAACAAGCATTTTAACGGCAGATATAGATGTGAGATCACTATCACTGCAGATATTACCTCAGATATAGGTGTGACATCACCATCACTGCAGATATAGGTGTGAGGTCACTACAACTGCAGATATAGGTGTGAGATCACTATGACTGCAGATACAGGTGTTAAATCACTAATACTGCAGACATAGGTGTGAAATCACCATCACTGCAGATATTGGTGTGAGATCACTATCACTGCAGATATAGGTGTGAAATCACTATCACTGCAGATATAGGTGTGAGATCTTTATTACTGTACATATTGGTGTGAGATCACCAACACTGCAGATATTGGTGTAAGATCACCATCACTGCAGATATAGCTGTGAGAACCATATCACTGCAAATATTACTTCAGATATAGTTGTGAAATTACTATCACTGCAGATATAGATGAAATCACCATCACTGCACATATAGGTGTGCAATCAGTATCACTGCAGATATAGGTGTGAAATCACTTTTACTGCAGATATAGGAATAACATCACTATCACTGCTGATATAGGTGTGAGATCTCTTTCACTGTATCTATTGGTGTGAGATCACCATCACTGCAGATATAGGTGTGAAATCACTATCACTGCAGATATCACTGCACATATAGGTGTGAAATCACTATCACTGCACATATAAGTGTGAAATCACTATTACTGCAGATATAGGTATAACATCACTATCACTGCTTCTATAGGTGTGCCATCTCTATCACTGTAGATATTAGTGTCAAATCGCCATCACTGCAAAAATAGGTGTGAAAGCACTATCACTGCAGATATCGGTATAAGATCACCATTACTTCAGATATAAGTGTAAGTCACTATCACTGCAGAAATAAATATGAGATCACCATCAATGCAAATATAGGTGTTAGATCACCAGCAATGCAGATATAGGTGCAAAATCAATATCACTGCAGATATATACGTGTCAAATCACCATTACTTCAGATATAGGTGTGAGATTACTACCACTGCAAATATAGGTGTGAGATCACTATCACTGCAGATATAGGTGTGAGATCTTTATTACTGTACATATTGGTGTGAGATCACCAACACTGCAGATATTGGTGTAAGATCACCATCACTGCAGATATAGCTGTGAGATCAATATCACTGCAAATATTACTTCAGATATAGGTGTGAAATTACTATCACTGCAGATATAGATGAAATCACCATCACTGCACATATAGGTGTGCAATCAGTATCACTGCAGATATAGGTGTGAAATCACTTTTACTGCAGATATAGGTATAACATCACTATCACTGCTGATATAGGTGTGAGATCTCTATCACTGTAGCTATTGGTGTGAGATCACCATCACTGCAGATATAGGTGTGAAATCACTATCACTGCAGATATCACTGCACATATAGGTGTGAAATCACTATCACTGCACATATAAGTGTGAAATGACTATTACTGCAGATATAGGTATAACATCACTATCACTGCTTCTATAGGTGTGCCATCTCTATCACTGTAGATATTAGTGTCAAATCACCATCACTGCAAAAATAGGTGTGAAAGCACTATCACTGCAGATATATACGTTATAAGATCACCATTACTTCAGATATAAGTGTAAGTCACTATCACTGCAGAAATAAATATGAGATCACCATCAATGCAAATATAGGTGTGAGATCACCAGCACTGCAGATATAGGTGTAAAATCAATATCACTGCAGATATATACGTGTCAAATCACCATTACTTCAGATATAGGTGTGAGATTACTACCACTGCAAATATAGGTGTGAGATCACTATCACTGCAGATATAGGTGTGACATCACCATCACTGCAGATATTAATGTGGGATCACTATCAATGCAGATATAAATGTGAGATCACTATTACTGCAGGTGTAAGATCTCTATCACTGTAGACATTGCGGTGAAATCACCATCACTGCAGATATTGTTGTGACACTACTATCACTGCAAATAAAAATGTGAGATCTCTATCACTGCAGAAATAGGTGTGAGATCACCATTACTTCAGATATAGGTGTGAGATCCCCCATCACTGCAGATATAGGTGTAAGACCACCATCACTGCAGATATAGGTGTAAGATCACTATCACTGAAGATATAGGTGTGAGATCAAGATCACTGCAGATATAGGTGTGAGATCACTATCACTGCAGATATAGGTGTGAAATCACTATCACTGCAGATATAGGTGTGAGATCAAGATCACTGCAGATATAGGTGTGAGATCACGATCACTGCAGATATATGTGTGAAATCACTATCACTGCAGATATAGGTGTGAGAACACTATCACTGCAGAGATAAGTGTAAGATCACTATTACTGCAGATATAGGTGTGAAATCACCATTACTGCAGATATAGGTGTTAGATCAGTATCACTATAGATATAGGTGTGAGATCAATATCACTGCAGATATAGGTGTAAGATCTCTATCACTGTAGATATTGGTGTGAGATCACCATCACTGCAGATATAGGTGTGCGATCACTATCACTGCAGAGACAGGTATAAGATCACCATTACTTCAGGTATAGGTGTGAGATCACTATCACTGCAGAAATAAATGTGAGATCACCATCAATGCAGATATAGGTGTGAGAACACCATCACTGCAGATATAGGTGTGCAATAACTATCACTTAAGATGTATAAGTATGAGATCACCATTACTTCAAATAAAGGTGTGCAATTACTAACAATGCAAATATAGGTGTGAGGGGGATAGGTGTGAGAACACTATCACTGCAGATATAGTTGTGAAATCACCATCACTGCAGATATAGCTGTGAGATCACTATCACTGCACATATATAGAATACCTACCTGTTCAGTACGACAGTTTAAGCTATTAGCATTGTAAATAATAATGCCTTTTAATTATGTTTTCAAAACAAAAACAAAAATAGAAGGCATTGTCAGTTACAATGACAATAGCTCAAAATGGTGTAAATGCGAGACCTATTGCATTGCAAATGCTTGTTTTTAACCTTGTGATTGCATTGGTTGGAAAACAATTGTAATGATGTTAAGTAATCAAGCAATAAATCTTTTCATTCATTCACTCTCATTCAGTCATCCATTCATTTATCTATACTCCCATTCATCCACACATTCAATCACCATTTGACATATACAAAATTGCAGTCAAAAACAGAACTACTTGATTTTCCAATGCTTGTTTTAATATGTCTCCTATGTGGAAAAAAGGCAGACTACTGCCTGGTAAACCGTAATACCCTGCCCCGTACACTAATGTTAACAGTGTACTGCTCCAGATAGTCGTCTAGGGCAAGGTCCAGTGATGTGCGCAAAGGAGTGCACACTCAGTGAATGTGGTGAATACATGCTGAAGGGTGGGAAATTATTAACTGTTAGAAATTGGGTTTTGGTTGGCAGTGGTATGCACCCTGTCCAAGCAGGAACCACAATCCTAGTAAGTCTCAAACACACCCTAAATTAACCTATGCTCAACCCCTGGTAGCTTGGCACAGAGCAGTCAGGCTTAATTTAAGAGACAATGTGTAATGTGTTTGTGCAACACTTCAAACATCAGAACATTGAAAATACCACATAAAAAGATACCACACCTGGTTAGAAAACTAGAGCTTAATTTAATGAACAAAACAAGACCAAAACGACAAAAAAATCCAATTAGTAAAAAAGACAAAAAATCCAGTTAGTAGAACCAGAGTTATACAGTTTTGAAGAATAAACTGAAATAAGGTGCTTTAAAGCATAAAGCACCAACCAGGGCTATCTGGTTGCGCTAGACCGGGTCAAATCCAAACGTTCTGGCCCACCACAATGGAGCGTGGGGTCGGATATAGGGACCAGCTTGGCCCGCTGCAAAGTACCTTAGTTGCCTCGCCATCGAGTATGAGATGCAAAAGAGGAGATGCGTCGTCGACGATCCATAGAGTGAAGGTGATACATTAGCACCAAGCAGCGCAAAGTCAATGATGCATCGCAAAATGGAGCTTCTGCGCCCGCAGTCAGCGTGGTTTCAGAGTCGATCCATGAAATGGCGGCGATGCATCCGCAGTTGTAGAGATGCGCTGGTTCTGAGTAGCTGCGTCGACAGCGATGTGTGGATTCTGCTGGAGCAGCACTTTAACCCACTTCCAAGGGCCCATTTCTAGACTTGCACCACTTGGCAGTTCAGACTTATATATTGCAGAGTCCCGGTGCTGAGGCAGGTGAGTTGGAAGTCTTTGATGTCCCTGAGACGTCATAACAGGAGGCAAGCCAGCAAGCCCTTGGAGTCACTCTGGTTCTGAGTTCAAGTGATGTGGGTCCAGTCCTTCTCACCCAGGCAAGAACTGCAGCATGCAACAGGTCAGCACAGCAGGAAAGCATTTCTTCCAGAGCAGCATTCCAGCAGAGTGGCAGTCATACAGCAGCACAGCAGTCCTTCTTCCTGGCAGAGTATCCACAGGTCCAGAAGTGTACTGAAGTGGTCAGAAGTCCACTTCTTATACCGAGTGATGCCTTTGAAGAGGGGGAGACTTCAAAGAAGGGTCTTTGAAGTGCACAGAGGTCCTCCCTTCCTGCCCTGGCTCTAGACTCCAGGGAAACTGCTGAAGTTTCAAAGTCGTGGAGCATCAGATGCACGCAAAATTGTCCCAAAGAAAGGGGTTATACATACACGGCCTACTTTAGTTAAAAGCATTCTTTCATTGGAAGGACTTTAACTACATTTTCCCTGCTAACTACGTTGGCTCCAGAAAAAACATTCCCATAAGAGTCGAGCTGGAGACAGGTAACACTTTAAACAATGCATTAAGCATTGAACCCAAACACAGCATGTAACATAATTATCAGAGAAGAGATTGCTTGTTGCCATAGATCATTTACAGTATAAATGAAGAAAGGCATGAAGTGTATTTCTTTGTAAAACAGAAACGGACAGTAAATATTGTAAAGTAATGTATATTTTTTGATGTTGATAAAGTCTTGTAAATAAAGATCAAGATAAAGATCACAGTGGGGATTCTGGCACACTTTAAACATATAATGCGAATTCATGTAATTGCATCATAATACGTTTGTGTGATCCCATTTTAAAAAGCCTGTGATTGTGGGAAAATAACAATGTCCTTGTGCCCATCAAATTGTATTGTATTGTAATTGCATTTATATAGCGCTTACTACCCCTGACGAGGCGTCGAAGCGCTTTTTCGGCGAGTAGCACGCTACTCCGGGACCCATAGAGGATTAGTGTTGAATTAGTATAGTGAAATATGAAAGTAATTTTAAGTGGTGGATAGGTTAGTCAGTTATTTGGATTCGGAAGGATAGCAGAAGGATAGAAGAGGAAAAAAAGGTTTGTATTTATATAGCGCTTGTTACCCTTGATGGGGTGTTGAAGCGCTTTTATTTTCAATCGGATTGTCAACAAATCATAATTATCAATGTCCGACGCTGTCGGAAAACCAATAAGTCATCTGCACAAATTCTGTCTAAGTGATGGTACCTCGTGCAAGAAACGTGAGGCGATCACTTCTGAACCAGGAGAACAAAATATTTGCTTGAGTTTCTTCTGATAGTCACGCGTTTTGATAACATGCTTTTTACCTGCATTGCTTCCACTGTTGGCTGGGTTTTTACTGCTTGTCTCTTAAAACCTTTCACATTTCACTTTTCGTAACGGTATATTAAATGAGTTGTTTCTAATCTGCTGTTAACTATTTTTAAGACATATAATTCGTTGTACTTCCTCCCACTAGAAATGTTTTCTTCCAGTTCACACGGTATGAGATTAATGCGTCTCTCTTTAAAGCTCTCTGATCTGAGGTCTCAAATGTTGGAAACTATAAAACTGATTAAGTCAGTGACTTGTAGATCAGTGGGTTCATTGCCTGCTGCAGCGATCTGTGTTCGAATCCCTACGGAACCGCCTCATACTGTATCTTGCCGTAGTCATGAAAATAAGACAATTGACCTGAGGAATAAACACTTACTATTCAAACAAACACGTACAGACAGTCCATTGCCCAACTGTATTCGACACTGCACTCTAGAGGATTCTCCGCAGCAGGCAGTTAATCCCACCGAGCTACCTAACCCTACCCGTTGATGCCTAATCTTTCTGTCACACAGAAAGCAGCGGGAAGTGGGGCCAACCGGAAAACATGAGAATTATTTTTTAAAATAGGTAAATCCACCATATGGCCAAAATTCTACACTCTTAAAAACATTACATATATGTGAATAACCGCCATTTCACGCATTGCGCAGTCCTCGCGCTTGTGGGGCATTAAACATGCACTTTGACACTTTTACATGTTTTAATTTAGCCAGCATTGTCAGTCATGTTTTCAGAAAAGACACTAAAACCATCCTTGAAAGGTTACAGCGCTAGCTTCAAAACCATGCGTGAGGCGACGAGCAGGTGTCTTAGAACATGGCACTCCAGATATTGGGTATAATCTGCCGAAACTCAAGGAATGGGAGCAAAAACAAGCTTTTGTGAACGCCACTTTAGCAGGTGAACCCACCCCCCCCCGCAACACACACACACTTGTCTCCCCGCACAAATTAACACAATCTGGTAGTGGGTGCGCATATGGAGGGAACACTCTGGTTGTATCCTTGCAAATTCAGTAGCCTCTGCGGACATCCGGAGGCCATCCAATGCCCCAGGGGCCACCGGCAGAGTGAGGGTGAGGGTGGGGGGCGGGGTTAGGAAGGAGTGAGGGACAAGGGAGGAGTGAATGAAAGTGGAGGGTGAAAAAATTCTGGAAACAGGAAGGATACTGAAGAAAGTGAAGCCATAGAGGGATGAGGGTATTAGGGCCGAGGGATGGGGGAAGGGTGAGTGATATTGGGTGGGTGTTGGACTTGGCCCTTTTTGCAGGGTCATCCCTGAACTTTTTGCCTCCCTCCTGTACTCTTTCTGACCTGTTTTTGTTGGTTTTATAACTCTGGGCACTTTACCACTGCCGATCAGTGCTAAAGTGCATATGCTCACCCTGTAAAGTGATGTAATGGATTAGTGACTCCATGATTGGCTTATTTGACTTACTGTCAGACCCTAGTATAGTGCACCGTGTGTGCCCAGGGCCTGTAAATCAAATGCTGCTGGTGGGCTTGCAGCACTGGTTGTGCCACCCACCGGAGCAGCTTAGAAAGCGTGTCTCAGGCCTGTCATTGCAGAGCCTGTGTGCAGTCTGGTACTGCCATGTCGACTTGGTAAGTGCACCCACTTACAAGTCCCCAAACCTTCCCTTTTCTGCATGTTAGTCACCCCTAAGGTAGGCCTGCGGGCAGGGTGCATTGTATGTAAGAGGTAGGACATGCCCTGAAGTGTGTGGCATGTCCTGATAGGGAATTACAGCCAATTTCGTTTTTCACAATTGCAAGGCTACCTGTCCCCATAGGCCAGAATGGGCAGTTTGATTATAACATCTTATAATCCTAACTGACCCAGGGAACATGGTAGAAAAACGAATTTAGTATGCCTGAACTCAGGATGATAAAATACATCTTTTAGTGAAGTTGGTTTTAACATTCTGTGTTTGAAAATACCACTTTTAGAAAGTAGGTATTTTCTTGCCTAACCATCCAGCCTGCCTCTGCTAGCTTGTGTATTGTATGTCTGGTTTTGTGAGTGACAGGGGCTGGGGGGCTCCAGGAGACAGGGTGAGTCAGCACAGGGCTGAATAGACCTATCCGCATGAGGAGTGGTGGGAGGAGTAGCACCTGGGCCTGAATAGGGCTGTGCCTGCCTTCCACAATGCTGGCTCCACCTCCTGTGGTGCGTCTGATGCCCCTGGCCCACACTGACAAAGGAAGAGGGTGTGCACTGGCAGAATGCACCCAGAACTAGTTTGGACTAGGTACAGGACCCTCTGCCTTCAGAGGACAAAGGATTTGCTCGTATAAATATTGGGGCCCAGACCCCAGAACTTTAGATCACTTCTGGGAATCAAGACGAACCTTTGCTGAGGAGAAGAACCAGGAAGCTGAAGGAGGAGACTACCCCTATGCTGCGTGTTGTTGGGGTTGGCCTGCAGTGGTTACTTTATTGCCAAAGAAAGGAGAAAAGGACTGAGTGTGCTTTCATCATCTTGAAGAAGATCTCCAAGGGCTTGAACATTGAGCTTGCCTCCTGCCTGAAGTCTCAGGGATACAAGACTTCACCCCCAGCTCCCCTCCTGAATTCCCTTGCTGGGAATTGAAGTTCTTACTGCTGTTGGGCCTTCTGAGAGACTGCGTGTCGCTGGGAGCTGGAAGCGCGACGCAACAAAGAGGAAGCATGTCGCTGCCGTAGCAGCCATCGTATCGCAGAGTAAGCGTGCCGCTGCTGCCGCTGTTGCATCACCGAAGCGCCCCGCATCACCGGAGAAGCGTGCCGCCGCAGCAGTTGTCGTCACATCGCGGAGTAAGCGTGCCGCCGCTGTCGCCATCGCATCACCGAAGCGCCTCGCATCACCGGAGAAGCGTGCCGCCGCCACGGAGGACGCCGGCGCATCACCAAAGAAGCGTGTCGCAGGGCCTGTCGCGGCTCAGAAGATCGCCGAGTCGCCGCACGGCCGTCGGGCATGCACGCATCCCGTCTACGTTGTCGCACCGTAAGCAAGACGCCATTTTCTCGCATCGCACCTGATCATCATCGCATCAGAACCGGGCCGCAGTAAGAAACCGACGCATCCTCCTTTCTGCGTGTAAGGAATCGAAGCATCACCTTCCCTGCGACCCTTTTGTTTGTTTTGCGTTACGCATACAAAGGTACATTGAGAGTAAAGTGTCGCATTTATCATCTTTATTGAACTGAGCTATTTTCTACCATTTGACAGATATATTTTTCATAGTGTATTGTGGATTTTTGTCGTTTTGGGTCTTGTGATAAGTCTATATAAAAATACTTATTTTTATAATACAACCTGTGTGGTGTCCATCTGTAGTGTTGTCACTGGGTTACTGTATGGGTTCACAAATGCTTTACACACTGCCTCTGAGATAAGCCTGCCTGCTCGTGCCAAGCTACCAAGGGGGTGAGCAGGGGTTATTTTAGTAGTGTATCCCCCTTAACCTGACTAGAAGCAAGGGTCCCTATTTGGACAAAGGTACCTACCTCTGCCAACTAGAGACCCCCAGTTCTAACAGTGGGTGAGGGACAGTGGAAAGTCAGGGACACTGGGGGAGTGAGGGGTATGAAGGGAGCCCGGGCAGTGAGCTCCCGAGGGCGCCTGGAGTAGTGGGTGGAATGTTGGGTGAGATGCGTGGGGGGGGAGGTGAGGGTCCTTCAGGATGGAGGGACACCAAGAAGCAGGGCGGAAACCGGAGGTGGGGAGAGAGGTGAGGGGGGCTGGAGTGCTGATGAACAAGCCAGGGGATGATGGGGGGCAGTGGAGGGGTCAGGTGGAACCGCGGGGTCGAAGAATACTGGAACGCTGATATGATGATGAAGACAGGTTTATAAAGCGCACAGATGCTCCTGGGAGTGTCCCGGCGCTATAGCATGAATGTATGCTTGTGCAACCTAACTGGTGCTAATGTAAACGGCACAAATACCTTTTGATGGATTTGACACTATATTAAACTGTTCCAAAAAGAATTGAATAAAAAACTTGCAGCTTAGTAACAACGTAATAAAAATCCCTGTTGCTAAACAGAGTGTGTGAGCGAAATCCATGGCCCTGTACATCACGTCGGCAATCTGTTTAAGCAGTATCTGTATGTAATTTATTGCTTTGTCTGTGCTGATAAGAAAGCGGTCAATGCGGCCAACCATAAGAAATACATCCCCATAAAACAATATAACCCCTTTGTAATGGAAGACCCTTTGCTGACACCATCAAGACCTTCTGTAAATTGTCCACAAATGTTTTTTATAGAGGTAGGCAATAATGTATTTGCCTACAGTACAGCTTTTGAAACGTGAGCCTTTGAAACCCGGTGCCTCCGTATGCAGGACCACTGCAGTGCTACAGCTGTACGAGGTTCAAGCCAGTTGGTTTGCAGCTCTAGGGACCCTTGATTTTAAATGTGATCTGGTAGACACCGGTACGTGGACATTTTAAGCCCAGTGCCTCCGCATACAGGGGCCCTGCTGCGATGCATCTACAGCTGCACGTGCTTAAAGAATGTTTTAGAAATATCTTACTGTAAACCAAAAAAAACAAGTTAAATGGTAAATAGGGCTTTGGGGGAGGCGGCCGACCAACGGGAGGCCTGCCTCCCCCGGGGGGTTTTGGGCCGGGGGTGCAGCCGGAGCCCAATTGGGCTTGTTGGGCTGCACTTGGGCTGGTTTTGGGCTGGGGGAGTACATAACCGGCCATTTCGTGTAGCCAGCCACCATTTCGGTGGTGGTGACACGACAGCCGGTCCTGGGGCAGCTAGGGCAGGAAAATTTTGTTTTGTAGACTTTGGGGGCATTAGCGGTTTGGTGGATAGGCTGGGCGGCGGAGCGCTTCGCGGATTTTAAGCGAGCTGCTCGTGTGCTGTTTGCGTGTTTGAGGTAGTTTACGGAGTTCCCGATGGCAGATGATCCGCGGGTGACGGAGGCTTTGCGCTTCTTGGCAGCAGCGGGCCGCACAGACATGCTGTGGCCCGCGAGGGAGGTGAGGCCGCGGGATCGGAGACGGCGCGATACCGGGGCTGGGGGCGCAGCCGCATTGCTAAGACCGCCGCACGGTATAAGGCGGCACGTGGGGGGGGCCGGGTCACTGCGCCGCGGCCCGCTAACTAAAACCGATGGTTTAACACTAAAACCGAGTGCTCACGTTGTAACAGAAGAAGTGTCGGTGGCTGATGCTCTTCTCAGAAGCCAGAGGCCTGCGCTCGTAAATGTCAGCGCTGGTTGGGAGACTTAGAGGTGGGGAGGTTTCCATCGCCCTTCGGGCAAGCAAGGAAAATGCTCGGCTACTTAGTTTGGTGAGACAATACACCCATAATTTGGGTCCAGAGAGCCCGCTGAAGCCAGGACCCTGGTGCTACTGCACCTGCTGTACTAGTGTTAGATAAGCCTCTGGGGAACCATCTCCGGGGAGAAGCACCCGCGGCCCGCTCGAAATCAGGCGGGGGGTAGGAGGCAAACGGGGGCCCCGCGACAGGTTGGGTAGCGGGGAGGGGGCGAGGGAGGTACCGGGCGATTCCGGTAAATAGCAGAACAGCGGGGTCTGCGGTGGGGACCGATGCCGTCCCTGGCGATTGGGGGTGGGCTGGAACAGGGGGGGGGACTGGGTGGGGGTGTTGGGGAGTGTTTCCGCAGGTCAGCCGGGCTTGGGAAGACCACGCGGGCGAGAGGGTGGTGGATTTCGTTGGAGTGGATCGACGGGGAGGAGGAGAGCATGGGGGGTATAGGAGACGGGGGTTAGGGCGTTTCTGTCGGGGGGCTGGACTGGGGTTAAGGGGGTACTCCGGCGCTGCGGGGGGCCATTCGTCCGGGGCGGGTAGCGGGCAAACTGGGGTGCAGGTATTCGGGGATTGGAAGGTTAGGGGTCAGGACTAACCCCGGCATGTCGGACTCCACTTTTCTTTGGCAGGTGCAGTACTCGGGTGAGTTGCATGCGGCTCCACCCTACCGAGCGGATGGGCCGGCTCTGCTTCATGCGGGCGGCCGGGCTCCAACGAGGGACGGGCAAGAGGTGGTGCACAGATGGGGGGACGAACAGTTTCCGGTGCCACAACCCCGGTGGGTCGATGCGGCCTCAAGGGAGCAGGCACAAGTTTTGTGGAGTTCAACGTGGGACCAAAAGGGGCAAGCGCGCAGGGCAGCGGCAAGGGAGCGTTGATTTAGGGGAGCGACTACGCTTGCAGGGAGCAAGCGGGTTTGAGCAGGCTGGAGTCCATGGAGGACGGCCTATTGCCCATCCGCACAGGCGGGGAACGAGCAAGTTTGTGCAGGCTGGAGTCCGCGGAGGACGGCCCGTTGCTATTGGATTATGATGCTGAGAGCGTTGAGGAAGAGGAAATACTAGGAGACGAGGAAGGGCAGGCTGAAGGGAGGGGGGATGTCACTAATGACGTGTTCAGTCTTTTACAGAAAGGTCCGGAGTGCCGGAACAAGGTGGATAGCGTGGTGGCCCCCCCGTCACAACTGGTTAGGCAGCGGGATCCGGTCAGGACGCCGACCTTGACGCCAGGTAAGGCACAAGAGCAGAACAGAGGGTCCAGTGGTAACTGACAGGGGCGCTGGGGACTGGCGGGACACAGGACACAGCGAGGAGGAGGGTGGACGGGAGGATGACAAGTGAGGAACTGCGGGGCAAGGTTGGTGGGTACGGATGTGCGGGGGGATGGGGTGAGGTGCACTTGAGGATGGGCGCGTATGTCAAAGATACAGGTGTGGGGACGGAGTCGCCGGGCAAGGTAAGAGCGAAAGGGCTGCTGCACCCAGCCCCCAGAGGGGCAGGCGGTGGGAAACCAGGGAGTGCTAGCTGCGGGAGGAAAGGAGGCCGAAGGGGTGTCCAAGGAGGAGGGGAAGGGGAGTCACGATATCACAGTGAAGAAGTTGCCGTATAGGGGGATTACTAAGCCCTTGGGGGGCCCGCCTTACGTTGGCCACCAAAGAGAAAATCTGGAAGGGCGAATACGGGGACATGTTGAAGCTGCGGCACAGGGTGCTGACGGCGCAAAAAGGGTCCAAATGGGAAGAGTTGGGGCTTGCTAAAAGGCCGCGGGTGCCCGTGACCAGCGGGAATTGGTCGGCGGCCTTTCTGATTTTCGCGTGAGGTTTCTGTGGGAAGTACCCCGTCGGGTCCGTCGCATTGTTTAAATACATGGACGTGATTAGACGGGCGCAAGTCACGTACGGAGGGATGCGTGGCCGCTTTACGACAAGGAGTTTCGGGCGCAGTTGGCCTGGGTTCCAGAGGCTAAGTGGGGGAGATAGATTCTGACCTTTACCAACAGGGAAAGTTCGGGAAGGCTTTATACACGGCTAGCGGGCTCCTCCTGGCACCGCGCCCCTTTCGGAACTGCCCCACCCGCGGGGGTGGGGTATACGGGGAACAGCACTAAGGGCCCACTGGGAGCGTGCTGGGGATTTCAACAAGGGCTCGTGCGCCAGACAATACTGCAAGTTTCGGCACGAATGCCCGAAGTGGGCAGGGAACACCCCGTGGTGTAATGCTGGGGGGCAGGAGTCAGTGGGCAAGGGCAGCAGTCCAACCAGGCATCGCAGCATGCAGCAGGGGGTATGGGGGTAGGGGGGACAAGGGACTGTGGGCAAAGGCTCATACGCCCATTAAACTGGACTGTCTGGGGGAGTTTCTGGAGTCATATCCACGGACCGAAGACGCAGAACTTTTACGGCGGGGTTTTCAGGAGGGTTTCGGGCGGGGCTACGAGGGACCGCGGGCCGCTAGGTGGGCCGAGAATTTGACATCTGCAAAGACTGGATCGTGATATCCAGTAGGGCGGGCAAAGTTGTTCAAAGAAGTGCAGGAGGGGCGTATGGCAGGTCCTTTCAGGAGCAGGCCCATTCCGGACCTGATTAATTCCCCAATTGGCGTGGTAACGAAGAAGGAACAGGGGCAATACAGGTTGATACAACACCTGTCATGTCCGGAAGGGGCGTGAGTTAATGACTTCATAGTGGCTGAGCTGTCGTCCGTGTCATACTCCTCGGTAGATATCGCACGACCTATGGTTGCCACAGTAGGTGGCGAAGTGTGACATAAAGCCGGCAGGTAGATTACTCCCAGTACACCCGGAGGAGGATCAGCTGTGGGGCATTCAGTTCGAGGGGTCCATTTTCGTGGATTAGGCATTGCCAATGGGCTGTTGCATATATTGGGCATTCTTTGAGCGAGTTACTACCTTCCTGCAGTGGGTTGTCTCATGGCACACTGGTAAAGAGACGGTGACACACTAACTGGATGACTTTTTCCTGGTGGGACTGCCCGGTTCTGCGGACTGTCACAGCAGCTGGCAAGTTTTAAAGAGCTCATGGGCTACCGGGGTGTGCCCCTGGCGCTAGAGAAGACACAAGGTCCCAGTACAGGGTTGTCATTCTTGGCGTGGTACCGGTTTCTGGGGCAATGGAAGCCCGTTTGCCAATGGACAAAAAATGGCACATGCTGATGTGGATTGACGGTCGGCTAGCCAAAAAGGAGGTGACAGTCAGGGAGGTACAGGTCTGGCTAGGACACCTCAATTTTGCGTGCCAGGTAGTGCGAGCAGGTCAAACATTTTGCAGGAGTTTGGGGATGTCTTTGGCGGGTATGACACTGCCTCACCATCATGTGCGCCTGTCGGCCGGCACTAAAGAGGCGCACCTTCTGAAACATTTCAACGGCATCCATATGGCAACCCCAGAAGGATGGGAATGGGATGTCACGATCTCCTCGGATGCGCAGGGGCAGGAGGCTTTGGGCTATACTGGCAAGGAAGGTGGGGTGTAGAAGAATGGCCACCACACTGGAAGAATGGGGGAGGAGTATTGCCTTTCTAGAGCTCTTTCCATTGGTAGTGGCCGTGACAGTCTGGGTGCCGCAGTTCAAAAAAAAAAAAAAAAAAAAAAAGGTTTTCTTTAAAGTGGAATATGTCCGTCGTTCAGGTGGTGAACAGACAATCAGCCAGGGACGCACAAGTTCTTACGTTGTTGCGGGTTTTTGTGCTGAGATGTTTGGAGCATGATACCTTGTTTCTGGCCAGACATGTGCCGGTAGTGGACAATGACATTGCGGACGCGTTGTCTCGTTCATAGTGGCAGAGGTTCCATGGGCTAGTCACGGAGGCGGACAAGGGGCAGGTCTCAGCAGAGAAGGCCATTGTCGGTCGGAATACTGGCCGGCCGGATACGGTTTATGCTGCGAATATGCCGCAATGCGGAAGAAGTGATTGTCTTCCACGCTAATGTCTTTGCGGTACTTCGGGGCTTTTCGGGTTTTGGAGCTGCTGGGTGCGAAGGGGGGCACAAGGGGCGCAGTGGGGGACGTGGACCTGCGGGTCGACGCGGTGGCAGTGCGGCTCAAGTGATCCAAAACGGACCAGTGGGGAGTGGGGAAGTGGGTGGTCATGGAACCGGTGGAGGACAAGGCAGTGTGTCTGGCGGCATGGGGGGGGGTCATGGCCAGGGGGTTGGTGCGGGGTGACAAAGAGGTTTTCCAGCGCAAGGAGGGCGACAGGGTGCTGGCACCTCAGCTGCTTTGTGTCTTGAGGCGAGCCCTCCAATGCATGGGGGAGGATCCTCGACAGTTGGGAATGCATTCATTCTGCATAGGGGCAGCCACAGACGCAGCTAAGAGAGGTTGGGGGAGGCAGGAGATTATGCGCTAAGGGCGTTGAAGTCCGATTGCTTCAGGACGTATATTCGGTTGAGAGGCTTTGGAGAGGGGGACGCATAATGTTCATTTCCTTCCTCATATATGTGTCTTTTCAGGTACGGTGGTGGGGACTGCTGCGGCGGAATTATCCATCGACATTGTACGACACTCTTTGGTCAAATGGGCGGAACATTCTGAGTTGACAAAGGGGAAGGTTTGAATCTCGGATTAGATTCTCAGTGGTTTCAGTGTTCTTGGAACGGGAAAGGGAGTATGAGGTGGCAAGAGTTGTTTACAACGTTGAATAGGGAGATCAGTGGTGGGATTTTGTCCAGATGTGTTGATTCTCTATGTGGGGAGAATGACCTGGTTCAGTGTAAAGGTTTGGCCCTGGTAAAACAGGTGAAGAGGGACCTTTTGGAGTTAAGCGGCAGTGGTCAGGTTGTTAGGTCATTGGTTGGAGTTCATACCCAGAAGGCAGTGGAGAGGGGCAGAGAGGCCAGCAGTGATAGATAAGGCCAGGAGAAAGGTCAACCGGGACGTGCGAGTATTTGTGACAGGGAAGGCATTGGGAGAGTGGAACATCCGGAGCTGAGGTATGCTGCGGTCCATTTTCAGAGAAGATGGGGTGCATTTGTCCCGTTTATGGTTTTGAGTTGTCTATAATACAGATTAAGGAGGTTCTGGATAGGGCTTGGGACATACGCAGGTATCCGAAACAACGGGGTCCCTAGTTGGGGGGGTCAGAAAAGTCTGGGGGCCAGAATTTTCTGAGTGGCGTTTTTCTGGGTAATAGTTGGTAGATTTGTTTACAGTTACAGTTTATTGGTTGGAAAATTTCACTCCGGGAGCACGCAGGAAGGGGAAGTAGCATAGGAAGGTTACATAGATAGGTATGTAAGAAAATGATAAGGAGTTACAAGTTTAACGGGGCAGCAAGGAGGACAGATTTGGGGTTTATAAATGGTTGCAAAGGGGAAAACTTTAGGGGAGGGGGTGGGGGGTAAGGCAGGAGGAAAATATTTAGTGAGGTTTAGTTTTGTACGGCACAGGCCAAGGAATTTGTTTGTAAGATGCACCTGTCTTCAATAAAGCGGCCTTTTTCACACTTAACAAGCTGTTTGTTGGTCTGTGCTGCACCCCTTTTGTGGCCCAATAGGGCTTTGGGGAGGCGGCCAACCAACGGGAGGCCTGCCTCCCCGGGGGTTTTGGGCCGGGGGTGCAGCCGGAGCCCAATTGGGCTTGTTGGGCTGCACTTGGGCTGGTTTTGGGCTGGGGGAGTACATAACCGGCCATTTCGTGTAGCCAGCCACCATTTCGGTGGTGGTGACACAACAGCCGGTCCTGGGGCAGCTAGGGCAGGAAAATTTTGTCCCGCCCGCCCTCCACAAAAATTTTCTAAGGATATAGGTCGGGTTGGGTTTTTTAGTGAGAGGTCCATGGGGAAAGATGTTTTTCTTCGGGTTCAGGTTGGTTTGTTGGGAACAGGTGCATCGGGTGGGGAAGAATGTACATATTGGTTGTCGCTTGAAGCAGGTGCTGGTGTTGTGTTTGGGTGTTTTATTGGGTGGCGTTTTTCTGGGTAATAGTTGGTAGATTTGTTTACAGTTACAGTTTATTGGTTGGAAAATTTCACTCCGGGAGCACGCAGGAAGGGGAAGTAGCATAGGAAGGTTACATAGATAGGTATGTAAGAAAATGATAAGGAGTTACAAGTTTAACGGGGCAGCAAGGAGGACAGATTTGGGGTTTATAAATGGTTGCAAAGGGGAAAACTTTAGGGGAGGGGGTGGGGGGTAAGGCAGGAGGAAAATATTTAGTGAGGTTTAGTTTTGTACGGCACAGGCCAAGGAATTTGTTTGTAAGATGCACCTGTCTTCAATAAAGCGGCCTTTTTCACACTTAACAAGCTGTTTGTTGGTCTGTGCTGCACCCCCTTTTGTGGCCCAAATTGGCAGTGTCATATAAATGTGTCATGTCCCCTTCAACTAGTTTATAGTACGTACGAAAATAACTTGGGCAGCTACAAAGTAACTTGTGGGGAGAAGTGAGGGATGGCGATGTAACGCCAAAAGCATACAGCGAAGAAAGCGCAGATGTTTAATGGACGGTGGCTCTGCTTACAGGGCATCTACAGCGCCGCAGCTGCAGTTGGACGTGATTATTAATTTTTAATAAAAGACAGTCCAAAATAACCAACATAGGAGCGCGGCCCTTTAAAGCCAGGTCCCTACCCAAACACGGCCCCTGCAGCACCGCAGCTACAGGTGAACGAAATTACTAAATGCCCTTAAAAAAAAAAAAAAAAAGGAGAGAACAGCAATTCAAAAACATGAGCCCCGAAATTTAGAAGTTAGTGAGCCAACACATAAATATAGATGCATAAATATAGGAACAATGAGGAAGAATACATATAAACCGCTGCCGCACCACAGATACAAGTTCCAAAACGTTCATAAACTAAACAATTGAGAAAAGAGCATGGCCCTTAGAAGCCCGGTGCCTCGGCAAGCATGGCCCCCGCAGCACGGATGCCCGGCCCTTTGAAGCCCAGTGCCTCCACAAACACGCCCCTACAGCACCGGAGCAACAGCTGGACACGTTCACTAAATGCCCTTTTATTTAAAAAAAAAAGTCAGCAATACAAAAACACGAGCTACAAACTTTAGAAAATAGTGAACCCACACAGCCTTAAAAAACAAGAGCCCCTGCAGCGCCACATAAACATACCATTAGTCAAATTCCAATATTTTCCAAATTATAAAGAATTGAAAAAGGAGCGCAGCAGCCCTTAGAAACCCAGTGCCTGGCAATCACGGCCCCAGCAGCGCTGATGTGCATTCCTTTCAAGGGCGGTCCCTCCGCAAACATGGCCCCTGCAGCACCGCAGCTACAGCGGGACAGGATTACTAAATGCCCTTAAAAAAATGAAGAAGTAGTAGTCCCAAAAGGAAAACAGAAGCACGAAAGCGGACGAAAACTGTAGTTAGGCGGTGCTGCTTCCGGAATAGTCGGAAGTGACGCATCGGATTGACAGCCAATAGCAAGCCCGCTAACAAAAGCAATGCCAGAGTTTACTAATGGCAAGCAGCAGGAGAAATTACCCCGCAATAGGCGGAGTTTCACCCCTGATACAGATTACTTGATGTCTACACTTCATTTTGCTGTTCTTTTTTCCCAATAATTCTGCTTGCTTTTACCTTATATCACTTAATTCCATAAATGCATTACCATTTGCAATGCTAATACCTCTACCTGACACAATTGCAAGACCTATTGCATTTCAACAGTCTTTATGTTGCTTATTGCTGTATTTGGGTTATTTAGTTAATGAGGTGAAACGTGTAAAAAAAAAAAAACTTATGTAATTCTATTACAAAATGTTGTGCATTATACTGCATAATTTGCTTTTTGCTGACACATAATTTAGTTCACCCCTGCTGCATTATTTGGTTCTCCCCGCTGCATAATTCCATTAGCCCAGATAATATTGTACTAAGCTGGAGAATTTTTTTTAACATTGGAGGAAAGGTATATGTTTTGTAGGAACCTGAGCCAGCCTTTTCCACTTAGTGTGACTGATATAATGTATTTTAACTTAAAAAACCTTTAAAATATATGTACTTGTTTTCTTCAGGCTGGTATTTATGTTTTTATTGTTTTACTGATATCCACATCAGGAACATTGCTTCTTGCAAAGTCGCTTCAATGATGCCAGAGGATCCCCAACCCTACGTACATGGGAGACTAATATGGACTAATGAATGCGGGCAGAGGAGAAGATATACTAAGCGAGGGGGTGCCTGACAAAGTTTGCAAAAATATGGGGTCCGTGGACGACCGGTAAGTGGAAAGGGTGAGAGGCAGGATGCTCTAAATTTATTTATAAATTTATTAAAACAAACGCTCACCTTCTCTACATAATTTCCCCATCCTGTTCTCTGGACTTTGCTCTCGCTCTCTCTTATTGCCAGCATCGGATTGGGAAGGCAGGCAGGCAGTCAGGCATTGGGCGATGGGCTGGTTCCATAGGGTCACCTGTGAGCAGGTTTTTGATAGGAGCTCTGTTAACCAGCCCACAGAATCTTACTGTTTCTTCCCTGCCAGGCCACTGTAATGTGGGGCCAGTATCGTGGGCAGGCAGGCTCGAAGGGGGTAGCTTGCAGCAACGTCGCAAGGCCAGTATTGTTCTGGCTGCTGCAGACACCCACAACCAGTGTCCCACGTCCCTGCCAAGCTGTTAAACTGAGGTGCCTGGCTGGGGGCAGGTTATGTGGCCGTTGAGCCATTATCACCTTAGCTCCCCTGGAGCAGCAGCTGCTCTGTGCTTGTCTTCACCCCTCCCCTACCAAGCCATCGCCCTGAGGTTATAGTAGGGTGATGAGGGGGAAGAGTAAATGAAGCAGCCTCGCTGAGGGCTTGTTTTTGATACCTCGGCTCCAGAGTCTTTGAGGCCTTGGTAAAGGGTGGTGTATGTCAGTGGCGTAACACTAGCCCCCGCTGTGCGGAGTGCCTCCGAGCTCCAGGGGGCCCCCTGTGCAGAGGTGGTGGGTCCCTGGCCTCAGAGCTCCTGACTGGGTTCAGAGCGTGGGGTCCCCCACCATGTACTTTGCAAGGGGGCCCCCTCAAGTTTCGTTATGCCATTGGTGTATGTTTGCATAGGCCTTGCAGTGAGGCACCTTTCCCAGACAGGAAAATTGAGAGAATGTAATGTTAGGGTCAGAGCTGCCGAATTTGGAACTATGGAAAAAGGTTTGAGTCCCAGACTCAGATCAACATCCTGTAATGTGGGCAAATGACTTAATTGCCCAAGGCGTAAAATAGAAATGAATTTGATTTTCTGTAATGTGACTGGTGCTCATATAATCGCTGCTCTTCAGCCGAGTTCACTATATAAAACTGCAATAAAAAAATAACCTTCTGTTTGCTCATGTTTTAAGAGTTTGCAAAGGCTGGAACATAATAATGAAAGAGGGTTCTTTATCCAATAATAAAAACGTCTGTATTCCTTCTTATCATGGCTTTTCTGCCTTTGTTTAGTTTTAACTATCTGTCATAGATCATTTAAGCAGCTTTAGACCACATCTTTTAACTACGTTCACCTTATGTTTACTGTTTAAAACACATATTGCTCACTCAGAGGAGAAAATACCAGCTTTAGGGGATTTTTTTTCATGTTCTTGCCGGCCAGGAGATTAAAATACCGGTTATGCCGGTTAAAAAAACGGCCATGTGGCAAACAGCCACATCAGTTGTCGCCTTTGGGCCACTTTCTTTCACCTCGCCCGCACAGCCAAAATGTAGTACTTCTAGTTTTCACCAATGTTTCTGGCTCCGTGAGCTTTAAAATACATAATTTATCAAACATTTGTCTAAAACTGAGCTCAATGAGACTATCCAAACACTGTTTCATAAAAGGACGTGCCAGAGAATGTGGGCCACTTTTTTGGGAGCGCCCGGCCGAACTTTGATCCCCAATTCGACCCCGCTTATTGCCGCTCAACGGCGGATTTACTTTCTTTGGAACAGCAAATCCCTCCTGAACATGCCCTCGTTTTCAGAGGTGATTCCCAAGTTTCGATTTCCTCCAAAAATGTAACACTCCAAACAATGTTATCCTGAATGTTGCTACTTATGCGCTACATGATAAACATATCAAAATAAACGTCTTTTTTTCACTCAATTGAACAGGACTAGAACGGCGCTGCTCGTGTGATCCTCCAACGCTCTCCGGTTTTTGAGCGAGAACGCCTCCCGCTTATATTCTTCTCAACTATTGGACACGAGCCAGATGCGAGAATTCTCGGCGCCCCAGGAACCAGTTTCTTAGACACTTCATTCCCATCCCCGTTACTCACCGGGTTGTAGATCGGTTGCTGATAGGCCATTCTGGGGGCACTGCTTCAGTTCACTGTCTCTGCCTGTTTCTCGGGAAAGACACTGAACTCGAGTGCTCTACAGGAGACGCGCTCTTGCAAAATCAAACCAGGCAGCTTCCTCGTGCAGTAAGTTTCGTTTCTCTTTTACAGGGCTGTTGCGCGGTTCGCTTTCTCGAGGGAAATGAAGCATGCATTGTTAACCCCAGAGATGCTGAATCCTCGTACTGAATTCTAAATCTATACTCAGGGCCACTGGAATTATGCGGTAATGGAAAACAGCATTATGCGGCTGGGTTGACTAAATTATACGACAAGAAAAGACAAATTAGTCCAGGACAATGTGATATATCCCGTGTACTGCGGCATGCACTACTTTGCCATTTAAACACACATTCATATTTTCTATCTAGACAAATGTTTCACCTCGTATGTACGAGCAGAACTCCTGAAAACACCAATCCCGCAAATGAAGGATGACAAGTAACTTTTGCAAAGTCCCAGGGCCTGTCACTGTCAACTCAATTGTGGCAATTGCCATGTGGCGATTTTTTTAGTATCTCTTGCCCTACACATAGTTATGCATCAGATGGTGGACTGAGTTCAAGTGCACTAAAGCCATAATTACCTGGAAAGCACAGCGGCCACACAATCCCATAATTTCAGTGCCCCTGGCTTTGCCGGACCCGCGTACGCGCAATCAATCAGCGTTTTGCATTGCAGAAAAAATGAATGGTTTGCTCCACACTTTATGAGTTTAACACTGTAATGGGTTCAACAAACAACACACTGCAGTATCATTCATAATAGATGTTTTGACTTGAAAACATGCCTTAAAGCATATCTGACTGAATATAAAGTAATATCCTACATACTGCCACGTTGAAAAAACTATGGGGCAGATTTGCAAGCCCCTTGCATCATTTTTGCGCTGCCGCTGCATCAATTTTTGTGACGCAGTGGCCGCGTAAAAATGCGGTCCATTTACAATGTGACGCATCTAGGGAGATACGTCACGTTGTAAAGCCCTGCGTCACATTATACCTGCGTCAGGTATAATGTATGCCGGGTGGGCGTTCCAACGCAAAATAGCCTCGTAGAAGTGACGCAGTGAAATCTACAAGATTTTACTGCGCCACTTCTAGGACGCCACTGCATCAAAACCTTACGCCTGCATGGAGAAGGCTTAAGGAGTGATGCAGCACAATGAGGATGGGCCTCCCCATGCATTGCTGGAGTTGTGTCATGCTTGCGACACGACTCCAGCAATGCGTGTCTTTTGCGCCAACAGATGCGTCAGAATTTCGGACACATCTGTCAATCCTTGCGCCATGGTGCGCCGTATTGTAAATACGGTGCATCGATGGTGGCGCAAGGGTTTCTCAGGGTGGTGCAGGAAAGTGACGCATCTCTACAGATGCGTCACTTTCTTGTTAATCTGCCCCTACTTATTTTGGATATTTGTGGTCCATGATACATACATACCAATAGACCCGATTTTTTAAGCCAAAAAAGTCTTCGTTTTGGCTCTCTCCCGTCTGAAATTGCCTCTACTCCAATAGAAGTCAATGGGAGAAATACATTTTGTCCGGTTATGTTTTTCTAGTTTAAAAAGGGAAACTTTATTGAAGAAAAAATGCAACAGAGTGTATTCAATCAGCTAAAGATTAAATGCACTATTAATAATAGAGTAATTAGTAATACAATAAAAGTCAATAAAATCTAAATAGTTGCATACATGAGAGAGGATACAACGGATTTAAAGAGGAGAAAGTCGAAGGGGAAAGAATGAGTTGATAATATTGCTGTAAACAACAATAAGAACAGGAGAGCATAAAGCATGAAAAATATGTCAACAGTCTGAAAAATAATAGTTGCAATATAGGATTAGAAAAAAGAAGAGAAACAAAAAATAAGGAAGATAAAACAATTCATTGTGGCTTGGGAACTTCTTCCAACAATGAGTGATGGTAAGTAAAGTTTCGAGCAGAAGTATCTAAAAAAATAGTTATAGGGAACCACATATGTTCTCTTTTTAGAAGAAGAGATAAGGGAGAGACGTATGAACGATCAAGTCGGTGATTGTAACAAACACTATACCACCAAGCTTCTAAAGAAAGTTGTGAGGATTGTTTCCAATTTTTAGTTATTTGCTGAAAAGCGGCTGCAATCAGTAAGTCTACAATAGCACTGGCAGTATTACATGTAAGAGATGGCCAATGTTCAGAAAGTGTGCCTAGAAAAATATTTGTAGGTGAGAATGGAAAATGGGTGTGAAAAACTATATTAATTTGAGACCATACCTTCAACCAGAATTGATGAGTGTAGGGACAGGAAAAGAGCATGTGGAATAAATCAGCATGCATAGCATTACATGACCAACAATTTGAGGCGATAACAGAATTACATTTATGTAAAGTAGTTGGAGTAGACAGATTCTTTATTCGATTAAATAGAGATCATTCACAGAATTTATAAACAACAGAGTTTCTTAATAAAATGCGATATACAGTGAATCATAAATAGTCATATCATAAAACTTATAAAAATGTAAAATAGTAAAATGTAAAAAAAAAGCGTACAGCCAATTGACATTAAAAGAGAGAGAAATATTATCAAGGAAGTCATATTGTATTAGCGTGCTATGCCTTGACCTATGTTGAACGCTGCTTTACTTTGCGGTTAACAACTTAGATCTAATGCACCAGGTATAAAGCAGGTACCATGAGATGGCGAACACTAACGATTTTGGGGTGTCTGATCTAGAAACTCGCAGGGCATCTGCTGGTCGCCTAATGATAAAATCTGGCATGGGGGTACAAGCCACTTTTTTGTAGTCTGAGCATAGGAGGGGCAAAAAAACATATAATGGTCTAATGATTCATGACTTAGGGGTCGATTAGGATGGCGGTCGGAAAACCATTCCGACCGCCGTGGTAGCGGAAATTAACCGTCCGCATGTACCGCGGGAAAACCGGTGGTCAGATTAGGATGAACCGCCAGAGTAATCCGACCGCGGCGGGTGGATTCCACGAAAGTCCGCCGGGAGCAGGTGAAAATCCGTCCGCAGCGGTCGGATTTGATGCGGAAAGACCCAAAACCGCCGCACGGCCAGCGGATTGACCGCACATGAAATTAGGATACGATTGCAGTGACAGCGGAACGATCAGCTGTTTCTGACCGCCGCGATTGCTACTATTGATGAAAGGGAGAGCTGGCGGAAGGGCTGTTGTATTCCATCCGCCGCGGTCGCTCCGGAAGAGTAATGGCGGTCGAAAGCAAACACACAACAAGGCTACCAAGTGTGGCCATTAATCTGGCTCAGCCTCAAAAAACACCTAACACACCCCAATGACACATCCCCATGGCAATCAAAAAATACAAATCCCAGGTCAACCCACACAACACACCTGACAGGAATACTCCATTTTGACCCACCCACATAGCCAAGTATAAACCAGCCCCTTCCCTGCCCAGAATCCTTTGCATTACTCCACAACTGAAGGGCCCAACCCCACAGCACAAAGGAGAGGCAAATCTGCACACATCACACCATCACAACCACACACACACCACACACATCACCACCACCACCTTCACACCTGCACCTTTAACCCATTTGCACATCACACACCATGTCACAGAAGAAAATGCCCAAATTCACTGACAATGAGTTGTCAGTGATGGTAGATGAGGTAATCAGAGTAGAACCACATTTCGTTGGAAACCTGGTCCAACAGACACCATTAGCAACCAAAAATCAAATGTGGGCAAGGATAGTCAACAAGGTCAATGCAGTAGGGACCATCCCGCGCACCCAGAAGGAGATCAGGAAGAGGTGGAATGACCTCAAGACCAAGGTGAAAGAGCGTAACAACAAGAACCGTAAGCTGGCTCAGAGGACTGGCGGTGGCCCTCCCATTCCACTACAAACATTCACTGTATGTGAGGAGAAGGTGCTTGCCATACTGCATCCAGAGAGTCTCACAGGAATACCCGGGGGAGTGGAGGCTGGTAAGTACCAACAAATGGCTATCATTACACTGCTATGTATTGTCTTGTACAACAACAAAGCGACACCTCCTAGGCCCAAATGCACCCATGTGCATCACACTCTCCCCAACACGACTCACAGATCCAACATTTACTCCCTCTGATTCACCCCAAAGGTAGGTAGCAATATTTCCATGGGGGCATGTGTACAGGCAGCCAGCACTACAACTCCCACCAGGCACCCTAGTCCCAAAGCTGAGCAGGATGTAACACTCCACCCCACACCCACAACCATGTGTCAGCCATTGCATTGCTCCCTTCAAACTCACAGGTAGGTAGCCATCTTATGCTCTCTTGTCCCACCACTGAGCAGGATAGAACACTCCTCCATCCAAGAGCCATGTGTAGCCTATACCCTTCCTCTGCTCCACTTCACAGGGAGGTAGCCATCCTAACAGGGAGGGGTGTCTCTGGGTGGGAAGCCTGCACTACAACTCCCACCAGGCCTCCTTGTCCTAAAACTCAGCAGGATAGAGCACTCCAACCCACACCCACAACCATGTGTCAGCCATTGCATTGCTCTCCACAAACTTACAGGTAGGTAGCCATCTTAACAGGGAGGGGTGTTTGTGGGTGTGAAGCCTGCACTACAACTCCCACCAGGCCCCCTTGTCCCAAAGCTCAGCAGGATGGAACACTCCACCCCACACCCACAACCATGTGTCAGCCATTGCATTGCTCCCTTCAAACTCACAGGTAGGTAGCCATCTTATGCTCTCTTGTCCCACCCCTGAGCAGGATGGAACACTCCCCCATCGAAGAGCCATGTGTAGCCTATTCCCTTCCTCTGCTCCACTTCACAGGGAGGCAGCCATCCTTACAGGGAGGGGTGTCTGTGGGTGGGAAGCCTACACTACAACTCCCACCAGGCCCCCTTGTCCCAAAGCTCAGCAGGATGGAGCACTCCCCCCCAGCCAGAAGCATGTGGCAGACATTGCATTGTTCGCCTTCACCTAACAGGTAGGTAGCCATCTTAACAGGGAGGGGTGTTTATGGGTGGGAAACCTGCACTACAACGCCCACCAGGCCCACTTGTCCCAAAGCTCAGCAGGATGGAGCACTCCCCCCAGACAGAAGCATGTGGCAGACATTGCATTGCTCCCCTTCACCTAACAGGTAGGTAGCCATCTTATCAGGGAGGGGTGTTTGTGGAGGGGAAGCCTGCACTACAACTCCCACCAGGCACCCTTGTACCACAGCTCAGCAGGATGGAGCACTCCACCCCACACCCACAACCATGTGTCAGCCATTGCATTGCTCTCCACAAACTTACAGGTAGGTAGCCATCTTAACAGGGAGGGGTGTTTGTGGGTGGGAAGCCTGCACTATAACTCCCACCAGGCCCCCTTGTCCCAAAGCTCAGCAGGATGGAACACTCCACCCCACACCCACAATCATATGTCAGCCATTGCATTGCTCACTTCAAACTAACTGGTAGGTAGCCATCTTAACAGGGAGGGGTGTTTGTGGGTGTGAAGCCTACACTACAACTCCTACCAGGCCCCCTTATCCCAAAGCTCAGCAGGATGGAACACTTCACCCCACACCCACAACCATGTGTCAGCCATTGCATTGCTCCCTTCAAACTCACAGGTAGGTAGCCATCTTATGCTCTCTTGTCCCACCCCTGAGCAGGATGGACCACTCCCCATCCAAGAGCCATGTGTAGCCTATTCCCTTCTTCTGCTCCACTTCACAGGGAGGCAGTCATCCTAACAGGGAGGGGTGTCTGTGGGTGGGAAGCCTGCACTACAACTCCCACCAGGCCCAATTGTCCCAAAGCTCAGCAGGATGGAGCACTCCCCCCAGCGAGAAGCATGTGGCAGACATTGCATTGTTCACCTTCAGCTAACAGGTAGGTAGCCATCTTAACAGGGAGGGGTGTTTGTGGGTGGGAAGCCTGCACTACAACTCCCACCAAGCCCACTTGTCCCAAATCTCAGCAGGATGGAGCACTCCCCCCCAGCCAGAAGCATGTGGCAGACATTACATTGCTCCCCTTCACCTAACACGTAGGTAGCCATCTGAACAGGGAGGGGTGTTTGTGGGTGGGAAGCCTGCACTACAACTCCCACCAGACCCCCTTGTCCCACAGCTCAGCAGGATGGAGCACTCCACCCCACACCCACAACCATGTGTCAGCCATTGCATTGTTCTCCACAAACTTACAGGTAGGTAGCCATCTTAACAGGGAGGGGTGTTTGTGGGTGGGAAGCCTGCACTACAACTCCCACCAGGCCCCCTTGTCCCAAAGCTCAGCAGGATGGAACACTCCACCCCACACCCACAACCATGTGTCAGCCATTGCATTGCTCACTTCAAACTAACAGGTAGGTAGCCATCTTAACAGGGAGGGGTGTTTGTGGGTGTGAAGCCTGCACTACAACTCCCACCAGGCACCCTTGTCCCAAAGCTCAGCAGGATGGAACACTCCACCCCACACCCACAACCATGTGTCAGCCATTGCATTGCTCCCTTCAAACCCACAGGTAGGTAGCCATCTTATGCTCTCTTGTCCCACCCCTGAGCAGGATGGAACACTCCCCCATCCAAGAGCCATGTGTAGCCTATTCCCTTCCTCTGCTCCACTTCACAGGAGGCAGCCATCCTAACAGGGAGGGGTGTCTGTGGGTGGGAAGCCTGCACTACAACTCCCACAAGACCCCTTGTCCCAAAGCTCAGCAGGATGGAGTATTCCCCCCCAGCCAGAAGCATGTGGCAGACATTGCATTGTTCACCTTCACCTAACAGGTAGGTAGCCACCTTAACAGGGATGGGTGTTTGTGGGTGGGAAGCCTTCACTACAACTCTCACAAGGCCCACTTGTCCCAAAGCTCAGCAGGATGGAGCACTCCCCCCCAGCCAGAAGCATGTGGCAGACATTGCATTGTCCCCCTTTACCTAACAGGTAGGTAGCCATCGTAACAGGGAGGGGTGTTTGTGGATGGAAAGCCTGCACTACAACTCCCACCAGGCCCCCTTGTCCCACAGCTCAGCAGGATGGAACACTCCACCCCACACCTACAACCATGTGTCAGCCATTGCATTGCTCTCCATAAACTTAAAGGTAGGTAGCCATCTTAACAGGGAAGGGTGTTTGTGGGTGGGAAGCCTGCACTACAACTCCCACCAGGCCCCCTTGTCCCAAAGCTCAGCAGGATGGAACACTCCACCCCACACCCACAACCATGTGTCAGCCATTGCATTGCTCACTTCAAACTAACAGGTAGGTAGCCATCTTAACAGTGAGGGGTGTTTGTGGGTGTGAAGCCTGCACTACAACTCCCACCAGGCCCCCTTGTCCCAAAGCTCAGCAGGATGGAACACTCCACCCCACACCCACAACCATGTGTCAGCCATTGCATTGATCACTTCAAACTAACAGGTAGGTAGCCATCTTAACAGGGAGGGGTGTTTGTGGGTGTGAAGCCTGCACTACAACTCCCACCAGGCCCCTTTTCCCAAAGCTCAGCAGGATGGAACACTCCACCCCATACCCACAACCATGTGTCAGCCATTGCATTGCTCCCTTCAAACTCACAGGTAAGTAGCCATCTTATGCTCTCTTGTCCCACCCCTGAGCAGGATGGAACACTCCCCCATCCAAGAGCCATGTGTAGCCTATTCCCTTCCTCTGCTCCACTTCACAGAGAGGCAGCCATCCTAACAAGGAGGGTTGTTTGTGGGTGGGAAGCCTGCACTACAACTCCCACCAGGCCCCCTTGTCCCCCAGCTCAGCAGGATGGAGCACTCCACCCCACACCCACAACCATGTGTCAGCCATTGCATTGCTCTCCACAAACTTACAGGTAGGTAGCCATCTTAACAGGGAGGGGTGTTTGTGGGTGGGAAGCCTGCACTACAACTCCCACCAGGCCCCCTTGTCCCAAAGCTCAGCAGGATAGAACACTCCACCCCAAACCCACAACCATGCTTCAGCCATTGCATTGCTCACTTCAAACTAACAGGTAGGTAGCCATCTTAACAGTTAGGGGTGTTTGTGGGTGTGAAGCCTGCACTACAACTCCCACCAGGCCCCTTGTCCCAAAGCTCAGCAGGATGGAACACTCCACCCCACACCCACAACCATGTGTCAGCCATTGCATTGCTCCCTTCAAACTCACAGGTAAGTAGCCATCTTATGCTCTCTTGTCCCACCCCTGAGCAGGATGGAACACTCCCCCATCCAAGAGCCATGTGTAGCCTATTCCCTTCTTCTGCTCCATTTCACAGAGAGGCAGCCATCCTAACAGGGAGGGGTGTTTGTGGTTGGGAAGCCTGCACTACAACTCCCACCAGGCCCCCTTGTCCCACAGCTCAGCAGGATGGAGCACTCCACCCCACACCCACAACCATGTGTCAGCCATTGCATTGCTCTCCACAAACTTACAGGTAGGTAGCCATCTTAACAGGGAGGGGTGTTTGTGGGTGTGAAGCCTGCACTACAACTCTCACCAGGCCCCCTTGTCCCAAAGCTCAGCAGGAATGGAACACTCCACCCCACACCCACAACCATGTGTCACCCATTGTATTGCTCCCTTCAAACTCACAGGTAGATAGCCATCTTACGACCTCTTGTCCCACCCCTGAGCAGGATGGAACACTCCCCCATCCAAGAGCCATGTGTATCCTATTCCCTTCCTCTGCTCCACTTCACAGGGAGGCAGCCATCCTTACAGGGAGGGGTGTCTGTGGGTGGGAAGCCTGTACTACAATTCCAACCAGGCCCCCTTGTCCCAAAGCTCAACAGGATGGAGCACTCCCCCCCCAGACAGAAGCATGTGGCAGACATTGCATTGCTCCCCTTCACCTAACAGGTAGGTAGCCATCTTATCAGGGAGGGGTGTTTGTGGATGGGAAGCCTGCACTACAACTCCCACCAGGCACCCTTGTCCCACAGCTCAGCAGGATGGAGCACTCCACCCCACACCCACAACCATGTGTCAGCCATTGCATTGCTCTCCACAAACTTACAGGTAGGTAGCCATCTTAACAGGGAGGGGTGTTTGTGGGTGGGAAGCCTGCACTATAACTCCCACCAGGCCCCCTTGTCCCAAAGCTCAGCAGGATGGAACACTCCACCCCACACCCACAATCATATGTCAGCCAGTGCATTGCTCACTTCAAACTAACTGGTAGGTAGCCATCTTAACAGGGAGGGGTGTTTGTGGGTGTGAAGCCTACACTACAACTCCTACCAGGCCCCCTTATCCCAAAGCTCAGCAGGATGGAACACTCCACCCCACACCCACAACCATGTGTCAGCCATTGCATTGCTCCCTTCAAACTCACAGGTAGGTAGCCATCTTATGCTCTCTTGTCCCACCCCTGAGCAGGATGGACCACTCCCCATCCAAGAGCCATGTGTAGCCTATTCCCTTCTTCTGCTCCACTTCACAGGAGGCAGTCATCCTAACAGGGAGGGGTGTCTGTGGGTGGGAAGCCTGCACTACAACTCCCACCAGGCCCAATTGTCCCAAAGCTCAGCAGGATGGAGCACTCCCCCAGCGAGAAGCATGAGGCAGACATTGCATTGTTCACCTTCACCTAACAGGTAGGTAGCCATCTTAACAGGGAGGGGTGTTTGTGGGTGGGAAGCCTGCACTACAACTCCCACCAAGCCCACTTGTCCCAAATCTCAGCAGGATAGAGCACTCCCCCCCAGCCAGAAGCATGTGGCAGACATTACATTGCTCCCCTTCACCTAACACGTAGGCAGCCATCTGAACAGGGAGGGGTGTTTGTGGGTGGGAAGCCTGCACTACAACTCCCACCAGACCCCCTTGTCCCACAGCTCAGCAGGATGGAGCACTCCACCCCACACCCACAACCATGTGTCAGCCATTGCATTGTGCTCCACAAACTTACAGGTAGGTAGCCATCTTAACAGGGAGGGGTGTTTGTGGGTGGGAAGCCTGCACTACAACTCCCACCAGGCCCCCTTGTCCCAAAGCTCAGCAGGATTGAACACTCCACCCCACACCCACAACCATGTGTCAGCCATTACATTGCTCACTTCAAACTAACAGGTAGGTAGCCATCTTAACAGGGAGGGGTGTTTGTGGGTGTGAAGCCTGCACTACAACTCCCACCAGGCACCCTTGTCCCAAAGCTCAGCAGGATGGAACACTCCACCCCACACCCACAACCATGTGTCAGCCATTGCATTGCTCCCTTCAAACCCACAGGTAGGTAGCCATCTTATGCTCTCTTGTCCTACCCCTGAGCCGGATGGAACACTCCCCCATCCAAGAGCCATGTATAGCCTATTCCCTTCCTCTGCTCCACTTCACAGGGAGGCAGCCATCCTAACAGGGAGGGGTGTCTGTGGGTGGGAAGCCTGCACTACAACTCCCACAAGACCCCTTGTCCCAAAGCTCAGCAGGATGGAGTATTCCCCCCCAGCCAGAAGCATGTGGCAGACATTGCATTGTTCACCTTCACCTAACAGGTAGGTAGCCACCTTAACAGGGATGGGTGTTTGTGGGTGGGAAGCCTGCATTACAACTCTCACAAGGCCCACTTGTCCCAAAGCTCAGCAGGATGGAGCACTCCCCCCCAGCCAGAAGCATGTGCCAGACATTGCATTGTCCCCCTTTACCTAACAGGTAGGTAGCCATCGTAACAGGGAGGGGTGTTTGTGGATGGAAAGCCTGCACTACAACTCCCACCAGGCCCCTTGTCCCACAGCTCAGCAGGATGGAACACTCCACCCCACACCTACAACCATGTGTCAGCCATTGCATTGCTCTCCATAAACTTAAAGGTAGGTAGCCATCTTAACAGGGAGGGGTGTTTGTGGGTGGGAAGCCTGCACTACAACTCCCACCAGGCCCCCTTGTCCTAAAGCTCAGCAGGATGGAACACTCCACCCCACACCCACAACCATGTGTCAGCCATTGCATTGCTCACTTCAAACTAACAGGTAGGTAGCCATCTTAACAGTGAGGGGTGTTTGTGGGTGTGAAGCCTGCACTACAACTCCCACCAGGACCCCTTGTCCCAAAGCTCAGCAGGATGGAACACTCCACCCCACACCCACAACCATGTGTCAGCCATTGCATTGATCACTTCAAACTAACAGGTAGGTAGCCATCTTAACAGGGAGGGGTGTTTGTGGGTGTGAAGCCTGCACTACAACTCCCACCAGGCCCCTTTTCCCAAAACTCAGCAGGATGGAACACTCCACCCCATACCCACAACCATGTGTCAGCCATTGCATTGCTCCCTTCAAACTCACAGGTAAGTAGCCATCTTATGCTCTCTTGTCCCACCCCTGAGCAGGATGGAACACTCCCCCATGCAAGAGCCATGTGTAGCCTATTCCCTTCCTCTGCTCCACTTCACAGAGAGGCAGCCATCCTAACAAGGAGGGTTGTTTGTGGGTGGGAAGCCTGCACTACAACTCCCACCAGTCCCCCTTGTCCCCCAGCTCAGCAGGATGGAGCACTCCACCCCACACCCACAACCATGTGTCAGCCATTGCATTGCTCTCCACAAACTTACAGGTAGGTAGCCATCTTAACAGGGAGGGTGTTTGTGGGTGGGAAGCCTGCACTACAACTCCCACCCGGCCTCCTTGTCCCAAAGCTCAGCAGGATGGAACACTCCACCCCAAACCCACAACCATGCTTCAGCCATTGCATTGCTCACTTCAAACTAACAGGTAGGTAGCCATCTTAACAGTTAGGGGTGTTTGTGGGTGTGAAGCCTGCACTACAACTCCCACCAGGCCCCCTTGTCCCAAAGCTCAGCAGGATGGAGCACTCCCCCCCCACCAGAAGCATATAGCTGACATTGCATTGTTCACCTTCACCTAACAGGTAGGTAGCCATCTTAACAGGGATGGGTGTTTGTGGGTGGGAAGCCTGCACTACAACTCCCACCAGGCCCACTTGTCCCAAAGCTCAGCAGGATGGAGCACTCCCCTCCAGCCAGAAGCATGTGGCAGACATTGCATTGCTCCCCTTCACCTAACAGGTAGGTAGCCAGCTTAACAGGGAGGGGTGTTTGTGGGTGTGAAGCCTGCACTACAACTCCCACCAGGCCCCCTTGTCCCAAAGCTCAGCAGGATGGAACACTCCACCCCACACCCACAACCATGTGTCAGCCATTGCCTTGCTCCCTTCAAACTCACAGGTAAGTAGCCATCTTATGCTCTCTTGTCCCACCCCTGAGCAGGATGGAACACTCCCCCATCCAAGAGCCATGTGTAGCCTATTCCCTTCCTCTGCTCCACTTCACAGAGAGGCAGCCATCCTAACAAGAGGGTTGTTTGTGGGTGGGAAGCCTGCACTACAACTCCCACCAGGCCCCCTTGTCCCCCAGCTCAGCAGGATGGAGCACTCCACCCCACACCCACAACCATGTGTCAGCCATTGCATTGCTCTCCACAAACTTACAGGTAGGTAGCCATCTTAACAGGGAGGGATGTTTGTGGGTGGGAAGCCTGCACTACAACTCCCACCAGGCCCCCTTGTCCCAAAGCTCAGCAGGATGGAACACTCCACCCCACACCCACAACCATGTGTCAGCCATTGCATTGCTCACTTCAAACTAACAGGTAGGTAGCCATCTTAACAGGGAGGGGTGTTTGTGGGTGTGAAGCCTGCACTACAACTCCCACCAGGCCCCCTTGTCCCAAAGCTCAGCAGGATGGAACACTCCACCCCACACCCACAACCATGTGTCAGCCATTGCATTGCTCCCTTCAAACTCACAGGTAGGTAGCCATCTTATGCTCTCTTGTCCCACCCCTGAGCAGGATGGAACACTCCCCCATCGAAGAGCCATGTGTAGCCTATTCCCTTCCTCTGCTCCACTTCACAGGGAGGCAGCCATCCTTACAGGGAGGGGAGTCTGTGGGTGGGAAGCCTACCCTACAACTCCCACCAGGCCCCCTTGACCCAAAGCTCAGCAGGATGGAGCACTCCCCCCCAGCCAGAAGCATGTGGCAGACATTGCATTGTTCGCCTTCACCTAACAGGTAGGTAGCCATCTTAACAGGGAGGGGTGTTTATGGGTGGGAAACCTGCACTACAACGCCCACCAGGCCCCCTTGTCCCCCAGCTCAGCAGGAGGGAGCACTCCACCCCACACCCACAACCATGTGTCAGCCATTGCATTGCTCTCCACAAACTTACAGGTAGGTAGCCATCTTAACAGTTAGGGGTGTTTGTGGGTGTGAAGCCTGCACTACAACTCCCACCAGGCCCCCTTGTCCCAAAGCTCAGCAGGATGGAACACTCCACCCCACACCCACAACCATGTGTCAGCCATTGCATTGCTCCCTTCAAACTCACAGGTAAGTAGCCATCTTATGCTCTCTTGTCCCACCCCTGAGCAGGATGGAACACTCCCCCATCCAAGAGCCATGTGTAGCCTATTCCCTTCTTCTGCTCCACTTCACAGAGAGGCAGCCATCCTAACAGGGAGGGGTGTTTGTGGTTGGGAAGCCTGCACTATAACTCCCACCAGGCCCCCTTGTCCCACAGCTCAGCAGGATGGAGCACTCCACCCCACACCCACAACCATGTGTCAGCCATTGCATTGCTCTCCACAAACTTACAGGTAGGTAGCCATCTTAACAGGGAGGGGTGTTTGTGGGTGTGAAGCCTGCACTACAACTCTCACCAGGCCCCCTTGTCCCAAAGCTCAGCAGGAATGGAACACTCCACCCCACACCCACAACCATGTGTCAACCATTGTATTGCTCCATTCAAACTCACAGGTAGGTAGCCATCTTATGCTCTCTTGTCCAACCCCTGAGCAGGATGGAACACTCCCCCATCCAAGAGCCATGTGTATCCTATTCCCTTCCTCTGCTCCACTTCACAGGGAGGCAGCCATCCTTACAGGGAGGGGTGTCTGTGGGTGGGAAGCCTGTACTACAATTCCCACCAGGCCCCCTTGTCCCAAAGCTCAGCAGGATGGAGCACTCCCCCCCCACCAGAAGCATATAGCAGACATTGCATTGTTCACCTTCACCTAACAGGTAGGTAGCCATCTTAACAAGGAGGGTTGTTTGTGGGTGGGAAGCCTGCACTACAACTCTCACCAGGCCCCCTTGTCCCCCAGCTCAGCAGGATGGAACACTCCACCCCACACCCACAACCATGTGTCAGCCATTGCATTGCTCTCCACAAACTTACAGGTAGGTAGCCATCTTAACAGGGAGGGGATTTTGTGGGTAGGAAGCCTGCACTACAACTCCCACCAGGCCCCCTTGTCCCAAAGCTCAGCAGGATAGAACACTCCACCCCAAACCCACAACCATGCTTCAGCCATTGCATTGCTCACTTCAAACTAACTGGTAGGTAGCCATCTTAACAGGGAGGGGTGTTTGTGGGTGTGAAGCCTACACTACAACTCCTACCAGGCCCCCTTATCCCAAAGCTCAGCAGGATGGAACACTCCACCCCACACCCACAACCATGTGTCAGCCATTGCATTGCTCCCTTCAAACTCACAGGTAGGTAGCCATCTTATGCTCTCTTGTCCCACCCCTGAGCAGGATGGACCACTCCCCCATCCAAGAGCCATGTGTAGCCTATTCCCTTCTTCTGCTCCACTTCACAGGGAGGCAGTCATCCTAACAGGGAGGGGTGTCTGTGGGTGGGAAGCCTGCACTACAACTCCCACCAGGCCCAATTGTCCCAAAGCTCAGCAGGATGGAGCACTCCCCCCAGCGAGAAGCATGTGGCAGACATTGCATTGTTCACCTTCACCTAACAGGTAGGTAGCCATCTTAACAGGGAGGGGTGTTTGTGGGTGGGAAGCCTGCACTACAACTCCCACCAAGCCCACTTGTCCCAAATCTCAGCAGGATGGAGCACTCCCCCCCCAGCCAGAAGCATGTGGCAGACAGTACATTACTCCCCTTCACCTAACACGTAGGTAGCCATCTGAACAGGGAGGGGTGTTTGTGGGTGGGAAGCCTGCACTACAACTCCCACCAGACCCCCTTGTCCCACAGCTCAGCAGGATGGGGCACTCCACCCCACACCCACAACCATGTGTCAGCCATTGCATTGTTCTCCACAAACTTACAGGTAGGTAGCCATCTTAACAGGGAGGGGTGTTTGTGGGTGGGAAGCCTGCACTACAACTCCCACCAGGCCCCCTTGTCCCAAAGCTCAGCAGGATGGAACACTCCACCCCACACCCACAACCATGTGTCAGCCATTGCATTGCTCACTTCAAACTAACAGGTAGGTAGCCATCTTAACAGGGAGGGGTGTTTGTGGGTGTGAAGCCTGCACTAAAACTCCCACCAGGCACCCTTGTCCCAAAGCTCAGCAGGATGGAACACTCCACCCCACACCCACAACCATGTGTCAGCCATTGCATTGCTCCCTTCAAACCCACAGGTAGGTAGCCATCTTATGCTCTCTTGTCCCACCCCTGAGCAGGATGGAACACTCCCCCATCCAAGAGCCATGTGTAGCCTATTCCCTTCCTCTGCTCCACTTCACAGGGAGGCAGCCATCCTAACAGGGAGGGGTGTCTGTGGGTGGGAAGCCTGCACTACAACTCCCACAAGACCCCTTGTCCCAAAGCTCAGCAGGATGGAGTATTCCCCCCCAGCCAGAAGCATGTGGCAGACATTGCATTGTTCACCTTCACCTAACAGGTAGGTAGCCACCTTAACAGGGATGGGTGTTTGTGGGTGGGAAGCCTGCACTACAACTCTCACAAGGCCCACTTGTCCCAAAGCTCAGCAGGATGGAGCACTCCCCCCAGCCAGAAGCATGTGCCAGACATTGCATTGTCCCCCTTTACCTAACAGGTAGGTAGCCATCGTAACAGGGAGGGGTGTTTGTGGATGGAAAGCCTGCACTACAACTCCCACCAGGCCCCCTTGTCCCATAGCTCAGCAGGATGGAACACTCCACCCCACACCTACAACCATGTGTCAGCCATTGCATTGCTCTCCATAAACTTAAAGGTAGGTAGCCATCTTAACAGGGAGGGGTGTTTGTGGGTGGGAAGCCTGCACTACAGCTCCCACCAGGCCCCCTTGTCCTAAAGCTCAGCAGGATGGAACACTCCACCCCACACCCACAACCATGTGTCAGCCATTGCATTGCTCACTTCAAACTAACAGGTAGGTAGCCATCTTAACAGTGAGGGGTGTTTGTGGGTGTGAAGCCTGCACTACAACTCCCACCAGGCCCCCTTGTCCCAAAGCTCAGCAGGATGGAACACTCCACCCCACACCCACAACCATGTGTCAGCCATTGCATTGATCACTTCAAACTAACAGGTAGGTAGCCATCTTAACAGGGAGGGGTGTTTGTGGGTGTGAAGCCTGCACTACAACTCCCACCAGGCCCCTTTTCCCAAAGCTCAGCAGGATGGAACACTCCACCCCATACCCACAACCATGTGTCAGCCATTGCATTGCTCCCTTCAAACTCACAGGTAAGTAGCCATCTTATGCTCTCTTGTCCCACCCTGAGCAGGATGGAACACTCCCCCATGCAAGAGCCATGTGTAGCCTATTCCCTTCCTCTGCTCCACTTCACAGAGAGGCAGCCATCCTAACAAGGAGGGTTGTTTGTGGGTGGGAAGCCTGCACTACAACTCCCACCAGGCCCCCTTGTCCCCCAGCTCAGCAGGATGGAGCACTCCACCCCACACCCACAACCATGTGTCAGCCATTGCATTGCTCTCCACAAACTTACAGGTAGGTAGCCATCTTAACAGGGAGGGGTGTTTGTGGGTGGGAAGCCTGCACTACAACTCCCACCCGGCCTCCTTGTCCCAAAGCTCAGCAGGATGGAACACTCCACCCCAAACCCACAACCATGCTTCAGCCATTGCATTGCTCACTTCAAACTAACAGGTAGGTAGCCATCTTAACAGTTAGGGGTGTTTGTGGGTGTGAAGCCTGTACTACAACTCCCACCAGGCCCCCTTGTCCCAAAGCTCAGCAGGATGGAACACTCCACCCCACACCCACAACCATGTGTCAGCCATTGCATTGCTCCCTTCAAACTCACAGGTAAGTAGCCATCTTATGCTCTCTTGTCCCACCCCTGAGCAGGATGGAACACTCCCCCATCTAAGAGCCATGTGTAGCCTATTCCCTTCTTCTGCTCCACTTCACAGAGAGGCAGCCATCCTAACAGGGAGGGGTGTTTGTGGTTGGGAAGCCTGCACTACAACTCCCACCAGGCCCCCTTGTCCCACAGCTCAGCAGGATGGAGCACTCCACCCCACACCCACAACCATGTGTCAGCCATTGCATTGCTCTCCACAAACTTACAGGTAGGTAGCCATCTTAACAGGGAGGGGTGTTTGTGGGTGTGAAGCCTGCACTACAACTCTCACCAGGCCCCCTTGTCCCAAAACTCAGCAGGAATGGAACACTCCACCCCACACCCACAACCATGTGTCAACCATTGTATTGCTCCCTTCAAACTCACAGGTAGGTAGCCATCTTATGCTCTCTTGTCCCACCCCTGAGCAGGATGGAACACTCCCCCATCCAAGAGCCATGTGTATCCTATTCCCTTCTTCTGCTCCGCTTCACAGGGAGGCAGCCATCCTTACAGGGAGGGGTGTCTGTGGGTGGGAAGCCTGTACTACAATTCCCACCAGGCCCCCTTGTCCCAAAGCTCAGCAGGATGGAGCACTCCCCCCCCACCAGAAGCATATAGCAGACATTGCATTGTTCACCTTCACCTAACAGGTAGATAGCCATCTTAACAGGGATGGGTGTTTGTGGGTGGGAAGCCTGCACTACAACTCCCACCAGGCCCACTTGTCCCAAAGCTCAGCAGGATGGAGCACTCCCCTCCAGCCAGAAGCATGTGGCAGACATTGCATTGCTCCCCTTCACCTAACAGGTAGGTAGCCAGCTTAACAGGGAGGGGTGTTTGTGGGTGTGAAGCCTGCACTACAACTCCCACCAGGCCCCCTTGTCCCAAAGCGCAGCAGGATGGAACACTCCACCCCACACCCACAACCATGTGTCAGCCATTGCATTGATCACTTCAAACTAACAGGTAGGTAGCCATCTTAACAGGGAGGGGTGTTTGTGGGTGTGAAGCCTGCACTACAACTCCCACCAGGCCCCTTTTCCCAAAGCTCAGCAGGATGGAACTCTCCACCCCATATCCACAACCATGTGTCAGCCATTGCATTGCTCCCTTCAAACTCACAGGTAAGTAGCCATCTTATGCTCTCTTGTCCCACCCCTGAGCAGGATAGAACACTCCCCCATCCAAGAGCCATGTGTAGCCTATTCCCTTCCTCTGCTCCACTTCACAGAGAGGCAGCCATCCTAACAAGAGGGTTGTTTGTGGGTGGGAAGCCTGCACTACAACTCCCACCAGGCCCCCTTGTCCCCCAGCTCAGCAGGATGGAGCACTCCACCCCACACCCATAACCATGTGTCAGCCATTGCATTGCTCTCCACAAACTTACAGGTAGGTAGCCATCTTAACAGGGAGGGGTGTTTGTGGGTGGGAAGCCTGCACTACAACTCCCACCAGGCCCCCTTGTCCCAAAGCTCAGCAGGATGGAACACTCCACCCCACACCCACAACCATGTGTCAGCCATTGCATTGCTCACTTCAAACTAACAGGTAGGTAGCCATCTTAACAGGGAGGGGTGTTTGTGGGTGTGAAGCCTGCACTACAACTCCCACCAGGCCCCCTTGTCCCAAAGCTCAGCAGGATGGAACACTCCACCCCACACCCACAACCATGTGTCAGCCATTGCATTGCTCCCTTCAAACTCACAGGTAGGTAGCCATCTTATGCTCTCTTGTCCCACCCCTGAGCAGGATGGAACACTCCCCCATCGAAGAGCCATGTGTAGCCTATTCCCTTCCTCTGCTCCACTTCACAGGGAGGCAGCCATCCTTACAGGGAGGGGTGTCTGTGGGTGGGAAGCCTACACTACAACAGCCTACACTACAACTCCCACCAGGCCCCCTTGTCCCAAAGCTCAGCAGGATGGAGCACTCCCCCCCAGCCAGAAGCATGTGGCAGACATTGCATTGTTCGCCTTCACCTAACAGGTAGGTAGCCATCTTAACAGGGAGGGGTGTTTATGGGTGGGAAACCTGCACTACAACGCCCACCAGGCCCACTTGTCCCAAAGCTCAGCAGGATGGAGCACTCCCCCCCCAGACAGAAGCATGTGGCAGACATTACATTGCTCCCCTTCACCCAACAGGTAGGTAGCCATCTTATCAGGGAGGGGTGTTTGTGGATGGGAAGCCTGCACTACAACTCCCACCATGCACCCTTGTCCCACAGCTCAGCAGGATGGAGCACTCCACCCCACACCCACAACCATGTGTCAGCCATTGCATTGCTCTCCACAAACTTACAGGTAGGTAGCCATCTTAACAGGGAGGGGTGTTTGTGGGTGGGAAGCCTGCACTATAACTCCCACCAGGCCCCCTTGTCCCAAAGCTCAGCAGGATGGAACACTCCACCCCACACCCACAATCATGTGTCAGCCATTGCATTGCTCACTTCAAACTAACTGGTAGGTAGCCATCTTAACAGGGAGGGGTGTTTGTGGGTGTGAAGCCTACACTACAACTCCTACCAGGCCCCCTTATCCCAAAGCTCAGCAGGATGGAACACTCCACCCCACACCCACAACCATGTGTCAGCCATTGCATTGCTCCCTTCAAACTCACAGGTAGGTAGCCATCTTATGCTCTCTTGTCCCACCCCTGAGCAGGATGGAACACTCCCCCATCCAAGAGCCATGTGTAGCCTATTCCCTTCTTCTGCTCCACTTCACAGGGAGGCAGTCATCCGAACAGGGAGGGGTGTCTGTGGGTGGGAAGCCTGCACTACAACTCCCACCAGGCCCCCTTATCCCAAAGCTCAGCAGGATGGAGCACTCCCCCCCAGCCAGAAGCATGTGGCAGACATTGCATTGTTCGCCTTCACCTAACAGGTAGGTAGCCATCTTAACAGGGAGGGGTGTTTATGGGTGGGAAATCTGCACTACAACGCCCACCAGGCCCACTTGTCACAAAGCTCAGCAGGATGGAGCACTCCCCCCCCCAGACAGAAGCATGTGGCAGACATTGCATTGCTCCCCTTCACCTAACAGGTAGGTAGCCATCTTATCAGGGAGGGGTGTTTGTGGATGGGAAGCCTACACTACAACTCCCACCAGGCACCCTTGTCCCACAGCTCAGCAGGATGGAGCACTCCACCCCACACCCACAACCATGTGTCAGCCATTGCATTGCTTTCCACAAACTTACAGGTAGGTAGCCATCTTAACAGGGAGGGGTGTTTGTGGGTGGGAAGCCTGCACTATAACTCCCACCAGGCCCCCTTGTCCCAAAGCTCAGCAGGATGGAACACTCCACCCCACACCCACAATCATGTGTCAGCCATTGCATTGCTCACTTCAAACTAACTGGTAGGTAGCCATCTTAACAGGGAGGGGTGTTTGTGGGTGTGAAGCCTACAGTACAACTCCTACCAGGCCCCCTTATCCCAAAGCTCAGCAGGATGGAACACTCCACCCCACACCCACAACCATGTGTCAGCCATTGCATTGCTCCCTTCAAACTCACAGGTAGGTAGCCATCTTATGCTCTCTTGTCCCACCCCTGAGCAGGATGGAACACTCCCCCATCCAAGAGCCATGTGTAGCCTATTCCCTTCTTCTGCTCCACTTCACAGGGAGGCAGTCATCCTAACAGGGAGGGGTGTCTGTGGGTGGGAAGCCTGCACTACAACTCCCACCAGGCCCAATTGTCCCAAAGCTCAGCAGGATGGAGCACTCCCCCCAGCCAGAAGCATGTGGCAGACATTGCATTGTTCACCTTCACCTAACAGGTAGGTAGCCATCTTAACAGGGAGGGGTGTTTGTGGGTGGGAAGCCTGCACTACAACTCCCACCAAGCCCACTTGTCCCAAATCTCAGCAGGATGGAGCACTCCCCCCCAGCCAGAAGCATGTGGCAGACATTACATTGCTCCCCTTCACCTAACACATAGGTAGCCATCTGAACAGGGAGGGGTGTTTGTGGGTGGGAAGCCTGCACTACAACTCCCACCAGACCCCCTTGTCCCACAGCTCAGCAGGATGGAGCACTCCACCCCACACCCACAACCATGTGTCAGCCATTGCATCGTTCTCCACAAACTTACAGGTAGGTAGCCATCTTAACAGGGAGGGGTGTTTGTGGGTGGGAAGCCTGCACTATAACTCCCACCAGGCCCCCTTGTCCCAAAGCTCAGCAGGATGGAACACTCCACCCCACACCCACAACCATGTGTCAGCCATTGCATTGCTCACTTCAAACTAACAGGTAGGTAGCCATCTTAACAGGGAGGGGTGTTTGTGGGTGTGAAGCCTGCACTACAACTCCCACCAGGCCCCCTTGTCCCAAAGCTCAGCAGGATGGAACACTCTACCCCACACCCACAACCATGTGTCAGCCATTGCATTGCTCCCTTCAAACTCACAGGTAAGTAGCCATCTTATGCTCTCTTGTCCCACCCCTGAGCAGGATGGAACACTCCCCCATCCAAGAGCCATGTGTAGCCTATTCCCTTCTTCTGCTCCACTTCACAGAGAGGCAGCCATCCTAACAGGGAGGGGTGTCTGTGGGTGGGAAGCCTGCACTACAACTCCCACAAGACCCCTTGTCCCAAAGCTCAGCAGGATGGAGTACTCTCCCCCAGCCAGAAGCATGTGGCAGACATTGCATTGTTCACCTTCACCTAACAGATAGGTAGCCACCTTAACAGGGATGGGTGTTTGTGGGTGGGAAGCCTGCACTACAACTCTCACAAGGCCCACTTGTCCCAAAGCTCAGCAGGATGGAGCACTCCCCCCCAGCCAGAAGCATGTGGCAGACATTGCATTGTTCCCCTTTACCTAACAGGTAGGTAGCCATCGTAACAGGGAGGGGTGTTTGTGGATGGAAAGCCTGCACTACAACTCCCACCAGGCCCGCTTGTCCCACAGCTCAGCAGGATGGAACACTCCACCCCACACCTACAACCATGTGTCAGCCATTGCATTGCTCTCCATAAACTTAAAGGTAGGTAGCCATCTTAACAGGGAGGGGTGTTTGTGGGTGGGAAGCCTGCACTACAACTCCCACCATGCCCCCTTGTCCTAAAGCTCAGCAGGATGGAACACTCCACCCCACACCCACAACCATGTGTCAGCCATTGCATTGCTCACTTCAAACTAACAGGTCGGTAGCCAGGTTAACAGGGAGGGGTGTTTGTGGGTGGGAAGCTTGCACTACAACTCTCACCAGGCCCCCTTGTCCCACAGCTCAGCAGGATAGAGCACTCCACACCACACCCACAACCATGTGTCAGCCATTGCATTGCTCTCCACAAGCTTACAGGTAGGTAGCCATCTTAACAGGGAGGGGTGTTTGTGGGTGGGAAGCCTGCACTACAACTCCCACCAGGCCCCCTTGTCCTAAAGCTCAGCAGGGTGGAACACTCCACCCCACACCCACAACCATGTGTCAGCCATTGCATTGCTCACTTCAAACTAACAGGTAGGTAGCCATCTTAACAGTGAGGGGTGTTTGTGGGTGTGAAGCCTGCACTAAAACTCCCACCAGGCCCCCTTGTCCCAAAGCTCAGCAGGATGGAACACTCCACCCCACACCCACAACCATGTGTCAGCCATTGCATTGATCACTTCAAACTAACAGGTAGGTAGCCATCTTAACAGGGAGGGGTGTTTGTGGGTGTGAAGCCTGCACTACAACTCCCACCAGGCCCCTTTTCCCAAAGCTCAGCAGGATGGAACACTCCACCCCATACCCACAACCATGTGTCAGCCATTGCATTGCTCCCTTCAAACTCACAGGTAAGTAGCCATCTTATGCTCTCTTGTCCCACCCCTGAGCAGGATGGAACTCTCCCCCATCCAAGAGCCATGCGTAGCCTATTCCCTTCCTCTGCTCCACTTCACAGAGAGGCAGCCATCCTAACAAGAGGGTTGTTTGTGGGTGGGAAGCCTGCACTACAACTCCCACCAGGCCCCCTTGTACCCCAGCTCAGCAGGATGGAGCACTCCACCCCACACCCACAACCATGTGTCAGCCATTGCATTGCTCTCTACAAACTTACAGGTAGGTAGCCATCTTAACAGGGAGGGGTGTTTGTGGGTGGGAAGCCTGCACTGCAACTCCCACCAGGCCCCCTTGTCCCAAAGCTCAGCAGGATGGAACACTCCACCCCACACCCACAACCATGTGTCAGCCATTGCATTGCTCACTTCAAACTAACAGGTAGGTAGCCATCTTAACAGTTAGGGGTGTTTGTGGGTGTGAAGCCTGCACTACAACTCCCACCAGGCCCCCTTGTCCCAAAGCTCAGCAGGATGGAACACTCCACCCCACACCCACAACCATGTGTCAGCCATTGCATTGCTCCCTTCAAACTCACAGGTAAGTAGCCATCTTATGCTCTCTTGTCCCACCCCTGAGCAGGATGGAACACTCCCCCATCCAAGAGCCATGTGTAGCCTATTCCCTTCTTCTGCTCCACTTCACAGAGAGGCAGCCATCCTAACAGGGAGGGGTGTTTGTGGTTGGGAAGCCTGCACTACAACTCCCACCAGGCCCCCTTGTCCCACAGCTCAGCAGGATGGAGCACTCCACCCCACACCCACAACCATGTGTCAGCCATTGCATTGCTCTCCACAAACTTACAGGTAGGTAGCCATCTTAACAGGGAGGGGTGTTTGTGGGTGTGAAGACTGCACTACAACTCTCACCAGGCCCCCTTGTCCCAAAGCTCAGCAGGAATGGAACACTCCACCCCACACCCACAACCATGTGTCAACCATTGTATTGCTCCCTTCAAACTCACAGGTAGGTAGCCATCTTATGCTCTCTTGTCCCACCCCTGAGCAGGATGGAACACTCCCCAATCCAAGAGCCATGTGTATCCTATTCCCTTCTTCTGCTCCGCTTCACAGGGAGGCAGCCATCCTTACAGGGAGGGGTGTCTGTGGGTGGGAAGCCTGTACTACAATTCCCACCAGGCCCCCTTGTCCCAAAGCTCAGCAGGATGGAGCACTCCCCCCACCAGAAGCATATAGCAGACATTGCATTGTTCACCTTCACCTAACAGGTAGGTAGCCATCTTAACAGGGATGGGTGTTTGTGGGTGGGAAGCCTGCACTACAACTCCCACCAGGCCCACTTGTCCCAAAGCTCAGCAGGATGGAGCACTCCCCTCCAGCCAGAAGCATGTGGTAGACATTGCATTGCTCCCCTTCACCTAACAGGTAGGTAGCCAGCTTAACAGGGAGGGGTGTTTGTGGGTGTGAAGCCTGCACTACAACTCCTACCAGGCCCCCTTGTCCCAAAGCGCAGCAGGATGGAACACTCCACCCCACACCCACAACCATGTGTCAGCCATTGCATTGATCACTTCAAACTAACAGGTAGGTAGCCATCTTAACAGGGAGGGGTGTTTGTGGGTGTGAAGCCTGCACTACAACTCCCACCAGGCCCCTTTTCCCAAAGCTCAGCAGGATGGAACACTCCACCCCATATCCACAACCATGTGTCAGCCATTGCATTGCTCCCTTCAAACTCACAGGTAAGTAGCCATCTTATGCTCTCTTGTCCCACCCCTGAGCAGGATGGAACACTCCCCATCCAAGAGCCATGTGTAGCCTATTCCCTTCCTCTGCTCCACTTCACAGAGAGGCAGCCATCCTAACAAGAGGGTTGTTTGTGGGTGGGAAGCCTGCACTACAACTCCCACCAGGCCCCCTTGTCCCCCAGCTCAGCAGGCTGGAGCACTCCACCCCACACCCACAACCATGTGTCAGCCATTGCATTGCTCTCCACAAACTTACAGGTAGGTAGCCATCTTAACAGGGAGGGGTGTTTGTGGGTGGGAAGCCTGCACTACAACTCCCACCAGGCCCCCTTGTCCCAAAGCTCAGCAGGATGGAACACTCCACCCCACACCCACAACCATGTGTCAGCCATTGCATTGCTCACTTCAAACTAACAGGTAGGGAGCCATCTTAACAGGGAGGGGTGTTTGTGGGTGTGAAGCCTGCACTACAACTCACACCAGGCCCCCTTGTCCCAAAGCTCAGCAGGATGGAACACTCCACCCCACACCCACAACCATGTTTCAGCCATTGCATTGCTCCCTTCAAACTCACAGGTAGGTAGCCATCTTATGCTCTCTTGTCCCACCCCTGAGCAGGATGGAACACTCCCCCATAGAAGAGCCATGTGTAGCCTATTCCCTTCCTCTGCTCCACTTCACAGGGAGGCAGCCATCCTTACAGGGAGGGGTGTCTGTGTGTGGGAAGCCTACACTACAACTCCCACCAGGCCCCCTTGTCCCAAAGCTCAGCAGGATGGAGCACTCCCCCCCAGCCAGAAGCATGTGGCAGACATTGCATTGTTCGCCTTCACCTAACAGGTAGGTAGCCATCTTAACAGGGAGGGGTGTTTATGGGTGGGAAACCTGCACTACAACGCCCACCAGGGCCCCTTGTCCCCAGCTCAGCAGGATGGAGCACTCCACCCCACACCCACAACCATGTGTCAGCCATTGCATTGCTCTCCACAAACTTACAGGTAGGTAGCCATCTTAACAGGGAGGGGTGTTTGTGGGTGGGAAGCCTGCACTACAACTCCCACCCGGCCCCCTTGTCCCAAAGCTCAGCAGGATGGAACACTCCACCCCAAACCCACAACCATGCTTCAGCCATTGCATTGCTCACTTCAAACTAACAGGTAGGTAGCCATCTTAACAGTTAGGGGTGTTTGTGGGTGTGAAGCCTGCACTACAACTCCCACCAGGCCCCCTTGTCCCAAAGCTCAGCAGGATGGAACACTCAGCCCCACACCCACAACCATGTGTCAGCCATTGCATTGCTCCCTTCAAACTCACAGGTAAGTAGCCATCTTATGCTCTCTTGTCCCACCCCTGAGCAGGATGGAACACTCCCCCATCCAAGAGCCATGTGTAGCCTATTCCCTTCTTCTGCTCCACTTCACAGAGAGGCAGCCATCCTAACAGGGAGGGGTGTTTGTGGTTGGGAAGCCTGCACTACAACTCCCACCAGGCCCCCTTGTCCCACAGCTCAGCAGGATGGAGCACTCCTCCCCACACCCACAACCATGTGTCAGCCATTGCATTGCTCTCCACAAACTTACAGGTAGATAGCCATCTTAACAGGGAGGGGTGTTTGTGGGTGTGAAGCCTGCACTACAACTCTCACCAGGCCCCCTTGTCCCAAAGCTCAGCAGGAATGGAACACTCCATCCCACACCCACAACCATGTGTCAACCATTGTATTGCTCCCTTCAAACTCACAGGTAGGTAGCCATCTTATGCTCTCTTGTCCCACCCCTGAGCAGGATGGAACACTCCCCCATCCAAGACCCATGTGTATCCTATTCCCTTCCTCTGCTCCACTTCACAGGGAGGCAGCCATCCTTACAGGGAGGGGTGTCTGTGGGTGGGAAGCCTGTACTACAATTCCCACCAGGCCCCCTTGTCCCAAAGCTCAGCAGGATGGAGCACTCCCCCCACCAGAAGCATATAGCAGACATTGCATTGTTCACCTTCACCTAACAGGTAGGTAGCCATCTTAACAGGGATGGGTGTTTGTGGGTGGGAAGCCTGCACTACAACTCCCACCAGGCCCACTTGTCCCAAAGCTCAGCAGGATGGAGCACTCCCCTCCAGCCAGAAGCATGTGGCAGACATTGCATTGCTCCCCTTCACCTAACAGGTAGGTAGCCAGCTTAACAGGGAGGGGTGTTTGTGGGTGTGAAGCCTGCACTACAACTCCCACCAGGCCCCCTTGTCCCAAAGCTCAGCAGGATGGAACACTCCACCCCACACCCACAACCATGTGTCAGCCATTGCATTGATCACTTCAAACTAACAGGTAGGTAGCCATCTTAACAGGGAGGGGTGTTTGTGGGTGTGAAGCCTGCACTACAACTCCCACCAGGCCCCTTTTCCCAAAGCTCAGCAGGATGGAACACTCCACCCCACACCCACAACCATGTGTCAGCCATTGCATTGATCACTTCAAACTAACAGGTAGGTAGCCATCTTAACAGGGAGGGGTGTTTGTGGGTGTGAAGCCTGCACTACAACTCCCACCAGGCCCCTTTTCCCAAAGCTCAGCAGGATGGAACACTCCACCCCATACCCACAACCATGTGTCAGCCATTGCATTGCTCCCTTCAAACTCACAGGTAAGTAGCCATCTTATGCTCTCTTGTCCCACCCCTGAGCAGGATGGAACACTCCCCCATCCAAGAGCCATGCGTAGCCTATTCCCTTCCTCTGCTCCACTTCACAGAGAGGCAGCCATCCTAACAAGAGGGTTGTTTGTGGGTGGGAAGCCTGCACTACAACTCCCACCAGGCCCCCTTGTACCCCAGCTCAGCAGGATGGAGCACTCCACCCCACACCCACAACCATGTGTCAGCCATTGCATTGCTCTCTACAAACTTACAGGTAGGTAGCCATCTTAACAGGGAGGGGTGTTTGTGGGTGGGAAGCCTGCACTGCAACTCCCACCAGGCCCCCTTGTCCCAAAGCTCAGCAGGATGGAACACTCCACCCCACACCCACAACCATGTGTCAGCCATTGCATTGCTCACTTCAAACTAACAGGTAGGTAGCCATCTTAACAGTTAGGGGTGTTTGTGGGTGTGAAGCCTGCACTACAACTCCCACCAGGCCCCCTTGTCCCAAAGCTCAGCAGGATGGAACACTCCACCCCACACCCACAACCATGTGTCAGCCATTGCATTGCTCCCTTCAAACTCACAGGTAAGTAGCCATCTTATGCTCTCTTGTCCCACCCCTGAGCAGGATGGAACACTCCCCATCCAAGAGCCATGTGTAGCCTATTCCCTTCTTCTGCTCCACTTCACAGAGAGGCAGCCATCCTAACAGGGAGGGGTGTTTGTGGTTGGGAAGCCTGCACTACAACTCCCACCAGGCCCCCTTGTCCCACAGCTCAGCAGGATGGAGCACTCCACCCCACACCCACAACCATGTGTCAGCCATTGCATTGCTCTCCACAAACTTACAGGTAGGTAGCCATCTTAACAGGGAGGGGTGTTTGTGGGTGTGAAGACTGCACTACAACTCTCACCAGGCCCCCTTGTCCCAAAGCTCAGCAGGAATGGAACACTCCACCCCACACCCACAACCATGTGTCAACCATTGTATTGCTCCCTTCAAACTCACAGGTAGGTAGCCATCTTATGCTCTCTTGTCCCACCCCTGAGCAGGATGGAACACTCCCCAATCCAAGAGCCATGTGTATCCTATTCCCTTCTTCTGCTCCGCTTCACAGGGAGGCAGCCATCCTTACAGGGAGGGGTGTCTGTGGGTGGGAAGCCTGTACTACAATTCCCACCAGGCCCCCTTGTCCCAAAGCTCAGCAGGATGGAGCACTCCCCCCACCAGAAGCATATAGCAGACATTGCATTGTTCACCTTCACCTAACAGGTAGGTAGCCATCTTAACAGGGATGGGTGTTTGTGGGTGGGAAGCCTGCACTACAACTCCCACCAGGCCCACTTGTCCCAAAGCTCAGCAGGATGGAGCACTCCCCTCCAGCCAGAAGCATGTGGCAGACATTGCATTGCTCCCCTTCACCTAACAGGTAGGTAGCCAGCTTAACAGGGAGGGGTGTTTGTGGGTGTGAAACCTGCACTACAACTCCCACCAGGCCCCCTTGTCCCAAAGCGCAGCAGGATGGAACACTCCACCCCACACCCACAACCATGTGTCAGCCATTGCATTGATCACTTCAAACTAACAGGTAGGTAGCCATCTTAACAGGGAGGGGTGTTTGTGGGTGTGAAGCCTGCACTACAACTCCCACCAGGCCCCTTTTCCCAAAGCTCAGCAGGATGGAACACTCCACCCCATATCCACAACCATGTGTCAGCCATTGCATTGCTCCCTTCAAACTCACAGGTAAGTAGCCATCTTATGCTCTCTTGTCCCACCCCTGAGCAGGATGGAACACTCCCCCATCCAAGAGCCATGTGTAGCCTATTCCCTTCCTCTGCTCCACTTCACAGAGAGGCAGCCATCCTAACAAGAGGGTTGTTTGTGGGTGGGAAGCCTGCACTACAACTCCCACCAGGCCCCCTTGTCCCCCAGCTCAGCAGGCTGGAGCACTCCACCCCACACCCACAACCATGTGTCAGCCATTGCATTGCTCTCCACAAACTTACAGGTAGGTAGCCATCTTAACAGGGAGGGGTGTTTGTGGGTGGGAAGCCTGCACTACAACTCCCACCAGGCCCCCTTGTCCCAAAGCTCAGCAGGATGGAACACTCCACCCCACACCCACAACCATGTGTCAGCCATTGCATTGCTCACTTCAAACTAACAGGTAGGTAGCCATCTTAACAGGGAGGGGTGTTTGTGGGTGTGAAGCCTGCACTACAACTCACACCAGGCCCCCTTGTCCCAAAGCTCAGCAGGATGGAACACTCCACCCCACACCCACAACCATGTTTCAGCCATTGCATTGCTCCCTTCAAACTCACAGGTAGGTAGCCATCTTATGCTCTCTTGTCCCACCCCTGAGCAGGATGGAACACTCCCCATAGAAGAGCCATGTGTAGCCTATTCCCTTCCTCTGCTCCACTTCACAGGGAGGCAGCCATCCTTACAGGGAGGGGTGTCTGTGTGTGGGAAGCCTACACTACAACTCCCACCAGGCCCCCTTGTCCCAAAGCTCAGCAGGATGGAGCACTCCCCCCCAGCCAGAAGCATGTGGCAGACATTGCATTGTTCGCCTTCACCTAACAGGTAGGTAGCCATCTTAACAGGGAGGGGTGTTTATGGGTGGGAAACCTGCACTACAACGCCCACCAGGCCCCCTTGTCCCCAGCTCAGCAGGATGGAGCACTCCACCCCACACCCACAACCATGTGTCAGCCATTGCATTGCTCTCCACAAACTTACAGGTAGGTAGCCATCTTAACAGGGAGGGGTGTTTGTGGGTGGGAAGCCTGCACTACAACTCCCACCCGGCCCCCTTGTCCCAAAGCTCAGCAGGATAGAACACTCCACCCCAAACCCACAACCATGCTTCAGCCATTGCATTGCTCACTTCAAACTAACAGGTAGGTAGCCATCTTAACAGTTAGGGGTGTTTGTGGGTGTGAAGCCTGCACTACAACTCCCACCAGGCCCCCTTGTCCCAAAGCTCAGCAGGATGGAACACTCCACCCCACACCCACAACCATGTGTCAGCCATTGCATTGCTCCCTTCAAACTCACAGGTAAGTAGCCATCTTATGCTCTCTTGTCCCACCCCTGAGCAGGATGGAACACTCCCCATCCAAGAGCCATGTGTAGCCTATTCCCTTCTTCTGCTCCACTTCACAGAGAGGCAGCCATCCTAACAGGGAGGGGTGTTTGTGGTTGGGAAGCCTGCACTACAACTCCCACCAGGCCCCCTTGTCCCACAGCTCAGCAGGATGGAGCACTCCACCCCACACCCACAACCATGTGTCAGCCATTGCATTGCTCTCCACAAACTTACAGGTAGGTAGCCATCTTAACAGGGAGGGGTGTTTGTGGGTGTGAAGCCTGCACTACAACTCTCACCAGGCCCCCTTGTCCCAAAGCTCAGCAGGAATGGAACACTCCATCCCACACCCACAACCATGTGTCAACCATTGTATTGCTCCCTTCAAACTCACAGGTAGGTAGCCATCTTATGCTCTCTTGTCCCACCCCTGAGCAGGATGGAACACTCCCCCATCCAAGACCCATGTGTATCCTATTCCCTTCCTCTGCTCCACTTCACAGGAGGCAGCCATCCTTACAGGGAGGGGTGTCTGTGGGTGGGAAGCCTGTACTACAATTCCCACCAGGCCCCCTTGTCCCAAAGCTCAGCAGGATGGAGCACTCCCCCCACCAGAAGCATATAGCAGACATTGCATTGTTCACCTTCACCTAACAGGTAGGTAGCCATCTTAACAGGGATGGGTGTTTGTGGGTGGGAAGCCTGCACTACAACTCCCACCAGGCCCACTTGTCCCAAAGCTCAGCAGGATGGAGCACTCCCCTCCAGCCAGAAGCATGTGGCAGACATTGCATTGCTCCCCTTCACCTAACAGGTAGGTAGCCAGCTTAACAGGGAGGGGTGTTTGTGGGTGTGAAGCCTGCACTACAACTCCCACCAGGCCCCCTTGTCCCAAAGCTCAGCAGGATGGAACACTCCACCCCACACCCACAACCATGTGTCAGCCATTGCATTGATCACTTCAAACTAACAGGTAGGTAGCCATCTTAACAGGGAGGGGTGTTTGTGGGTGTGAAGCCTGTACTACAACTCCCACCAGGCCCCTTTTCCCAAAGCTCAGCAGGATGGAACTCTCCACCCCATACCCACAACCATGTGTCAGCCATTGCATTGCTCCCTTCAAACTCACAGGTAAGTAGCCATCTTATGCTCTCTTGTCCCACCCCTGAGCAGGATGGAACACTCCCCCATCCAAGAGCCATGTGTAGCCTATTCCCTTCCTCTGCTCCACTTCACAGAGAGGCAGCCATCAACAAGAGGGTTGTTTGTGGGTGGGAAGCCTGCACTACAACTCCCACCAGGCCCCCTTGTCCCCCAGCTCAGCAGGATGGAGCACTCCACCCCACACCCACAACCATGTGTCAGCCATTGCATTGCTCTCCACAAACTTACAGGTAGGTAGCCATCTTAACAGGGAGGGGGTGTTTGTGGGTGGGAAGCCTGCACTACAACTCCCACCAGGCCCCCTTGTCCCAAAGCTCAGCAGGATGGAACACTCCACCCCACACCCACAACCATGTGTCAGCCATTGCATTGCTCCCTTCAAACTCACAGGTAGGTAGCCATCTTATGCTCTCTTGTCCCACCCCTGAGCAGGATGGAACACTCCCCCATCGAAGAGCCATGTGTAGCCTATTCCCTTCCTCTGCTCCACTTCACAGGGAGGCAGCCATCCTTACAGGGAGGGGTGTCTGTGGGTGGGAAGCCTACACTACAACAGCCTACACTACAACTCCCACCAGGCCCCCTTGTCCCAAAGCTCAGCAGGATGGAGCACTCCCCCAGCCAGAAGCATGTGGCAGACATTGCATTGTTCGCCTTCACCTAACAGGTAGGTAGCCATCTTAACAGGGAGGGGTGTTTATGGGTGGGAAACCTGCACTACAACGCCCACCAGGCCCACTTGTCCCAAAGCTCAGCAGGATGGAGCACTCCCCCCAGACAGAAGCATGTGGCAGACATTACATTGCTCCCCTTCACCCAACAGGTAGGTAGCCATCTTATCAGGGAGGGGTGTTTGTGGATGGGAAGCCTGCACTACAACTCCCACCAGGCACCCTTGTCCCACAGCTCAGCAGGATGGAGCACTCCACCCCACACCCACAACCATGTGTCAGCCATTGCATTGCTCTCCACAAACTTACAGGTAGGTAGCCATCTTAACAGGGAGGGGTGTTTGTGGGTGGGAAGCCTGCACTATAACTCCCACCAGGCCCCCTTGTCCCAAAGCTCAGCAGGATGGAACACTCCACCCCACACCCACAATCATGTGTCAGCCATTGCATTGCTCACTTCAAACTAACTGGTAGGTAGCCATCTTAACAGGGAGGGGTGTTTGTGGGTGTGAAGCCTACACTACAACTCCTACCAGGCCCCCTTATCCCAAAGCTCAGCAGGATGGAACACTCCACCCCACACCCACAACCATGTGTCAGCCATTGCATTGCTCCCTTCAAACTCACAGGTAGGTAGCCATCTTATGCTCTCTTGTCCCACCCCTGAGCAGGATGGAACACTCCCCCATCCAAGAGCCATGTGTAGCCTATTCCCTTCTTCTGCTCCACTTCACAGGGAGGCAGTCATCCTAACAGGGAGGGGTGTCTGTGGGTGGGAAGCCTGCACTACAACTCCCACCAGGCCCCCTTATCCCAAAGCTCAGCAGGATGGAGCACTCCCCCCCAGCCAGAAGCATGTGGCAGACATTGCATTGTTCGCCTTCACCTAACAGGTAGGTAGCCATCTTAACAGGGAAGGGTGTTTATGGGTGGGAAATCTGCACTACAACGCCCACCAGGCCCACTTGTCCCAAAGCTCAGCAGGATGGAGCACTCCCCCCAGACAGAAGCATGTGGCAGACATTGCATTGCTCCCCTTCACCTAACAGGTAGGTAGCCATCTTATCAGGGAGGGGTGTTTGTGGATGGGAAGCCTGCACTACAACTCCCACCAGGCACCCTTGTCCCACAGCTCAGCAGGATGGAGCACTCCACCCCACACCCACAACCATGTGTCAGCCATTGCATTGCTCTCCACAAACTTACAGGTAGGTAGCCATCTTAACAGGGAGGGGTGTTTGTGGGTGGGAAGCCTGCACTATAACTCCCACCAGGCCCCCTTGTCCCAAAGCTCAGCAGGATGGAACACTCCACCCCACACCCACAATCATGTGTCAGCCATTGCATTGCTCACTTCAAACTAACTGGTAGGTAGCCATCTTAACAGGGAGGGGTGTTTGTGGGTGTGAAGCCTACAGTACAACTCCTACCAGGCCCCCTTATCCCAAAGCTCAGCAGGATGGAACACTCCACCCCACACCCACAACCATGTGTCAGCCATTGCATTGCTCCCTTCAAACTCACAGGTAGGTAGCCATCTTATGCTCTCTTGTCCCACCCCTGAGCAGGATGGAACACTCCCCATCCAAGAGCCATGTGTAGCCTATTCCCTTCTTCTGCTCCACTTCACAGGGAGGCAGTCATCCTAACAGGGAGGGGTGTCTGTGGGTGGGAAGCCTGCACTACAACTCCCACCAGGCCCAATTGTCCCAAAGCTCAGCAGGATGGAGCACTCCCCCAGCCAGAAGCATGTGGCAGACATTGCATTGTTCACCTTCACCTAACAGGTAGGTAGCCATCTTAACAGGGAGGGGTGTTTGTGGGTGGGAAGCCTGCACTACAACTCCCACCAAGCCCACTTGTCCCAAATCTCAGCAGGATGGAGCACTCCCCCAGCCAGAAGCATGTGGCAGACATTACATTGCTCCCCTTCACCTAACACATAGGTAGCCATCTGAACAGGGAGGGGTGTTTGTGGGTGGGAAGCCTGCACTACAACTCCCACCAGACCCCCTTGTCCCACAGCTCAGCAGGATGGAGCACTCCACCCCACACCCACAACCATGTGTCAGCCATTGCATCGTTCTCCACAAACTTACAGGTAGGTAGCCATCTTAACAGGGAGGGGTGTTTGTGGGTGGGAAGCCTGCACTATAACTCCCACCAGGCCCCCTTGTCCCAAAGCTCAGCAGGATGGAACACTCCACCCCACACCCACAACCATGTGTCAGCCATTGCATTGCTCACTTCAAACTAACAGGTAGGTAGCCATCTTAACAGGGAGGGGTGTTTGTGGCTGTGAAGCCTGCACTACAACTCCCACCAGGCCCCCTTGTCCCAAAGCTCAGCAGGATGGAACACTCCACCCCACACCCACAACCATGTGTCAGCCATTGCATTGCTCCCTTCAAACTCACAGGTAAGTAGCCATCTTATGCTCTCTTGTCCCACCCCTGAGCAGGATGGAACACTCCCCCATCCAAGAGCCATGTGTAGCCTATTCCCTTCTTCTGCTCCACTTCACAGAGAGGCAGCCATCCTAACAGGGAGGGGTGTTTGTGGTTGGGAAGCCTGCACTACAACTCCCACCAGGCCCCCTTGTCCCACAGCTCAGCAGGATGGAGCACTCCACCCCACACCCACAACCATGTGTCAGCCATTGCATTGCTCTCCACAAACTTACAGGTAGGTAGCCATCTTAACAGGGAGGGGTGTTTGTGGGTGTAAAGCCTGCACTACAACTCTCACCAGGCCCCCTTGTCCCAAAGCTCAGCAGGAATGGAACACTCCACCCCACACCCACAACCATGTGTCAACCATTGTATTGCTCCCTTCAAACTCACAGGTAGGTAGCCATCTTATGCTCTCTTGTCCCACCCCTGAGCAGGATGGAACACTCCCCCATCCAAGAGCCATGTGTATCCTATTCCCTTCCTCTGCTCCACTTCACAGGGAGGCAGCCATCCTTACAGGGAGGGGTGTCTGTGGGTGGGAAGCCTGTACTACAATTCCCACCAGGCCCCCTTGTCCCAAAGCTCAGCAGGATGGAGCACTCCCCCCCCACCAGAAGCATATAGCAGACATTGCATTGTTCACCTTCACCTAACAGGTAGGTAGCCATCTTAACAGGGATGGGTGTTTGTGGGTGGGAAGCCTGCACTACAACTCCCACCAGGCCCACTTGTCCCAAAGCTCAGCAGGATGGAGCACTCCCCTCCAGCCAGAAGCATGTGGCAGACATTGCATTGCTCCCCTTCACCTAACAGGTAGGTAGCCAGCTTAACAGGGAGGGGGTTTGTGGGTGTGAAGCCTGCACTACAACTCCCACCAGGCCCCTTTTCCCAAAGCTCAGCAGGATGGAACACTCCACCACATACCCACAACCATGTGTCAGCCATTGCATTGCTCCCTTCAAACTCACAGGTAAGTAGCCATCTTATGCTCTCTTGTCCCACCCCTGAGCAGGATGGAACACTCCCCCATCCAAGAGCCATGTGTAGCCTATTCCCTTCCTCTGCTCCACTTCACAGAGAGGCAGCCATCCTAACAAGAGGGTTGTTTGTGGGTGGGAAGCCTGCACTACAACTCCCACCAGGCCCCCTTGTCCCCCAGCTCAGCAGGATGGAGCACTCCACCCCACACCCACAACCATGTGTCAGCCATTGCATTGCTCTCCACAAACTTACAGGTAGGTAGCCATCTTAACAGGGAGGGGTGTTTGTGGGTGGGAAGCCTGCACTACAACTCCCACCAGGCCCCCTTGTCCCAAAGCTCAGCAGGATGGAACACTCCACCCCACACCCACAACCATGTGTCAGCCATTGCATTGCTCACTTCAAACTAACAGGTAGGTAGCCATCTTAACAGGGAGGGGTGTTTGTGGGTGTGAAGCCTTCACTACAACTCCCACCAGGCCCCCTTGTCCCAAAGCTCAGCAGGATGGAACACTCCACCCCACACCCACAACCATGTGTCAGCCATTGCATTGCTCCCTTCAAACTCACAGGTAGGTAGCCATCTTATGCTCTCTTGTCCCACCCCTGAGCAGGATGGAACACTCCCCCATCGAAGAGCCATGTGTAGCCTATTCCCTTCCTCTGCTCCACTTCACAGGGAGGCAGCCATCCTTTCAGGGAGGGGTGTCTGTGGGTGGGAAGCCTACACTACAACTCCCACCAGGCCCCCTTGTTTCAAAGCTCAGCAGGATGGAGCACTCCCCCCCAGCCAGAAGCATGTGGCAGACATTGCATTGTTCGCCTTCACCTAACAGGTAGGTAGCCATCTTAACAGGGAGGGGTGTTTATGGGTGGGAAACCTGCACTACAACGCCCACCAGGCCCACTTGTCCCAAAGCTCAGCAGGATGGAGCACTCCCCCCCCAGACAGAAGCATGTGGCAGACATTGCATTGCTCCCCTTCACCTAACAGGTAGGTAGCCATCTTATCAGGGAGGGGTGTTTGTGGATGGGAAGCCTGCACTACAACTCCCACCAGGCACCCTTGTCCCACAGCTCAGCAGGATGGAGCACTCCACCCCACACCCACAACCATGTGTCAGCCATTGCATTGCTCTCCACAAACTTACAGGTAGGTAGCCATCTTAACAGGGAGGGGTGTTTGTGGGTAGGAAGCCTGCACTATAACTCCCACCAGGCCCCCTTGTCCCAAAGCTCAGCAGGATGGAACACTCCACCCCACACCCACAATCATGTGTCAGCCATTGCATTGCTCACTTCAAACTAACTGGTAGGTAGCAATCTTAACAGGGAGGGGTGTTTGTGGGTGTGAAGCCTACACTACAACTCCTACCAGGCCCCCTTATCCCAAAGCTCAGCAGGATGGAACACTCCACCCCACACCCACAACCATGTGTCAGCCATTGCATTGCTCACTTCAAACTCACAGGTAGGTAGCCATCTTATGCTCTCTTGTCCCACCCCTGAGCAGGATGGAACACTCCCCCATCCAAGAGCCATGTGTAGCCTATTCCCTTCTTCTGCTCCACTTCACAGCGAGGCAGTCATCCTAACAGGGAGGGGTGTCTGTGGGTGGGAAGCCTGCACTACAACTCCCACCAGGCCCAATTGTCCCAAAGCTCAGCAGGATGGAGCACTCCCCCAGCCAGAAGCATGTGGCAGACATTGCATTGTTCACCTTCACCTAACAGGTAGGTAGCCATCTTAACAGGGAGGGGTGTTTGTGGGTGGGAAGCCTGCACTACAACTCCCACCAAGCCCACTTGTCCCAAATCTCAGCAGGATGGAGCACTCCCCCCCAGCCAGAAGCATGTGGCAGACATTACATTACTCCCCTTCACCTAACACATAGGTAGCCATCTGAACAGGGAGGGGTGTTTGTGGGTGGGAAGCCTGCACTACAACTCCCACCAGACCCCCTTGTCCCACAGCTCAGCAGGATGGAGCACTCCACCCCACACCCACAACCATGTGTCAGCCATTGCATTGTTCTCCACAAACTTACAGGTAGGTAGCCATCTTAACAGGGAGGGGTGTTTGTGGGTGGGAAGCCTGCACTACAACTCCCACCAGGCCCCCTTGTCCCAAAGCTCAGCAGGATGGAACACTCCACCCCACACCCACAACCATGTGTCAGCCATTGCATTGCTCACTTCAAACTAACAGGTAGGTAGCCATCTTAACAGGGAGGGGTGTTTGTGGGTGTGAAGCCTGCACTACAACTCCCACCAGGCCCCCTTGTCCCAAAGCTCAGCAGGATGAAACACTCCACCCCACACCCACAACCATGTGTCAGCCATTGCATTGCTCCCTTCAAACCCACAGGTAGGTAGCCATCTTATGCTCTCTTGTCCCACCCCTGAGCAGGATGGAACACTCCCCCATCCAAGAGCCATGTGTAGCCTATTCCCTTCCTCTGCTCCACTTCACAGGGAGGCAGCCATCCTAACAGGGAGGGGTTTCTGTGGGTGGGAAGCCTGCACTACAACTCCCACAAGACCCCTTGTCCCAAAGCTCAGCAGGATGGAGTACTCTCCCCCAGCCAGAAGCATGTGGCAGACATTGCATTGTTCACCTTCACCTAACAGATAGGTAGCCACCTTAACAGGGATGGGTGTTTGTGGGTGGGAAGCCTGCACTACAACTCTCACAAGGCCCACTTGTCCCAAAGTTCAGCAGGATGGAGCACTCCCCCCCAGCCAGAAGCATGTGGCAGACATTGCATTGTTCCCCTTTACCTAACAGGTAGGTAGCCATCGTAACAGGGAGGGGTGTTTGTGGATGGAAAGCCTGCACTACAACTCCCACCAGGCCCCCTTGTCCCACAGCTCAGCAGGATGGAACACTCCACCCCACACCTACAACCATGTGTCAGCCATTGCATTGCTCTCCATAAACTTAAAGGTAGGTAGCCATCTTAACAGGGAGGGGTGTTTGTGGGTGGGAAGCCTGCACTACAACCCCCACCAGGCCCCCTTGTCCTAAAGCTCAGCAGGATGGAACACTCCACCCCACACCCACAACCATGTGTCAGCCATTGCATTGCTCACTTCAAACTAACAGGTCGGTAGCCAGGTTAACAGGGAGGGGTGTTTGTGGGTGGGAAGCTTGCACTACAACTCTCACCAGGCCCCCTTGTCCCACAGCTCAGCAGGATAGAGCACTCCACACCACACCCACAACCATGTGTCAGCCATTGCATTGCTCTCCACAAGCTTACAGGTAGGTAGCCATCTTAACAGGGAGGGGTGTTTGTGGGTGGGAAGCCTGCACTACAACTCCCACCAGGCCCCCTTGTCCTAAAGCTCAGCAGGGTGGAACACTCCACCCCACACCCACAACCATGTGTCAGCCATTGCATTGCTCACTTCAAACTAACAGGTAGGTAGCCATCTTAACAGTGAGGGGTGTTTGTGGGTGTGAAGCCTGCACTACAACTCCCACCAGGCCCCCTTGTCCCAAAGCTCAGCAGGATGGAACACTCCACCCCACACCCACAACCATGTGTCAGCCATTGCATTGATCACTTCAAACTAACAGGTAGGTAGCCATCTTAACAGGGAGGGGTGTTTGTGGGTGTGAAGCCTGCACTACAACTCCCACCAGGCCCCTTTTCCCAAAGCTCAGCAGGATGGAACACTCCACCCCATACCCACAACCATGTGTCAGCCATTGCATTGCTCCCTTCAAACTCACAGGTAAGTAGCCATCTTATGCTCTCTTGTCCCACCCCTGAGCAGGATGGAACACTCCCCATCCAAGAGCCATGCGTAGCCTATTCCCTTCCTCTGCTCCACTTCACAGAGAGGCAGCCATCCTAACAAGAGGGTTGTTTGTGGGTGGGAAGCCTGCACTACAACTCCCACCAGGCCCCCTTGTACCCCAGCTCAGCAGGATGGAGCACTCCACCCCACACCCACAACCATGTGTCAGCCATTGCATTGCTCTCTACAAACTTACAGGTAGGTAGCCATCTTAACAGGGAGGGGTGTTTGTGGGTGGGAAGCCTGCACTGCAACTCCCACCAGGCCCCCTTGTCCCAAAGCTCAGCAGGATGGAACACTCCACCCCACACCCACAACCATGTGTCAGCCATTGCATTGCTCACTTCAAACTAACAGGTAGGTAGCCATCTTAACAGGGAGGGGTGTTTGTGGGTGTGAAGCCTGCACTACAACTCCCACCAGGCCCCCTTGTCCCAAAGCTCAGCAGGATGGAACACTCCACCCCACACCCACAACCATGTGTCAGCCATTGCATTGCTCCCTTCAAACTCACAGGTAGGTAGCCATCTTATGCTCTCTTGTCCCACCCCTGAGCAGGATGGAACACTCCCCCATCGAAGAGCCATGTGTAGCCTATTCCCTTCCTCTGCTCCACTTCACAGGAGGCAGCCATCCTTACAGGGAGGGGTGTCTGTGGGTGGGAAGCCTACACTACAACTCCCACCAGGCCCCCTTGTCCCAAAGCTCAGCAGGATGGAGCACTCCCCCCCAGCCAGAAGCATGTGGCAGACATTGCATTGTTCGCCTTCACCTAACAGGTAGGTAGCCATCTTAACAGGGAGGGGTGTTTATGGGTGGGAAATCTGCACTACAACGCCCACCAGGCCCACTTGTCCCAAAGCTCAGCAGGATGGAGCACTCCCCCCCCCCAGACAGAAGCATGTGGCAGACATTGCATTGCTCCCCTTCACCTTACAGGTAGGTAGCCATCTTATCAGGGAGGGGTGTTTGTGGATGGGAAGCCTGCACTACAACTCCCACCAGGCACCCTTGTCCCACAGCTCAGCAGGATGGAGCACTCCACCCCACACCCACAACCATGTGTCAGCCATTGCATTGCTCTCCACAAACTTACAGGTAGGTAGCCATCTTAACAGGGAGGGGTGTTTGTGGGTGGGAAGCCTGCACTATAACTCCCACCAGGCCCCCTTGTCCCAAAGCTCAGCAGGATGGAACACTCCACCCCACACCCACAATCATGTGTCAGCCATTGCATTGCTCACTTCAAACTAACTGGTAGGTAGCCATCTTAACAGGGAGGGGTGTTTGTGGGTGTGAAGCCTACAGTACAACTCCTACCAGGCCCCCTTATCCCAAAGCTCAGCAGGATGGAACACTCCACCCCACACCCACAACCATGTGTCAGCCATTGCATTGCTCCCTTCAAACTCACAGGTAGGTAGCCATCTTATGCTCTCTTGTCCCACCCCTGAGCAGGATGGAACACTCCCCCATCCAAGAGCCATGTGTAGCCTATTCCCTTCTTCTGCTCCACTTCACAGGGAGGCAGTCATCCTAACAGGGGGTGTCTGTGGGTGGGAAGCCTGCACTACAACTCCCACCAGGCCCAATTGTCCCAAAGCTCAGCAGGATGGAGCACTCCCCCAGCCAGAAGCATGTGGCAGACATTGCATTGTTCACCTTCACCTAACAGGTAGGTAGCCATCTTAACAGGGAGGGGTGTTTGTGGGTGGGAAGCCTGCACTACAACTCCCACCAAGCCCACTTGTCCCAAATCTCAGCAGGATGGAGCACTCCCCCAGCCAGAAGCATGTGGCAGACATTACATTGCTCCCCTTCACCTAACACATAGGTAGCCATCTGAACAGGGAGGGGTGTTTGTGGGTGGGAAGCCTGCACTACAACTCCCACCAGACCCCCTTGTCCCACAGCTCAGCAGGATGGAGCACTCCACCCCACACCCACAACCATGTGTCAGCCATTGCATTGTTCTCCACAAACTTACAGGTAGGTAGCCATCTTAACAGGGAGGGGTGTTTGTGGGTGGGAAGCCTGCACTATAACTCCCACCAGGCCCCCTTGTCCCAAAGCTCAGCAGGATGGAACACTCCACCCCACACCCACAACCATGTGTCAGCCATTGCATTGCTCACTTCAAACTAACAGGTAGGTAGCCATCTTAACAGGGAGGGGTGTTTGTGGGTGTGAAGCCTGCACTACAACTCCCACCAGGCCCCCTTGTCCCAAAGCTCAGCAGGATGGAACACTCCACCCCACACCCACAACCATGTGTCAGCCATTGCATTGCTCCCTTCAAACCCACAGGTAGGTAGCCATCTTATGCTCTCTTGTCCCACCCCTGAGCAGGATGGAACACTCCCCATCCAAGAGCCATGTGTAGCCTATTCCCTTCCTCTGCTCCACTTCACAGGGAGGCAGCCATCCTAACAGGGAGGGGTGTCTGTGGGTGGGAAGCCTGCACTACAACTCCCACAAGACCCCTTGTCCCAAAGCTCAGCAGGATGGAGTACTCTCCCCCAGCCAGAAGCATGTGGCAGACATTGCATTGTTCACCTTCACCTAACAGATAGGTAGCCACCTTAACAGGGATGGGTGTTTGTGGGTGGGAAGCCTGCACTACAACTCTCACAAGGCCCACTTGTCCCAAAGCTCAGCAGGATGGAGCACTCCCCCCCACACCCACAACCATGTGTTAGCCATTGCATTGCTCACTTCAAACTAACAGGTAGGTAGACATCTTAACAGTGAGGGGTGTTTGTGGGTGTGAAGCCTGCACTACAACTCCCACCAGGCCCCCTTGTCCCAAAGCTCAGCAGGATGGAACACTCCACCCCACACCCACAACCATGTGTCAGCCATTGCATTGATCACTTCAAACTAACAGGTAGGTAGCCATCTTAACAGGGAGGGGTGTTTGTGGGTGTGAAGCCTGCACTACAACTCCCACCAGGCCCCTTTTCCCAAAGCTCAGCAGGATGGAACACTCCACCCCATACCCACAACCATGTGTCAGCCATTGCATTGCTCCCTTCAAACTCACAGGTAAGTAGCCATCTTATGCTCTCTTGTCCCACTCCTGAGCAGGATGGAACACTCCCCCATCCAAGAGCCATGTGTAGCCTATTCCCTTCCTCTGCTCCACTTCACAGAGAGGCAGCCATCCTAACAAGCGGGTTGTTTGTGGGTGGGAAGCCTGCACTACAACTCCCACCAGGCCCCCTTGTCCCCCAGCTCAGCAGGATGGAGCACTCCACCCCACACCCACAACCATGTGTCAGCCATTGCATTGCTCTCCACAAACTTACAGGTAGGTAGCCATCTTAACAGGGAGGTGTGTTTGTGGGTGGGAAGCCTGCACTACAACTCCCACCAGGCCCCCTTGTCCCAAAGCTCAGCAGGATGGAACACTCCACCCCACACCCACAACCATGTGTCAGCCATTGCATTGCTCACTTCAAACTAACAGGTAGGTAGCCATCTTAACAGGGAGGGGTGTTTGTGGGTGTGAAGCCTGCACTACAACTCCCACCAGGCCCCCTTGTCCCAAAGCTCAGCAGGATGAAACACTCCACCCCACACCCACAACCATGTGTCAGCCATTGCATTGCTCCCTTCAAACCCACAGGTAGGTAGCCATCTTATGCTCTCTTGTCCCACCCCTGAGCAGGATGGAACACTCCCCCATCCAAGAGCCATGTGTAGCCTATTCCCTTCCTCTGCTCCACTTCACTGGGAGGCAGCCATCCTAACAGGGAGGGGTGTCTGTGGGTGGGAAGCCTGCACTACAACTCCCACAAGACCCCTTGTCCCAAAGCTCAGCAGGATGGAGTACTCTCCCCCAGCCAGAAGCATGTGGCAGACATTGCATTGTTCACCTTCACCTAACAGATAGGTAGCCACCTTAACAGGGATGGGTGTTTGTGGGTGGGAAGCCTGCACTACAACTCTCACAAGGCCCACTTGTCCCAAAGCTCAGCAGGATGGAGCACTCCCCCCAGCCAGAAGCATGTGGCAGACATTGCATTGTTCCCCTTTACCTAACAGGTAGGTAGCCATCGTAACAGGGAGGGGTGTTTGTGGATGGAAAGCCTGCACTACAACTCCCACCAGGCCCCCTTGTCCCACAGCTCAGCAGGATGGAACACTCCACCCCACACCTACAACCATGTGTCAGCCATTGCATTGCTCTCCATAAACTTAAAGGTAGGTAGCCATCTTAACAGGGAGGGGTGTTTGTGGGTGGGAAGCCTGCACTACAACTCCCACCAGGCCCCCTTGTCCTAAAGCTCAGCAGGATGGAACACTCCACCCCACACCCACAACCATGTGTCAGCCATTGCATTGCTCACTTCAAACTAACAGGTAGGTAGCCAGCTTAACAGGGAGGGGTGTTTGTGGGTGGGAAGCTTGCACTACAACTCTCACCAGGCCCCCTTGTCCCACAGCTCAGCAGGATAGAGCACTCCACACCACACCCACAACCATGTGTCAGCCATTGCATTGCTCTCCACAAGCTTACAGGTAGGTAGCCATCTTAACAGGGAGGGGTGTTTGTGGGTGAGAAGCCTGCACTACAACTCCCACCAGGCCCCCTTGTCCTAAAGCTCAGCAGGGTGGAACACGCCACCCCACACCCACAACCATGTGTCAGCCATTGCATTGCTCACTTCAAACTAACAGGTAGGTAGCCATCTTAACAGGGAGGGGTGTTTGTGGGTGTGAAGCCTGCACTACAACTCCCACCAGGCCCCTTTTCCCAAAGCTCAGCAGGATGGAACACTCCACCCCATACCCACAACCATGTGTCAGCCATTGCATTGCTCCCTTCAAACTCACAGGTAAGTAGCCATCTTATGCTCTCTTGTCCCACCCCTGAGCAGGATGGAACACTCCCCATCCAAGAGCCATGCGTAGCCTATTCCCTTCCTCTGCTCCACTTCACAGAGAGGCAGCCATCCTAACAAGAGGGTTGTTTGTGGGTGGGAAGCCTGCACTACAACTCCCACCAGGCCCCCTTGTACCCCAGCTCAGCAGGATGGAGCACTCCACCCCACACCCACAACCATGTGTCAGCCATTGCATTGCTCTCTACAAACTTACAGGTAGGTAGCCATCTTAACAGGGAGGGGTGTTTGTGGGTGGGAAGCCTGCACTACAACTCCCACCAGGCCCCCTTGTCCCAAAGCTCAGCAGGATGGATTACTCCACCCCACACCCACAACCATGTGTCAGCCATTGCATTGCTCACTTCAAACTAACAGGTAGGTAGCCATCTTAACAGGGAGGGGTGTTTGTGGGTGTGAAGCCTGCACTACAACTCCCACCAGGCCCCCTTGTCCCAAAGCTCAGCAGGATGGAACACTCCACCCCACACCCACAACCATGTGTCAGCCATTGCATTGCTCCCTTCAAACTCACAGGTAGGTAGCCATCTTATGCTCTCTTGTCCCACCCCTGAGCAGGATGGAACACTCCCCCATCGAAGAGCCATGTGTAGCCTATTCCCTTCCTCTGCTCCACTTCACAGGGAGGCAGCCATCCTTACAGGGAGGGGTGTCTGTGGGTGGGAAGCCTACACTACAACTCCCACCAGGCCCCCTTGTCCCAAAGCTCAGCAGGATGGAACACTCCACCCCACACCCACAATCATGTGTCAGCCATTGCATTGCTCACTTCAAACTAACTGGTAGGTAGCCATCTTAACAGGGAGGGGTGTTTGTGGGTGTGAAGCCTACAGTACAACTCCTACCAGGCCCCCTTATCCCAAAGCTCAGCAGGATGGAACACTCCACCCCACACCCACAACCATGTGTCAGCCATTGCATTGCTCCCTTCAAACTCACAGGTAGGTAGCCATCTTATGCTCTCTTGTCCCACCCCTGAGCAGGATGGAACACTCCCCCATCCAAGAGCCATGTGTAGCCTATTCCCTTCTTCTGCTCCACTTCACAGGAAGGCAGTCATCCTAACAGGGAGGGGAGTCTGTGGGTGGGAAGCCTGCACTACAACTCCCACCAGGCCCAATTGTCCCAAAGCTCAGCAGGATGGAGCACTCCCCCAGCCAGAAGCATGTGGCAGACATTGCATTGTTCACCTTCACCTAACAGGTAGGTAGCCATCTTAACAGGGAGGGGTGTTTGTGGGTGGGAAGCCTGCACTACAACTCCCACCAAGCCCACTTGTCCCAAATCTCAGCAGGATGGAGCACTCCCCCAGCCAGAAGCATGTGGCAGACATTACATTGCTCCCCTTCACCTAACACATAGGTAGCCATCTGAACAGGGAGGGGTGTTTGTGGGTGGGAAGCCTGCACTACAACTCCCACCAGACCCCCTTGTCCCACAGCTCAGCAGGATGGAGCACTCCACCCCACACCCACAACCATGTGTCAGCCATTGCATTGTTCTCCACAAACTTACAGGTAGGTAACCATCTTAACAGGGAGGGGTGTTTGTGGGTGGGAAGCCTGCACTATAACTCCCACCAGGCCCCCTTGTCCCAAAGCTCAGCAGGATGGAACACTCCACCCCACACCCACAACCATGTGTCAGCCATTGCATTGATCACTTCAAACTAACAGGTAGGTAGCCATCTTAACAGGGAGGGGTGTTTGTGGGTGTGAAGCCTGCACTACAACTCCCACCAGGCCCCTTTTCCCAAAGCTCAGCAGGATGGAACACTCCACCCCATACCCACAACCATGTGTCAGCCATTGCATTGCTCCCTTCAAACTCACAGGTAAGTAGCCATCTTATGCTCTCTTGTCCCACCCCTGAGTAGGATGGAACACTCCCCCATCCAAGAGCCATGTGTAGCCTATTCCCTTCCTCTGCTCCACTTCACAGAGAGGCAGCCATCCTAACAAGAGGGTTGTTTGTGGGTGGGAAGCCTGCACTACAACTCCCACCAGGCCCCCTTGTCCCCCAGCTCAGCAGGATGGAGCACTCCACCCCACACCCACAACCATGTGTCAGCCATTGCATTGCTCTCCACAAACTTACAGGTAGGTAGCCATCTTAACAGGGAGGTGTGTTTGTGGGTGGGAAGCCTGCACTACAACTCCCACCAGGCCCCCTTGTCCCAAAGCTCAGCAGGATGGAACACTCCACCCCACACCCACAACCATGTGTCAGCCATTGCATTGCTCACTTCAAACTAACAGGTAGGTAGCCATCTTAACAGGGAGGGGTGTTTGTGGGTGTGAAGCCTGCACTACAACTCCCACCAGGCCCCCTTGTCCCAAAGCTCAGCAGGATGAAACACTCCACCCCACACCCACAACCATGTGTCAGCCATTGCATTGCTCCCTTCAAACCCACAGGTAGGTAGCCATCTTATGCTCTCTTGTCCCACCCCTGAGCAGGATGGAACACTCCCCCATCCAAGAGCCATGTGTAGCCTATTCCCTTCCTCTGCTCCACTTCACTGGGAGGCAGCCATCCTAACAGGGAGGGGTGTCTGTGGGTGGGAAGCCTGCACTACAACTCCCACAAGACCCCTTGTCCCAAAGCTCAGCAGGATGGAGTACTCTCCCCCAGCCAGAAGCATGTGGCAGACATTGCATTGTTCACCTTCACCTAACAGATAGGTAGCCACCTTAACAGGGATGGGTGTTTGTGGGTGGGAAGCCTGCACTACAACTCTCACAAGGCCCACTTGTCCCAAAGCTCAGCAGGATGGAGCACTCCCCCCAGCCAGAAGCATGTGGCAGACATTGCATTGTTCCCCTTTACCTAACAGGTAGGTAGCCATCGTAACAGGGAGGGGTGTTTGTGGATGGAAAGCCTGCACTACAACTCCCACCAGGCCCCCTTGTCCCACAGCTCAGCAGGATGGAACACTCCACCCCACACCTACAACCATGTGTCAGCCATTGCATTGCTCTCCATAAACTTAAAGGTAGGTAGCCATCTTAACAGGAAGGGGTGTTTGTGGGTGGGAAGCCTGCACTACAACTCCCACCAGGCCCCCTTGTCCTAAAGCTCAGCAGGATGGAACACTCCACCCCACACCCACAACCATGTGTCAGCCATTGCATTGCTCACTTCAAACTAACAGGTAGGTAGCCAGCTTAACAGGGAGGGGTGTTTGTGGGTGGGAAGCTTGCACTACAACTCTCACCAGGCCCCCTTGTCCCACAGCTCAGCAGGATAGAGCACTCCACACCACACCCACAACCATGTGTCAGCCATTGCATTGCTCTCCACAAGCTTACAGGTAGGTAGCCATCTTAACAGGGAGGGGTGTTTGTGGGTGAGAAGCCTGCACTACAACTCCCACCAGGCCCCCTTGTCCTAAAGCTCAGCAGGGTGGAACACTCCACCCCACACCCACAACCATGTGTCAGCCATTGCATTGCTCACTTCAAACTAACAGGTAGGTAGCCATCTTAACAGGGAGGGGTGTTTGTGGGTGTGAAGCCTGCACTACAACTCCCACCAGGCCCCTTTTCCCAAAGCTCAGCAGGATGGAACACTCCACCCCATACCCACAACCATGTGTCAGCCATTGCATTGCTCCCTTCAAACTCACAGGTAAGTAGCCATCTTATGCTCTCTTGTCCCACCCCTGAGCAGGATGGAACACTCCCCCATCCAAGAGCCATGCGTAGCCTATTCCCTTCCTCTGCTCCACTTCACAGAGAGGCAGCCATCCTAACAAGAGGGTTGTTTGTGGGTGGGAAGCCTGCACTACAACTCCCACCAGGCCCCCTTGTACCCCAGCTCAGCAGGATGGAGCACTCCACCCCACACCCACAACCATGTGTCAGCCATTGCATTGCTCTCTACAAACTTACAGGTAGGTAGCCATCTTAACAGGGAGTGGTGTTTGTGGGTGGGAAGCCTGCACTACAACTCCCACCAGGCCCCCTTGTCCCAAAGCTCAGCAGGATGGAACACTCCACCCCACACCCACAACCATGTGTCAGCCATTGCATTGCTCACTTCAAACTAACAGGTAGGTAGCCATCTTAACAGGGAGGGGTGTTTGTGGGTGTGAAGCCTGCACTACAACTCCCACCAGGCCCCCTTGTCCCAAAGCTCAGCAGGATGGAACACTCCACCCCACACCCACAACCATGTGTCAGCCATTGCATTGCTCCCTTCAAACTCACAAGTAGGTAGCCATCTTATGCTCTCTTGTCCCACCCCTGAGCAGGATGGAACACTCCCCCATCGAAGAGCCATGTGTAGCCTATTCCCTTCCTCTGCTCCACTTCACAGGGAGGCAGCCATCCTTACATGGAGGGGTGTCTGTGGGTGGGAAGCCTACACTACAACTCCCACCAGGCCCCCTTGTCCCAAAGCTCAGCAGGATGGAGCACTCCCCCCCAGCCAGAAGCATGTGGCAGACATTGCATTGTTCGCCTTCACCTAACAGGTAGGTAGCCATCTTAACAGGGAGGGGTGTTTATGGGTGGGAAATCTGCACTACAACGCCCACCAGGCCCACTTGTCCCAAAGCTCAGCAGGATGGAGCACTCCCCCAGACAGAAGCATGTGGCAGACATTGCATTGCTCCCCTTCACCTTACAGGTAGGTAGCCATCTTATCAGGGAGGGGTGTTTGTGGATGGGAAGCCTGCACTACAACTCCCACCAGGCACCCTTGTCCCACAGCTCAGCAGGATGGAGCACTCCACCCCACACCCACAACCATGTGTCAGCCATTGCATTGCTCTCCACAAACTTACAGGTAGGTAGCCATCTTAACAGGGAGGGGTGTTTGTGGGTGGGAAGCCTGCACTATAACTCCCACCAGGCCCCCTTGTCCCAAAGCTCAGCAGGATGGAACACTCCACCCCACACCCACAATCATGTGTCAGCCATTGCATTGCTCACTTCAAACTAACTGGTAGGTAGCCATCTTAACAGGGAGGGGTGTTTGTGGGTGTGAAGCCTACAGTACAACTCCTACCAGGCCCCCTTATCCCAAAGCTCAGCAGGATGGAACACTCCACCCCACACCCACAACCATGTGTCAGCCATTGCATTGCTCCCTTCAAACTCACAGGTAGGTAGCCATCTTATGCTCTCTTGTCCCACCCCTGAGCAGGATGGTACACTCCCCCATCCAAGAGCCATGTGTAGCCTATTCCCTTCTTCTGCTCCACTTCACAGGAAGGCAGTCATCCTAACAGGGAGGGGAGTCTGTGGGTGGGAAGCCTGCACTACAACTCCCACCAGGCCCAATTGTCCCAAAGCTCAGCAGGATGGAGCACTCCCCCCAGCCAGAAGCATGTGGCAGACATTGCATTGTTCACCTTCACCTAACAGGTAGGTAGCCATCTTAACAGGGAGGGGTGTTTGTGGGTGGGAAGCCTGCACTACAACTCCCACCAAGCCCACTTGTCCCAAATCTCAGCAGGATGGAGCACTTCCCCCAGCCAGAAGCATGTGGCAGACATTACATTGCTCCCCTTCACCTAACACATAGGTAGCCATCTGAACAGGGAGGGGTGTTTGTGGGTGGGAAGCCTGCACTACAACTCCCACCAGACCCCCTTGTCCCACAGCTCAGCAGGATGGAGCACTCCACCCCACACCCACAACCATGTGTCAGCCATTGCATTGTTCTCCACAAACTTACAGGTAGGTAGCCATCTTAACAGGGAGGGGTGTTTGTGGGTGGGAAGCCTGCACTATAACTCCCACCAGGCCCCCTTGTCCCAAAGCTCAGCAGGATGGAACACTCCACCCCACACCCACAACCATGTGTCAGCCATTGCATTGCTCACTTCAAACTAACAGGTAGGTAGCCATCTTAAAAGGGAGGGGTGTTTGTGGGTGTGAAGCCTGCACTACAACTCCCACCAGGACCCCTTGTCCCAAAGCTCAGCAGGATGGAACACTCCTCCCCACACCCACAACCATGTGTCAGCCATTGCATTGCTCCCTTCAAACCCACAGGTAGGTAGCCATCTTATGCTCTCTTGTCCCACCCCTGAGCAGGATGGAACACTCCCCCATCCAAGAGCCATGTTTAGCCTATTCCCTTCCTCTGCTCCACTTCACAGGGAGGCAGCCATCCTAACAGGGAGGGGTGTCTGTGGGTGGGAAGCCTGCACTACAACTCCCACAAGACCCCCTGTCCCAAAGCTCAGCAGGATGGAGTACTCTCCCCCAGCCAGAAGCATGTGGCAGACATTGCATTGTTCACCTTCACCTAACAGATAGGTAGCCACCTTAACAGGGATGGGTGTTTGTGGGTGGGAAGCCTGCACTACAACTCTCACAAGGCCCACTTGTCCCAAAGCTCAGCAGGATGGAGCACTCCCCCCCAGCCAGAAGCATGTGGCAGACATTGCATTGTTCCCCTTTACCTACAGGTAGGTAGCCATCGTAACAGGGAGGGGTGTTTGTGGATGGAAAGCCTGCACTACAACTCCCACCAGGCCCCCTTGTCCCACAGCTCAGCAGGATGGAACACTCCACCCCACACCTACAACCATGTGTCAGCCATTGCATTGCTCTCCATAAACTTAAAGGTAGGTAGCCATCTTAACAGGGAGGGGTGTTTGTGGGTGGGAAGCCTGCACTACAACTCCCACCAGGCCCCCTTGTCCTAAAGCTCAGCAGGATGGAACACTCCACCCCACACCCACAACCATGTGTCAGCCATTGCATTGCTCACTTCAAACTAACAGGTAGGTAGCCAGCTTAACAGGGAGGGGTGTTTGTGGGTGGGAAGCTTGCACTACAACTCTCACCAGGCCCCCTTGTCCCACAGCTCAGCAGGATAGAGCACTCCACACCACACCCACAACCATGTGTCAGCCATTGCATTGCTCTCCACAAGCTTACAGGTAGGTAGCCATCTTAACAGGGAGGGGTGTTTGTGGTTGGGAAGCCTGCACTACAACTCCCACCAGGCCCCCTTGTCCTAAAGCTCAGCAGGGTGGAACACTCCACCCCACACCCACAACCATGTGTTAGCCATTGCATTGCTCACTTCAAACTAACAGGTAGGTAGCCATCTTAACAGTGAGGGGTGTTTGTGGGTGTGAAGCCTGCACTACAACTCCCACCAGGCCCCCTTGTCCCAAAGCTCAGCAGGATGGAACACTCCACCCCACACCCACAACCATGTGTCAGCCATTGCATTGATCACTTCAAACTAACAGGTAGGTAGCCATCTTAACAGGGAGGGGTGTTTGTGGGTGTGAAGCCTGCACTACAACTCCCACCAGGCCCCTTTTCCCAAAGCTCAGCAGGATGGAACACTCCACCCCATACCCACAACCATGTGTCAGCCATTGCATTGCTCCCTTCAAACTCACAGGTAAGTAGCCATCTTATGCTCTCTTGTCCCACCCCTGAGCAGGATGGAACACTCCCCCATCCAAGAGCCATGTGTAGCCTATTCCCTTCCTCTGCTCCACTTCACAGAGAGGCAGCCATCCTAACAAGAGGGTTGTTTGTGGGTGGGAAGCCTGCACTAAAACTCCCACCAGGCCCCCTTGTCCCCCAGCTCAGCAGGATGGAGCACTCCACCCCACACCCACAACCATGTGTCAGCCATTGCATTGCTCTCCACAAACTTACAGGTAGGTAGCCATCTTAACAGGGAGGGGTGTTTGTGGGTGGGAAGCCTGCACTACAACTCCCACCAGGCCCCCTTGTCCCAAAGCTCAGCAGGATGGAACACTCCACCCCACACCCACAACCATGTGTCAGCCATTGCATTGCTCACTTCAAACTAACAGGTAGGTAGCCATCTTAACAGGGAGGGGTGTTTGTGGGTGTGAAGCCTGCACTACAACTCCCACCAGGCCCCCTTGTCCCAAAGCTCAGCAGGATGGAACACTCCACCCCACACCCACAACCATGTGTCAGCCATTGCATTGCTTCCTTCAAACCCACAGGTAGGTAGCCATCTTATGCTCTCTTGTCCCGCCCCTGAGCAGGATGGAACACTCCCCATCCAAGAGCCATGTGTAGCCTATTCCCTTCCTCTGCTCCACTTCACAGGGAGGCAGCCATCCTAACAGGGAGGGGTGTCTGTGGGTGGGAAGCCTGCACTACAACTCCCACAAGACCCCTTGTCCCAAAGCTCAGCAGGATGGAGTACTCTCCCCCAGCCAGAAGCATGTGGCAGACATTGCATTGTTCACCTTCACCTAACAGATAGGTAGCCATCGTAACAGGTAGGGGTGTTTGTGGATGGAAAGCCTGCACTACAACTCCCACCAGGCCCCCTTGTCCCACAGCTCAGCAGGATGGAACACTCCACCCCACACCTACAACCATGTGTCAGCCATTGTATTGCTCTCCATAAACTTAAAGGTAGGTAGCCATCTTATCGGGAGGGGTGTTTGTGGGTGGGAAGCCTGCACTACAACTCCCACCAGGCCCCCTTGTCCTAAAGCTCAGCAGGATGGAACACTCCACCCCACACCCACAACCATGTGTCAGCCATTGCATTGCTCACTTCAAACTAACAGGTAGGTAGCCAGCTTAACAGGGAGGGGTGTTTGTGGGTGGGAAGCTTGCACTACAACTCTCACCAGGCCCCCTTGTCCCACAGCTCAGCAGGATAGAGCACTCCACACCACACCCACAACCATGTGTCAGCCATTGCATTGCTCTCCACAAGCTTACAGGTAGGTAGCCATCTTAACAGGGAGGGGTGTTTGTGGGTGTGAAGCCTTCACTACAACTCCCACCAGGCCCCTTTTCCCAAAGCTCAGCAGGATGGAACACTCCACCCCATACCCACAACCATGTGTCAGCCATTGCATTGCTCCCTTCAAACTCACAGGTAAGTAGCCATCTTATGCTCTCTTGTCCCACCCCTGAGCAGGATGGAACACTCCCCCATCCAAGAGCCATGTGTAGCCTATTCCCTTCCTCTGCTCCACTTCACAGAGAGGCAGCCATCCTAACAAGAGGGTTGTTTGTGGGTGGGAAGCCTGCACTACAACTCCCACCAGGACCCCTTGTCCCCCAGCTCAGCAGGATGGAGCACTCCACCCCACACCCACAACCATGTGTCAGCCATTGCATGGCTCTCCACAAACTTACAGGTAGGTAGCCATCTTAACAGGGAGGGGTGTTTGTGGGTGGGAAGCCTGCACTACAACTCCCACCAGGCCCCCTTGTCCCAAAGCTCAGCAGGATGGAACACTCCACCCCACACCCACAACCATGTGTCAGGCATTGCATTGCTCACTTCAAACTAACAGGTAGGTAGCCATCTTAACAGGGAGGGGTGTTTGTGGGTGTGAAGCCTGCACTACAACTCCCACCAGGCCCCCTTGTCCCAAAGCTCAGCAGGATGGAACACTCCACCCCACACCCACAACCATGTGTCAGCCATTGCATTGCTCCCTTCAAACTCACAGGTAGCTAGCCATCTTATGCTCTCTTGTCCCACCCCTGAGCAGGATGGAACACTCCCCCATCGAAGAGCCATGTGTAGCCTATTCCCTTCCTCTGCTCCACTTCACAGGGAGGCAGCCATCCTTACAGGGAGGGGTGTCTGTGGGTGGGAAGCCTACACTACAACTCCCACCAGGCCCCCTTGTCCCAAAGCTCAGCAGGATGGAGCACTCCCCCCAGCCAGAAGCATGTGGCAGACATTGCTTTATTCGCCTTCACCTAACAGGTAGGTAGCCATCTTAACAGGGAGGGGTGTTTATGGGTGGGAAACCTGCACTACAACGCCCACCAGGCCCACTTGTCCCAAAGCTCAGCAGGATGGAGCACTCCCCCCCCCAGACAGAAGCATGTGGCAGACATTGCATTGCTCCCCTTCACCTAACAGGTAGGTAGCCATCTTATCAGGGAGGGGTGTTTGTGGATGGGAAGCCTGCACTACAACTCCCACCAGGCACCCTTGTCCCACAGCTCAGCAGGATTGAGCACTCCACCCCACACCCACAACCATGTGTCAGCCATTGCATTGCTCACTTCAAACTAACTGGTAGGTAGCCATCTTAACAGGGAGGGGTGTTTGTGGGTGTGAAGCCTACACTACAACTCCAACCAGGCCCCCTTATCCCAAAGCTCAGCAGGATGGGACACTCCACCCCACACCCACAACCATGTGTCAGCCATTGCATTGCTCCCTTCAAACTCACAGGTAGGTAGCCATCTTATGCTCTCTTGTCCCACCCCTGAGCAGGATGGAACACTCCCCCATCCAAGAGCCATGTGTAGCCTATTCCCTTCTTCTGCTCCACTTCACAGGGAGGCAGTCATCCTAACAGGGAGGGGTGTCTGTGGGTGGGAAGCCTGCACTACAACTCCCACCAGGCCCAATTGTCCCAAAGCTCAGCAGGATGGAGCACTCCCCCCAGCCAGAAGCATGTGGCAGACATTGCATTGTTCACCTTCACCTAACAGGTAGGTAGCCATCTTAACAGGGAGGGGTGTTTGTGGGTGGGAAGCCTGCACTACAACTCCCACCAAGCCCACTTGTCCCAAATCTCAGCAGGATGGAGCACTCCCCCCCAGCCAGAAGCATGTGGCAGACATTACATTGCTCCCCTTCACCTAACACATAGGTAGCCATCTGAACAGGGAGGGGTGTTTGTGGGTGGGAAGCCTGCACTACAACTCCCACCAGACCCCCTTGTCCCACAGCTCAGCAGGATGGAGCACTCCACCCCACACCCACAACCATGTGTCAGCCATTGCATTGTTCTCCACAAACTTACAGGTAGGTAGCCATCTTAACAGGGAGGGGTGTTTGTGGGTGGGAAGCCTGCACTACAACTCCCACCAGGCCCCCTTGTCCCAAAGCTCAGCAGGATGGAACACTCCACCCCACACCCACAACCATGTGTCAGCCATTGCATTGCTCACTTCAAACTAACAGGTAGGTAGCCATCTTAACAGGGAGGGGTGTTTGTGGGTGTGAAGCCTGCACTACAACTCCCACCAGGCCCCCTTGTCCCAAAGCTCAGCAGGATGAAACACTCCACCCCACACCCACAACCATGTGTCAGCCATTGCATTGCTCCCTTCAAACCCACAGGTAGGTAGCCATCTTATGCTCTCTTGTCCCACCCCTGAGCAGGGTGGAACACTCCCCCATCCAAGAGCCATGTGTAGCCTATTCCCTTCCTCTGCTCCACTTCACAGGGAGGCAGCCATCCTAACAGGGAGGGGTGTCTGTGGGTGTGAAGCCTGCACTACAACTCCCACAAGACCCCTTGTCCCAAAGCTCAGCAGGATGGAGTACTCTCCCCCAGCCAGAAGCATGTGGCAGACATTGCATTGTTCACCTTCACCTAACAGATAGGTAGCCACCTTAACAGGGATGGGTGTTTGTGGGTGGGAAGCCTGCACTACAACTCTCACAAGGCCCACTTGTCCCAAAGCTCAGCAGGATGGAGCACTCCCCCCAGCCAGAAGCATGTGGCAGACATTGCATTGTTCCCCTTTACCTAACAGGTAGGTAGCCATCGTAACAGGGAGGGGTGTTTGTGGATGGAAAGCCTGCACTACAACTCCCACCAGGCCCCCTTGTCCCACAGCTCAGCAGGATGGAACACTCCACCCCACACCTACAACCATGTGTCAGCCATTGCATTGCTCTCCATAAACTTAAAGGTAGGTAGCCATCTTAACAGGGAGGGGTGTTTGTGGGTGGGAAGCCTGCACTACAACTCCCACCAGGCCCCCTTGTCCCAAAGCTCAGCAGGATGGAACACTCCACCCCACACCCACAACCATGTGTCAGCCATTGCATTGCTTCCTTCAAACCCACAGGTAGGTAGCCATCTTATGCTCTCTTGTCCCGCCCCTGAGCAGGATGGAACACTCCCCATCCAAGAGCCATGTGTAGCCTATTCCCTTCCTCTGCTCCACTTCACAGGGAGGCAGCCATCCTAACAGGGAGGGGTGTCTGTGGGTGGGAAGCCTGCACTACAACTCCCACAAGACCCCTTGTCCCAAAGCTCAGCAGGATGGAGTACTCACCCCCAGCCAGAAGCATGTGGCAGACATTGCATTGTTCACCTTCACCTAACAGATAGGTAGCCACCTTAACAGGGATGGGTGTTTGTGGGTGGGAAGCCTGCACTACAACTCTCACAAGGCCCACTTGTCCCAAAGCTCAGCAGGATGGAGCACTCCCCCCCAGCCAGAAGCATGTGGCAGACATTGCATTGTTCCCCTTTACCTAACAGGTAGGTAGCCATCGTAACAGGGAGGGGTGTTTGTGGATGGAAAGCCTGCACTACAACTCCCACCAGGCCCCCTTGTCCCACAGCTCAGCAGGATGGAACACTCCACCCCACACCTACAACCATGTGTCAGCCATTGTATTGCTCTCCATAAACTTAAAGGTAGGTAGCCATCTTATCGGGAGGGGTGTTTGTGGGTGGGAAGCCTGCACTACAACTCCCACCAGGCCCCCTTGTCCTAAAGCTCAGCAGGATGGAACACTCCACCCCACACCCACAACCATGTGTCAGCCATTGCATTGCTCACTTCAAACTAACAGGTAGGTAGCCAGCTTAACAGGGAGGGGTGTTTGTGGGTGGGAAGCTTGCACTACAACTCTCACCAGGCCCCCTTGTCCCACAGCTCAGCAGGATAGAGCACTCCACACCACACCCACAACCATGTGTCAGCCATTGCATTGCTCTCCACAAGCTTACAGGTAGGTAGCCATCTTAACAGGGAGGGGTGTTTGTGGGTGGGAAGCCTGCACTACAACTCCCACCAGGCCCCCTTGTCCTAAAGCTCAGCAGGGTGGAACACTCCACCCCACACCCACAACCATGTGTCAGCCATTGCATTGCTCACTTCAAACTAACAGGTAGGTAGCCATCTTAACAGTGAGGGGTGTTTGTGGGTGTGAAGCCTGCACTACAACTCCCACCAGGCCCCCTTGTCCCAAAGCTCAGCAGGATGGAACACTCCACCCCACACCCACAACCATGTGTCAGCCATTGCATTGATCACTTCAAACTAACAGGTAGGTAGCCATCTTAACAGGGAGGGGTGTTTGTGGGTGTGAAGCCTGCACTACAACTCCCACCAGGCCCCTTTTCCCAAAGCTCAGCAGGATGGAACACTCCACCCCATACCCACAACCATGTGTCAGCCATTGCATTGCTCCCTTCAAACTCACAGGTAAGTAGCCATCTTATGCTCTCTTGTCCCACCCCTGAGCAGGATGGAACACTCCCCATCCAAGAGCCATGTGTAGCCTATTCCCTTCCTCTGCTCCACTTCACAGAGAGGCAGCCATCCTAACAAGAGGGTTGTTTGTGGGTGGGAAGCCTGCACTACAACTCCCACCAGGCCCCCTTGTCCCCCAGCTCAGCAGGATGGAGCACTCCACCCCACACCCACAACCATGTGTCAGCCATTGCATGGCTCTCCACAAACTTACAGGTAGGTAGCCATCTTAACAGGGAGGGGTGTTTGTGGGTGGGAAGCCTGCACTACAACTCCCACCAGGCCCCCTTGTCCCAAAGCTCAGCAGGATGGAACACTCCACCCCCAACCCACAACCATGTGTCAGCCATTGCATTGCTCACTTCAAACTAACAGGTAGGTAGCCATCTTAACAGGGAGGGGTGTTTGTGGGTGTGAAGCCTGCACTACAACTCCCACCAGGCCCCTTGTCCCAAAGCTCAGCAGGATGGAACACTCCACCCCACACCCACAACCATGTGTCAGCCATTGCATTGCTCCCTTCAAACTCACAGGTAGGTAGCCATCTTATGCTCTCTTGTCCCACCCCTGAGCAGGATGGAACACTCCCCCATCGAAGAGCCATGTGTAGCCTATTCCCTTCCTCTGCTCCACTTCACAGGGAGGCAGCCATCCTTACAGGGAGGGGTGTCTGTGGGTGGGAAGCCTACACTACAACTCCCACCAGGCCCCCTTGTCCCAAAGCTCAGCAGGATGGAGCACTCCCCCCAGCCAGAAGCATGTGGCAGACATTGCTTTATTCGCCTTCACCTAACAGGTAGGTAGCCATCTTAACAGGGAGGGGTGTTTATGGGTGGGAAACCTGCACTACAACGCCCACCAGGCCCACTTGTCCCAAAGCTCAGCAGGATGGAGCACTCCCCCCCCCCAGACAGAAGCATGTGGCAGACATTGCATTGCTCCCCTTCACCTAATAGGTAGGTAGCCATCTTATCAGGGAGGGGTGTTTGTGGATGGGAAGCCTGCACTACAACTCCCACCAGGCACCCTTGTCCCACAGCTCAGCAGGATGGAGCACTCCACCCCACACCCACAACCATGTGTCAGCCATTGCATTGCTCACTTCAAACTAACTGGTAGGTAGCCATCTTAACAGGGAGGGGTGTTTGTGGGTGTGAAGCCTACACTACAACTCCTACCAGGCCCCCTTATCCCAAAGCTCAGCAGGATGGAACACTCCACCCCACACCCACAACCATGTGTCAGCCATTGCATTGCTCCCTTCAAACTCACAGGTAGGTAGCCATCTTATGCTCTCTTGTCCCACCCCTGAGCAGGATGGAACACTCCCCCATCCAAGAGCCATGTGTAGCCTATTCCCTTCTTCTGCTCCACTTCACAGGGAGGCAGTCATCCTAACAGGGGGGGTGTCTGTGGGTGGGAAGCCTGCACTACAACTCCCACCAGGCCCAATTGTCCCAAAGCTCAGCAGGATGGAGCACTCCCCCAGCCAGAAGCATGTGGCAGACATTGCATTGTTCACCTTCACCTAACAGGTAGGTAGCCATCTTAACAGGGAGGGGTGTTTGTGGGTGGGAAGCCTGCACTACAACTCCCACCAAGCCCACTTGTCCCAAATCTCAGCAGGATGGAGCACTCCCCCAGCCAGAAGCATGTGGCAGACATTACATTGCTCCCCTTCACCTAACACATAGGTAGCCATCTGAACAGGGAGGGGTGTTTGTGGGTGGGAAGCCTGCACTACAACTCCCACCAGACCCCCTTGTCCCACAGCTCAGCAGGATGGAGCACTCCACCCCACACCCACAACCATGTGTCAGCCATTGCATTGTTCTCCACAAACTTACAGGTAGGTAGCCATCTTAACAGGGAGGGGTGTTTGTGGGTGGGAAGCCTGCAATACAACTCCCACCAGGCCCCCTTGTCCCAAAGCTCAGCAGGATGGAACACTCCACCCCACACCCACAACCATGTGTCAGCCATTGCATTGCTCCCTTCAAACCCACAGGTAGGTAGCCATCTTATGCTCTCTTGTCCCACCCCTGAGCAGGGTGGAACACTCCCCCATCCAAGAGCCATGTGTAGCTTATTCCCTTCCTCTGCTCCACTTCACAGGGAGGCAGCCATCCTAACAGGGAGGGGTGTCTGTGGGTGTGAAGCCTGCACTACAACTCCCACAAGACCCCTTGTCCCAAAGCTCAGCAGGATGGAGTACTCTCCCCCAGCCAGAAGCATGTGGCAGACATTGCATTGTTCACCTTCACCTAACAGATAGGTAGCCACCTTAACAGGGATGGGTGTTTGTGGGTGGGAAGCCTGCACTACAACTCTCACAAGGCCCACTTGTCCCAAAGCTCAGCAGGATGGAGCACTCCCCCCCAGCCAGAAGCATGTGGCAGACATTGCATTGTTCCCCTTTACCTAACAGGTAGGTAGCCATCGTAACAGGGAGGGGTGTTTGTGGATGGAAAGCCTGCACTACAACTCACACCAGGCCCCCTTGTCCTAAAGCTCAGCAGGATGGAACACTCCACCCCACACCTACAACCATGTGTCAGCCATTGCATTGCTCTCCATAAACTTAAAGGTAGGTAGCCATCTTAACAGGGAGGGGTGTTTGTGGGTGGGTGGGAAGCCTGCACTACAACTCCCACCAGGCCCCCTTGTCCTAAAGCTCAGCAGGATGGAAAACTCCACCCCACACCCACAACCATGTGTCAGCCATTGCATTGCTCACTTCAAACTAACAGGTAGGTAGCCATCTTAACAGTGAGGGGTGTTTGTGGGTGTGAAGCCTGCACTACAACTCCCACCAGGCCCCCTTGTCCCAAAGCTCAGCAGGATGGAACACTCCACCCCACACCCACAACCATGTGTCAGCCATTGCGTTGATCACTTCAAACTAACAGGTAGGTAGCCATCTTAACAGGGAGGGGTGTTTGTGGGTGTGAAGCCTGCACTACAACTCCCACCAGGCCCCTTTTCCCAAAGCTCAGCAGGATGGAACACTCCACCCCATACCCTCAACCATGTGTCAGCCATTGCATTGCTCCCTTCAAACTCACAGGTAAGTAGCCATCTTATGCTCTCTTGTCCCACCCCTGAGCAGGATGGAACACTCCCCATCCAAGAGCCATGTGTAGCCTATTCCCTTCCTCTGCTCCACTTCACAGAGAGGCAGCCATCCTAACAAGAGGGTTGTTTGTGGGTGGGAAGCCTGCACTACAACTCCCACCAGGCCCCCTTGTCCCCCAGCTCAGCAGGATGGAGCACTCCACCCCACACCCACAACCATGTGTCAGCCATTGCATTGCTCTCCACAAACTTACAGGTAGGTAGCCATCTTAACAGGGAGGGGTGTTTGTGGGTGGGAAGCCTGCACTACAACTCCCACCAGGCCCCCTTGTCCCAAAGCTCAGCTTGATGGAACACTCCACCCCACACCCACAACCATGTGTCAGCCATTGCATTGCTCACTTCAAACTAACAGGTAGGTAGCCATCTTAACAGGGAGGGGTGTTTGTGGGTGTGAAGCCTGCACTACAACTCCCACCAGGCCCCCTTGTCCCAAAGCTCAGCAGGATGGAACACTCCACCCCACACCCACAACCATGTGTCAGCCATTGCATTGCTCCCTTCAAACTCACAGGTAGGTAGCCATCTTATGCTCTCTTGTCCCACCCCTGAGCAGGATGGAACACTCCCCCATCGAAGAGCCATGTGTAGCCTATTCCCTTCCTCTGCTCCACTTCACAGGGAGGCAGCCATCCTTACAGGGAGGGGTGTCTGTGGGTGGGAAGCCTACACTACAACTCCCACCAGGCCCCCTTGTCCCTAAGCTCAGCAGGATGGAGCACTCCCCCCCAGCCAGAAGCATGTGGCAGACATTGCATTGTTCGCCTTCACCTAACAGGTAGGTAGCCATCTTAACAGGGAGGGGTGTTTATGGGTGGGAAACCTGCACTACAACGCCCACCAGGCCCACTTGTCCCAAAGCTCAGCAGGATGGAGCACTCCCCCAGACAGAAGCATGTGGCAGACATTGCATTGCTCCCCTTCACCTAACAGGTAGGTAGCCATCTTATCAGGGAGGGGTGTTTGTGGATGGGAAGCCTGCACTACAACTCCCACCAGGCACCCTTGTCCCACAGCTCAGCAGGATGGAGCACTCCACCCCACACCCACAACCATGTGTCAGCCATTGCATTGCTCTCCACAAACTTACAGGTAGGTAGCCATCTTAACAGGGAGGGGTGTTTGTGGGTGGGAAGCCTGCACTATAACTCCCACCAGGCCCCCTTGTCCCAAAGCTCAGCAGGATGGAACACTCCACCTCACACCCACAATCATGTGTCAGCCATTGCATTGCTCACTTCAAACTAACTGGTAGGTAGCCATCTTAACAGGGAGGGGTGTTTGTGGGTGTGAAGCCTACACTACAACTCCTACCAGGCCCCCTTATCCCAAAGCTCAGCAGGATGGAAAACTCCACCCCACACCCACAACCATGTGTCAGCCATTGCATTGCTCCCTTCAAACTCACAGGTAGGTAGCCATCTTATGCTCTCTTGTCCCACCCCTGAGCAGGATGGAACACTCCCCCATCCAAGAGCCATGTGTAGCCTATTCCCTTCTTCTGCTCCACTTCACAGGGAGGCAGTCATCCTAACAGGGAGGGGTGTCTGTGGGTGGGAAGCCTGCACTACAACTCCCACCAGGCCCAATTGTCCCAAAGCTCAGCAGGATGGAGCACTCCCCCAGCCAGAAGCATGTGGCAGACATTGCATTGTTCACCTTCACCTAACAGGTAGGTAGCCATCTTAACAGGGAGGGGTGTTTGTGGGTGGGAAGCCTGCACTACAACTCCCACCAAACACCCTTGTCCCAAAGCTCAGCAGGATGGAACACTCCACCCCACACCCACAACCATGTGTCAGCCATTGCATTGATCACTTCAAACTAACAGGTAGGTAGCCATCTTAACAGGGAGGGGTGTTTGTGGGTGTGAAGCCTGCACTACATCTCCCACCAGGCCCCTTTTCTCAAAGCTCAGCAGGATGGAACAATCCACCCCACACCTACAACCATGTGTCAGCCATTGCATTGCTCTCCATAAACTTAAAGGTAGGTAGCCATCTTAATAGGGAGTGGTGTTTGTGGGTGGGAAGCCTGCACTACAACTCCCACCAGGCCCCCTTGTCCTAAAGCTCAGCAGGATGGAACACTCCACCCCACACCCACAACCATGTGTCAGCCATTGCATTGCTCACTACAAACTAACAGGTAGGTAGCCATCTTAACAGTGAGGGGTGTTTGTGGGTGTGAAGCCTGTACTACAACTTCCGCCAGGCCCCCTTGTCCCAAAGCTCAGCAGGATGGAACACTCCACCCCACACCCACAACCATGTGTCAGCCATTGCATTGATCACTTCAAACTAACAGGTAGGTAGCCATCTTAACAGGGAGGGGTGTTTGTGGGTGTGAAGCCTGCACTACAACTCCCACCAGGCCCCTTTTCTCAAAGCTCAGCAGGATGGAACACTCCACCCCATACCCACAACCATGTGTCAGCCATTGCATTGCTCCCTTCAAACTCACAGGTAAGTAGCCATCTTATGCTCTCTTGACCCACCCATGAGCAGGATGGAACACTCCCCCATCCAAGAGCCATGTGTAGCCTATTCCCTTCCTCTGCTCCACTTCACAGAGAGGCAGCCATCCTAACAGGGAGGGGTGTCTGTGGGTGGGAAGCCTGCACTACAACTCCCACCAGGCCCAATTGTCCCAAAGCTCAGCAGGATGGAGCACTCCCCCCAGCCAGAAGCATGTGGCAGACATTGCATTGTTCACCTTCACCTAACAGGTAGGTAGCCATCTTAACAGGGAGGGGTGTTTGTGGGTGGGAAGCCTGCACTACAACTCCCACCAAGCCCACTTGTCCCAAATCTCAGCAGGATGGAGCACTCCCCCCCAGCCAGAAGCATGTGGCAGACATTACATTGCTCCCCTTCACTTAACACATAGGTAGCCATCTGAACAGGGAGGGGTGTTTGTGGGTGGGAAGCCTGCACTACAACTCCCACCAGACCCCCTTGTCCCACAGCTCAGCAGGATGGAGCACTCCACCCCACACCCACAACCATGTGTCAGCCATTGCATTGTTCTCCACAAACTTACAGGTAGGTAGCCATCTTAACAGGGAGGGGTGTTTGTGGGTGGGAAGCCTGCACTACAACTCCCACCAGGCCCCCTTGTCCCAAAGCTCAGCAGGATGGAACACTCCACCCCACACCCACAACCATGTGTCAGCCATTGCATTGCTCACTTCAAACTAACAGGTAGGTAGCCATCTTAACAGGGAGGGGTGTTTGTGGGTGGGAAGCCTGCACTACAACTCCCACCAGGCCCCCTTGTCCCAAAGCTCAGCAGGATGGAACACTCCACCCCACACCCACAACCATGTGTCAGCCATTGCATTGCTCCCTTCAAACCCACAGGTAGGTAGCCATCTTATGCTCTCTTGTCCCACCCCTGAGCAGGATGGAACACTCCCCCATCCAAGAGCCATGTGTAGCCTATTCCCTTCCTCTGCTCCACTTCACAGGGAGGCAGCCATCCTAACAGGGAGGGGTGTCTGTGGGTGGGAATCCTGCACTACAACTCCCTCAAGACCCCTTGTCCCAAAGCTCAGCAGGATGGAGTACTCTCCCCCAGCCAGAAGCATGTGGCAGACATTGCATTGTTCACCTTCACCTAACAGATAGGTAGCCACCTTAACAGGGATGGGTGTTTGTGGGTGGGAAGCCTGCACTACAACTCTCACAAGGCCCACTTGTCCCAAAGCTCAGCAGGATGGAGCACTCCCCCCCAGCCAGAAGCATGTGGCAGACATTGCAACGTTCCCCTTTACCTAACAGGTAGGTAGCCATCGTAACAGGGAGAGGTGTTTGTGGATGGAAAGCCTGCACTACAACTCCCACCAGGCCCCCTTGTCCCACAGCTCAGCAGGATGGAACACTCCACCCCACACCTACAACCATGTGTCAGCCATTGCATTGCTCTCCATAAACTTAAAGGTAGGTAGCCATCTTAATAGGGAGTGGTGTTTGTGGGTGGGAAGCCTGCACTACAACTCCCACCAGGCCCCCTTGTCCTAAAGCTCAGCAGGATGGAACACTCCACCCCACACCCACAACCATGTGTCAGCCATAGCATTGCTCACTTCAAACTAACAGGTAGGTAGCCATCTTAACAGTGAGGGGTGTTTGTGGGTGTGAAGCCTGCACTACAACTCCCACCAGGCCCCCTTGTCCCAAAGCTCAGCAGGATGGAACACTCCACCCCACACCTACAACCATGTGTCAGCCATTGCATTGATCACTTCAAACTAACAGGTAGGTAGCCATCTTAACAGGGAGGGGTGTTTGTGGGTGTGAAGCCTGCACTACAACTCCCACCAGGCCCCTTTTCTCAAAGCTCAGCAGGATGGAACACTCCACCCCATACCCACAACCATGTGTCAGCCATTTCATTGCTCCCTTCAAACTCACAGGTAAGTAGCCATCTTATGCTATCTTGTCCCACCCATGAGCAGGATGGAACACTCCCCCATCCAAGAGCCATGTGTAGCCTATTCCCTTCCTCTGCTCCACTTCACAGAGAGGCCGCCATCCTAACAAGGAGGGTTGTTTGTGGGTGGGAAGCCTGCACTACAACTCCCACCAGGCCCCCTTGTCCCCCAGCTCAGCAGGATGGAGCACTCCACCCCACACCCACAACCATGTGTCAGCCATTGCATTGCTCTCCACAAACTTACAGGTAGGTAGCCATCTTAACAGGGAGGGGTGTTTGTGGGTGGGAAGCCTGCACTACAACTCCCACTAGGCCCCCTTGTCCAAAGCTCAGCAGGATGGAACACTCCACCCCAAACCCACAACCATGCTTCAGCCATTGCATTGCTCACTTCAAACTAACAGGTAGGTAGCCATCTGAACAGGGAGTGGTGTTTGTGGGTGGGAAGCCTGCACTACAACTCCCACCAGACCCCCTTGTCCCACAGCTCAGCAGGGTGGAGCACTCCACCCCACACCCACAACCATGTGTCAGCCATTGCATTGTTCTCCACAAACTTACAGGTAGGTAGCCATCTTAACAGGGAGGGGTGTTTGTGGGTGGGAAGCCTGCACTACAACTCCCACCAGGCCCCCTTGTCCCAAAGCTCAGCAGGATGGAACACTCCACCCCACACCCACAACCATGTGTCAGCCATTGCATTGCTCACTTCAAACTAACAGGTAGGTAGCCATCTTAACAGGGAGGGGTGTTTGTGGGTGTGAAGCCTGCACTACAACTCCCACCAGGCACCCTTGTCCCAAAGCTCAGCAGGATGGAACACTCCACCCCACACCCACAACCATGTGTCAGCCATTGCATTGCTCCCTTCAAACCCACAGGTAGGTAGCCATCTTATGCTCTCTTGTCCCACCCCTGAGCAGGATGGAACACTCCCCCATCCAAGAGCCATGTGTAGCCTATTCCCTTCCTCTGCTCCACTTCACAGGGAGGCAGCCATCCTAACAGGGAGGGGTGTCTGTGGGTGGGAAGACTGCACTACAACTCCCACAAGACCCCTTGTCCCAAAGCTCAGCAGGATGGAGTACTCTCCCCCAGCCAGAAGCAGGTGGCAGACATTGCATTGTTCACCTTCACCTAACAGATAGGTAGCCACCTTAACAGGGATGGGTGTTTGTGGGTGGGAAGCCTGCACTACAACTCTCACAAGGCCCACTTGTCCCAAAGCTCAGCAGGATGGAGCACTCCCCCCAGCCAGAAGCATGTGGCAGACATTGCATTGTTCCCCTTTACCTAACAGGTAGGTAGCCATCGTAACAGGGAGGGGTGTTTGTGGATGGAAAGCCTGCACTACAACTCCCACCAGGCCCCCTTGTCCCACAGCTCAGCAGGATGGAACACTCCACCCCACACCTACAACCATGTGTCAGCCATTGCATTGCTCTCCATAAACTTAAAGGTAGGTAGCCATCTTAATAGGGAGGGGTGTTTGTGGGTGGGAAGCCTGCACTACAACTCCCACCAGGCCCCCTTGTCCTAAAGCTCAGCAGGATGGAACACTCCACCGCACACCCACAACCATGTGTCAGCCATTGCATTGCTCACTTCAAACTAACAGGTAGGTAGCCATCTTAACAGTGAGGGGTGTTTGTGGGTGTGAAGCCTGCACTACAACTCCCACCAGGCCCCCTTGTCCCAAAGCTCAGCAGGATGGAACACTCCACCCCACACCCACAACCATGTGTCAGCCATTGCATTGATCACTTCAAACTAACAGGTAGGTAGCCATCTTAACAGGGAGGGGTGTTTGTGGGTATGAAGCCTGCACTACAACTCCCACCAGGCCCCTTTTCTCAAAGCTCAGCAGGATGGAACACTCCACCCCATACCCACAACCATGTGTCAGCCATTGCATTGCTCCCTTCAAACTCACAGGTAAGTAGCCATCTTATGCTCTCTTGTCCCACCCATGAGCAGGATGGAACACTCCCCCATCCAAGAGCCATGTGTAGCCTATTCCCTTCCTCTGCTCCACTTCACAGAGAGACAGCCATCCTAACAGGGAGGGGTGTTTGTGGTTGGGAAGCCTGCACTACAACTCCCACCAGGCCCCCTTGTCTCCCTCAGCTCAGCAGGATGGAGCACTCCACCCCACACCCACAACCATGTGTCAGCCATTGCATTGCTCTCCACAAACTTACAGGTAGGTAGCCATCTTAACAGGGAGGGGTGTTTGTGGGTGGGAAGCCTGCACTACAACTCCCACCAGGCCCCCTTGTCCCAAAGCTCAGCAGGATGGAACACTCCACCCCAAACCCACAACCATGCTTCAGCCATTGCATTGCTCACTTCAAACTAACGGGTAGGTAGCCATCTTAACAGTTAGGGGTGTTTGTGGGTGTGAAGCCTGCACTACAACTCCCACCAGGCCCCCTTGTCTCAAAGCTCAGCAGGATGGAACACTCCACCCCACACCCACAACCATGTGTCAGCCATTGCATTGCTCCCTTCAAACTCACAGGTAAGTAGCCATCTTATGCTCTCTTGTCCCACCCCTGAGCAGGATGGAACACTCCCCCATCCAAGAGCCATGTGTAGCCTATTCCCTTCCTCTGCTCCACTTCACAGAGAGGCAGCCATCCTAACAGGGAGGGGTGTTTGTGGTTGGGAAGCCTGCACTACAACTCCCACCAGGCCCCCTTGTCCCACAGCTCAGCAGGATGGAGCACTCCACCCCACACCCACAACCATGTGTCAGCCATTGCATTGCTCTCCACAAACTTACAGGTAGGTAGCCATCTTAACAGGGAGGGGTGTTTGTGGGTGTGAAGCCTGCACTACAACTCTCACCAGGCCCCCTTGTCCCAACGCTCAGCAGGAATGGAACACTCCACCCCACACCCACAACCATGTGTCAACCATTGTATTGCTCCCTTCAAACTCACAGGTAGGTAGCCATCTTATGCTCTCTTGTCCCACCCCTGAGCAGGATGGAACACTCCCCCATCCAAGAGCCATGTGTATCCCATTCCCTTCCTCTGCTCCACTTCACAGGGAGGCAGCCATCCTTACAGGGAGGGGTGTCTGTGGGTGGGAAGCCTGTACTACAATTCCCACCAGGCCCCCTTGTCTCAAAGTTGAGCAGGATGGAGCACCCCCCCCACCAGAAGCATATAGCAGACATTGCATTGTTCACCTTCACCTAACAGGTAGGTAGCCATCTTAACAGGGATGGGTGTTTGTGGGTGGGAAGCCTGCACTTCAACTCCCACCAGGCCCACTTGTCCCAAAGCTTAGCAGGATGGAGCACTCCCCTCCAGCCAGAAGCATGTGGCAGACATTGCATTGCTCCCCTTCACCTAACAGGTAGGTAGCCAGCTTAACAGGGAGGGGTGTTTGTGGGTGGGAAGCTTGCACTACAACTCTCACCAGGCCCCCTTGTCCCACAGCTCAGCAGGATAGAGCACTCCACACCACACCCACAACCATGTGTCAGCCATTGCATTGCTCTCCACAAGCTTACAGGTAGGTAGCCATCTTAACAGGGAGGGGTGTTTGTGGGTGGGAAGCCTGCACTACAACTCCCACCAGGCCCCCTTGTCCTAAAGCTCAGCAGGATGGAACACTCCACCCCACACCCACAACCATGTGTCAGCCATTGCATTGCTCACTTCAAACTAACAGGTAGGTAGCCATCTTAACAGTGAGGGGTGTTTGTGGGTGTGAAGCCTGCACTATAACTCCCACCAGGCCCCCTTGTCCCAAAGCTCAGCAGGATGGAACACTCCACCCCACACCCACAACCATGTGTCAGCCATTGCATTGATCACTTCAAACTAACAGGTAGGTAGCCATCTTAACAGGGATCGGTGTTTGTGGGTGTGAAGCCTGCACTACAACTCCCACCAGGCCCCTTTTCCCAAAGCTCAGCAGGATGGAACACTCCACCCCATACCCACAACCATGTGTCAGCCATTGGATTGCTCCCTTCAAACTCACAGGTAAGTAGCCATCTTATGCTCTCTTGTCCCACCCCTGAGCAGGATGGAACACTCCCCCATCCAAGAGCCATGTGTAGCCTATTCCCTTCCTCTGCTCCACTTCACAGAGAGGCAGCCATCCTAACAAGGAGGGTTGTTTGTGGGTGGGAAGCCTGCACTACAACTCCCACCAGGCCCCCTTGTCCCCCAGCTCAGCAGGATGGAGCACTCCACCCCACACCCACAACCATGTGTCAGCCATTGCATTGCTCTCCACAAACTTACAGGTAGGTAGCCATCTTAACAGGGAGGGGTGTTTGTGGGTGGGAAGCCTGCACTACAACTCCCACCAGGCCCCCTTGTCCCAAAGCTCAGCAGGATGGAACACTCCACCCCACACTCACAACCATGTGTCAGCCATTGCATTGCTCACTTCAAACTAACAGGTAGGTAGCCATCTTAACAGGGAGGGGTGTTGGTGGGTGTGAAGCCTGCACTACAACTCCCACCAGGCCCCCTTGTCCCAAAGCTCAGCAGGATGGAACACTCCACCCCATACCCACAACCATGTGTCAGCCATTGGATTGCTCCCTTCAAACTCACAGGTAAGTAGCCATCTTATGCTCTCTTGTCCCACCCCTGAGCAGGATGAACACTCCCCCATTCAAGAGCCATGTGTAGCCTATTCCCTTCCTCTGCTCCACTTCACAGGGAGGCAGCCATCCTAACAGGGAGGAGTGTCTATGGGTGGGAAGCCTGCACTACAACTCCCACCAGGCCCCCTTGTCCCAAAGCTCAGCAGGATGGAGCACTCCCCCCACAGCCAGAAGCATGTGGCAGACATTGCATTGTGCACCTTCACCTAACAGGTAGGTAGCCATCTTAACAGGGAGGGGTGTTTGTGGGTGGGAAGCCTGCACTACAACTACCACCAGGCCCACTTGTCCCAAAGCTCAGTAGGATGGAGCACCCCCCACCAGCCAGAAGCATGTGGCAGACATTGCATTGCTCCCCTTTACCTAACAGGTAGGTAGCCATCTTAACAGGGAGGGGTGTCCCACAGCTCAGCAGGATGGAGCACTCCACCCCACACCCACAACCATGTGTCAGCCATTGCATTGCTCTCCACAAACTTACAGGTAGGTAGCCATCTTATGCTCTTCTTGTCCCACCCCTGAGCAGGATGGAACACTCCCCCATCCAAGAGCCATGTGTAGCCTATTCCCTTCCTCTGCTCCACTTCACAGGGAGGCAGCCATCCTAACAGGTAGGGGTGTCTGTGGGTGGGAAGCCTGCACTAGAAATCCTACCAGGCCACCTTGTCCCACAGCTCAGCAGGATGGTACACCCCCCACACCCAGAACCATGTGGCAGCAATACCCCTCAACTGTGTCACAGAACAGGTAGGTAGACAGTGCATGCACCCTGCCATTCCTCTCAAAAAGCATGGAGCCATATGACCATACCAGCCCTCACATGTCACCCAACTTGGCATAGATCCAATAGCCACTTCCTGTGTGCAGACAGCTAAGCTTATGTAACTGTCACAGAAATTAAAGTTTGAACCACAAAGTCACATGTTGAAGAAATTCACGGCACAATCATGCACAGCACTGAATGCTATTTGTAAGTGCCATGGTGGCAGAGCATGAAGGCCCATATGAACACAAAACATGCATGGTCAGTTGGTAAAAGAAAGTAAAGTACATGATATGACAAAGGTATGCATATGATTACAATGGCTAGTTCTTGCTCAGATGTAACGTCTTCTATGCAGAGCAAACCAAAAAGACGCATCACATAAAGTTGATGTGCTGCAAGTCGTTAGATGACGAGATGTCCTTGCAATCACACAATCTGTACATGGAACATGGTATCTATTTACATGTCACAACATGGACAAGTAATGTAGGTACCTACACATCATGTCATGATGCGCAGTACCTTGCAGCCATACAAAGTGATATCAATGTAAACTGTGTGGTGTGTCACATGTAACATCCAAAAGTCTAACACCAAGCTTGTGGGGTGCACTTCAATGGCCATTTCACCTCTGTTCAACAGGAGATCAACAATTGACTGATGCAGAAGACAACACCGACCTGCAGAGCCAGTCTCCACCCTCGGAACATGGACTCTCAGATGCAGACTCCCTACGTTTCTCAGATGAGGAGCCCGAACCTGGCCCGTCCGGACTACTTGGGCGCACCACGTCCCAGGCCCCCACTGTCCCCACCACCACCACCTCAGCAACAACAACCGCGCTGACCCCTGCTGCAATGACCTGTGCAGCCTCAACCACCACCACCACCACCAGTGCTGCCTGAAACACTCTCCCTGCCTCAGTGGTTACCAACACCATCACACAATCGGAGGAGGGCAGGGAGAGTCTGCGGGTGCGTCGAGTGGCAACGCCACAGGTCCGGGACAGCAGGGCAGGTGGGAGGGCAACTGGGGGACAAAATCGAGAGGACACTGGGACCGAAGCACTGGCCAACATGGGCAGAGTCCTTGGGGCATACGAACAAACCCAGTGACACACGGGCCAGGTTCTGGAAGAAGTGCGTGAGCTCTGCCTGCTGCTGAGGTCCATGGACACGCTTAAGGGACAAATCGTGGACCTCATGGGCCAGCTTGTGGGTGTTCTGAGGGACAAACCAAAAAATCAAAGGAGGGAGTGAAGAGGAAAAAGGTAGAATCGTCCTCCTCTTGATACTGTTATCCAACATAGGGATTCTACCATGTATTATGTGAATATATATGCACCCATGTGTGTGCTGCTATTTTTATTTTTATTTGAAGTGTCTAGTCATACGTGAAAAATGGTGCAAAAGGATCAGAGCTCCTTCTCTCAATTTGTGGGAAGGGCAATGTTTCAAAAATTGTAAAATACCCCTCACACACTGAAACCTGATTCAGTGTCATGCTTCATTATTGGGGTCTTCCCGCCCCTCTACGGGACGGGGCGTGCTACGACTTACGTAGACGCAGGAGCACTTTATTCAGTGATTGGTGAGTATGTGTAGTGCGTGGGATCGTGAAAAGAAAATGTGAGATGGTTAAAAATTCTCTGGCTAGTGGAACGAAAATACTTTATTGTCTTCCCTGGCTGAGAATAGTAAAAGTGGGGAGGTGTAGATGGTGTACTATAATGAGTCACCTCCTACAAGGTCGACATGTTTCAGAAGCCATCCCCTTGGCTTTCTTCCTCAGGACCAAAAAACTGATCCCTGTTACACCTCAATGGGTGATATAATAAATGTACATATGCCTGATAGTCACAAACACTGTCCTTTGTTCCCTGTTATGGGAGTAGAAAAATATACCACTTGTATATCTTAAGAACTTTAGAATTTAATCGTTATCGCTCCATGAGCTCACACGAGCGGTGTTGGGCGCCTTCAAATAGACAATGCTGGAAGGAGCGCGATCACCAAAGGAAGTACCTTCTCGTGGCTCATCGGAACATGGGTGCATATATATTCACATAATACATGTTCTGAGGGACAGTCATGCGGCCCAAAGGACAGCTCAACCCCCCTCCAGTGGCCCGCAGGATGATACTCTCACCACCTCAGCTGCGGCCACAGTGAGAGGTGAGCTGCAACAGGATGACTCCTCAGACACCGCTGAGCCTGCAGCAGTGCCCCCCCCCCCCTGGAAAACGCAAAAGGGGCCGTCCGAGAAACACCACGGGAGGATCACGTGGCAAAGCACCAGCCAAACGCAAGTCAAAGAGCCAGCCATGATGGCACCTCTGTTCACCTTGACATTGACTTTGCTGACTATCCTTACCCACACTGCCATGTTGATGGCAGGTGTCTGTTGGACTGTGTCACCACATCAATGTGGTGACTACTCTATGTCTCGTTTACCTTCACTGACAACTCATCAATTCACTTAGACCCATTTTTTGAAACATCACTTGTCTGTCACAAACACTCTTTGTAAATAAACACTCTTTACACACCTATGTCTTTGTGTCAGCTCCATGTTTATCACAGTATGTGCAATGTTGACTCAGATTCCAATGTACCAGAAGCTCTGATTGTGACGAGGCATTGAGAGGCTGAAGGGACCTAGAAAGACACAAGAGAACAACATTTACTTGTCAGGTGATGGCATTACAGCCAGTACACAACACTAGTCATCAAGGTACACAAACCAGCACACATTACAATGAGAAACAATATCAACATAGACATCATGTGGCTGGTCATGACTAGACTGTGCCACAAACATCAGCCATCAGCACAGAGCCAACAACAGGCAGCAGTCAAAAAGCTCCTCTAGGCCTTTTCACTACCATCAAAGACAGCAAACAATGGCACTGTTGTACAATGTCACTCACACTCAAGGGAAGTAGTGGTTGATGAGCTGTTGGTGCAGGTCGACACCTTCCTCCTCTCCACTATCCTCGTCACTGGACATGTGTGGGTTTGCAGGGGGGGCATCTGTTGCTCATCATCGTCCAGGAGCAGGGGGATCTCTTTGCGCAAGGCCAGGTTGTGGAGCATGCAGCATGCAACTATGATCTGATACACCTTTTGGGGAGAGTAGAGTAGTGCACCTCCGCTCTTGTCCAGACACCGGAATCTAGACTTCAAAAGACCAAAAGTACGCTCCACCACACGACGTGTCCTCCCATGGGCATCATTGTAGCGGACTTCACCCAGGGTCCTGGGATTCCTCAGTGGGCTCAGCAACCAAGGCCGGTTGGGATATGCAGAGTCACCTAGGTGTGAGATACACAGAACAATTTTGTAATATAACTGTAGCTGAGGACAGCATGTCACACATACAGCACACTACTTGACTCTGCGTACTCACCCACAATCCACGCACGCTCCGGATGCAGATTTGCCATCAGCTGTGGTACGATGCTGTTACGCAGTATGTAGGAGTCATGTGCTGATCCTGGAAATCTGGCACAGACATGGGAGATTATCATATTCGCTTGGCATACTACTTGCACATTAATGGAATGGAAATGCTTCCTGTACCTGTATATGTGCTCACGTGCCTGTGGTGGAACCAGGCCAACATGTGTGCAGTCAATGGGGCCAACAACATTAGGGATGTGGGCAAGGTCATAAAAATCACCCTTCACAGCTGCCAATTCATGTCTCCTGGGAAAATGGATGTAGCGGTCCTTGTATGTCATCATAGCGGACAGGACATCACGTAGCACCATGCTGAACATTGGTTGAGACATCCCACCTGCGCTGGCCACCGTGTACTGGAACGAACCAGTTGCAAAGAAATGCAGGGCCGCCATCACCTTACATGTTGGTGTCAAAGCAGTCGGATAGGTTCTGCGAGGCCTCAGATGGGGCTCCAACTGACCACATAGGTCTTGAAGGGTAGGTCGATCCAAACGGAATTTACGTATGATGTCCTCATCCTCCATGTCCGCCAGCAATGTGAATGGACGATGCACATTTGGTCGGCTCCTACATAAGATAAAAGGGGACACATGTCAATTCAATTCCCCTATGAGATGTGTCCAACATCTTACGTTTTGACTGACACAGCGCCAACAATGACTGGCCTGAAACAACAGCTTACAGCACAAGTCACATGCAGAGACACCTTGATCTAAAGTAGTTGTACCCGTGTTCAGTATGTACATAGTGAGTACCCCCAAAACAGATTGAGACTATGAATGTAAAATGGTACATTCCGACATCTTGTGTCACCAGCCCTGAGAGTAGTTGACACAGCACATGTCTGAAACAGCAACACTGCTGGCTTCTACGTAGCTGCTGTACCTGCCACACCTTCTTCGTGAGTCGGACAGGGCACACATTAACAACACAATGAGCACAGTGTGTGCATAAAGATCAAGTATCAACATGAGTTCAGCAATCTACACAGTGAAATAGGCACATTATGTAGTCAGTCCATCATTACTATGGGTTGCTTAGCCATCTCACACATTGACATGTTTACATATTTGAGAGTCCATCACACAACAGATCTGTGTACATGCACAACAACATCATAAGTGATATGTGAGAGAGTACATGCCAATGCATGTAATCCTGTGCACTGACATGGCATGTGTAGTCATCAGTGAGTTAAATGTCACACTAGCATTGAATTTAACTATCTGGTGGCATGATTCATAGTAAGTGTCTACTGTTCAATGATGAGAACTGGCCATTGCCATTGCTACAGCATGATGTGTCCATAGGTGCCGTAAGCGTGCACCGCCACCGCAATCACAGTCATTGGCACCAATTTAAAAATGCCAATTCGTGGTAGCGACCGCCTGGCCCCCCGGTGTGACACCGCCAATGCCCATGCCCCTTCAGCCAATGGGAAGCGCGATCGCGGTAGTGAAATACACATTTGAATCCCGCGGTAGGCGTGCTCTGCCACCGCAATCACGGTCATTGGGTACAATTGAAAGATGCACGATTGCGGTAGCGACCGCCTGGGCCCCACGGTGTGACACCGCCAATGCCCATGCCCCTTCAGCCAATGGGAACTGCGATCGCGGTAGTGAAATACACTTTTGAAACCTGCGGTAGGCGTGCTCCGCTACCGCGGGCCCGGTCATTGGGTACAATTGAAAGATACACGATTGCGGTAGCGACTGCCTGGGCCCCGCGGTGTGACACCGCCAATGCCCATGCCCCTCCAGCCAATGGGAACTGCGATCGCGGTAGTGAAATACACATTTGAATCCCGCAGTAGGCGTGCTCCGCCACCGCAATCACAGTCATTGGCACCAATTTAAAAATGCCAATTCGCGGTAGCGACCGCCTGGCCCCCGCGGTGTGACACCGCCAATGCCCATGCCCCTTCAGCCAATGGGAACCACAATCGCGGTAGTGAAATACACTTTTGAAACCCGCGGTAGGCGTGCTCCGCTACAGCAGGCCCGGTCATTGGGTACAATTGAAAGATGCATGATTGCGGTAGCTACCGCCTGGGCCCCGTGGTGTGACACCGCCAATGCCCATGCCCTTTCAGCCAATGGGAACAGCGATCGCAGTAGTGAAATACACATTTGAAAATCGCGGTAGGCGTGCACCGCCACCGCGGTCCCGGTCATTGGTTACATTTGAAAAAACCTGACCTGCAACACCAATTGCAGCAGCTGAGTACCACTGAAACAACCCCAGGGGGCTATATATGTCTGGGAGAGAGCCACACATTTCCACTGCATCCAGACACTGCTGCCTGCCATTCTTCATCCCCAACTGCTGCTGTTCCTGTCTCCTGGACCCAGTGATGGCGAGAACTGAGAACATCAGGGCCCGTCCCTTCACCACAGAGGAGCTGGAGGTCCTGGTGGACGAGGTGCTTTCACAGTATTGGAGGCTATATGGTGCTCCTGATGTAATGGTAAGTGTTTCAGAGTGAAAGTTTGAGAGTGCAAAGAGTGCTCACATGATGTTGCTCTTCTGTAGTATGTGCCTGTGAGTGCAAGTTAATGTGGCTGCATCCTCATTTTTGATACACCATGCTCCATACATGGCCTAGTAAATATTGCACTTGAGTATTTAGGGAGGATGGCAACATGGACATTTCTACAGCCCTTCTTCAGCAATGACAATACAAACGTTGGTCCAAGACTGGGTAATGTAATTGTGTGATACACTGCCTAGCATGCTGACTTCAGGTAAATGGGGTGTGTAGCCTTATTTCCACAGATCCATGGCTGCATTTAAGGATGGGAGGGACATGCAGTGTTTTTGCAGCCATACAGTAACACTGCTGGTTTGGACAGTGGAAGTCTGAACAAACATTGCCTGTGCTAATGGATGTCATAGTCCATGAGGTTTTCACATGCTCATTTGTGACATTACAAATGCGTTTCGTCCAGAGGGTACTGAAGGATGTGTGTACAATTTTCATATTGCCCCCATGGATATGTATGCATTATGCACAAGATTGAAATGCCTGAGTGTAACACTCTTGGTGGAAATTCACCTATGACACATCAGATTAATGTACTTCGGAAATATCATCCTTCCATTGTTTTCATTATGTGTTGTGACTCGCATGTGTAGGCACTGTTTGCCCTCTCATATTGTACATGCATGTGAATGTTCTGATGGCCCACGTTTAACCTCAGTGTGAGTCCCCTGGCCTGCACAGATACTGCCCAATTTGACAAGGACCCATCAGTAAATGGACAGAGTGAAACATATGTGTTGTCTGCCATCCTATTTCTCAATGAGCTATCTTAGGCCAGAGGATTGCACAAGACAGACCTTGTGAGAAGAGTGTGAGAATGTAAGATCATGTCCCTAAATGTGACCTCCATGACACAGGTAGCCATTCACAGGCCAAGGACATTGAGGGGTGTGTAGTGTTGGACACAGTGAGTCTGCCCCGACACATCATTTCCAATGTATTGTATGTCTTGCTCACTCACATACTGCATCACAGATGAGGGCCTTCTTCACATTGCTTTCTGTGCTGGCATTCTGCATGTGTATGAGATGGCCATGTACTGTGTCCATCATCATACCTGCATACATTTCTATGAGATCATCTGATGCAAATAACGTGTCATGCTGTATGGCCTCTGCTCAACATTTCTGTATTGGTGTGCTATGTTTTTGCATGCTCCTGTACTGACACGCAGTGGTACATAACACAGTGTCACTGAAACTTCCTCTTCTTGTCTCCCATGCCTGCAGCTTAAAGTCCGCCAGCGTAAGGCCTTATGGAGGGCCATTGCACACAAGGTGCGGGCTCTGGGTGTCTCCAACCAACGGCACACACACTGTCACAAGAGGTGGGATGACATGTGCTGGCTGAGCAAAAACGTGGCAGAGATGACGCTGGGGATGCTCCCTCGGACTGGAAGGTTGGCGCACAGGAGCATGACACCACTAATGGCCCGCATCTTGGCAGTGACACAGCCAGAGCTGGATGGACTTTTGAGGGCCCATCAGCAGCAAGTTGGGGGTGAGTATTCTGCGAAGGGTGACTTTGGGTGTGAGTGACTGCATGTATCCCAACCCAGAGCCAGTGCGGAGCTCTGTGATGTTTCTAGTGTGATGCAATGGCTTCTAAGTGGCCTCTGTGTTGAGTGCAGCTGCCATGCATTTTCGCTACATGTACTTTCTCATGTGTTTAATACAATGGCCCTTGACATTGCAAGATGAGGTGTGGCCTTATGACATCTGCTGCATTATGGGTGTCATAGACATCACCGGGCAGTGAACAGCAGTGTGCATCATCTTAGTGCGCTTTCGTCAATGTGTGCAGTGCCTGACTTGGAAATTGTGAGAACTACATATCTGACACCAATGTGCAACGGTCGTTGTGCTTCAAAGCACAACATGGTGGATATCAGTAGCTCATGGCCATTGTAAAAGGACATTTTGGAGTCAGTATCTGTGTTGTTCCCTTAAAGTGACTCCATATGTGACTGAGACAACATGTTGAGATGTATATCTATCTCACCTAAAGGCACGTAGGTATGCTTACAGAGATCAGTATGTTAGGTTACAAGGAGGCACGGGCGAGCTATTTGGCTGTGTGAACGTCACATGGGTCATTAATGTCAACTATGCATGTTTCCATGCATCTTCTGAGTTTTGCATTAAGGTTGCACATGCAGACTGCACAGGGTGGTGGGCAACATGGGGGTATCATATTCTAGTTTTGTGCTTTGCTTGCATACGATGTTTGTGAGTATGGCACTATACTGAACCTACGTCTCTGTCTATTGCAGCATCTACCGAGGGCACGGAAGGACAGGGGACGGACACCAGTGGTGAAGCTTCTGGCACGACTGCTACACATGAGCTCACTGACACTGATGTGACCAGCGCCCCAGAGGGGGACAGGAGTGCCCTGGAAGAATCACGCCCAGAAACACCAACCTCAACATCATCTGACTCCAGCGGTGACTCCTCGATGTTGGCGGGCACAGGGAGTTCGAAATCTGCCTCTTATTCCACCACACATCGTCCAGTGCCCACCCTCCCAGCTACTATCACTAGTGCTGGCCGTGCCCGCAGCCCTAGGAAGGGTAGAGTGTCCTTCCCCCCAGGCACCGCTGCCCCTGCCCTTGTCTCCCCTGCTGCCCTCAGTGTGGAGGCGGTGGACCTTTTGCGCCAGCTGTGTGTGGGTCAGACTACTCTCCTGAATGCCTTCCAGGATCATGACAAGAAGCTGGCACAGGTAGTTGCCTTCATGGAAGGCATTCATTCTGACGTGGGTGGGCAACACAGAACTGTCCAGTCTTTGTCCTCCACAGTGACGGCAGCCATTCAGATGTCACAGGATCCCAGTCCAGCTCCAGTCCCTTCAGCAACCACCCTGCCAGTGGCACCACCTGACGAGAGTGCCCACACACCACAGCCCTCAGGCGCCAAGTACTCCACACGCAGCACACAACAGCAGTACTCCAAGTGGCCCAGAGCACAGACACCATCCCCAAAACAAAAAACAGACACACAGGAGCGCAAAGGCAAAAGCCCTTCACGTGACACGCAGGGGCATCAGGCCAAGAAGCAGGCCTCAAGCTCACATTCATCCAAATCACCCCCATCCAAGGACACTCCCATCCCCAAACCTGCTCCCAAAGACAAACAAACAGTTGCCCTGTCTGCTGTGAAGCTGGTGCCTGCAAAGAGTCAGCACAAACAGCTCTCTAAGGCAGATTCACCCACAACGTCTACTCCCACCCACACCCCTGTGAAGCTGGGACAGGAGAGCAAAGTGGGGGGTTTACCTGGACAACAGGGGATGGAGGTGAAAAGGCAAGGCCACCCCAAGCGTACCACCAGATCCAGCAATTCCCCACAGGGAGAGCCACCTGCACCTGATACACCTTTGGTGGAGAGTGAGGCTGTTGTGCCCACCCCACTTCCCACTCCTGCCAAGACAATTCTTGCCTATCGAATCCCCAAGAAGTGGAGACACAGCCCTCCACATTCACCCTCACACACTGTGTCTCACGGCAGCATGTCTCCGCCTTCCCCGTGCCACCATGCCACCCGGTCCAAGCAGCCCTCAGGCTCCCAAAGCCACTGATGCCTCTACCTCAGCTGGTCCTCTCTCTCCCAGGTCCAGTCCTCCAACTGGCCCCAACAATCAGCCACCTCCCAGTTCAACTGACAGCCAAGTCTGAGGCAAAGTCCCCCTCCCAAACCCATCTCTCCCACAGCGGTGCCTGGACTCCCCATTTGTATCCCCGGAGCTGTGGTGATTCCCATGGCAGTGTACGGTGTTACCCATTCCCTGTGCAGTTTCTCATGCACACATGTACATACTTTGAACCATGGACTGGCCAATGGCCTTGCTGTTTGTCACTTTGGATGCCCATTCCCTGTGCAGTTTCTCATGCACACATGTACATACTTTGAACTATGGACTGGCCAATGGCCTTGCTGTTTGTCACTTTGGATGCCCATTCCCTGTGCAGTTTCTCATGCACACATGTACATACTTTGAACTATGGACTGGCCAATGGCCTTGCTGTTTGTCACTTTGGATGCCCATTCCCTGTGCAGTTTCTCATGCACACATGTACATACTTTGATTTTGTACTGGCCAATGGCCTTGCTGTTTTCTACTTTTGATGCCTATCTGTGTATTATGTAATAAAGACAGTTACTCCTGTTGTCTGCTTTGTCAATGTCCTTGCTAAATAAAAGGTTTTATGTATGGATATGGTTTCATGTGACACATGCTCTGTATGCCACTTTAACATTGCCAATTGGTTTGCCAGAGGTGACAGGCACTTTAGTTCTTCTTGACTCTGAGGCTTGAGGGTGCAATGATGGTTGTTTGTGATGATCTACTCTTCTCCTAATCATTCTATGGTCAGGTTTGCTAAATTGTACACAAGTCATTTTATGATGCAATACCACAACAGAGGTGAATTCTATCCGCAGGATTACTTGCGGGCTGGCCAGGGTCCATCATATCTGTGTGATCTTTCTTGATGTGTGAACAGCAGTGTTGATGTGTGGTCATCTTGTGTAGGCCTGTCTTCCTAGTCACATGGGTACATTTGAATATGTGAACTTGAGTGGTCATACTGTGTGAATGGGCTGTCATTGTCAGTAGTGTTGATGTGTGTGTGCCCCTGCAATGCCAACTGCACACATGTATGATCCAGGTAATGAGTGCATGTTTGTTTCAATTGTCTGCCATGTGCTTCAGATTGTGGGCACATGTAGGAGTTGTAGGTTGGGCACTGTGCAGTGTGTTGGTGTGTCCTTGCACTCCTGGGGGACACCTACTTGTTGTCGCTGCCAGTTGTGAGTATGCAGAGTGTGTGACTGCCAAGTCTGTGTTGTGTTTTGTTGATCAGCCATGTGTCTTGTTACTATTTGGGCTTACTGTGCAGACCTGCTCAGCCACACTGACATTATTTGTGAGTTTTCTCATGCATTTCTGTCACTTGACCCATTTTTGGCTCCAGTATGGTATGTGGTATGTGGAGTCATGCCATCCCCTATATGTGCTTCTGATGCCTACACATTGTAAGTAACTCCTCTATGTGTTTGTGTACTGTACACTCCTCACCTGTCCACTACTGAAGTACACCACTTCAATCTCATGTCTTCCACCCCATGGCTTGCCAGTGTGTGACCTTCCCCACCACTTGTATTGTATTGTATTATTACTTTATTCGGTCATTTGTACAAAACACCATCAAAGTATACAAAAAATAAAACACGAATATATGTACAGTTAAAATAGTATTAAACCATTTAGAGCACAAGTACAGATGACATTCCAAAACAAAATAAAACAACGTATAAAAATTCATTCTGCATAATCAAACTAAAAAGAAAGTGCTATACAGTCTTCCGATCATTTAAAATACTGGACCATGTATACCTACTTAATTTTTAAAATACATATACAGCGTAGGGAGAAAAAAGATTAAAAACGACTTCGTTACTATAATAAGAACTTTTTACGGATCAACCAGAAAGTAAATAGAAAGCAACTAAGAGCAAAAACTATTGGCCCAGATGTATCAGATTTTAAGATCCTAAATGCAATCTGGTGCTGCCTAGCTCCCAGATTGAGACATAGTGGTCTAATCCATTTCCTGCGCAACTGCCTATACTTTGTACAAAAAAACAAGATGTGTTCTTCAGATTCATGAGCTTCACGGCAAGCAGGACAAAGATCTAAAACCAGGCCAGTCGCCTCTTTCCCTGGAAATTTCAATAGCAGGTTACCGTATCTAAATCTAATATATAGACTCTTGGCAAGGGGGGGTGAAATCAAATCAAGAAAGGGTTCGAACAAAAAACTTGATTTAACATTTAAAAAGTTAGATGTTAACTGACCACTTCTTTGATTATTGGTATATAACCCCCCTACTACACTCCAGTAAGTAGCTTTGAGGGTCAAAATATCGCGTCTAATGGCCTTTTCTGGGTGCTCCCACAGGGCCGTCAGGTTCAGTAATTTACACCATTTGGCAATATGTCTGAACCACAGTAGTTGTTTTGCCCCATTTAGTGCTAGGACCTCCCGTAAAGAATTACGGTAATCAATTAGTTGCGGGATGGTCCAGAGGCGCAGCCAATAAGTTAATGGTCTCAGGGCGGCCAAATCGCCTATTCTTTTTATCCCAAGATCACAAAAGAGTGGAGTGAGTGGTGTAGTGATAGGTAGTGAAATGAGAGCCCTTGCGAAATTGTTCTCGCAAATCGTTAGTTTATTAACCGAGTTAAATCCCCATATCTCTGCTCCGTATAAGGCACCACTTTGGGCTTTTGCGCGATAAATTTCAAGGGCTGGTGAAAGAGGTTGGGTATATGACTTTTTAAGAATCTTAGTACTGATTTAGATCTTTGGCATAGTATCAGGAAACTCTTCCTCAGCTGATATTCCCAGCTAAGTGTCTCATTTAAGCCTATGCCCAAGTAATCAAAACTTTTTACCCGCTCCAATGGTTCTTGTGAGATCTTAACCTCTCTTACACCTCCCCGTACTTTTCCGAACACCATAAATTTAGTTTTACTGGTGTTCAATTCCAATTTCCTCTCCCGGCAAAAGCTCAGAAATTTATCCAGTAGTGCCTGTAGACCCATAGGAGTTGTAGATATTAATAAAGAGTCATCTGCAAAGAGCAGGATGGGGAGTTTTGCATCGTTCAACGAAGGGGCATCGTTCATGCAACCCACTAAATAACTAGCCACATCATTGATAAACAGGGAAAACAAAGTGGGGGCAAGAACACACCCTTGACGCACCCCCCGTTGGATCGAAATCCTCTCTGTCAATTCCCCGTTCTTCCCCCACCTGATCTGGGCATAGTTGTCCTTATGCAATCTGGCAATTATAGACACCAGATTTTCTGGGGGCCCCTGTTCAAGCATGGTCTTCCACAATAAATTACGTGGGACCAGATCAAAGGCGGCTCGCAGGTCCACAAATGCTACATAGAGCCGCTGTTTCCTAAGTAGCACGAATTTCCATGCCAACAGGGAAAACCTGAAGGCTTGGTCGCACGTGCTAATTCTAGCACGGAAGCCCGCCTGAGCAGGGGACAACACCTTATTGGCATCCATCCATTCTTGGAGTTTATCTAAAACTTGCCTGGCAAAGATCTTCTGAAGATTGTCAATTAGACTGATGGGTCTATAATTGGAGGGGATAGCAGGATCTCCTTTTTTGAAGATAGTTATTACCTCTGCTCCCCGCCAAGTTTCCGGAATATCTCCACCAGCCAATATACTGTTAGACAGAAGATTTATGTATAGTCCCCATATCATTGGTTCAGATTTATACAGATCCCCAGGTATCAGGTTGGGTCCAGGGGCTTTGCCTGCTTTTAATTTGCTGATTGCAGAAATAGTGTCCTCTAAACTAAAAACTAATAAAGGGTTATTTACGGTCTTGTCAATAGCAGTGTTGTCTACAGTTGGGGCATCCTGATTAATGTGTAAGTCCGTAATGGCCATATCATCGGAATATAGGCGTGAGAAGTGTTCCACCCAAACTTCCTGTTGTATATGATGGTTATTGGGAATAGGGTTTTCCGTATTGCCCTTAGACACAATAAGCCAAAACATGCGGCTATCTCTGGCTTGGGCTGCTAAAACCAAATCATTCCAATTTGTATCTGCATGTTCGCGCTTTGCTTTATCAAGTGCTAGTCTATACTTATTACGAGCCGAAATTATATCCATTCTAGAACACTCTCTAACAGTTTTTAGTAGTGCCTTTTTGGCTTCCTTGCAATCTTTATCAAACCAATTGCGGTCCCTTACCCTGGCAGATCTTCCAATGCGACTTTGTTTTAAAAAAACGGATTCTAGGGCCTTAAAAAGTTCTTTGTGTACTAAAGTCACATATGAGGCGTCGATTAGATCAAAGCTGTCCCTGTGGCCACACAGATTAACTAAAGAGGCCACGAGGAACTCATATATCCTAGCATAAAGATCCTGGTCGGCTTGAATTTTCGGCCAAGTGACTCTTCTACAATTGTTAGTTGGGGTTGGCTCTGCTGATTTGGAAATATGGCGATGAACATCCCTATCCAGGGCCTTACCCTTTAATTTTAAAAACAAAGAGTTATGATCACTATCTGACCTTGATTCAATAATCATGTCCTCTATTAGTGGCCAGATTCTAACATCAATAAAAACATAATCTATTGTACTTGCATAGGCCCCCCTCTTAAAAGTAGCCTTCCGCCCTATATCTGATGGGGTTCTTCCATTGCAGGCCCTCAGGTTCCTAAGAGCAGTAAGGGAGGCAATCTGTAATGCGACATTAGAGTAGCGTTTACAATATTTACCAGCTACCACGTTGGGAATGCCCCATAACTCGTCCTCCTCTTCAAGAGAGGCGCTTAATCGGGCAGAAGGCTCAAACACAGCATTAAAATTCCCAGCAACTATAATTTTAGAATTCACTTGAAAACCCTCTACTAGATCATCCAGTAAAGAGACTACTATGGATTCGCTATTAGAAGGTTCTGTCCTAGCATAGACGTTTAACACAGTCAGGATTAAGCCAGTCGGAAATATAAGCTGGATACCCATAATATCAGGTGAATTTATCGAAACTTGCTTATATCTGCATGCTAAAGTGTATCTAACCAAAATTAACAGACCGCCACTGGCCCTACCTGATGTATTCGGTGGTAGGGCGTCCACACAATATGAGGTGTAGCCATTGATATGCACCTTGTCAACTGCCCTGGTTTCTTGGAAAACACAGATATCAGCATTTCCTAGGCCTATGAACCATTCAGGGTCAACGAGCTTTGAATGTATCCCTGCTAAGTTCCATGATAATAAGGTTAGGCTATTATTTATCCTGTTTCCACCAACGGGAACACCCTCAACAACGTCTACTGCACCATCGACTGTGTGAGCAATTCCGTCCTCAGCGGTCATAATTGGCAGGTTTCTGGCTCCCTGTCCAGTATAGGAATTACCATCCTGTGACTCATGAAGTACATCACTGTCAATACTCGGGGAGACTGCAGCTGACACTGCAGAGTGTAGATCAGTGATGTATGCAAGCTCCAGGTGTGGACTACCAATTATAGATTTTACATTTGAGACCCCTGTTAATTCCCCAGGGTCAGTGAACCTCGAATATTCCATAATGAAATTTTGATTGACTACAGGCAAGTTACCGCTTACCATGGCCAAATTGTCCAATCTACCACTATCTGATGGAATTAGAGGAGTCAGTCAATCGTTCTCGTCTAAAGGGTTAAAAATATCAAACTGATTATTGACTGGAATTCTGTATCTAACTTGCCTCTGCCCACCCATTAAAGACTCCCCAAGAGGTGCCCGCGTCGCAGAATGATGCTTATAAAAATATCCAAGGGGTAAGACACTAATCCCTGAATGTGCCAATGACCAGTTACCTGCCCTTTCTAAATTTGCATGGACTAAGTCAGGTGAACCAAAGGAAACTATAACACAGTCGCCTTCTCTAGACTTGTTGGAGTTCCCCACCCATCCAACCCGTCTCACCATTTTAAAGTTAAAAAAAAGAGGATTACCTAACCCTGTCCTCCTATTTAGCTCAAATAAAGATTTATTTTTCAAATTGAACCAGTGTTCCGATTTCCCGGGGACAGTTTAGGAACGTTAGCTAATATTATCGTGTACGGAGTAGCTTCCGGGGGCAGATCAAGTACATCATATGCTATGTGTTCTCTTACTGGTTTTTTAAGAGTACCTAAGTTCCTATAGGACTGCATTTCCTCTGTACAAGCGTGTTTGAGCGTATTAGGGAGAGTTGTTTTGGGTTTTTTTTGGCGCTGTTCTTGTGTGCTTGGGCTCTCGGATAAGTCTGTCACCCTCGATTGTGGTGCCCCCGTGCTAATGGTATCTCTGCTTTTAGAAGCAGTAGCTAGGTTAGCTGTACCCAGACCTGACCCAACAGTAGTCGTGTCACTTTTAGAACTACGGGTGGGCCCAGTGTGCTGATCAGGTTTAGGGCAGATAGAACTATCCTCGGTTGACTGAGAAGAATAGATGTTCCTAGGGTATGACTGTTTCTGTGTGGCTAAGGAAATGACACTAGTTAATTTGTCAATTTCCTTTTCCAATTTAGACAGCTTCTGTATCAAAGGATTCAATAAGACTGATATAACATCACCTAATTTATCCCAAAACCCTTCAACATCAATAGGTAACAGCGAGGGTGAGAGTGATGGGGAAAAGGGAGTGTTAGCCGCGGTCGAACCAGCTATGTCCTCCAACTCATCAGCAATTTCCCTTGCTGCACCTTTACGCCCTCTTTTAGATATTGGATATGGTTGTTTGCTAGGACCTGGCCCTTTCCGTTTTTTAGATTGAGGTAAACTGCTGCCTCCTTGTATAGATTTGGTTATTTGGCTTCTGGTGTGTACTTTAGATCTAGCAACCATTTCTCTTGTACGTGGGGCAGCACTCGGCACAGGATCCTGCAAGGGCGAAATAAGGGGCGAAATAAGAATTGATAGGGGTGATGGGGGCTTGGCAGGGGGTCCAGAATTAGGATGGACACCCGAGAGTGTACAAACAGAAATATCAGGTTGTAAATGTGGTGGTAGCGATTGGGTTTGTTGTGGCTCAAGAGAGAGTCTGCGCTCTGTGAGGGCGATCTCATAGGTAAGGACTGATTCAGCCCTCTGAAGAAAAGCATCAAGTGTGCCTACCACCCCTTGGCCTACTAGTGGTTTCTTCTTGGTTAATTCTTTTTGCGCCATAGTAATGTAGTTGATGTAGTTGATATTACTTTTCCTACTAATACACACAAAACAAATCTATAATCGCCCAATACCTTAAATGGCAAATCTCAGTCAGGGAGTTAATTTCCACAGTACAGCCAAAGTCACGTAATGGATAAGTCCTGCCCAATACATGAACCAAATAGTGTGGCCCAGCCCGGCCTCCTTCGGGCTCTGGCGGGCGCAGACTTGGCCCGGGCATCACAATGCGGCGCGGGAAACTGGCGTCGGCACCGCCTGGCGCAGCAGCAAGGTCTCTTGGGGCTTGGAGTCCCCACCAGGCAGGCAGGGCAACAACTGGCGGCAAGCTTCACGCTTTCTTTTCCCGATTTTTATCTTAACTTCATTAGTCTTATTTCATAGAGTTCGGGCTGCTCTCACAGTGCTGTTGATGACTCCTGGTCCCTCAAAGTAATGGGCACTGAGCAAAGACCGACCCGACTCAATCCTTTAAAGCGGCAGGTGCCGGACAAGGACTGCCTCTGCCATATCCTTTAGAATAATAATGAGCAGCACTCACTTGGTAGCTTCCCCAATGGAGAACTGTGTGGTCACACTTGCTTGCTCGCTTGCAACAGGCTCGAGCTCGTACCCCTGCTCCTCCACAGTTGCTCGCTCACCTGCCGCTCCACAGTCGCCAGCTAAGTGGACAGTGCTTCTCCGGGCTAAACTCTCCCCCGCACAGCAGGATGAAGACTCCAGCCCGCCTCCAGCCCCTCCACCTCTATCACCGGCCGTCCCGTCTCGTGGACCGATGGACCGGTGATCGCGCAGGAGGCAGCTGCAGAAAAGCCGTAGAGAGCAGAAGGCAGAAAGCCCAGCTCCTGTGCATGGGCCGATTTCCCGCCGATTCCGCAGGGAGTAGCAAGACCTCAGCCGGGCCAAAAAAGTCTGAAAGCTTCTCTCTTCATCGGATATGGTTTCTGCCGACAATGCTACCTCCTCGTTCTGGACGATTCAATCAGGAACTTCTTTTTTCTTGGTCCCTACCACTTCATAGTGTGACACTATACTGTGGGAGGCTGATCTGTGTACAGGACCAATGTGCCACTCAGGACAGTTTCACAATTAGTTATGTGTTATTTTCTTCTACTATTTTGCAGTCATGGTTGCTCATGTGCAGTGCATATGTTTGAGCAGCACAGTCCTCTAGTCATGTTGTTTGCATCTGGGTTTGATCCAGCGGTAAACCAACAACAGATACTCCACTACCATATACTCACCTGGGCCCATAAAAACACACACATTGAGTAAACCGCTGGAGTGGTTAAAGTTTTATATTTATACTTCACAATATTCAGGATTAGTTATTTAATTTTCTTAACTAACCTTTCCCTGATCAAAAAGTTCTTTCCTCTGGTCGATGGACCATTAGTTGAACTAGTTGATGGTGATAATTAACTTAACCCTTAACTATTCTTGGTTTGACGAAAATAATCACAGACTCAGGAAGGTTTAAAATCTTTATCTAAATTAAGTGCATGTGAACCATCTCAAAAATACAGTGCAGTCACCCTCATTCTTAGGAGAGAAATTCAATTGATTAAACATCAAAACATATACTTCAGACTCATACAATAATTAATGCTCAGAAAGGGAGAGGTCAGAGAGAAAAAAACATTTGCAAATAACGTGAAATTATAATTACCAAGAATGGTGTGAAAGACCAACCCCCTGGACAAAGGGCTGGTAAGGGTCCCCAGGATAGGTCAGGAGACAAAGACTTCAGGACAGGATTCAGGACAGGATAGATGACCTCTCTAGAATACCGACGAATTGCGTCGCACCACTCTCTGACACTCTCTTCCTCCTCGAGATTCTTCCGCGATCTTCTGATCAAACCCAATTGTGGGGCCCATTAGGATGACGGGCGGACTTTCGTCCGCCCGCCACCCTAGCGGTGCTGGGACCGGCCGCCAGTGGTGCGGCGGTCCCGCATAGGCGATTAGGATGCCACCGCCACCGTGGCGGTAGCATCCTCCATTCCCAGCATTGTGGCGGGCGGTGCTCACAGCACCGCCCACCACAATGCTGGGAATGCACTGTGTGCATCGTCATGCACAAGGTGACAGGCACCGCGAGGTGCCTGCCACCATGTCCATGACAATGCAGGGGGGTACCATAGGTACCCCGCATGTGCACCCCCCACCCCCCCCAATACCCTGGGGGCCTGCAACGGGCCCCTGAAAGCAAACTCTGCATGGTTTTCCATGGCGGGGTCTCCGCCATGGAAAGCCCTGCACCGCTGCCCATGGTAATATGGATGGCGGTGTCTAGCAGACACCGCCACCATATCCAGCCCCTTTTCCGGCCGGTCGACTGGTCGACCGGCGGTAAACCGGCGGACGGTCTTTCCGTCTGCCGGGGTCCCCCCCACCATCGTAATATGGTGGGGGAAACGGAGTGCGGGCGGTGGGAAATAGCAGGCGGATCGCCACTGCCATACGGGCGGTGGCGATCCGCCCACTATCCAAATGACCCCCTAAGTTAGGATAGAAAGTTCTTCTTCAGCGTCTGCATTCGAGTCTTCATCAGCACCTCACAGCATCTCTCCAGCAACAGCATCCCCGACTCCCAGAAAGCATCTCCGTCTCAGTCTAACTAACTAACTAAAGCTACCTTAATTATACCTTCGTTTCCTCATGTTCCACCCACTAAAGTTACAATATCGTAAAAATATGAAATCTAATTGGTCAGGCAGGGGGGGATGATCATCACACCATGCTTACATGTCACTATATTCTGTTAAACCATCGTTCGCAAACCCATCCCCTTAATTTTTATTCAAAACTTTATTCCCATCCACTACATGTATCCAATTTGCAACATTAATGACACTACGAAGAATAGAACATCACATTGCTGAACTTTTCACCATCCGTTCCCAGGGCATGGCACTCCAATTTGGCGTCCATTCAAGTGCTCCGTCATTGACCTTCATAGCTTCACTCAGTAGGCATGCGCAGGCATTGCGTCATTTCATCTAGTCCGGTTATACAAGAGAGGCCCAAATGCGCACTAATAATAAAGTCAAAAGACAAATGTTATTTTCACAAAATAAATGGTCTCACTGTATACCTCCCACCTCTACTCTATTCCCGTTCTCTTATTAATACTTTCCCCGCATTAGCATTAGTAAAATAGCCTGTTTTAGTTTCAGCTAAGCAGATGCCATGCACACGAGTCTTCAAGACTCCATTTTAGTGCCTTCTGCTCATGCGCTAGAATTTCCCTCCAAGCGTTAGCTCGTCATATTGCGTAGATGCAGTTGACGCATGCGCACTACAGTTTCCCCGTTTCAAAGCGGTATTAGTCCGTTTTCATTGTTATCCGCGTTAGTACACACATAAGCAAGCTTCACTAACCCGCGTGTTCATGTGGTGCGAATTAGTTATTCACAGATTACGTTTAATAACTTGTTAATGAGTTAAACGAGCGGATTGCCTCCGAGCAAGTCTCTTTCTTACGAGACCTTGCTCCATCAATTCCCTCTCTGATGGCATTTTGAGCCATCACAAAATTAACTATCCCTTCCCAGATGCCAACTTTAGCACATCTCAGTTTTCTCCTTTTTCTCTCCTTATTTCATCGGTTACTTCTTTTCCTTCTAAATCTTTCATCTTTTTGTATAGTTTTCCTTTCATTTCCTCTAATTGAATTTCATCATATTCTCTCTTTCGTTTCTTTCCTCTCCCTTCACTTTCTAAATGTATTCTTCTATTTCCTTTGCTTCTGCAACATTTACATGTGATCATTACTATCATAACTATTGTCATTATCACAACTACTGGTAAGATTATTTGACCTAGAAAACTTTTCCCAAAATCAGTAAGCCAATTCCCTATCGATGTTATACTCTTTGTTAGTTTTCCCCATACACTGTCAACCTCCAGTTGGGTCAAGTCATTATGCATTCTTGTAATATTTCTAATATACCCTTTAATTTCTTTACTTTTGTCCGGAATATAAGTACAGCAATGTTGAATTTTCAACATACCACAGTCTCAGCCCTCTTTTGCCAATAAAATATCAAGAGCAAGACGATTTTGTAAAACCATAGACCTTATTGCAACCATCTCTGTGTTAATTATTAAAAATCCACCTGCAGTATCTGTGGAAAGACAATCAACTATGGTTGACAATTTGCAAATTTTACGTGAATTTAGAATGACTCCAACTGAGGGTATCAATGCACTAAATATATCACCTACTATTTCAGAAAAACTAGCTCTTCTTCTCTGTGTTAGTCCATTAGATTTTCCATTGATTCCATTGATTCTGTCCACATGGTAGATTTTTGGAAAAACTATTCCAAAATAACAGCTCCCGTACCATCTTGCAGGTAACCTATAATAGGCATTTTTCTCACATACATAATAAATTCCTGGAAATACAGGGTCATTTCCCCCTTTTAGTCCCCACCCTACTAGAATTAGGAAGTTGTGTTCACACTCACTGGAACCAATGAAATTGTTATTATAATCTGTCTTTAACCTATGGAGGCAGAATGTTCCCCTTTTCCCAAAGTCTAGGGACATCGCAGCACGAGCTTCGCCCTTTGCATAAATTCCCTCTTTCTCAGCCCATGGAGGTACATGGGATTTCTGTTCAGCAGCTTTCTTTGTTAAATCCTGTCTCCTTTCTTCTACTAAATTCAAAAACTCTTTTTCTTCTTCATGTAATATACATGTTAGGTTATCCTTGTGGGCTTGAACTATATCTATTGAACTCATTGTTAAAAAAAATTCACCCATGAACTGTGCATTTTTACTACTAACTACTGGATTCATATTCTTTCTAATAGGCAATTCTGAAAATACTACATCTAAATTTGAATAAAAATACTGAAGTTTCCCTGTTACGTAAAATAAACTTGATAAAACACTACATGATACACCATATGTTAGAGGTATATGGTGATACGTCACTCCTTCTGACACTGATGAGGGTAACTTCATACAAACATAACAATTACTAATCTCCATCGTATTAACATACTGAAATAACAATTTAGTAAACACATTTAAAGACGAATCATTGTCTGATTCATTATGATAATTTATCTCATCTTCTACCCCTATTTCTATTTTAGTTCCCTTTATTCTATCTACCTTCTCATTAGTAATTGTACTATTCTTGTTACTTGTTTCCATCAACAAAGGTACTCCTACTGTTAGGAATAACCATACTAATACTACTAATATAATACTACATAAACAGAATCTTAAACATTTTCTTTTTAAATTTCGTTTCGGTCTTTCAGTATTTTCAATTTCTGCCATCTTTAATCAGAGAAAATTTCTTTTCTATTTCTTTGTCTAAATTTTCTTAAAATCCAGTTTTTTTTATTTTAAGGAGGTCTTAATTTTCTTTCATCAATCTGTGCAACATGAACTCTTTCTGATTCTTCACATAAATCTAGGTTTTCAAATTCTTCAAGAATAACATAGGTCCACTCAGGGGCCTTGTATTTTCTGTTCAGAATTCTCAATCTTGGGCTTTTTCTTGTAAGTTTTACTAATGTTTGTTTAGATTGTGTCTGACTCGTAATCTCATTTACTTGCTCTGGTTTCTTTTCTGGTCTTCTTAGATGATATCTTAGTCTCTTCACTCCTACAGGCCAATTGTCTCCTTTTCTAACTCTTTTGACCTGAACTGCACTTTCACCTTCTCCGTCTCCTTCTAAAGTTCTTTTATTTTCACTTAATCTGGGCACAATCTGTTTTTGTTCCTCTTCTCTTTCTGATTGTCTTTGTTCTGTATTTTCTGTATTTGGATCTTCCTCTATTTGCACCTGTTTAGGTCTTATTACAGTTTGTTCGTCTTCAGCCTAAACTTGTTCATCTAAATCTATCTGATCCTGTTCAGGTCTTATTTCAATTTGTTCTTCTTCTGCCTGAACTTGTTCTTCTAGATCTACTTTTCCCTGCTCAGGTTTTTGAATGGCTTTGTTTATTTTTACCTGAGTGTGTTCTTCTTTCCCTGTCTTTTCCTTTCTACCTTCCTGTCTTCTTAATTCAGTTCTTCTTCTTGTTTCAACAACAGCATCAGGTATTTCAATCACTGGTATCCACTCTTCCTGACTTGTAATTGGCTGTTTGTCATATAGTTGTCTTTCAGAATCTATCACTCTAGATTCTTCAACGTCACAGCTTTCTACTTCTGACGTCTCAGCTTGTTCAGTCAGTGGCTGCTCTTGTTGTTCAGATGGGCTTGGAACTCTTCTGGTATGACTAGCATGAATCCAATTGGGTAAACCTGCACATTTCACTGCTGTGGTAGTGACTAGTATGACTGGACGTGGTTTATCCCACCTGGGTGCTAGACACAACTTCCTTGCGTGTTTCTTCACTAACACCCAATCTCCAGGATTCAAATCATGCGCTTGGTCTGGCTGTCTTTCAACTGCGTATTCTCCAACCTGATGAGAGACAGAACGCACCATTTCAGCCAATCCTTTGCAATAGTCTAATACCAGATCATCAGTTATATTCATCAATTTATTTCCAGGAATATATGGTTGTCTCATTGCCCTTCCCATGAGTACCTCGTGTGGACTCAATCCCGTTTTTCTGTCAGGAATACTTCTGAGACCCATCAGTACAAGAGGCAATGCATCTGGCCATTTAAGCATTGTGGATGCGCATACCTTCCCTAATCTTGATTTGATTGTGCCATTTAGCTGTTCAACTATTCCAGAAGCCTCTGGACGATAAGCACAGTGCAGTTTTTGTTCAATGTTAAATGCAGCACAGATTAATCGAATTATCTCATTATTAAAATGAGGTCCTCTATCTGATTCCAAAGTGACTGGAAAACCGAAACGAGGAACTAACTCCCTCAATAGTAGTTTAGCAACTGTGAGACTGTCGTTTCTTCTAGTGGGGTATGCCTCTACCCATCTTGAGAACAGGCACACTATGACAAGTACATATTTCAGTCCATTGCAAGGAGGCAACTCAATGAAATCTAACTGCAATCTGGTGAAGGGTCCTTCTGCCTTTCCAATCTTTCCCCAACTAACCACTGTCTTCCTGCCTGGGTTCTGCTGCTGACAGATTAAGCATCTTTGGCAAAGGCTCTCTGTGACTACCCTAAACTTTGGATTGTACCAACTTTGTCTGAATAATCTGATCATTGAATCCCTGCCAATGTGTGTTGTCCCATGGTATACTCTTGCCATTTGAGAGAGTAGACAGTCTGGCATAACTGGTCTGCCATCTAAGTACACCCACACTTCATCTTCTGTCCTTCTTGTACAACTTGATTTTATCCAAATCTCCTTTTCTTTTTCCTCAACTTCTTCCTGTAACTGTCTGACCTCATCCCATGTTTCTGGAACTGAGAAAAACATAAGTTGGCAGCTGGTTTCACCCGTTTCAATTTTTCTGTTAATTGACATTGTATTTCTTGCACAGTATCGAGCAATTTGGTCGGCATATGTATTACCGGCCGCCACATAGTCATTTCCTGACTGATGTGCAGCGCATTTAACAACTGCTACTTCTTTTGGCAATTGTAATGCTTCCAACAAATCTTTTACATTTTTACTGTTTCTGATAGGAGATCCTGAAGAAGTCAGAAATCCCCTCTGCATCCAGAGTTGGCCAAAATCATGCACAACCCCGAAACCATATTGACTGTCCGTAAATATGGTTATTCTCCAATTTTTCCCACCTTTGCATGCCTTTGTTAAGGCCACCAATTTGGCTACTTGTGCAGATTTGACTCCCGGTAAACAGGATGCTTCAACCACCCCCGTTATTTTACATACAGCATATGCAGCACTTAATCCTCCTCCTTCAGTTCTTAAACAAGACCCATCCACAAACAGTTCATGATCAGCTTCCTTCAATGGTGTTTCTTTTATGTCTGGGCGGGGCTTAGTACTCAATTCGGTCACATCCAGACAATCATGATCATTCTCATCTTTCACTTCTTCACAACATGGATCTGGCAATAATGTGGCAGGATTTATTATCGTACATCTTATCACTGTCACATTTTCTGCTCCCAGAATCACCCTTTCATACTTAGTCAGCCGACTGGGAGTGAGATGTTGTGTTCTTGTTCTTGTCAAAAGAATCTCAACTGAGTGTGGAACGTAAACCTTTACGGGATGTCCCATCACTATGGACTCACTTTGCTCCAGACTCATACAAGTAGCAGCTACTGCTTTTAAGCAGCCAGGTAAGGCTGAAGCCACTGGATCCAAGGTGGCAGAAAAATACGCCACTGGACGTCGACTCAGTCCATGTCTCTGTGTTAAAACTGAAAGTGCACAATTTTCTCTCTCACAACAAAACAACGCAAATTCCTTTGAATAATCAGGCATGCCCAAGGCTGGGGCCTCACATAAACAGTTTCGTAGTTTCACAAAGGCTTCCAAACATTCATCATTCCAATCGATGGGATCTTTCGCTCTTTTCCGAGTTAATTGTATCAATGGCTTGGCTAGCATGGAGAAACTATTGATCCACTGCCTACAGTACCCAACCACTCCCAGAAACATTCTCATCTCCTTCTGTGTCTGAGGTAGCTGCATTTCTTTGATTATTTTTATTCTTTCCGGTGTCACTTTTCTAACTCCTCTTTCTATTTTATGCCCTAAATATCTAACTTCTTGTTGACAGAACTGCATTTTTCTGGAGATACCTTGTGTCCTCCTTCGGCCAAATGGTTCAGTAATGCAATTTTGTCAGTGACACAATCTTCTTGTGTTTTTGATGCCACCAATAGGTCATCAATAAACTAAACCAGAACTGATTTCCCGGGCATAATCAATGACTCCAGACACTTCTTCAGTATCTGATTAAAAATTGAGGGACTCTCTGTGTACCCTTGAGGAACTCGGCACCATGCCAAAATACGATCCTCAAACCGGAAGGCGAAAAGATACTGGCTGTCTGGGTGCAAAGGAATAGAAAAGAATGCTTGGCACAAATCAATTACTGTAAACCAACCTGCGTTCCAGGGTATCTGATAAAGGATCACCGCTGGATTTGGCACTATTGGGCAACAAGGCACTACAATTTTGTTAATTTTTCTCAAATCCTGCACTATCCTGTATTTTCCGCTAGGCTTTTGAAGTCCCATTATTGGCGAATTACAAGGACTACCCATTATCTCTTTTTAAAATGTCTTGTTTAATCATTCGGTCAATTTCTGGAGCAATTCCTGCTTTCACTTCTGGACTCATTTTGTACTGTCATGTATTTGGGTAAGCTGCACCTTCTTTCACCGTCACTTTAACTGGATCTACATTTGACATTAGCCCAATATCCTTTCCTGTAAAATCCCAAACTTCTGGATTTACTGTGGTTCTCAACTCTTCAGGCAATTCACTCTCAGTTATCAATGAAAACATCTCGTCTACTTCTGTACCTTGCTTAGCTAACATCATTTTGTAGATGACATCTTCGTCAGGGGTTTGGAAAGCGACACCATCTGGTGTACAATAGATCATGCAGTTCATCTTGCACAATAGATCTCTTCCCAACAGATTTACCGGACGGGAATCGCAAACTACAAACCGATACATATATTTAAAATTTCCGATATGTACCTCCATTGGTTTTGTGATTGGGGTTCTAATCTGTTGATTTGACACTCCTACAACTTGTATAGATTCTCCTGAGAGGGGTAGGTTTGGGATGTCTGCTGTTCTCACAGTAGACCGGGTAGCACCAGTATCCAATAGAAAAGTGATATCATTACCCTCCACTTTCCCATCAATAAATGGACCTGTCTGATCTACCGGCAAGGATGTGCCAAACACGCACTCCTCTTCCTCCCCCGTCAGGCACCGTCATTGTACATAGTCCGAATTTTCTTCATCATTCTGCAAAAAATATTGTGTAACCACTCTGTTATTCTTACCACTTTCTCCGTGAAATCCGGTGTTCGCACTGTATTTTTGAGGATTCACAAAGTTTGGCATAGGAGCTGGTGGCACCTGATACTGTGGAGTAACTACCTGCTGCGGCTGACTCATAAGTACTTCATTCTGCATCTGTGGAATTAAATTTTGATTTGGCCCATTATTATTCTGAATACTCTTACACTCGTTCTTCCAATGTCCAAGCTTTCCGCACGCATGACAAGGAAACTTCTTCTTCGTTTCCTCTCTATTCATTCGTCCTCTTAATTTACCACCATTTGCCGCTTGATCATTCTGACTCTGCTCTTTTATCTGATTATCAGTCTGGGTATTTACTTTATTCTCCTGCTGTTCTGCCAATTTTACTTGTGCCCACATCATTTTCTCTTTTAGCTTCCTACGCCTTGCCTCAATATCATCTCCACAATACTTTGCATATTTCAGAATTTCATCACTCGACTTACTCTGTCAGCACAACATGTGCTATTGAATCATCTGACTAAACTCCGGTTTCAGACCATACACAAAGCGATACACAAAATATCCCATATCCTTATCACCAATGTTCTCAAAACCACTATACTGCTTAAACACTTGTAGTAACCGTTCATAATATGCATATACGGACTCATTTGGCTCTTGGGTTGTTCTATCTATTTTTACCCAATCTGTTTCTTTAGGAGGGATTTTCCCTTTCAGGTAAGTAATTACTTGGTGATATTTCTTCATCACCTCTTCTGAGGGTGCTCCTGTCTTCGCGTCTCTAGCATACTCCTCACTTGGCCAATCAACTGTGATCTTACACTCTGTCCACAAATCAGCAAGGTACTACAATATCAAATAATCCATCCAGATCCTTCAACAAAACCTTTGAAACCTTCACAAATCTTTCCACCTGTTTATACCATTCAACTGGCTTTTCTCTCAACCTGGGAAAATCATTCGTAAATGACAAAATATCCTGTCTACTCCAGGGGACATGAACATATCCACCACCAGGAACTTCTCTCATTGGACACAATTTCTCAACCTTATCTGATTCTCTCACTGGAAATGCAGATGATGCTTCTCTTGCTTGTACTTCCTCTTTCTTTCTTATCCACCTAATTCTCCATTTGTCAATGTCTCCCCATTTTCGCAAAATATTCATCAACTCTTTTATCTGTAGTCTCTTACCAGAAGCATTTACACTCTCTAAATCTTTGTCAGTAAAATCCACTCGATATGGTTTCTGCAACAGTTTTTATTTCCCTATATCTATTCCAATCTCTGAGGCAACTTCCGTTAATTTCTCATGAAATACTCTTGCTCTTCTAGTTATACTCTTACATAAGAATAATAACTCCTCATCATTGTAAACATTCAATCTTTCTATGCTCACATTGCCAGTTATCATTTCTTCCAACTCTACTTTCAAGTTACTGATATCTAGAATCTTTGGTTGTGGGTTCCGATTGTCTATTTCCTGTGCCCATCTTTCTATATCTTCAGGGGTAACTACTGTTGAACTTCCAATTCCTATAGGAACCAGAGATCTCTTTTCTCTCAAATTTACAGGTATAATTCTCTTCGGAGTTTCAGTTAAAGGTTCCACATTCGGGAGATCCATTAATGAAATAACTGATTCACTCTCACTAGTCTGATCATCCGTAATTACTACTTCTCTTCTGGGACTTGTTAACGGAATTGTCACAGTTTGAGGTTTCTGGCAAGTCTTTTTATCTCCATATAATGGGATTACAGGACCAATAGTCACTGGTACTGTCAAAGCTTCAGCATTTAAATTCAATTGGCTTACTTTTTGAACTAATTCTTCTCTAGTTTTATTTAAAGCTTCTCTCTCATTATCCTGCAACACTCTATTAAGTGATACATCATGTAAGATTTGTGGGGTTAAAGGCATTCCTATCACTGGTGCACTTGGGGTAACCTTACTAGGTGCTTCTTGGTACGGTGGAGGATTTTTAATCAAAATATCCTCTAATAGTTCATCATCTGATTCACCATAACCTGTCGTATTCATGTGTTTCGTTTTTTCTTTACATTTTCCTCCTAACTGTTCTTCAGCCATTAATACTGGATATAAACCCTCGGTCACCACAGCTCTCCTCCAACGCTTCATTTGTTCTCCACTTGACTCATACGGATATCTAGGTAAAAATCCTCTAAATCTCCGACCACTTCTGTATTTTTCAGGATCAAATGCCTCAATTTCCCATTCTTCCAAAGCTTCATACTGTGTCATTCTAGGATTAGGTTCTAACATATTCATTCTATCTCTCAAATTCTGAAGTACCTTTAAATTAAAAGTACCATGCTCAGGAAAAGCCAAAACACCATCACTTTTAGTATATTCCACCCAATTCTCCAACCATACACACGTGTGATATCCTTTCTCCATAATCATAAATGAAGCAGGTGTTTTGGGTGGCGGAATAGGAATTCCCTCTCTAGTCATTACAGGCTTGTCTTTCTTAAAGAAATTTTTAATTTTCTTCATTAATGTCATTTTCTTTGGTCTTACGAACATTTCAGAGGTTCGATATAGGAAGGAGCCTTCCGTATATCTTCTAGCTCTATTACCTACGTCGTGTCCTATGTCAGCACGACTCACACCCGCAGTCAAATCAGGACTCAACATACAATTCTTTTCTGACAAATCCTAGCGCAACTTCTATCTATCAACCAATCAGACTCAGGCTCACGCTCGTAGTCTGACCAATGCCAGCGTGGCCTTTTGTGACGTCAGTATCACTCCTCACTACTGACCCCTCCTTTACAATCTGCTTCTGTTTCACGCCCGCTGTTTCAACCAATCCCAGCGCGGCTCTCTGTGACGTCAGTATAACTCCGGCGACTGACCCTCCCTTCACAAGGTAATACGAAAACTTATTTCTTAATACTTTTCATTACAATTCTTCGTTAATAACAACATAAAAACATTCGCTACTCTGTCTGTTCCACTAAACAAAAGGATAGATTTCAATTTATTCTTGAGTTTCAGAAATTACTCTTCTTCTACTGCGAGTAAAACCCCTGTTTACTCTTCATTCAAGCTCAGGAGAACCTGTTACTTCTCCAGTGTCACCCGTATTGGGAAATGAGACCAAAGTATCACCAGCGAACCCCTTTCGCTATCATCCACACTCTACTTTTATACGGAATAGTCCCTAGTTTAATACTGCCAGCCCTGCGTAGCTTCTCAGTATTATTCCAACAGACGAGTAACCTCACTGTAGTGTGGCTTCTGTCAACACCCGCTATTCATTTTCCCGGGATTCTGGACAACATAAAACAAGACGCTAACTCTTTTGTTAAACATAAATCAAGAATCAATAATCAATATTTATCACCAAACTAGTCAATAATAACCATAGCTCTGCTACCAGAGAATTGATCCAGCGGTAAACCAACAACAGATACTCCACTACCATATAATCACCTGGGCCCATAAAAACACACACATTGAGTAAACCGCTGGAGTGGTTAAAGTTTTATATTTATACTTCACAATATTCAGGATTAGTTATTTAATTTTCTTAACTAACCTTTCACTGATCAAAAAGTTCTTTCCTCTGGTCGATGGACCATTAGTTGAACTAGTTGATGGGGATAATTAACTTAACCCATAACTATTCTTGGTTTGACGAAAATAATCACAGACTCAGGAAGGTTTTAAATCTTTATCTAAATTAAGTGCATGTGAACCATTTCAAAAATACAGTGCAGTCACCCTCATTCTTAGGAGAGAAATTCAATTGATTAAACATCAAAACATATACTTCGGACTCATACAATAATTAATGCTCAGAAAGGGAGAGGACAGAGAGAAAAGAACATTTGCAAATAACGTGAAATTATAATTACCAAGAATGGTGTGAAAGACCAACCCCTGGCCAAAGGGCTGGTAAGGGTCCCCAGGATAGGTCAGGCTTCAGACAAAGACTTCAGGACAGGATTCAGATGACCTCTCTAGAATACCGAAGAATTGCGTCGCACCCCTCTCTGACACTCTCTTCCTCCTCGAGATTCTTCCGCGATCTTCTGATCTAACCCAATTAAGTTAGGATAGAAAGTTCTTCTTCAGCGTCTGCATTCGAGTCTTCATCAGCACCTCACAGCATCTCTCCAGCAACAGCATCCCCGACTCCCAGACAGCATGTCCGTCTCAGTCTAACTAACTAACTAAAGCTACCTTAATTATACCTTCGTTTCCTCATGTTCCACCCACTAAAGTTACAATATCGTAAAAATACGAAATCTAATTGGTCAGGCGAGGGGGGATGATCATCACACCATGCTTACATGTCACTATATTCTGTTAAACCATTGTTCGCAAACCCATCCCCTTATTTTTTATTCAAAACTTTATTCCCATCCACTACATGTATCCAATTTGCAACATTAATGACACTACGAAGAATAGAACATCACATTGCTGAACTTTTCACCATCCGTTCCCAGGGCATGGCGCTCCAATTTGGCCTCCATTCAAGTGCTCCGTCATTGACCTTCATAGCTTCACTCAGTAGGCATGCGCAGGCATTGCGTCATTTCATCTAGTCCGGTTATACAAGAGAGGCCCAAATGCGCACTAATAATAAAGTCAAAAGACAAATGTTATTTTCACAAAATAAATGGTCTCACTGTATACCTCCCACCTCTACTCTATTCACATTCTCTTATTAATACTTTCCCCGCATTAGCATTAGTAAAATAGCCTGTTTTAGTTTCAGCTAAGCAGATGCCATGCACGCAAGTCTTCAAGACTCCATTTTAGTGCCTTCTGCTCATGCGCTAGAATTTCCCTCCAAGCGTTAGCTCGTCATATTGCGTAGATGCAGTTGACGCATGCGCACTACAGTTTCCCCGTTTTAAAGCGGTATTAGTCCGTTTTAATTGTTATCTGCATTAGTACACACATAGGCAAGCTTCACTAACCCGCGTGTTCATGTGGTGCGTATTAGTTATTCACAGATTACGTTTAATAACTTGTTAATGAGTTAAACGAGCGGATTGTCTCCGAGCAAGTCTCTTTCTTACGAGACCTTGCTCCATCAGGTTTCCCTGAGTTGTGCATCTGTGGGTGATGGGTAAGCTGTATGTGTGTTTGCTGAGGTACTGCTACCCTTCCTGAGTGTGATGTTATCTGTGTGCTGTGATGATTTGTGTTGTGGGAGTTCATGGTGTGGCACTCAGATATATTTGCTACTGGTTTGGTTGGTGTGCACACGCTGCTTGGTGTGCATGCAGTGCTGTCAGTGTATGTTGCCTTGTACTTGCCTGGTGTGCATCCCCCTGATGTCCAGCTGAGTTTGCAATGTGATGGATTGGTATGTGCATCTGTTGTGTTTTTGTTGTAGATGTATGCAGTGTTTGGCCTGTGTTGGCTCTTTCTACTGACAGATGCTATATGTGTGTGTGATGTTCTATTTGCATGAAATTGTGTGTGAGTAGTTTGTGCATTGTGATATATTCAAATGTGTGTTGCAAGTGTAGTGTGCATTACTTGTGTGTCTGTCACATGCAGCAAGGTGGATTCTTGTTCATGAGCTTGTTTTGAGTGCACAATGGTGGTTTGTCCTCCTATTTTTGACCTGTCACTTGTCAGGATTGTGCATGTGCATGCTTGTGGTACACTATGACACCATGTTCACTTGATGACTGGTGTGGTGTCGCTGTCTGTGTTAGCTGATTTGTCCCATTGATCCCAGTTAGTGTTCATGATTGGCTTTTGATGATGCAATTCTTGTTTGTGTTGGGGTATGGTGTCTGTGCATTGGTCCTGAGTGACAATGTTGTGTATTCCTGTTCTGTCTAGGGTCACATTGCCTTTCCACTGTTTGGCTGCACATGTCTGGGCTTGTTGGACTTCTGTGGATGTTGTTTGTGAGCTTTGTGTTTGGCTATTGTTTTTGTGTCAGCATTGGTTCAGGTATCCCTGAGTGTGAGTCTGATATTTGTGGATGCACCACAGGGAGTGTGATTGGTTGTCAGTGAACTCACAGGACATCATTTGCACCATTATGTGTGTTTCTCACAGGTGTTGAGTGTTACAGGTGTGAGGTGGGTAGAGGAGGGGTATGTGTGAAGGTCCTACTTGTGTTTGACAGTCAGGGAGTGTGACAATGAGCCATGTGTGTTGTGCTGATGACATACACATGTCAAGTAAGTTGACATAGATGTGTGGCTGGTCACTGTATGACTTCAGACACTTCCTATCATTCCTGTGCCTATTCATGGCTTGCCTTGATGTATCCCTGAGTTGTTGCACAGAGGTCACTTTGGTTTAATTTCACTCACTGTGCCACCCATGTCTGATTTGATGGCCTAAGGGTGGTGTGATATGTTCCTTCTCTTGCATGTGATGTACACAATCTATGTGGCTTGCTCCATGCTTTTCCAGCACTGTCCACTTCACTTTTGGCTGGCCCATTTATTGTCCTCCATTGCTGCTGACCTATGGTATGAGTATGTGGCTGGGTGTCAGTGTGGGGTGTTTCTGAGTGACTTGACTGGTAGGTCGCTCCCCCACCACACAGCTCCGTCTATGTGCCCTGCTGCTGCCCCTGATTGTGCTCGTTTTTCCTTTCTGTGCCCCCTTGCTGCCCCTGATTGTGCTCGTTTTTTCCTTTCTGTGCCCCCTTGCTGCCCCTGATTGTGCTCGTTTTTTTCCTTTCTGTGCCCCCCTTGCTGCCCCTGATTGTGCTCGTTTTTTTCCTTTCTGTGCCCCCTTGCTGCCCCGGATTGTGCTCGTTTTTCCTTTCTGTGCCCCCTTGCTGCCCCTGATTGTGCTCGTTTTTTCCTTCTGTGCCCCCTTGCTGCCCCTGATTGTGCTCGTTTTCCTTTCTGTGCCCCCTTGCTGCCCCTGATTGTGCTCGTTTTTTCCTTTCTGTGCCCCCCTTGCTGCCCCTGATTGTGCTCGTTTTTCCTTTCTGTGCCCCCTTGCTGCCCCTGATTGTGCTCGTTTTTTCCTTTCTGTGCCCCCTTGCTGCCCCTGATTGTGCTCGTTTTTCCTTTCTGTGCCCCCTTGCTGCCCCTGATTGTGCTCGTTTTTCCTTTCTGTGCCCCCCTTGCTGCCCCTGATAGTGCTCGTTTTTCCTTTCTGTGGCCCCCTTGCTGCCCCTGATTGTGCTCGTTTTTCCTTTCTGTGCCCCCTTGCTGCCCCTCATTGTGCTAGTTTTTCCTTTCTGTGCCCCCTTGCTGCCCCTCATTGTGCTCATTTCTTTTTCCTTTCTGTGCCCCCTTGATGCCCTGATTGTGCTCGTTTTCCCTTCTGTGCCTGTTTCCCGCCGCTGCGCCCCTGCGGCCCCGCCCCCTCACTGCCCATTCGCTGCCCCATTCCCTGCTCCTCCCTCCCACCTCCCCATTTATGGCGGCCGCTGTGCGGCCGCGCCGCTGCCGCGCCAAAGGCGCGCCTAAGGCAAGCCCGTCTGCGCCCGTCTGCGCCGTGACCGCGCCCAGCGCCAGACCCCCTGGTCCGGGCATCCCCCGCGCCCGCCACATCAACAGACACCGATACGACGCCAGCACCCTCCACGCACTCAACCCCGGAAAAGATCACGCCTGCTACCAGGCCACCCCGAAGCGCACCCAAGGGCCCTTCACCTGCCGGAACTGCAGCTTCGCCAGCACCCGCCCCGCCAAACCACCGCCCAGGAAAGAACCCAACTACCTCAGATGCATCCTCCTCAACACCCGCTCCGCCCGCAAACACGCCATCGAACTCTGGGACCTTCTCGACTCAACCTCCCCAGACGTCGCATTCCTGACGGAGACCTGGCTGAATCCCGCTTCAGCCCCCGACATCGCCATTGCCATCCCGGACGGATACAAGATCACCCGCAGGGACCGCACCAACGGAGTCGGAGGAGGCATCGCCATCGTCCACAGGAACACCCTCAGAGTCTCAACCAACACCGACGACACCCTCAGCACCGCCGAACACATGCACTTCCAGATCCACACCGATCCCAACACCACCCTCCGAGGAACCCTCATCTAGAGCCCCCCGGACCCCGACCACAGTTCAGCGATTCCATCGCTGACTTCGTCAGCACACACGCCATCGCCTCCACGGACTACATCCTCCTCGGGGACCTGAACTTCCACCTCGAGAACAACAAGGACACCAACTCCACCACTCTGATCGACAACCTCGCCACCCTCGGACTCAGACAGCTCGTGACTACACCCACCCACGCCGCCGGCCACACGCTCGACTCCATCTTTTCCGCAAGCCCACACGTCTCCTTCAACCACACCTCCGAACCCCACTGGACTGACCACCACTGCATCCACTTCACCTACAGGAAGCCCACCACGCACCACCGCACCGAACAAATGCCTCGCCGCTGCTGGAGCAGAGTCACGGAAGACCAGCTAACCACAACCCTCGCCCTGAGCCCACCCGCCGAACCCTCCGACCCCGACACCGCCGCCCGCAACCTCAGACAGTGGATCGACGACTGCGCCAACACCCTCGCCCCGCTCAAGAATCCGCCCAACAGCCACACCAGCAAGAAAGCCACCTGGTTCACCGAAGACCTCCAGGCCTCCAAACGAACATGCCGAAAACTGGAGAAGATCTGGCTCCACGAACGGACAGCGGACAGCTACGCCGCCCACAAGAGCGCCACCCGCAGTCACCATCACCTCATCAGATCCGCCAAAAGGGCCTCACTCAAAGACCGCCTAGACAACAACGCACACAACAGCAAAGAGCTCTTCAACATCGTGAAGGAACTCTCCAACCCCAGCTCCAACACCAACGACATCCAGCCGTCGCGAGACCTGTGCGACTCACTGGCCACCTTCTTCCACCGCAAAATCGCCGACATCCACGACAGCTTCAACACCACGACCGCCCCGGCAACCACCGAGACCACTGCCCCCACAACCACCAACCACCTGCTCTCCTGGACCAACATCAACGACGAGGACACCAGCGAGATCATGAACACCATCCACTCCGGTTCACCGCTAGACCCGTGCCCTCACCACATCTTCAACAAAGCCAGTACAGCCATCGCGCCCCATCTCCGGAAAATAATCAACATCTCCTTCGAGACAGCAACCTTCCCGGAAAGCTGGAAGCACGCCGAGATCACCGCCTTACTCAAGAAACCCAAGGCAGACCCCAAGGACCTCAAGAACTTCCGACCCATCTCTCTGCTCCCGTTCCCCGTGAAGGTCACCGAGAAAATCGTCAACAAACAACTGACCCGCTACCTCGAGGAGAACAACATCCTGGACCCTTCCCAGTCCGGCTTCCGCAGCAACCACAGCACCGAAACCGCCCTCATCGCCGCCACCGATGACATCAGGACCCTGCTAGACAACGGAGAAACAGCAGCCCTCATCCTCCTAGACCTATCAGCCGCCTTCGACACGGTCTGCCACCACACACTACGAACACGCCTTCACGACGCCGGGATCCAAGAGAAGGCCCTGGACTGGACCACATCCTTCCTTTCCGGCAGAACACAAAGCGTCCGCCTCGCCCCTTCCGATCCAAGGCCACCAAGATCATCTGCGGCGTACCCCAAGGCTCCTCCCTCAGCCCAACGCTGTTCAACATCTACATGGCACCCCTCGCCCACGTCGCCCGACAGCACAACCTCAACATCATCTCCTACGCCGACGACACCCAGCTGATCCTCTCCCTCACCAAAGACCCTCACACCGCCAAAGCCCACCTCCACGAAGGAATGAAGGCCGTCGCCGAATGGATGAGGACCAGCCGCCTGAAGCTGAACTCGGACAAGACGGAGGTCCTCATCCTTGGTTCCAACCCTTCAGCCTGGGACGACTCCTGGTGGCCAACATCACTGGGAACAGCCCCGCCACCCACCGACCACGTACGCAACCTAGGGGTCATCCTCGACCCCACCCTCTCCATGACTAAGCAGGTCAACGCCGTTTCCTCATCCTGCTTCAACATCCTCCGAATGCTCCGCAGGATCTTCAAGTGGATCCCCACCGAAACAAGAAAAACAGTCACCCAGGCCCTCGTCACCAGCAGGCTGGACTACGGAAACGCCCTCTACGCAGGAACGACGGCTAAGCTCCTGAGACGGCTGCAACGCATCCAGAACGCCTCTGCACGTCTTATCCTCGACATCCCCCGACGCAGCCACATCACACCCCACCTGAGAGACCTGCACTGGCTCCCTGTCAACAAGAGGATAACCTTCAAGCTCCTCACCCACGCACACAAAGCACTCCACAACTCCGGACCAGCCTACCTCAACAGACGACTCAGCTTCTACACCCCCACCCGCCAGCTCCGCTCGACCAGCCTCGCCCTCGCCACAGTCCCCCGCATCCGGAAAACGACCGCCGGCGGCAGATCCTTCTCCCACCTCGCCGCCAAGACCTGGAACACCCTCCCCACCAACCTCCGACAGACCCAAGACCTACTGGCCTTCAGAAGACTCCTCAAGACCTGGCTCTTCGATCAGTAGCAGCACCACCCCCCTCTTCCCCCAGCGCCTTGAGACCCTCGCGGGTATGTAGTGCGCTTTATAAGTGACATGATTGATTGATTGATTGATTGATTGATTGAACAGTTCAGTGGATGTTCATATGCAGTGTGAGTCTTCATTTTGTAATTATACTCAGTTTGCTTCACATGAGTGGAAGGTAGGTGTGAGGAGGAGGGTTGTCCAGCCCCTGAGCTTCTGTGCAGGGTGTTCCTCTTCACCCCCACCTTCCCAGTCAATCTCCCTTGTCCTTTGATGTGTGAGGTGCAAGGTCTGGCTACACCTGGCTGATTAATTGTGCAGGGGGGCACAGGAGGAGCACACAGCATGTGCCCACATGGGTGTGTGATGCATAGTGTGGGAAGGGTGAAGGTGGAGCCCTGTGAATCTGGCTGGACTGCCCATGCCTGGCGCAGGCCCTGCCTAATACATTGTGCGCAGGTTTTCCCACGTCTTCACCGCTGCGGTGACTTTCCCGGGACATTGCAGTGATTTCGCGGTTGATGGGTGACCCGGATGCGGAGGGGTGGGTTTCTAACAGGTAGGACATGTGTGGGTACACTGGGGGATATGTTCCTGTCCCCACCAGAGTGTCTGATGTGGACAGGAACCGTATGTCAGCACAGGAGTTGTGTGTTGTGGTTGTATGCGGAGTTGTGTATTTGCGTACCTGCGGCGTTGTCCGCGACGGTGTATTATTTGCTGGTAGTCGATGAGGTACAGCAGCGGAAAGGCTTGAAGAGCTGGATCCATAGCGGTCAGGACCGGGTGGAGGGGACGGGGAGTCTGGTTTTGCTCTCCGCTGTCGTGCTTCCGCCGTCTCCGGGTGGGTGGATTCTCTGCTGCGGTGTGATGGGCTGTTTGCGGCATTGTGATTTGTACGGTGGATGGGACATCATTCCGCACGGCGGTGTGTCTCTAATGGGCTATGTTTGCCCATCGTAATATGGCGGGTGCGTGGACCGCCGCTGGAGTGCGGAAAAGGACATTTTCCACCACCGCCAGCACCGCGGATGTGCCTCCGTCCGCCATCCTAATGAGCCCCTAAAAGAGCAAGCAGGGCACATTGGAGTTACAGGAGCCTGAGTCCCTCTACTTCTGAAATAATTTAGAGGTAGAGTTCCATACCTGAATTGTAAGTAAAGTGCACGTGCATGTGGGGGTTCAATTTCATCCATAATTGGCTAAAATAAAAATGAACTTTTAAACTCTAAAAACCTTCCTGTTAGTTGGAGTAATCTTAGGTCTGTTATATAAGAAGAAAAGCATTTGAGTTGTACTGGCCGATTTTGAGGTCTTATGAATTTTTAACCTCAGTTTATCCCAAAATGTAATGGACCACGAGGTGTGAACATCTTGCTTCCATTGTAATTCAATGTTTATCTTATTCCTATGAGGAATTTATAAATAGAAGAGGCACTTGGTTGAGCACTTAAAATGGGAAGGATATTGTCATGAAGTAGTATTGGAGGAGAAATCGAGAATAATGAAGACAAGGAGGCAGATATGATTTGGATCAAAATATTACATTTAGTTGAATATGATTTTGGGAAGTTGTATAATGATTGTGCAGCTGAAAATGTAAGAAAATTATCATTTGGGTAAAGTTGATGAACCCAATGTAAACCTTTATCCCACCAGGTTTTCCCAAAAATAGATTTATTGTTAATTTTTATAAGTTGATTATGCCAAATTAAAGATTGAAGAAACCAGTCACTGTCTGAAAGGTGTGAAAGAAGCATAAATTGGAAAAGTTTGAGAGTAGTTTTGTGAATAGGTGAGGATAGATAGTGTGTCACTGTCTGAAAGGTGTGAAAGAAGCATAAATTGGAAAAGTTTGAGAGTAGTTTTGTGAATAGGTGAGGATAGATAGTGTGTCTTATGTTTAAATGAAAGAAATTTTTGGAACGAAAAAGGAGAAAGAAAAGAAAGTTCAATATCTTTCCACAATGGAAAGGGATCTGAAGCTGAATCGTATAAAGATTTATAAATTTGTTTGAGAAGAAAAGCATTATGATAACACTGGAAATCAGGAAAGTTTACACCGCCATGCAATTTGTTGCATTTAAGCATAACCAGAGACAAATGCGTTTTTTTAGGATTCCATAAAAAAGAAGATAATATAGAATAAATCATTTTGAAAAAATATGAGGGAATGGTGAAAGGAATAGCAGAAATAGTATACAAGACAACAGGGGCAAGCATTATTTTAGTAGTATCAAGTGTACCCCACCAAGATAGATAAAGAGGGTGCCATTTAGATATAGAAGTAGATAATGTGGAAAGAACCTGATTCATGTTTAAAGTTAGAGTATGTTTAATAGAAAGAGCAAACCAAAGACCCAAATATATAATTTTTGGGGAGTTCCATGTAAAATTAGTAGAAGAAAAATCTTATTTAAAACAGAAAGCATTTAAAAGAAGAATTTCACATTTATCATGATTCAATTTATAACCAGAAAGTTAAGAAAAGGCATCAACGTCTGTAAAGGAAGGCTGGTAGAGAAGATTCTGGTTTAGATAGATATAATAGGATGTCATCTGCATAGACACTCAACTTAATATGAGTTTTAACATGTTGAAAACCAAAAAGTTTTGAATTTTGTTTGAGTTTAGCAAGAAAAGGTTCTGGTGCAAGAATAAAAAGAAGTGGAGAAAGAGGGCATCCTTGACGAACACCTCTTTTGAAGAGGAAAGAAGTGGAAATAGAGCCATTAGCAAAATAAAAGCTTTTGGTGCAGTATATAATAAAAATATATGAGAAATAAGTTTAGGACCGAAACCAAACCAAGAAAGTGTATGAAAAATAAAAGATCAATCCATACGATCAAAGGACTTTTCTGCATCAAGAGAAACGGCCGCTAGTGAATGGAGGTATTTGTTAGATTTATTCAATATTTTAAAGAAAACTCTAGTGTTATCAGAGATATTTCTACCTTTAATAAAACCTGATTGTTCTCTGCAAATAATAGAAGGTAAGAGTGGGTCTAGCTGAAGTGCAAGAATTTTAACAAATATTTTATAGTCAGAATTGACTAAAGAGATTGGTCTATAATTCTTACAAAAATGTGGGTCTTTTCCATCTTTAGGTATTAGACAAATAAGAGCCTTCTGAAAAGTGCCAATTGAAGCCTTAGATGCAATAAAGTGTACAAATAAAGAATTGAGATGTGGAAGAAGAGATTTAGAAAAATGGGAATAAAATTCTACAGGAAATCCATCCGGTCCAGGAGCCTTCCCCATCTTGATGAGCTTTAATGCATGGTGTTGGACGTGGCCCTTTTTGCAGGGTTATCCCCAAACTTTTTGCTTCTTCCGCCTATTTTTTCCTGACCTGTTGTTGTTGGTTTTAGGACTCTGGGCACTTTACCACTGCTGATCAGTGCTAAAGTGCATATGCTCTCTGTGTAAATTGTTATTATGATTGGTTCTCCCTTATTGCCATTTTTGATTTACTGGTCAGTACCTAGTAAAGTGCACTGAGTGTGCCGGGGTTGGTAAATCAAATACTACTAGTGGGCCTGCAGCACTGATTTTGCCACCCACATGAGTAGTTCTGAAACGGTAACTCAGACCTGCCACTGCAGTGTCTGTGCCCAATTGTTAACTGCCATGTCGACTTGGCAAGTGCACCCACTTGCCAGGCCGTAACCTTCTCTTTTCTTACATGTGGGACACCCCTGTGGTAGGCCCAAGGTACCTCCCTGGGCAGGGTGCAGTGTATGTGAAAGGTAGGACATGTATTGATGTGTGTAACATGTCCTGATAGTGAAATGCTGCCAATTTCGTTTTTCACTATTGAAAGGCTATCTTGCCCTATAGGACAGAATGGGGAATGCTTTGTAACATTTTACAAGCATATCTTTCCATAGGGATAAGATGGAAAAATAAAGTTTAGGCTCTATGAACTCAGAATTTAATAACACAACTTCTACTAAAGATGGTTTTTAAATTGTGTGTTTGAAAATGCCACTTTTAGAAAGTAGGCATTTTCTTATTTAACCATTCTGTGTGCCTCTGCCTGTTTGTGGATTGACTGTCTGGTTTTGGAGTGAAAGGGGCTGGGGAGGTGCATTCTCTCAGATAGCCACCGGGGGGGTTGATGTGTGTCCTGCCTTTCCTGAATGAGTCAGGGCTGGGCTGAATAGACCTGGGCTGCATTCAGAGTAGGGGGAGGAGTTCTCACCAGCACCTAAATAGGCCCGGTCTGCATGTAGAGTGGTGGGAGGAGATTTCCCTTGCACCTGAATAGGGCCTGTCTGCCTTACATAATGCTGTCTCCACCTCCTGCCAGGCAGCTGCGCAAGAGAGGACAGAACTGGTTTGGACTGGGCTCAGAGACCCTTGCACGAAGAGAACAAAGACATTTTGGGGTATAAGTATTAGACCTAAAACCCCTGAACGTTAGACTACTTCTGGAATCAAGAGGAACCTTTGCCAAGGAGAAGAGCTGGAGAAACTGAGGAGAAGTACTGCCCTTGCTGTGTGTCTGGGGTTGGCCTGCAGTTGCTGTTTTCTGCCAAGGAAAGGAGAAGGACTTTGCTGTGTGCTGTGTCTCCTGCTTGGGAAAGTCTCCAAGGGCTTGAGTAGAGTTTGCCTCCTGTTTTGAAGTCTCAGGAACACAAAGACTTCACCCCCAGCTCCCCTGAACTTCCTTGCTGGGAGTTCTGACCTGCCAGGAGTGCTTGTGACTGTGTGGGGCCTCTGGAGGTTGTTTCTGCTGCTGGGAGCTGGAAAGCAACGCAACAACAAGAAAATTGACGCATCGCTCTTCTTGCGACAGTTTTTCCGCCGCCGTGGTGTGAGAAGAATCTCCCCGCAGCACTGCGCTGCTGCTGAAACCGACGCAGCGCCTGTCGCCGCTGCAAGAATCGACGCATCGAGGGATCGTGGCTGAAGAAACCGACGCAGCGCCGCTCGATGCCGCTGCATCGTTCGCCGCCGCATCCCAGATTTCCATGCATCGTCCCTGTGCGACAAGTTTCCCCCGATGCATCACTCACAGATCGGAGCCGTCTCAGAATTGACGCAATGCTTCCCCCTACAGACCCGACCCGACGCACTGCTCCCCTGTGTCCAGCGGAACTGTCGCATTGCATCCACGAAGGTCTCAGGAACGACGCATCTCTTTGTTTTTTTACGCTTCCCATCGCTGCGGCTGTTTGGCTTGGTGAATTTGGTCAGAAATTAATATGGAGTCAATATCTGCATGTAATATGTGTTGTGTTAGTGAATTAGAGACAAATAAATCATCTATATGAGATTGAGATAAATGAGTAGGTGAGAAAAATATATATTCTCGTAATTGCGGGTTACACAAAGGAGTTAACGAGAGATCTGTGATTAATTAGCGTAGTAAAGTGTTGGTGCATCAGAAAAAGGGACAAAAGGAACTTTAGAAGTACAATCTATATAAGGATCAACAACTAAGTTATAATCACCACCAAAAATAACATATTGTGTTGAATAGACATCAATTGAGTAGATATAGCAGGTCAAAAATTATTATCAGTTTTAGTAGGTGCATAAATATTAAACAGAGAGATAGGTATGTCATTAACTTTAAGATGAACAATCAACCAACAACCTTCATCATCTGAATTCTGAGAAAGAAGGGAAACATTAAGGGGCCGATTCCAATCTCGGCCGGAAGCGCACCTAACACTATTCGTCCGGAAAAAAACCAAGCCGAACGCGTGTTTTCCGACCGATTCGAACATCCGTCCGAACGAGCAAGTACAATGCGCATAACTGCCCAGAACCCGACCCAGCCGTACGTACCCATTCCAGCTCCTGTTCCCCGCCCGAGCCGGATCCGTAAACGCCGAATCGAGTCGCACGGAAGCAAATATACAGCACCTTCCGGCTGGACTAGTACGATGCGCCTTCCGTACGCGCCGAACCCGTCGCTACGTCCAGCACGTCAGAGCATCCGGGAGAGCTGCACATAAGCACCGATTCGCGCCACAAGACGATTCACGGCTACGAGACGAACAAGCCAGCGACGAGTACGAGTCGCAGCCACGAGAAACACGAACGAGATGACCCAACCATGAATCCCATCGCGCAGGTCCTACCAATACTCTACATCTATTACAGGAACCGGTACGGACGCGTACGGCGCAGACGGTAAGTCAAACACCCACAACACAAACAAAAGACACGTACCCGACATATGTCACACACACATAGGGATGCAGAAATGACGTACACTAGCAACAGCAGAACCATAGGGGCGGGATGGCTATCACCAATGCCATACACACCCATAGGGGCCTGATGGCTACCACTACCACCACCCCTACTCATGTGGGCCTGGATGCCTACCACTACCACCACCCCTACTCATGTGGGCCTGGATGCCTGTCACTACTACCATCCCCACTCATAGGGGGATGGATGCCTACCACCAACACCACCCCTACACAGGGGGGCCTGGATGCCTACCACTAACACCACCCCTACTCATGGTGGGCTTGGATGTCTACCACTATCACCACCCCTACTCAGGGGGGGCTGGATGCCTGTCACTACCACCACCCCTACTCATGTGGGCCTGGATGCCTACCACTACCATCACCCCTACTCATGGGGGGCTGGATGCCTACCACTACCACCACCCCTACTCAGGGGTGGCTGGATGCCTGTCACTACCACCACCCCTACTCATGTGGGCCTGGATGCCTACCACTACCACCACCCCTACTCATGGGGGGCTGGATGCCTACCACCACCACCACCCCAACTCAGGGGGGGCTGGATGCCTGTCACTACCACCACCCCTACTCATGTGGGCCTGGATGCCTACCACTACCACCACCCCTACTCATGGGGGCTGGATGCCTACCACTACCACCACCCCTACTCAGGGGGGGCTGGATGCCTGTCACTACCACCACCCCTACTCATGTGGGCCTGGATGCCTACCACTACCACCACCCCTACTCATGGGGGGCTGGATGCCTACCACTACCACCACCCCTACTCAGGGGGTTGGAAGCCTACCACTACCACCACCCCTACTCATGGGGGCCTGGATGCCTACCACAACCACCACCCCTACTTATGGGGGCCTGGATGCCTACCACCACCACCACCCCTACTCAGGGGGGGCTGGATGCCTGTCACTACCACCACCCCTACTCATGTGGGCCTGGATGCCTACCACTACCACCACCCCTACTCAGGGGGGGCTGGATGCCTACCACTACCACCACCCCTACTCAGGGGGGGCTGGATGCCTGTCACTACCACCACCCCTACTCATGTGGGCCTGGATGCCTACCACTACCACCACCCCTACTCATGGGGGGCTGGATGCCTACCACCACCACCACCCCTACTCAGGGGGGCTGGATGCCTGTCACTACCACCACCCCTACTCATGTGGGCCTGGATGCCTACCACTACCACCACCCATACTCATGGGGGGCTGGATGCCTACCACTACCACCACCCCTACTCAGGGGGGGCTGGATGCCTGTCACTACCACCACCCCTACTCATGTGGGCCTGGATGCCTACCACTACCACCACCCCTACTCATGGGGGGCTGGATGCCTACCACCACCACCACCCCTACTCTGGGGGGGCTGGATGCCTGTCACTACCACCACCCCTACTCATGTGGGCCTGGATGCCTACCACTACCACCACCCCTACGCATGGGGGGCTGGATGCCTACCACTACCACCACCCCTACTCAGGGGGGCTGGATGCCTGTCACTACCACCACCCCTACTCATGTGGGCCTGGATGCCTACCACTACCACCACCCCTACTGATGGGGGGCTGGATGCCTACCACTACCACCACCCCTACTCAGGGGGGGCTGGATGCCTACCACTACCACCACCCCTACTCATGGGGGCCTGGATGCCTACCACAACCACCACCCCTACTTATGGGGCCTGGATGCCTACCACCACCACCACCCCAACTCAGGGGGGGCTGGATGCCTGTCACTACCACCATCCCCACTCATGGGGGGCTGGATGCCTACCACTACCACCACACCTACTCATGGGGGCCTGGATGCCTACCACTGCCACCACCCCTACTCAGGGGGGGCTGGATGCCTACCACTACCACCACCCCTACTCATGGGGGCCTGGATGCCTACCACAACCACCACCCCTACTTATGGGGGCCTGGATGCCTACCACCACCACCACCCCTACTCAGGGGGGGCTGGATGCCTGTCACTACCACCATCCCCACTCATGGGGGGCTGGATGCCTACCACTACCACCACACCTACTCATGGGGACCTGGATGCCTACCACTACCACCACCCCTAGTCATGTGGGCCTGGATGCCTACCACTACCACCACCCCTACTCATGGGGGCCTGGATGCCTACCACTACCACCACCCCTACTCACAGGACGGGTAATGCATGACACAACCAGCATACTCCAACATAAGGAATGTCAGAAAAAGACATCCCCCCAACATCATGACAAGCGTGTGTAGTCTGTGTCAAATGCCTACAACACTGAACATGACATTGAACATACAATGTGACCCCCTATCACATGTGTCACACATAAATGTGTGTGGCCTCCACAATGCAAGCAGACCATGACCACTGTTGCAATGGGGTCTAAACCCCCATCATCACAGTGACCAAAATGTAAGTGTGGGGTCCATAGCTGAAGCCCAATTGAACATTGTGGCAATGGGGTCTAAACCCCCATCATCACAGTGACCAAAAGGTAAGTGTGGGGTCCATAGCTGAAGCACATTTTGAACATTGTGGCAATGGGGTCTAAACCCCCATCATCACAGTGACCAAAATGTAAGTGTGGGGTCCATAGCTGAAGCACATTTTGAACATTGTGGCAATGGGGTCTAAACCCCCATCATCATAGTGACCAAAATGTAAGTGTGGGGTCCATAGCTGAAGCCCAATTGAACATTGTGGCAATGGGGTCTAAACCCTCATCATCACAGTGACCAAAAGGTAAGTGTGGGGTCCAAAGCTGAAGCACATTTTGAACATTGTGGCAATGGGGTCTAAACCCCCATCATCACAGTGACCAAAATGTAAGTGTGGGGTCCATAGCTGAAGCACATTTTGAACATTGTGGCAATGGGGTCTAAACCCACATCATCACAGTGACCAAAAGGTAAGTGTTGTCATGGAAAAAGCTGCAACTGCCAAACAGCATGGATGATTCCTGGTCACAGAACAACAAACACATCAGTGGCAAAGTAGTGCTTGTGTCCCATAGCAACATAGATTGGGTGAGGCAAACAGTGCAGGGCAAATAAGACATACCTTTGGCCATGTGCAGACAAACATCACCCATGGGGGCTGACATTGTCAACATTCATCAATTACACAATGACAGAAGTGACCATCATAATGCAGACCCACATATCTGCACCAATGGACACATAAATGTAGATATCCTGTGGAGACTGTAGATGTGAGGTGAACAAATACCATACCATGGCAGCAATGGGACATACGAACCATGATCATTGTGCTGACTGATGACCCAGGAGTCCCAGGGACAGCAGGGGAAATCCACCAAACAACATACAGCCAATGGCACACTAAAGATATGCCAATGCAGTGGTGCAGATGCACAAACACAAACAGGCAGCCTCACACTGCATATCAAACACAACAGGTGATGGGGGTGTGCCAGTGTCCCCAGGCAACCACACAACACATGAGGAGGCCTGAATCCCAATTACACAGATGTGTATACAGTGCCACACAAAAGTAACTCATGGATCGGATTCCCCTATGTGGGCAATCAGGCATTGTTAGATGAGAGGAGCCCAAATTACACATGTCACACAAGCTTGTAGGAACAGCAACTAACACAGCAAGAGACAGACCCACCACAGCACTACCCCCAGGGACCCCACATTGTGGTGACACTGGCCTGCATGATAATCCCACTGTGATGACAAAGCTAGATGTCGTTCACACTGTGAACCACAGTCATGTGTCCTGAGCAACAAACTACCATCACACCTACACAAGCACAAATCAATCAGCACGGCCTGTCAGCCAAGGCCAATATGGAGGTAGGGGTCTAGCCGTGCAACAACTCTCATTTGTACACACTCAACACCACACACCTTGATCTCCACCAATGTGCAGCAGTGAAGCTCACATGGACTGGTGACATTGCACATGCACCCATGACAATCCCAGGGGTGGTGGTGGGAACTAAGGTGCAGAAACCCATCACACATGGCCAGTCAACAAGACTCGTGAATGTCTGACACACTGCACAGTACGCCGTACATGGGCATGACGTGAAATCCACCCCAATCAATGGGATCCCGGCCACAGTCACACACCAATGAAGAAGCCAAGGTGACCCACAAAGAACACACATAGACAACTTCCAACATTGCAGCTCTGACCCTGAGGAGTGGCAGCAGTCACACACACACCGTGTCACAATCACTGAAAGCTACCACAAACTGTAAATTACATGACTTGTGTAACCAACAAGTGCCAAGGGGAATCCTGACTGTGTACCATCTGCGTTTGCCCACATCCCCAGCCCTGACAACAAACACAACTAGGGATGACAACCTGATGAACATTAGTTTGCCATGCACCCACATCCCGGAGAAACCAGGTCCAAGATGCTGGATGAACACAGGACAACTCAGCAAGCATCACAAACAGGAACATCCCTAGGGACACAACCTGTGTAGGAAAAGGGAAGGGAACACACACAGACATGCTCACACAACACACAACACGGGCCCAGCCAATGTCACGGGATTACACACTGCCATGCGGGCACTCCACTCCTGTGGAAGGTCCGCTGTGCCAAACCTTGTCTGTGCACGACTCAAACATGTCAGCAGGACACTCGGTCAGTGAGTCAACAACTACAACACACTGAAGGCTCTGCTCACATCAGCCTGTGTACGGGAGTGTCACGTCAGTCATCTGCATACACCCAAAACACGTGTCAAGCAAGTTGCACTGTATACACAGATGAGTCCTTCAACATTGATGTGCTAAACTGCATGTCCAGTGGAGATGGGCACACAGTCAGGGAAATAGAAACATTGAACAGTGGTAAGCCCACCAGATGTGCATCAGTGTAAGCCAAAGATGTTACTTTACAAATGCAAAACGTACATCCCTGTGTCAAATGCTGAACATTACACCCTCAGACTGCAGCAAAGGATGCTATAGATCCAGACTACATTAGGACACATATCCCATGGACCACATGGAGTCCATCACAGCAACACTTCATTTTCATGATCTGAACACTATTACAACTGCAAATGCATGATGGTACTCATCTACATCATGTACATCCAAAGAAAAACAACAAGTAAACAAAAAGAGGCTTTATTCAGCAAATGTTAAACTAAAAATTCAAGTCCAAAAGAAACTAAGGCCAATGGCCAGTCCAAATACACAGTCCCAACAGGGTGATATGTGACAACTTGTCACCCATTGCTTGCCTGCACTGGTACGGACAGGGGACATCCCCCTCGGACTCGGAGGGGCATACAAGGGGCAGGCCAGGCACCGCAGGGACAGGATCAGGGGATGCCAGAAGGAGGCAGTGAAGGGGTGGTGGGTGCAGGAGTGTCACCGGCAACTGCAGTGGAGGTGTCTGACTCAGTGGGGGCCGGCACCACTGTAGGGCACAAGTCAGATGGTGTGGGTGCTGCAACCACTGCAGTGGGCCGGTCAGATGGAGTGGACTGGGTCCCCACTGCAGTGCCCGAGTCAGTTGGGGTGGTTGTGGACTCCACTGTAGTGCATGACTCCAAGGGAGTGGAAGGGGGGGCAGATGAGGTGGGCAGGACAGAGGGGGGACCCGGTCTCCACACCAGTGGCACAAACAGGCAGAGCGTCTGGTTTGGGGGTGGAAGAGCAAGTGGTAGGGGGAGGGCCTAAGCAGTTTGGGGATGCGGTATCGGTGTGTGGGGAACCTGGGGCAGGGTGTGGCGGTGAAACCTGTGGAGTGGTGGCCTGGGGGATGGAGGAGAGAGACTGTGTGGTGGAGCTGCATGGTGGTGGTGGTGGGGTCTTGCCCTTCCTGGTCCGGGGGGACTTTCGAATGGGGTCCTCAGCCTACCTGTGCCTGGGGGAGGGTGTCCAGGTGTGAGGGGCACTCCCCTCTGTGTGTGGTGGTCGCCTCTTCCGCCTGGACTTCGTGTCAGATGTATCTGTGGGGAAGAGGCCAAGCTCACAGAGGAAGACCTTCTGGGAGGGGGGGTTGCAGGTGAGGCAAGGGAAGGGGTTTTGGAGGGAGAGGCATCTGAGAACTGTGGAGTGCTCGTGGATGCGTGTGTGTGTGTCTGGGCCCCATCCCCTGTGAGTGAGATATCAGTCCCCTGACTGTGCGTGCGTGTGCGTCTGGAGTTTGGCTTGTGTGTCTGTGTGCTGCTTGTGTCTGTGCTGGTGCGTGCCGGTGCCGGTGTGTGTGTGCTTGGGACAGGTAGGGTGCTGGGGATTGTGGATGGGGCAGAGGTAGGAGGGGTGAGGGACTGTTGCAGGAGGGACACTGCTGCCGTCAGTGAGGAGGCCATGGACTGATTGGTCTGATGTAGGGCAGACATGCCAGATGACATGCCCTCCATGAATGACACCAGTTGTGTCAAAAGACCTGTGTGTGCATGGAGGACACTCAGCATTGATGTCTGCCCTGCATGGATCAATTTCAGCAAGTCCACAGACTCCACACTCAGGGCAGCAGGGGGGACAGAGGCAGGGGGTGCGGTGCCTGGCATGAAGGAGACACGCTCCCCTACACAGGAGCCTCCACGGACATGTGGGATGGGAGCAGATGGGAGGGTGGAGATGGTGGTGGTGGCGGGGAGAGACTTGCTTGACGTTGCCTCTGGTCTGCTGACACCTGCCTCCACAAGGTAGTCCTCACTGGAAGTGCTGTTTTCCCCAGCCGAGGTGGTCGTAGCTGAGGTCCCCTCAGTGTGGCTCCCCTCACCCTCCGTGCCACTGGGTCCCTCTGTCTCCCCTGCAGTGTACCCAGTCTGGCTCTGCCGCTCCTCTTGGTCCGTGGAGCTGTCTCCTCCTGTGGCCGTGGATGTATCTGCAAACAATCAGGATAAACAGAGCAACATTAGACACCTGTACTGACCACACACAACACAGTAAGTACAGCACATCACAGAGCAAGCCCTGCCATCATTTGCTAGACATTGCAATAAGTGCTGACACTGATTTGAAGAAGCCCATTGTCTGCCTGACAGTCAGTCATGCCACACATATCCTACCTGTCCATGCACCCATCTGTCTGCTGCCTGTTGTATGCGACTAATCATATGTGCACACATGCACCACATACACAGTTGTTGGACATCCAAGAGAACATATGGAAATGTGTCACTCCAAACACATGCATCTCCTGCCACTGACTCAGTACATGTGTCAGGAGAAGTGATGGGCAAAGTCTCTGTTGATATGCGGGTTTTGGTTCCATCACCAGACACAATGATGTCCTCATGTCCTGATAGACAAGGCAACAATGGTGTGCATGCAGGACATGTCACACCACTGCTGGATCACCCTTTGCGATTGGAATGTCATGGCACAGGCCTGTCTGGCAAGTCAGTCATAACTATCTCCTGTCACAGGGGCAGTGCATACACACAACACCAGTCTGCACTGTGTCACAATCATGGAAGTTTCTGAAAAGTAAGCCCTGTAGCTGACAGGTGCACATGTGCACCCCTGGCCAGCCACATCATGAGGACTGAGATGAACCCACGTCAATCAAATGAGACATTTGAGTGACTGCAAACACAAATCCATACACATGAGCACTTCAACGTTTGATGAGAATGAACTAAAGCTGCCTGCACCCCAATGTTTCATACAAAATTGTGCACAGTCAAGGGATCAGAGACCTATGCATTGACCTATGTGCAGATCCCATAGTCATAACTCAGATGGCTGGCCACCCCAAATTGTTAAACACTCCAGGAGTCCAAATAGCAAGGCCACACCACGGTGACACAGAGGCATACACCTGAGTGCCCTCTTCACAATGTCCAATATGTATGCTGACACACGGGAGTGGGAGAACACAGTGCCTTCGAATTCCAGAGTAGGCATTACAGTCCTGGTCCATGTGCAACATGGTATTACCCTGAACACTAGGCAGGTGGCTATGCATGTGTCACACACATGATGTACATACTACTGAGGCTCCCCCCTTGGTCTCTGCAGCAGCATGGGTGTGTGGCACATACCCCAGACATGTGGTGAGTCAGAGCAGCAATTGGAACACATGTTAAAGCCATACCCAGAGTACATGTCAGATCACAGGCATTGTGAGCAATTGTACCACCCATGCAGCCCACCACAAAGTTCCTGTAACTGATGCTGTCCCCAACTTGAACCACAGGTAACTGCAAGTACACGGTACCCAAGTGACCTAAGTCACAGACTGTAAGGGCCACACCTGTGTATCAGATGAGGAGAGGGCATGACACAAGTGAGGGACATGAGTCCAGGACGACATGACAGTTGTACTGTGGAAGTGGAACCAGGCTAAAGGAGTGCATAGAGCATGTCAGTCATAGTACACAGTTGAGGCTAGCACTTACCCCCTCCTTGCTGCTGTCTGGCCTTCAGCTGCCCATCCAGGTCAGGGAAGACCACCGCCAGGATCCGGAGCATGTGGGGGGTCAGGGTCCGGTGTCCGCCCCTCCTGCGAGGAGGCGACAGCTTCAGCTGGACCCTTGCGATCCTCCGGGTCCAGCCCCGAAGGTCCTGCCACCTCTTCTGGCAGTTGCGTATCCTGCGCCTGTAGACCCCCACCGATCATACTGCCCGGACGATGGTCAGCCAGATGTCCTGCTTCTGGTGGGCATCAACCTGTGAGGATGACAAAGTGAAAAGGCCATTACTACACATGCAACATTTCCGTGCATCACACAGTTGGATATACATGTCTCAATCACAGGGGCATATGATGTACACAGGCAGTGCAACTATGGCTATGAACAGTTTGCCAGCAGTTAGCAAATGATATCATTGCCTGGGAAGTCAAACCTTGTTGGAATGCACTGTTACTGCACTATACCTGTTCAGTGCATGTAACTACACACTTTGGGGGGTGACAACTACTCAGTGAGCATGCTAGCCAGTGGTGTGCACACTGTAAGTCTTGCTAGTCAGACAACATGCACATTTAGTAAGGCAGTGGACTGCACACTCACCTGCTACCCTGGTTTCCCATACAGCTTGCTGTACTGTGGAAGGAGGCTGTCCAGCAGGGCCTGGTTCTCCTCAGTGCTGAAGGCTGGGGCTCTCTCCACAGTACGTGCCATTGCAGTAGCCAGAGGATGCAGAGACAGCAGCAGTGGTGGTGGCAGATGTCGTCCTGGAGCATGTAGTGCAGGCAAGTGAGCTCTCAGGGGAGCAGCCAGCATTATATGTGTGCTGCAGAGGCAGATACTGTCCCATGTGTCCAAAGTGATAGGTCCAAGTCGTTTGCATCTTCTGAATCTGGCCAATCCATGGAATTGCACCACTTATACATGCCCACAGCATCCTTTAAAAGTTCAACTTCATGACACCCATGAATTTGCAACATTGTTGTGGGTGGCCAACTGAATTCACTGCATCAGACTCGTTAAAGCTTCGAAAAGGCGTCCGTTACCATGTCAGGCCATAGCCAATGCGTGCGCACCGATCGGTCCATTGCTGTACAACGCGTATTTCGAAAAACAACACGCATCCGTCCACATCAAATGCAATGGCCAATGCGTGCGCACCGATCGGTCCATTGCTGTACAACGCGTATTTCGAAAGACAACACGCATCCGTCCACATCAAATGCAATGGCCAATGCGTGCGCACCGATCGGTCCATTGCTGTACAACGCGTATTTCGGATGACAACACGCATCCGTCCACATCATATGCAATGGCCAATGCGTGCGCACCTATCGGTCCATTGCTGTACAACGCGTATTTCGGATGACAACACGCATCCATCCACATCATATGCAATGGCCAATGCGTGCGCACCGATCGGTCCATTGCTGTACAACGCATATTTCGGATGACAACACGCATCCGTCCACATCATATGCAATGGCCAATGCGTGCGCACCAATCGGTCCATTGCTGTACGACGCTTCCCTGTACAAGTCACTCGCATATGTCACCATGGTTGTCACTGGTGAACGTATGCCAGCCACAATTACTTGCCAGGGACTCAGGGGCACACCTACAATACCACAGCCTGTCCACACTGTATCCTAAGGCATGTAAGGCTGCATTACCTGTGTGTGTATGGGGGTCAACATGTGGTTTTTTGGTGGCACTTGGGGGCAGCCACTCCCAGGCTGTGCACGTGTTCATGGGGACAGAATCCTTTGTGTGTTGTGCACATGACCACTGTGATGTGCAACTGTTCAGTTCAGGGCATGTGGCATGGTCACATTTCCAGGTTGTGTATGTGTATGTCATGTCACATACACCCTGAGTCCCATGTGGGAAGGTATGTACGTCACAGGGTGACACATTGCCACAATAGTGATGGCCCTCCACAGTCTGTGTGCATGTTGTGTTTCAGATGTCTCTGATTCCATGTGCACAATGGGAGACAGTCTTCACATCCACGTTGTTTGTGCATCGGCTTTGATGTTGTGCGTGTGTGTGTCACAGACATCCATGTCTGTCCTGCAGAGGCAACAGGGGCCACTACCTGTGGGAGTCATGGTTGTTTTGCGGACGTGTACATGATACGCCATGTCATGCCAGTGTCCATGTGGCAATACAGGATCCCTGGGAATCTACCTGTCAATGAGCTGTGATGCCTGTGGCACATCTGTCCTCACTTGTCACTGTGGTGTGTGTTTGGAACGTGACAGCAGTACATGGGTACTGTGACACAGCCTAATGATTTCCCATAGCACAACCTGGAACTTGTTGTCAACACATGTTGAACTGTGATGTTAGATGTTGGCCATGTAGGTGCCATATATGTCCATACAGAACGGCACACACATCAAGTACTTGTGTCTCGTAATGATGTATCATGTGATATTGAGTATGGTCAATGCCACATATGTGGGGTGACTGACAATCTTTCTTTGTTCACCTATGCACTGCAGGGCACCAGCTGTCCATAGACCATTCCCTGACCTTGCAACCATGGTTGAACGTGACTGCATCCGACGGTACCGCTTCAACAGGCCGCTTATTGAGGAATTGGCGGTGCAGTTGGCCCCACATTTGCAACCTGGCCGGCCATACCCTGCAGCGCTGACCCCCAAGGTGAAGGTGATGGCAGCCCTACACTTCTTTGCCACCGGTACCTTTCAACACACTGTGGCGTCTGCTGGTGGGATGTCAAAGACCATGTTCAGCCGTGTGCTACGCGATGTTTTGGAGGCAATGTTGAGATACCTGAACCAGTACATCTATTTCCCTAAACGTCAACAACTCACTGACATCAAGAGTGACTTCTATGCCCTGGGGAGGATGCCACATGTCATCAGCTCCATTGATGGGACACATGTGGCTTTGGTACCACCACAGGCACATGAGCAGGCATACAGGAACAGGAAACATTACCATTCTATCAATGCCCTGGTGGTATGTCTTGCAGATATGAGCATCTCACATGTGTGTGCACGTTTCCCCGGTTCTGCACACGATGCCTACGTAATGAGGAGTAGTCGCATCCCGAGGATGATGTCACAGATGCAGAACCAGCGTGCCTGGCTTGTCGGTGTGTGCTGACTTTGTACCATTGTGTGTGTTCTGCAATGTAGTATTCCACCCTCTTTTCCAAGTTAGCTAATGTGCAATTGTCTGTATGTAGGTGACTCCGGATACCCCAACATGCCGTGGTTGCTGACACCCCTCAGGAACTCTGTGACACCAGCCCAGATGCACTACAATGAGGCACATGGTCGGACCAGGAGAGTGATCGAGCGGACATTTGGTCTCCTGAAGAGCCGCTTTCGCTGCCTGGACAAGACAGGAGGGGCCCTCCCATATGCCCCTGCAAAGGTGTGCAAGATTGTCATCGTCTGCTGCATGCTACACAACCTGGCAGTGCGGAAGGAGTTGCCTCTCATCCTGGATGACGATGACCAACATCCGCCACCTGTGGAGGATCCTGGCCTGGGCCACGATGCCAGTGATGATGATGATGATGAGGGGATGTCCGCACACAGCTCATCACCAACTTCTTCAGCTGAATGTGAGTATACAGAGTTGGTATGTCAATGATTTGAGTTTGCATGATATGTGTTGGTGGTGCTCTGTTGCTGTTTGAGTGTGGCCATGTGCTACTTGACTGTATGCGTGCAGCGATGTGTCCTTACAGGTAGTCTGTACTCCCCAACAGTGTTGACATGCTAACTTGGTTTTGTGTAGGTATCTTGTGACATGTATTGGGCATGAGTATTGCAGTTCTGTCCTGTTCTTCAGTGCTTTTGACTGTGTGTCATGTCTGTCCTTCACAGGGTAGTTCAGAGTTGTTTGGTCAACTGTGATCCCCCGACACCATGATTCAACTTCCAGGGTGGAAGCAGTCGTTTCCCTGCAGGTGATGTGCCACACACCCCTGGACTTTATTTCCTCTACACTTGGTGACTGTGTGGCCACTGCCACGTGGAATTACCTTGCATCTGTAGTGGAAACAACATGTTGCAAATGTGTAATAAACCTGTGCCTCACTTTGGGATGTGCGTTGTCTGTGGTCACACATCTGACTGACATTTGCTTACTTCACCTGTGGGCTAGTTGACACAGACTCTGAATAGGTGTGGTGTCTGTGCATTCCACTGTATTTCCTGGCAACATCAGTGTAGGCGATGAGTCAGATGGCCCTGGTGTGTATGTGTTGTGTAGCCCTAGTGGTGTGTCTCCCTCATATGTGTCACGTCGCCATGACTCACATGACGGTGTTGAACTTGCTGTAGCAGTTAGCATGCACAGTGTTATTTAGCAGATCATCATCTCCATGACAAAAACAACGTTGGAATCACAACAGAGGCAAGTATGGTGTATTAGTGAGTTTATTTACATACATGTGTGAGGATAGTGCACAGGATGGTGGGTGCTGTACATTGGGATTGGAATCCAAAGTTCCCAGATGAGTTGGAAGTGTTGGTAGCAGAAATGTCCTGAGTAAAGTCCACAGTCATCTGATACATTGGTCCAACTTAAACTCCCCATGTCATGTGGGAGAGTTGGGTTGCATTCGACAGGGTGAACAGTTTGCACACAAAGGAGAATTTCCAGAACAGGTGTTGGGTTCCTGGGGATGCCCATGGCCATCGGACTCTCAGTTTTCCTTCCTCGGACGACCCCTCTTCTTTCGGGGGGGACCCTCACGTGCAGGCCGCTGCGGTGCAGAGGACTCTCCGCCAGAGTCATCCTCCCTCCCTGTGGTTGTTGCGGCACCAGATGTTGTGGGCACACAGGGAGGTGTGGCCATGTTGGTGCTAATCTGGCGGAGACATGTCAATATGTCCCTAAGCACTGCTGTCAGTTCTTGCAATGTGTCCCACTTGGACTCCATGCGAGACATGTGTGTCTCCACACGGGACATGTGGGAGTCCAAGCGGGCATGATGGGCAGCCTGCTGCTGTTGAATGTCCTTGAGGATCCCCACTACCTGGCTGACCTCTCCGGTGCTATTCTGGTACGCATCAGCGATGCGTACCAGTTGTGGGTCATCATGCAGTCCAGTCCCCTCTGCAAACAGCGACCTCTGCCTACCACCCCTGGCCACACGTGCGGGACCTGCGGTGGCACGCACAGGTGACCCTAGGCCCCCTTGGGTGTTGGTACTGGGGTTGTTGTCCGTTGCTTCACGGTGGGCCGGGGTCCCTGTGCTGTTGTCATTGGTGGTCCTTGGTCTGTCCGTGTCGGCGGGGGTGGTCTGTGTGTTGGCAGATGTTGGAGGAGTGGGTGCAGGGGGTGCAGATGGTGGTCCTGCTGGTGCTGCATGATGACTCACACCGGAGGGGCCAGGTAGGTCTTCGCCATCCAAGGAGGGCAGAGGCTGTTCCACACCACAGAGCTCAGGGGCCCCCGGAACCTGGGACAGGGACTCCTCATCGTCTGCTGCTGTGTCCCCATCATCACCTGTTTTTGGAAGAGACACACAATGTATGTTATGTTTCTACAGGCATCAATGGTTCAAACACCTGACAGTTGTGACTGTACCTCTGGATGCGGGCCTGTACAATGCATTGTCCTAAGTTGTCACAGTCAGAGGTTGATATTGGTGTAGCACATTGTCCTGCCAACCTGAAGCATTTCAATGTGAATGTTGAGGTGTGTGCATGGCCAGCATTGGTGGTATTTGGTTGACATCCGGCCCTCCTTCTCCCCCAGCCCAGTTATCCCACCATGAAGCATGCCACCCTTGCAGTGGGTGCAGGTTGACTCTCAGGATGTCAGTCAGTGGTGTCCTGCTGTTGGTTGGTGCACAGTTCCCAGCAGGGCCTTGTGCTCCCCACAACAGAGCACCATTGTCAGACATCTTTGAAGTGGCTTTTCACTCCCTGTGAGGTGTGCATGCTTCAGTGTGAGCTTGCTGGGCCATGTGGGTGGGGGATGTTGGGCTGTGACTTCCACTCCCATCATGCTATTGCCTACACCCCCCTTCCCAGCTTGCCCATACTTTCTTCCTTTTGACTCTGCTTCCCTGTGGGGTAGTGTGCCTGTGCTGACAGGATGGCTGACAGTGTTGTCCTGGCGTTAGTTTGGCTACAAGTCCCAAAAGTGTCCCTGTGCTTCACACAGCATAACCCAGGGTGGTGGTACTTTGTGGGATATTTAATTAGAGTGTGAGGCAATGCCTTCTCCCAGGTGAGTTGTGTGGAGTTTGTGTTAAGGGTGTGTGTGAGATAAGCTGCTGGTAACTATGGTCAGTGCTGTCAGTCCTCCTTCCCACCCAGCCAGATATCCCACCATGGAACGTGCTTCCATTGCAGGGAGTGCAAGTTGGCTTTCAGGATGTCAGTCAGTGGTGTCGTGCTGTTGGTTGGTGCACAGTTCCCAGCAGGGCCTTGTGCTCCCCACAGCAGTACCCAGTGTCAGCCATCTTGTCAGTTTTTTCCACTCCCTGTGATGTGAGCATGGTTCAGAGTGGTGTTGATGGGCCAATTGTGAGGGTGACCAATATCTGTGACTACCACTCCCTTCATGCTATTGCCTACACCCCCTTCCCAGCATGCCCATACTTCCTTCCTTTTGAGTGGACTTCACTGTGTGTGAGTGTGACAGCAATGGCAAGATGGCTGACAGTGTGGTCCTGTTGTTTGTTGGGGCACAGTTCCCAGCAGGGCCTTGTGCTCCCCACAACAGAGCACCAGTGTCAGACATCTTTGAAGTGGCTTTTCACTCCCTGTGAGGTGTGCATGCTTCAGTGTGAGCTTGCCGGGCCATGCGGGTGGGGGATGTTGAGCTGTGACTACCACTCCCATCATGCTATTGCCTACACCCCCTTCCCAGCATGCCCATACTTCCTTCCTTTTGAGTGGACTTCACTGTGTGTGAGTGTGACAGCAATGGCAAGATGGCTGACAGTGTGGTCCTGTTGTTTGTTGGTGCACAGTTCCCAGCAGGGCCTTGTGCTCCCCACAACAGAGCACCAGTGTCAGACATCTTTGAAGTGGCTTTTCACTCCCTGTGAGGTGTGCATGCTTCAGTGTGAGCTTGCCGGGCCATGCGGGTGGGGGATGTTGAGCTGTGACTACCACTCCCATCATACTATTGCCTACACCCCCCTTCCCAGCATGCCCATACTTCCTTCCTTTTGAGTGGACTTCACTGTGTGTGAGTGTGACAGCAATGGCAAGATGGCTGACAGTGCGGTCCTGTTGTTTGTTGGTGCACAGTTCCCAGCAGGGCCTTGTGCTCCCCACAACAGAGCACCAGTGTCAGACATATTTGAAGTGGCTTTTCACTCCCTGTGAGGTGTGCATGCTTCAGTGTGAGCTTGCCGGGTCTTGCAGGTGGGGGCTGTTGAGCTGTGACTATCACTCCCATCATGCTATTGCCTACACCCCCCTTCCCAGCATGCCCATACTTCCTTCCTTTTGAGTGGACTTCACTGTGTGTGAGTGTGACAGCAATGGCAAGATGGCTGACAGTAGTGTCCTGTTGTTTGTTGGTGCACAGTTCCCAGCAGGGCCTTGTGCTCCCCACAACAGAGCACCAGTGTCAGACATCTTTGAAGTGGCTTTTCACTCCCTGTGAGGTGTGCATGCTTCAGTGTGAGCTTACCGGGCCATGCGGGTGGGGGATGTTGAGCTGTGACTACCACTCCCATCATGCTATTGCCTACACCCCCCTTCCCAGCATGCCCATACTTCCTTCCTTTTGAGTGGAGTTCACTGTGTGTGAGTGGGACAGCAATGGCAAGATGGCTGACAGTGGTGTCCTGTTGTTTGTTGGTGCACAGTTCCCAGCAGGGCCTTGTGCTCCCCACAACAGAGCACCAGTGTCAGACATCTTTGAAGTGGCTTTTCACTCCCTGTGAGGTGTGCATGCTTCAGTGTGAGCTTGCCGGGCCATGCGGGTGGGGGATGTTGAGCTGTGACTACCACTCCCATCATGCTATTGCCTACACCCCCCTTCCCAGCATGCCCATACTTCCTTCCTTTTGACTCTGCTTCCCTGTGGGGTAGTGTGCCTGTGCTGACAGTGTTGTCCTGGCGTTAGTTTGGCTACAAGTCCCAAAAGTGTCCCTGTGCTTCACACAGCATAACCCAGGGTGGTGGTTCTTTGTGGGATATTTAATTAGAATGTGAGGCAATGCATTCTCCCAGGTGAGTTGTGTGGAGTTTGTGTTAAGGGTGTGTGTGAGATAAGCTGCTGGTAACTATGGTCAGTGCTGTCAGTCCTCCTTCCCACCCAGCCAGATATCCCACCATGGAACGTGCTTCCATTGCAGGGAGTGCAAGTTGGCTTTCAGGATGTCAGTCAGTGGTGTCCTGCTGTTGGTTGGTGCACAGTTCCCAGCAGGGCCTTGTGCTCCCCACAGCAGTACCCAGTGTCAGCCATCTTGTCAGTTCTTTTCCTCTCCCTGTGATGTGAGCATGGTTCAGAGTGGTGTTGATGGGCCAATTGTGAGGGTGACCAATATCTGTGACTACAACTCCCATCATGCTATTGGCTACACTGACTTCACCAGCATACACAGAATTCTTTCCTTTCAGTGAGCTTCCCTTTGAGGTGGTGTTCTAGTGGTGGCAAAATGTCTGACAGTGTTTGTTGGTTAGATTTGTGCCACTGCCTTGCTCTATTTGTTGTTGGGTTTGTACATGTCATGACACAGTTACATATCACTATGGGATGGCAGGTATTGTGTTTGTCTAACTAACATACACATCTTGGGATGATTATGTTTTGGTTACTGTGGCTTCGCTAACAGTGCATGGTTTCACTATCCCCTTGACAGTGATGTGTGTGTATTGTCACACATTATTGGGTATATTGGTTGTGTACTCACCAGGCTCTGGGATGTTTGATAGTCCATGTACGCTCTCTGGTGGTAGGATGGCCCGCACCTTCTCCTCCCAGGGCCTGAGGTATACTGGTTTGGCAGGAGGGCCACTGCTGGTGCGATGGCTCAAGGTGTAATCCTTCTTGAGTAGGGCCTTGACCTTCCTGCGCACATCATACCACCTGTTCTGGATGTCTTCCTTTGTGCGCAAACATGGTGATTGTGCGTTCACCCTGTCGACGATCCTCTCCCACATCTTGGTTTTCTGCGACATGGGGGTCTGTTGGACCAATGTACCAAACAAGTGTGGCTCTACCCTGAGGATTTCATCTACCAGCACTTCCAATTCACTGTCTAGGAACTTTGGATTCTTCTTTGGGGGCATGGTGATGGGTGGTGGTGGGGATTAATGTGTGTGTGGGTGTGCAGGTGAGGGTGTGTGTGTGTGTAGGTTTTGCTGGGTGTATGTGAGGGTGCTATTTGGGAGGTGCTAATGGTGTGTGGCTTGTGTGATGGATGAGTTGTGGGTGTGTCTGGGGTTGCTGTCTGATGGTGTTCTGTGCTGGCAGGTCATTTGAATTTGCAAAGGATCATGGTAGGGATTTGTGGCCTTTATATGGGTGGAGTTGTGGTTGTGTCTTTGTTCCATTTCCCCCCCAGTATTTATTGACTTTGTCATTGCTTGTTTGGCCCTTTTTTGTATTTTTTCCTTTGTAGTTTTTGGGCATGTAGGAGACGTTCTTCTGACCGAGTAGGACGCTGCAGTTGGCTCGTGTGAGCTTCTCCGAGTCTTTCAAGCTGTGTTTCTGCTGTGTTTCATGTGCGGCGTACGTGTCGGTCACGGAGTATTGGGTTGCTTCGGCTCAGTTTTGTATGCGTGTCGGTCGTACGGCTTGGGCTCCGTGCGACTCGGTCTGGTTTTCCACGCATTGCATCGTACTGCGCGGGTCGGAGTTCGCGGGTACGTTTCTGTCGGGTTCATTCCTGGTGCGTGTCGGTCGGTTCTATTCGCGTAGTTTCCCGGCCGGATAGCTGGTTTCCGTGCGGTTCGGTCGTTCAGCTTGTGTTCCGTACGAGTCGGTCGTAATTCACATGCATTGCATCGTACTACGGGGATCGTGCAGCGCCGGTATGTGTCGGTCGGACAATATTCCCGTACCGAGTCGGTCGGTACGTTTTCCGGCCCGAATCGGAATCGGCCCCTAAGTTTTTTTATGGCAAAGAATTATCACCCCATTTCTTTTGCCCATACCAGGGGAGGAAAAAACATTCTCTACCCATTGGCGTTTGAGCTTTAAGACTTCTGAAGCAACTATATGGGATTCTTGTAAAAACACAATATCTGATTTAGGATTAGATGAATGGGTAAGTACTCTTTGTCTCTTAATGGGCATACCCAAACCTTTAACATTCCAAGAAATAACACGCAAAGTAATTTAGCAGAATATAAGAGAGAAATAGAAAAACTAAGTCATATCCATTATAAAACTTGAAACAGATAGAATAGCAGAAAACAAAGCTCTCAAACAGAAACGGAGTGAGATAAGAAATGAAAGAATTTATGATAGAAAAAGAAGACAGGAAGGAAAGGAAAAGAAAGAGAGGGGAATAGATGAAAAAATGAATAAAAACAATAGACAAAATAAATAATATAACATACCAAAGACACAAACATAAGTGGAGGGCGTTGAGGCCACAAAAGGTAGACGGGACAGCCGATCGGGACAGGCAAGGAGGAAGGCCAACAATCCAAACAGACTATAACAACGGTGGATGAAATTGAAAAACAGCACCTAACAAGAAAAAACATAAGGGGAAGAAAATTTACAAATTATTCAAAGCATTTCACAAAACAGATACAAGCAGAATGAACAATGCTTAGCATAGATAAAATATGGTTCACTGATAGAATATCGACCCCCAAAATATCCCCATACACAAATATCGATGTCAAAAATATCGACATCCTATATTTATAATGGTAAGTATAAAAATATCGAAAAAAACGATGTAAAAAATATAGATGTACAAAATATCGATTTTTTTATATATATAAAAATAATTTTAAATATATTAAATAAAATTAACTTAAAAAAAATATTTAGATTTAATATACATTTTAACAAATATAAGAAATAAATTTAATTTAAAAAAATGAAAACATACATATATAAAATGTAATATGTATATATATATTTTTAGTTGAAAACAATTAATAAACTATTAATTTTAATTTATTTTAAAATGTTATAAATATATAACAATTTACAAATAAATGTATATATACATACACCTATAACATAAAATCCAATAAAAAAACCATTATATTATAAATTAAAACGTTAAAATATTTAATAGTTTTTAAACTTAAATTTTGCACTCCATTGAGTAAAACAGTAGGGAAAGTGTTGGATAGCGGAGGGGTACAAATAACTATTCCCACTCCAGTGAGTACAACAGTAGGGAAAATGTTGGATAGCTAAGGGGTAAAAAATACTATTCCCACTCCAGTGAGTGCAACAGTAGGGAAAGTGTTGTATAGCGGAGGGGTAAAAATTACTATTCCCACTCCAGTGAGTGCAACAGTAGGGAAAGTGTTGGATAGGGGAGGGGTAAAAAATACTATTGCCACACCAGGGAATGTAACAGTAAGGAAAGTGTTGGATAGCAGAGGGGTAAAAATTACTATTCCCACTCCAGTGAGTGCAACAGTAGGGAAAGTGTTGGATAGCGGAGGCGTAAAAATTACTATTCCCACTCCAGTGAGTGCAACAGTAGGGAAAGTGTTGGAGAGCAGAGAGGTAAAAATTAATATTCCCATTGGAGTCAGTTCAAAATTAAAAACAAACAAAATATCAACTACAACACAAAAGATTTTAATGAACATAAAAAGAAAACATATATTTAACAATATTACAAATTTACAAAAGATAGGAACATATTATAATGTTAAAAGATCTAACAAATACCTAGAAAGATTATTTTAAAAAAATTTAAAAATAATTTACAAACAAATACCTATTTTTAATAGAAATTATTTATAATCAAAAACATTAATTATTACATAATTTTAATCTTTTTATTTCCTACCCTATAACACCACACAATTCACAACACACATCAAAATTTTAAAAAAATGTACCTTTATAATTAATTATCAATTAAAGAAATATTATTAATTAAAAAACAAATTAAAACAGATAAAAATTAATTTACTCCCCAAACGTTACCCCTATAAAACCAAAACCCACACACAAAATAAAAATAAACAATTACCATAAATATTTATGAATTGATGAATTATTATTAATGATCAACTAATTATTAATTAATTAAACATAAATTACTTCCCCCTGTACCCCAATAAACACCAAAACCCACAGCTAAAAATCATTACACAATTTCCATAACTAATTTTACATTAATAAATTAATTTCAATTAACAACAATGTTTGAATTAATTTAAAAGAATTTACTTCACACCCTTTACCACCATAAACCCCACAACTCACATCTAACATTAATTACACAATTGCCATATTTACATTTTAATTAATTAATTAGCATTACTTAACAAATAATTATTTATTATAAATAAATTACTTCCCACCCTATTCTTCTAAAAACCCCTCCACCTGCTCCTAAAAAAATAACACAATTAACATAATTAATTAAGAAGCAATTAATAAATAATTAATAGTAAATTAATTCCCACAAGTAACACTATAAAATAATAAATAAATATTAATAAATAAAAAATATTAATTATTATAATTAAATTACTTCCCACCCTATTTCCCTACAAACCCACAACCCGCTCCTAAAAAAGACACAATTAACATAATTACCAATTAATTAATTAATAATAATTAACAAGCAATTAATAAATAATAATAATAAATTTATTCCCATGATGAACACTATAAAATATAAATTAAATAAATATTAATAAGTAATAAATATTAATAAACTTATTATAATTAAACTACTTCCCACCCTATACCCCTATAAACCCACACCCCACTCCTAAAAAAATAACACAATTAACAAAATTACCAATTAATTATTTAATCATAATTAATAAGCAATTATTAATAAATTAATTCCCACAATTAACACTATAAAATCTAAATATAATAAATACTAATAAATACAAAATAATAATATATTTATTATAATTAAATTACTTCCCACCCTATTCCCTTATAAACCCACAACCCGCTACAGAACTAAAAAATGCAAAATTTAATTAAAATAAAATTAATAAATTCAGAAAAATGGAACACATATATTAAAAAAGCAATACTTATACAAAAAAATAGTTCACATACTTTTAAAATACATACTAAAATACATAACACTAATTAAAACATCGATATTTTAAACAACTATATTTTTGCAAACGATAATGACTTCGATATTTTCAAAAACAATATTTCTTACCTCAAAGTCGATATTCTCGACCCCGATATTCTCGCTGTCGATATTTCTGCATCACAATATTTTCAACTCGATATTTGTGTATGTCGACATTTCCAACTCAATATTTTGTCTCTGCACCATAAAATATCAAGTAAAAGACGATCTTGCAATCTCCATGGTTTCTTCTTCACAGTTGTCTAGGAATCGCTGTAGCGAAACAGGATCTTCATAAGCGGTGGTTTTGTTTCTATAAGTCACTTTGAAAAGGCATGGATGGATTAAACCAAATCTAACATTTAGGTCTCGTAATGCTGGACGCATAGCCAGGAAACTCTTCCTTCTATCTACCGTGGCTTTGGCATAGTCTTGAGAGAAAAATAATTGAGAGCCTTGACAAGAGATATGACGTTTGAACTTAACTGCCTGCAGAACTTTCAACAAGTCAGTATATTCCAGAAAGTATAATATTACACCCCTTGGTTTGTGCGGAGAAGATGAAGTATGTGGAACATAACCAAGTCTATGTGCTCTTTGTATATTCAATTGTGGAGATTCAGGCAAATCAAGAATCTGCGGAAGAAAAGACTGAAAAAAAGAAATAAGGTTAGATCCCGCCAACCCCTCAGCCAAACCATAAATGTGTAGATTGTTGCGTCTGCTACGATTTTCAAGATTTCCCACTTGTTTTGAAGATGAGAGATTTCCATCTTCATAGGTTGAAGTAGTTTCAGAGGATGTTTGTAGAGATTCCACTTGTCGTTCCATTAAAGTGACCTTGTTATCAATAGTAGCCCATTTATCATCTAAGCTTTGTAAACGCTTATTCCTTTCCTCCACATAGGGCTTAAGAGCGCATATCTCTTCTAAAAGTAACTCTAGAGATATTGGTGGGAGAGATTTAGCAGGCAAAGGAGGATCTTTTTTAACTCGCTTAGTAGATGACAATGACGAAGAAGCCACAAGCTTAGATGCATTTTTTGTACTTGGAAGAGAAGGATTTGAAGTAGACATAGGGGTAAATGCAGATGTAGGAGCAGGAGCAGACACCCCCAAGAGGGGGGCGACACAACATGCTCTGGGTCTTCCATATCGCACTGTAATATGGGAAATGGATTTGAAATTGCCAAAACAGGGGAATTAGGGCGCAATCCTGAATTGGAAGCAGCCCTTCTAACAGACCTAGTTCTCCCCATAGACATGAATGGCAAGTCAATAAAAGAATTGTCTGTGAAGAAAAATGCACAAAACAGCTTTAATAATGCAATATTAAGAAGCAGGATTTAAAAACCATGAGCATTTGAAAAGTGCTGAGACCATCAAAAATGACTATATATTTATAGTAAATAATGTATGAAAACACCAGTCGTTGTAGGAAAAAAGAGCACAGATATCATTGAGTAGCACAAGTATTACTAAGAGGCAGTCTGCATATCCTTTAAAGGAATAGTCCAAGCAAACAGAGCAATCCTGGCTAGCAAAACACTTTTAGAAACGAGTGTAGATGAATTTCCAGGAATAAATAGTTTTTAAAGGCTGTAGCGTTAAGGTGAGAAACATGCTGAGGCAAGCGTCATGTAATTAAAATGTCAAATGGCGGACGCGAATCCAGTCAGGGAGACACGGCGCCGCTTCCAATATGAGAAACACAGTGTTTGCCGCTTACCGCATCACGAAGAAAGGCATTGTGAAAAGCAGCATGTCTTCATGGATTAAATGCTTGCTTCAGTTTCGGTGCCGAAACGCTGTCACCGAGTGAAAGGCGGCCTTCCTCGAAGCCCGGCGTGGAGGGGCATTTACCAGCCGCCATCTTCGTCGGCGCCAGACCACGCCCCCGATTATGTTTTTAAAAATCTCCCACTTAACGTTTCTAAAATTATGGCATATATAATGAGAATTCAGCGTGATTGCATTTTGTTGCAGATATTTAGCCAGCCGCTGGATAAATAGGGAAGTTTTGCCGCTATTTAGGAACTGCTTGCTATACAACACTGATTAAGTACTATTAATAGAAGTGGAGGGGTCATCGGGTCAAAGGTTTCTGATGGTGAAGGCGGCAGAAGTTCAGCCGATGGAATTCTATGGGTTTCCCCACCTGTAAATGAGATGGGGAAACAGTGAGAATGGTGGATGGGATATTGCCACAGCCATTTTGTGACAGATGATCAACCAGCCTCTAAATAGGCTGTAATTCTAGATCAAGAATCTTTCTGGAAGCAATGCTGGACTGGCTTCAAGACGAAGGGCCTTGCCAGCTGTGAAGAGTTTGTGCTGACTACACCCTGCAGAAGAGGGCTCTCTAGAAAGAGTCAGCATTTATTAGGAAGTATCGCCACTTGCATTGTGCATGGTGAGCCCTCAGGACACTTGTTCGAAGATCCCCAGGCCCCTGGCGACCCCTACATGACATCCATGATGTTTCTCCATTCATTTCAATGGTACATTCATGAACAAAAATTGAAAAACATTGATCACAGAATTAATTGTATAGGAAACTATATCACTAAGGAGTTACCATAAAGTCTGGGTTCAGATCTCTAGCTAGAAAGGGACAAGAGTTCTCATTTTCTACGCTTAACCTCACTTGATGTGTAGTATTAAGCTGCCTGTGTGATAAAATGCTTTTCATTTTCATAAAACCAAATCACAGACTGGACATTCAATTATTAAAGGGTGTGGTTGTGTTTTACAGTTTTCTGAATGTCTAGCTCACACTACATCCTTGACAAAACCTTGGACTGCTCTGCCTTGATATCCTGGGGGTGAAGTGCTATAGTGCACAATCTAGTAATCCAGGCTGGGTTGTAACTGCATGGCGGCCACACGACACAGGTAGAAAACAACTCCAATTGTTGCAATTGGAACCCCCTCCCCACCGTTGCACTGGGACCAGCAAACTAGATCTCAAATTTGGTAAGAAGTGGAATCATTAGTCTCTAGTCTCAGTGGACACTAAATCCACTTAATAGGTTCAGTTCTTACAAATGGAGTCTACACCAAAATTTCAAATACCGAATATGAAGAGACTAAACTGCATGGCCTGGCAGTAGAGAAGTTGAAGGAGCTGTAGCTGCTGCAGTAAAAAGATAACGGGTGAAAAGATAACGTTCGTCTTATAGAATCTATTTTGAAAATGCAATGTAAAGAGGAAGTTATTGCAGAGCGAGCGAGTTGATTGTGGGTAGCTTGGGAGAAGGGAGCTGTAGACAAGACAACAGAGTAGAGAGCTTGTAGTGTAGTCCCCCAAAGCCAGAACTCCTTAGTGCAAACCCACCGCTAGACCTATCACCCCATCCCTAGGGTTAGAACTTCTCATGTCCTAGGATTCGTCCCACTAAGAAAGACCACGTATCAGAAGCCTTGAAGCTCAGACAGGCAGCAATCTAGAAGGCTAAAGATTCAGCTGAAGGAAAGGCCAAGGAGTTTGAGGGAGAGGTGAGTAGGTTGGCTCACAAAAACATGGAAAAAGGCGAAGATTCAGTGCACAGAAGTGAGCTTGGAAGGAGAAGTCAAAGGAGAGACAGAGAAAGAGAGAGAGAGAGAGGGGGAGAGAGAAATGAAAAGGAGAGATAGAGGACAAGGGTCAGCATTAAGATAGAGAAGGAAAAACTAGAAGTAGTGGAAGCTATTCTAGGCCCTCAGAAGATAATTAGTACTAATTTCCAATTAAAGTCACCCAAGGTGCTCAAGAGGCTTTTGACTATGTATCTTCGGGGTACAGACTTTCTTAAAAGTTCTCTAATCTTTTGAGTTTGTGTGTAGAGATCAGGAAGAACCAAAGAAGGGGAAGGGAGATACCCTCCTGAGTTGCCTTCTCACTATGGGGATAGTGGCCATGATGGACCAGACCTATCTCTACCCACTGAGATCATCCCTTTCTCTGAAGGCTATTGTCTAGTTGCAAGAAAAAGGCACTTCAATCCCTTAGCTACACTTGAGATTGAAGTAAGTGGCAGGACTGCCATGGTGGACCTGACTGTTCAGGAGGAGAAAAGCATGCTCACTTGTTTAGCAATGACCAGATCAGGCCAGTGTTGGTTACAGGGCAGGATGCCTACCTGTTCTGGACATCAGCAGGTATGTTTACTAGGGCACAGACTTGTTGTCAGATACCTACTGATGCCAAGGTCCTTCCGGAGGATATGAGACCATGGAAGGTTAGCCCTAAGTAGGAGGTATTTGCGCACATTGAGAAGGCGCCAGAGCAGACATCTCTCACCCCTGGTCCTGACAGAGAGGAAGGCGGGTGCCCACAGGAAGACCACATGTTGAGATCTGGTTCCCTTCCAGACCTACTGGAAGCTGCTGGAAGAATGCCCTCTGATTAATCGGAGTGGGCTGTTCTGCCTAGTTTGGGAGGTGGGTATGGTTTGAATCTGAGCAGTCTGCACCAAGACAGAAACAGATTTCAACACTTTGAAGGGGTACTGATCCACCGGCCAAGTGCAACACACTGATAGATATTCCCCTTGAACAGTAGAGATTAGAGAATGAGGCTACTGAACTGTGTTGTAAGAAACTGAGCTTGCATATTTTTGACATTTTGGATGCACAAACTGTGTCTGGGGCCGCATCCCAGTATTTGCAAGCGCCATTGAAACACATTGCCTATCTACTTAGGGGCCGATTCCGATCTCGGCCGGTAGGGCTCCGAATCGGATTCGGCTTTACCGGATCCGATTCGGAGCCCTGTTTCCCGACCGAACCGTACGCGGGTCCGGCCGAGCGAGTACGATGCGAAATCGCCGACCGACTCGTCCGGGCGTCCCGACCGCTCCGATCGACTCGCTCCCGGCTCGAACCGCTCCGACCGACTCGCTCGGACTCGACTCGCACCGCGCAATGGAGACGTTTCCGGCCGGGTAAGTACGATGCGCGCCGCGAGCGAGTCCGACCGAGCCGCGCACTCCGGCTCGTAAGAGCTGTCGAAGCCGTACTTTGGGGGTCCGTGTCGGACCCCCTGTACGCGTAGCCGCGCGAGTCGCACACAGGGGGACCCATGGGTCCCCCTACCTGTGCGTGTACGGCGCGAATCGCTTCGCCGCGTACCCGCTGTAGGGGGCGCCCTTGTCCGACTTCGCACCCATTGAGTCAATGGGAGCCCGCGTACGCGTTGTACGACCGGCTCCCATTGACTTCAATGGGAGTCCGACTCGACTCGAGTCCGATAACATACGGACGCATCGTACTCGTTCGGTCGGACTGCAGGGTCCGATTCGGTCGGAAATCTCTCCGGGTCCGGCTCGGTCGGAGAAATTTCCGGCCCGAATCGGAATCGACCCCTGAATGTTACAGGAATATCTAGAGCTAGTATGTCGGTGGTACTTAACATTGGGACTCGGATATCTGGCTGGGGTGGGTCTAGAGAGTGGTGATTCTCTTTGCTGATCCTGATTTTCCATGTAGTATTGAGCTTTGCATGTATTAAAGTATGTTCGTTTTTTAAAGTAAAGCACTGGCTAGGCATTCAACTATTAGTGGCATCATAGTGTTCTTCTGTATTCTGAGAATATAGCCCACACTAAGGGGCCGATTCCGATCTCGGCCGGTAGTGCTCCGAATCAGATTCGGATTCACCGGATCCGATTCGGAGCCCTGTTTCCCGACCGAATCATACGCGGGTCCGGCCGAGCGAGTACGATGCAAGCACCCGCGAAATCGCCGACCGACTCGAACGCGGCTTCAACACGCTCCGACCGACTCGCATGGACACGACTCGCACCGCGCTATGGAGACGTTTCCCGGCCGTGTAAGTACGATGCGCGCCGCGAGCAGTCCGACTGACTCGCGCCATCCGGCTCGAAAAAGCTGTCGGAGCCGGACTTTGGGGGTCCACATCAGACCCCCCTGTACGCGTAGGCGCGCGAGTCGCACACAGGGGGGACCCATGGGTCCCCCCTACCTGTGCATGTACGCCGCGATGCGCTTGGACGCGTACACGCTGTAGGGGGCGCCCTTGTCCGCCTCGCACCCATTGAGTCAATGGGAGCCCGCGTACGCGTTGTACAACAGGCTCCCATTGACTTCAATGGGAGTCCGACCGACTCGAGTCCGATAGCATGCGTGCGCATCGTACTCGTTCGGTCGGACTGCTAGGGTCCGATTCGGTCGGAATTCTCTCCGGGTCCGGCTCGGTCGGAGAGATTTCCGGCCGGAATCGGAATCGGCCCCTATATCTTTGAAGTGCTTTAGTGGTGGCAAACTTGCCTATTTGGGATGATTTTAACTGTTCTGTTTGGTATTGGCAGCTATTTACATTGGCCATCTTCGTTGGAATAGATAAAATTCTGAAAACGTTTCAGCTGAGTTTGTTACTGGCAACTATTTGTATCAACCATTTTGGAGGGGAAGAGCTCACATTTGGCTATGTTGGGAACACCCATATAGCAGGTGATTGGCTTATCCTTATACTGCATGTAATTCATAGCTTCACAAAGGTTTGTGTATGCTTTATTAACTTGCCAGTTGCCATTTACTACAGTGACAGGAGCACATGAATCGATAGGGAGGTAACACGCTCATCTCAATGCACTACCATTGCGTTAGTCAGCATTTGTCTTTGTGACACATAAACATGTTCAACCACTTAGGTATACTGAAGTATTCTAGTCTACTACTGAGGCCTGTGATGGTTTTTAATGGCTATATTCCCGAGTTATAGGCCATAGCCACAGGTGATGGCCTATAACAAGGGAAAGGGTCTTTAAAAACTGGTATAGTTTATAGACCTATCTCTCTATTAAATGCAGAACCCAAGATCTTGGCCAAACTGTTGGCGACCCGATTAACCCCAGCTCTTAGTAAGCTGGTACACCCTGATCAATCGGGCTTTATGCCCCATCGCAACACAGCCCTGAACTTGAGACGGCTCCACGGGGTGCTGGGCAGGATTGACACAATCCAAGAATCGGCTGTGGTGGTGTCTCTGGATGCCACAATGGCATTTGACACCATCGAATGGGCGTATCTCTTTGCGGTCCTAAAAAAGCTAGGTTTCGGACCCAAATTCATTGGGTGGGTGCGGCTGTTATACAGCGAGCCCTTGGCTCAAGTAGTAGTCAACAACAAAAAGTCGGAAGTGTTTGAGCTGAGCCATGGGACACGTCAGGGTTGCCCGCTGTCCCCATTGTTATTCGCGTTCTCCCTCGAGCCGCTAGCGGCGTGGATCCATCGAGACCCAACAATCTGGGGCCTCAAGTGGGCAGACACATGGGAAGATCGTATCTCCCTCTATGCAGATGACATTCTGCTATATCTTGCCTCCCAGAGAGTTTCGCTCCTCAATATCATTAACATATTTACGAATTTCGGGAAGAACTCTAGTTATAGGATTAACTGGGCCAAGTCAGTAATCTATGTTCTCAGCGGTGACCCCCCCACCTCCCTAAGAAACTGTCCGATCCAGGTGGCACAAGACGGCTTCCGGTACCTGGGCGTTTACATTTCAGCAGACCCAAAGACTAGACATGCACGGAATCTGTTGCCCCCTCTCCAGCGATTGAAACAAGACGTCGCACACTGGAGGATGCTCCCGCTGTCGCTGTTGGGACGGGCAGCGCTTTTTAAAATGATGGCCTTGCCCCGTTTCTTGTATGCCCTACAGAACCATCCGGATCCAGTCCCAGCACGTTACTTTAAAGACATCGAAAGCCTCCAGCGAGAGCTGCTCTGGGAGGGTAGACCTCGTATAGCCTTCCAGAAGCTGGTGCGATCATGGTATGATGGAGGGATTGCTCTCCCTGAAATAAAAAAATATTACTGGGCTGCTCACTTGGTTGCAATTAACCATTGCACGTATCGGTGCGACGACCCAGGGTATAGGATGGACAAATGGCAACTTCCCGGGGGTGACTTTAATAGGGCTCTCTACTCCTATACTAAAAAGTTCCCACTCACTGGGCCTACCCAACATGCAGTACACGTCTAGAAGGCGGTGAACAAAAGTTTGGGATGGGATCGGAGGCTCACACTGGCCACACCATTGTGGGACGCCGAACAGCTAGGAACTCTGCGGACCTCCAAAGGGTTTGGAAATTGGGATCTGATTGGGATCTCAAGGATAGGGGATTTGTGGCAGAAAGGGATGGTGGTGTCCTTTACCACCCTGCAGAAAGAATATGACTTAGTCGATTCCGAGTACTTCCGCTATCTGCAGGTGCGGCATGCACTACTATCAAACCTGCCCAAAGGGGAATCTCCCCCGGAGTCGTCACCGCTGGAGGACAGGTTGTTGGATGGCTACATGCCCACAAAAGCTATCTCCCTTACATACAAAAAACTAATAGATAATACCCCCGATCCACTCATTCAGTCCAAGGGGCGGTGGGAGAGAGACGGGTTAGAACTTGACGAGGAGGAATGGCAGGAGGCATTGGCATCCCCGAGAGAGGTTGCTATCTCTTCCAGACGCCGCCTGGTTCAATTGAAAATTCTGCATAGGATCTATGTGTCGCGGGCCAGGCTCGTTAGCATGGGAAGAGCGTCTGATGGGTTGTGTAGGAGGCAATGTGGCCAAGAGGGTACTTTTATGCACATAATATGGGAATGCGCAATTATCCAACGATACTGGAAGGGAATACACGAATGTATAAATGAGGTGTTCGAGGTGGAACTCCAGCCTGAAGCCAAACGATGTCTGTTAAACGTCTGGGAGCCTACGGATTTGAACAATAGGGGGAAAACCTGGGTCACATTGGGCCTGATGGTGGCCAAGAGGAATATTGTACGGCTATGGGGGTCTGGAGAGTCGCCTACACTGTCTTCCTGGAAAACAGACATGGACTGGTGCATGCTTAGGGAGAAAACAGTCTATGTTGCACGAGGTTGCCCCAAAAAGTGGACAGCAATTTGGGACAAATGGAATGTGTACAGAGGGAATATTTGTGTCCCAACCACCGCCCCTCCTCTGGAGGAACCCCTCACCCCATGAGTTCCTATCTCCCTGCCATGTCGTTTCGACTTAACAACTGCAATAATGTGTATGTGTACTTGAGATATTATCTGTCTTCTGTAACAAGAAATGCCGTTTCTCTTTGTTTAATAAAAAGAATTATATTAAAAAAAAAAACTGGTATAGTACAAGGCAGAAGGGATATAATGCTATTAGAACATTCCACCCTCTGAGGGTAGACTGTTCTAAATAAACAAGATGGCCCGAGATTCCCAGGGATCTTCTTTTTCTTGTTTCTTTTAAAGGGAATAGGATGGGAAGGGTTGGGCCGGGACTTTCTTCTTCTTTTATGGTTTGTTATAGATGTTAATGCGTATGTTTTCTGTTGGGAGAACGTTGCATCTTCACACCATGTTCTGGAAGCTGTAGCTACAGTGTACATATGGCTTTATTCTATTTATTAGTATCTGTTTAAGTATGTGAAGTACAATACAAATGACACATATTTTACGCACCAGTCAGTTGCACAGCCTAATGTAGGAATCATTCCTTCCGATGAACCAATGCACATCTTGTACTCCTCATTTAGTCCAAACATTAATCTAATTTTTTCTTTGATTTTTTATCCTTTATTCCAATTTTTTATTGTTCCAAATGTTCTCCATCAGTTTACATCCACTTTGAAGACAGCGCAATTCCACAAATATTTCATGTTTTAAAATGTCATCTGCATTCCCATCCGGGCCTTGTCAGCGACACGTTAAAAGGAATTAACACTTCAAGTCAAGTCAAGTCAAAAGTACTTTATTCGGCAGCCAAGAGCCATAAAAGCAAACAGTTTTTTATAAAAATACACATTTCATCAAAATACATTATATGTTAAAAAGCATCACTATTACAATGGTCACGTTAAAAACCCACAAAAGGTAAATCATATAAAATGCAGCAATGCTAAAACGGTGTGCCAAGACCATAAATATTATCTTGTTAAAATTACATTGCATAGTTCAGGAGAACATATTTACACTGACTCAGTGCCCAGGATGGCTACTGCAACGGCAGCTTGGTCCTGTGTCTAATGGCCCCAATTAAAAAACTTGTCATCCCAAAGCAAACCATAGGTGAGGCTAGCATTTGAAGATTGAGCAAGACCGGCCTCACTTGAACGAAATGACAATCTCTGAGTAGGGGAAGAATGTACTTCCTGCGCAAAGGATCGTAATAGGCGCAGAAGAACATTAGGTGGAGAGTGTCCTGCTCCGAGAAATTGTCACAAGGGCAGGGTTTTAATAAATCAGGTTTTGAATAACCTTTGGGGAATGCCAGTAACCAGGGAACCATGTTCAAACAAAATCTCGTCAAAACAAAACGATGGTAAGCTTTGTTAACAAAAGATGAATATGGTTGCATCTGCTGGCCCAAGCTCAGTGTAACAAACCTTCTCACTGAGGGTTTGACTAATTCAGTCTCCTCCCTAAGGCCTTACCACCTGTCTATAAACTGCTGTTTAAAAGCTCTAATGGTGGTCTTGCCCAGGGGCATGAGGGTCAGGAACAACTCGGGGCAGCCAAAACATTTAGGGGCCGATTCCGATCTCGGCCGGTAGGGCTCCGAATCGGATTCGGCTTAACCGGATCCGATTCGGAGCCCTATTTCCCGACCGATCCGTACGCGCGTCCGGACGAGCGAGTACGATGCGAAATCGCCGACCGACTCGTTCGGGCGTCCCAACCGCTCCGACCGACTTGTTCCCGGGTCGAACCGCACCGACCGACTCGCTCGGACACGACTCGCACCGCGCAATGGAGACGTTCCCCGGCAGGGTAAGTACGATGCGCGCCGCGAGCAGTCCGACCGACACGCGCCGTCCGGCTCGAAAGAGCAGTCGGAGCCGTACTTCGGGGGTCCGTGTCGGACCCCCCTGTACGCGTAGCCGCGCTAGTCACACACAGGGGGGACCCATGGGTCCCCCCTACCTGTGCGTGTACGGCGCAAGTCGCTTCGCCGCGTACCCGCTGTAGGGGGTGACCTTGTTCGCCTCGCACCCATTGAGGCAATGTGAGCCCGCGTACGCGTTGTACGACCGGCTCCCAGTGACCTCAATGGGAGTCCGGCCGACTCGAGTACGATAGCATACGGACGCATCGTACTCGTTCGGTCGGGCTGCACGGGTCCGATTCGGTCGGAAATCTCTCCGGGTCCGGCTCGGTCGGGGAGATTTCCGGCCCGAATCGGAATCGGCCCCAGAGTCTGTTCCTTTATGTATTTCAACCAGGGAATATGTAAGGCCCTCTCCAATGCAATATAATCCAAAATTATGAGTTGATTTAAATTTGGGGTCGGTTGAGCCCAGATTCTCAGCCAGCGTAACAGCGGGGCGACCGCGATCTGGTCCGAGATGTAGCCCACCCCCAGTTCCTCATGTAGATTAAAAATGGGGGTAGCAACAGGGACCGCAAGGAGTTTACGCATAAAATTGTTCTCGGCCCCTTGGATTCCCTTCACATCCTTGTAGCCCCAGATGTCGCTACCATAAGTGGCCATGGGGATACATTTCGCATTATAAACCTTCAAAAGTGCGGGGAGGGGCTTTGACCCTAGTCTTTTTGCAAAGTCCAGGGTGGCCCCCGCGGCTCTGGCTAAAACATTCTTTTTTAGTGTACGTTGCGCGCACCAAGTGCCTTGGTCATCAAAAAGTACCCCTAGGTATGGGAACGTGGGCACTTTAGTTATGTCGACCCCATTACAATAAAATTTGTCTTTGGCCACCTTTCGTGAACCTATGGTCATGGCATGTGACTTATTAAGATTTGTAATTAAATCCAAAGAATCCATAAAATCTATAAAACAATTTAATAGTTGTTGCAAACCCCTTGCAGTTCTGGACAATAAAACCGCATCATCAGCGTACAGAAGTGCGGGGATCATCTTGGTGCCAGCCCTGGGTATGTCTTTACAGCAAGATATTAAAGAATCCCCCAGTTTGTTGATATATAGTGTAAACAGCAGGGGAGCCAAAATGCACCCCTGCCGGACCCCCCTTCTTACTGCCCAGGAGTCTGTCAGGCTCCCATTTTCATTAAAGCGTACCGCAGCCGTTGTATTTACGTGGGCAGTGTGCAGGAAAGAGATCAGTTCAGCATCTAGCCCCATGTCACGCAGGATCAACCACAGCTTGGACCTGTTGACAAGGTCAAAAGCTGAGGTTAGGTCCATAAAGGCCAGGTGTAAGACCCCCCCCCCCTTGGCAACAGTGTACTTCCCGATCACCAAATGGAGATTGAGGCATTGATCCAATGTCCCTTTCCCCTGCCTGAATCCATATTGGAGATCGGAAATGATGTTAGCGTGATCAAGCCAGGCTGTTAGGCGATCCAGTACTAATTTCCCCATGATTTTTGTCGCAGAGTCTAGGAGCGAGATCGGTCTGTAGCATGCCGGGTCATCCCGGGCGCACTTTTTAAAAATGGGGATAATGACCGCCTTTGCCCATGACGAGGGAAAACCACAGGCACATGCTACATTAAAAACATGTGTTAAAATCTTGGCCCAGACTTTAGGATCTGCCTTATAAAGGTCAGCTGGTACCCCATCAGGGCCAGGCACCTTTCCACCTGAAGTTAAAGTGATGGCTTTGTAGACCTCATCTATATAGAAATGGAGGGAGGAACTTGCTAATCCGGGAACTGTTTGTCCCACGGCTTCGGCTAAGTTGGCATCACTGTAAATGTTACCAAAGTGCTGGACCCATTTCTCTGCAGGGACTATGCAATCTCTGCTGGAGTTTGGTGTGTCAGAAAAGAGAGGACTATTGACCACAGACCAAAATTTAGAGCTATCAGTCAGCACACTGGCTTGGCTAAGCTCCTCCCAGGCCTGCTCCCTTAACTGTTTTTTCCTCTTCTGAACTGTGAGTTTATAGGCCTTCCTGCTGCTCTTGGTTAATGTTGCGTCCCTCGGTTTTTGCTTAAGGGCTTGCATTAGTTCCTTATGGGCAGCCGAACAGGTATTGTCAAACCACCTTTTAGGTTTTGGACACTTCACTCTGGTTGTGATAGATAAGTTAGAGGCAACCTGCTTAGTGATTGTATCAAAGGCATCTAGAATGGCTCTATCATGAGGTGCCTGGTCCATACAAACTTGAAACTCCGGAGCGCAGGTAGTATACAAGTTATCTAGGAAACTCTCTGGGGTAATCCTTTCCCACCTCAATCTACGTGCTTGGTCTTTAGTACTAATGCTTGTATTAGTAACTTGGCTCGCGACCCCCCCCTTTAAGGGCAGCCGGGAGGAGGAGAACCAATATTAAAGGGTTGTGGTCGCTAAGGCAGTTCCAGGTAACACTTAAATTCTTTACGGACGGTGTTAATAGAGCGGATAGCAGGATGTGGTCAATTATACTTGGGCTACCATGGCCTGCATAGGTAGGGACCAGGGCTGACGTATCTGATTGCTGTAAACAATTCAGTTAATGGGCTGATAGAAGGCCTTCTAAAAAGGTGCCTGACGGTGTGTGTTCAAAGTGGTTTTCCTCCTGCGAGCCATCTTCCTCCTCCAGCATTGAGAAGCACTTGAGGGAGCATTTGCGGGTATTAAAATACCCTAAGATTAACGTCTTAGGTCTTGTCTTCCTTCCCCATAACTTTCCAGAAGATCCTCTAGGACCAGGAGATGTTCGGTCTCATGAGTTCTAGAGAAGGAGTTATAAAAATGTACCACTAGCAGGGTGGGGAGATTCTTTCCTGACAGTTCCACAGGTAACACGTGGGGTGAACGAGAGTCAATCAGCTTGGCTTGATAGGAAAATTTAAGGCTAAACATTAAAAGAAGACCCCCCCTGGCTCTACCCATGTTTGACGGGATTGCAAATATGCAGAATGAAATGAAGCCATCCAGACAAAAACAATCATTTGGCTCCCACGTTTCTTGAAAGGCAATAATGTGGTGTGTAGCAGGAAGTGTTCCCAAGAGATATCGCCCTTCTTTGACCTAAGGCCAGCTATGTTCCAGGACAATACCTTCATCGTAACGTCGTCAGTGATAGTTGAGGTAGGGGAGGGATTTGGTCATTCAACCAGCGGGAATTGGGGTATGGGAGCGGATACAGTTGGCTCAATGGGAGCCTATGTTGGCACCTTCTTGGCCTGTGTTGTCCCTGCTGTCGTCACTAGTCAGTCAATTTCATCAAGGCCCTGGGGGTTAGCTAGCGGTAGGTATCGATTTGTTAAAGGTAATATAGTTTTCACGTTTCTAGCTAGGGGGGGCTTAACCGGCTTAAATGGCAACTGCCAATCGTGGTTCACTAGGGGTTGTTTAAGAGGATAAAAAGACTGTTCTAATTTTAGTTTTGGTGCCATTCTTATATTGGGAACCTACTAGGGCTTTAGCTTGCGCGGGGTGACTAAAACTAATGATTATACAGTCCCCCTCGACGTTTTTCCTAGTCCCATGGCCAATCCAGCCCACTCTTCTGGCCATGATGATATTAGAAGAGATATTAGGGCAGTTGATCACATTATTGTTGCACCAATGAGTGGTCTCATGGATAAGGACCAACAAAGTTTCCTTGGTTCCCAGTGTGAGCGGTGGAACCCCCAGTAGCACAGCTACTAGAGGCGCTGATTGGGGAGGGAGATCGAGTGTACATTTATTTTCAATCATGACCGTTTTATGGTGGGATGGGGTGTGTGTAGGGAGTGGACCCCCATTAACAGTATTCTGCCCATCCCTAGGGGCCGCCTGTACTTCCCGATGTGCCATCTGAGATACAGTGAACACCCCCCCTGAATTGTGGCTGGTATCAGAATTACTAAGATAAACACACCCACTGAGGCCTGACTACTGATTGCCCGGTGAAATTGGGAGCTATTCGCCTGGGGGACATGGGCCGAGCCACTAGGTGCCTGACAGGAGCCCCCCCCCTCCAACTGCTATATCATGCCCTGGAGGACAGTTATTATATATGGAGGCAAGAGAGTTAAATTTTAACTCAATGCCTTCCAACTTAGAAATTACAGGTGCTAATAAGGCTTTGATCATAGTCTCTAGCCTTTTAAAGAGGCTGTCCAGAAGCAGATCCAGATTAAATTCAGCTGGTGGCGGGGTTGCTTTTGTCCGTGGTGACTTTCTCAGGGCTCTGCTTCCACCGGCTCGTTTTCTCTTGGTTGGGGGGCCATCCAGATCATCCCCTGCTGTTAAGGTAGCTGTGGCAGTACAGATAGGTGGGTCCATATCACCCATTGGGCCTTCCATCAATGTGGGTGGTGATATAGTAGAACACATTTCTCTTGAGGAGACCCCAATTTCCTCCTGTGTTAGACCATGTCCAATAGTGCCCAGTGCTAGTTTCTCAGTTTCCATGGATAGCCTTTTTTCGGTCAGAGCTATGTCCTTCGTTATAACGTTAGCCGCTCTGGTTAAACAGGAGTCTATCGTCCCAACTGGCCCTACGACATTTGTCCCTGGAGGGCCCCCAGCAGCTAATTTCCTTTTGCCCATCGCTAGCTAGTCAAAAGTCGCTTTGACTTAAATAAACCAGCAGTAAACCCACAAAGCAAGATTTGCACACTCAACTTCAAAAATAGGGAAAACAGGAGGAACTTCTTTGACTTCTTTGACTTGGTCTTGGGTCATAGGGGCTAAAAAATGACATTAAAAAGGGACACAGTCAACAGTCATGCAAGTACCTTGTTACCGCCCTTGGGGGCTTTAATCCAACGAACTGTGTACTGGGAAAACAGGGTCCTGACGGCAAGGATCCTGGAAAGATGAACCAAAAGACCTGGCCCAGCCCGGCCTCTTCCGGTCTCGGACGGGCGCAGACGGGCCCGCCCTTTGCCCAGGCACGCCCACTCACGTCCCGCGCTGCGGGAGCCCCTGCCCGCTTTTAAGCGCCTCCTGGCACGATGGAACGCGTTGGCGCCTCCCCGGCACTTGAGATTATGGGGAATGGAGTCCCCCAACAGCAGCAACGAGATGGTGGCGGCAGGCGGCTGGCGGCTTGCGGCTGGCCGTGAGTGAATACACAAAGAGGGCTCCCACGCTGCGGGAGCCCCTGCCCGCTTTTAAGCGCCTCCTGGCGCGATGGAACGCGTTGGCGCCTCCCCGGCGCTTGGGATTATGGGGAATGGATTCCCCCAACAGCAGCAACGAGGTGGTGGCGGCTGACGGCTAGCGGCTGGCAGCGAGTGAATACACAAAGAGTTCACATTGAGTAGCCTCATGTTCTTCCACCCAATGCATTTCGGGCTGTACAGCCCTTCATCAGGGGTTACTGAAATAATGAAAAAGACATCTAAGTTATCTGCTAAATACTCCCCTTAGCATCTATGTGTGAATATTATCCCCTATGATTTGCCGTGAACAGTCATGTGAACATAATAATACAAGAACCCTCACTCACCGTTAGGTGACATGCTTCATCATATAGGTTCCCTCCTCACACCGTAGTGTGGGCTATGACTCCCCAAGGGGAGGAGCAGAGGTGTTTTCTCCGAGGATGAGCGTTAGCGTGCAGATGAATGAGGGGCAGAGTGCAGATAGAGTGATGAAGTGTGGTTTAAAAATGTCTACTTGAGTCCACTGAAAGTTTATTTGGTGGTCACAGTGACATAGTTAAAAATGCAAGAGGATTAGGGATTCAGCAGATATACCCTAGTTCATAAGGTCAACATGTTTCTGCCAACAGGCATTCGTCAGGACCTATATTTCCAGTCACTCTGCAAACGTGATAAAGTGAAAAAAGAGAAATAATACAAGCCACCACTGGAGCTGTGTGGCCCGTTGTTCAACGTCCCTCTTCCTATCAGAGGGGTACATAAACTAATGTGCGATATGATCACGTGCACTCTCCAAGCTCTTGAACCATCTTGTGGTGCCCATCTGGTATTGCCGGTGCCTCCGCTGCTGATATGACACTGTGACCACCAAATAAACTTTCAGTGGACTCAGGTAGACATTTTTAAACCACACTTCATCACTATATCTGCACTCTGCCCCTCATTCATCTGCACGCTAACGCTCATCTTCGAAATCCAAACATTGGAAAGTTACAGCAGAAGGTCTATACCAGCAATTATTGGACTAGAGCCATTTAATTGTCTTCAATGGAGCTCTCAATATCTTAATGTGCTAATTAAGCAATATTATTGAAGGGGGAGAGCACTCCCTGGTAGTTATTGACTGGGGTGGTGTCACAAGGCTTGAGGCAAAGCTGTGGGCCCTAATCCAACTCAGATAATAAATACCTGGGTGTGGCCTCTCCCTAGGGGAATATTGCTATAGTAAATTACATCTTTAAAATTTGGGGTAAATTACAGATATTTTTATGTTAGATGGTGCGTCTTTTCATAGGACTGTTTGGGTGGAAGATTATGTGAAGCATACTGCCTTGATTTTTTCAGTTATAAATCTTCACCATTTTTTATGATTGAAATGCAATGTAGTGAGTTTGGGGTTTTAAGGGTCTGAAGAGGGAGAATCTAGGAAGGGTCTTAGCAGATTTTAGTTACAATACAAATCAGTTGTCAGTGGTGTCATACCAATCTTAGAAATTTTGGTGAGTTCACCCTATGAAAACTGCTGATCCTATGGTAGGATATGATCAACGTATTTGAGAGGAAACAGCTTTCTCTTATGATTTTTTTCAAGCAAATTATCATAAGTGCTCCATAAGCCCAAACGAGGATACATTTTTTAAATAGATTCATGCTGAGTAAAATATGTACTTCTAACAGCAGCAGTCTGTCAGGTGATTCCCCAGTGTTCTACTGCGGCTTCACTGCAGAGTACCAAAGAACAACCAGAACACTAACATTCTATATTAAAGGCAAATATGAGAAACACATAAACAACATTTGCTGAAACTGGAGTTACTGAATTTACTGAAGTAAATGAGCATTTAAGGGTTAATGCACATATGAACCCAAATGTTTAAAAATGTGATGGAAAATATGGGTTTTTAGTCAATTATGGTATATTATATTTTTAAAGGGCTAAACGTAGTTAATGAGGGTGATCCCTACTTAAGTCCAATTCTGTTTTCTCAGACTATCCATCCCTCTGTCACTTAATAACTCCTTTATTTTAAAACAATATATTGTTTGATGGTAGATATAGAAGATTTTTTAATCCATTTAAATGTATGGGAGAAGATTTTGTAGTGGTGTAGGCAGGATGTATATGATTTCATAGAAAAACGATTTCATGTGATACCATTACTGAGAAACCATTTCATCTCATGGAAATTTTCAGAATGAATGCCATTTACCATTTCATAGAAACAAATTCAGAGAATGTCTTTTTGTTCGAAATTGGCTTTTGTATGCTTACTTTTTGAGATGTATATGCAATGGTTGCAGGTCTTACTTTCAGTAACAGGTTGTTGGAGGTATTTATTTCAGTGCTTTATTTTAGGGGACCTAATTTCAGATTCATATCTTTTACATTGCCAAACAAATACTTCAGATGCTTTAAATTCGCTGACATTTCGCACCCTTAAACACCATTCATCCTGACCCCTCGCACCCCTAAACTCTAACCATCTCTGCCCCTAAACATCCCTCACCATGCCTAAACTACACCCATCCCTGAACCCTAAGTCCTTTCTATCCCTAAACTCCACCCGTTCCAGAATCCTAAAACCCCTTACTAAACCTAAAGTACACACATCCCTGACCTCTAAACTACACGCATCTCTGAACCCTAAAACCCCTCACTGCCTCTACACTCCACCTTTTTCGGAATCCTAAAAGCCCCTTTCTATGCCTAATCTCCACCCATCCCGGACCCCTTAAAACCACTCACCACTGCCAAACTCGACTCATCCCCGAACCATAAATAATACCTCACTAACCTTAAACACCACCCATCCATGACCCCTAAAAACAGTCACCACCCCTAAACTCTATCCATTCTGGAACCCTAAAAACCCATTTCTATATCTAAAGCCCACCCATGAATGAATCCTTAAAAAAACCCTCTACCCTGAACTCCATTGAAATCTAAACCCTAAAAACTCTTCTCCATCCATAACCCCTACCCATCACAGAACCTTACGAAACACTCACCAGCCCTGAACTCTGCCTATCCATGAACCCTAAAAACACCCCAACATCCCAACACTCCACTGACCCTGAACCAATAAAAACACCACACCACCCATAAACTCTACTCATCGTGAACTCTAAAAACTCCTCAGCACTCTGCAACTCCACCCATTTCTGATACCTAAAAAACCCTCACCACCCCTAACCCTATCCATCCCTGAGTCCTAAATACCCTTTTTATGCCTGAACTCCACCCTTTCCTGGCCTCTAAAAACTCCTCACCATCAGTGGCGGCTGCCTCAATAAGGGAGTGGTGGGCGAATGAAAAAATAAGTAAAGTAAACTTACATTCCCCGCCGCCGCTGCACGTCTCTCCTTCGTCCTATTCTCTCAGCACCAGAACATAATGCTGCATGAGCAGCATGGTAATTGGTCTGAGCGGCCTGTTTGGCCGCTCAGGCAGTGTCTGGGAGCCTGGGCATGTTCTCCACTGGGCTGTGCAACACAGTCAGGTGGAGAACATGCTAAGTGCGCATGACTGTTAGGCCGGCCCAAGAGGGCCAGCCAAACAGTTATGTGCACTTAGGGAGTGCAAACCACTCCTCACTATTTTTTTTTTAACCATATTTTATTGATTTTCAAAGTATGCACATCACATGTTATACACATTTAGCGTCATACATGTATTCTTGTCTTCATGCAAGTTGGTTCACTCAGCAGTAACTTAAACTGTTCCCTTCCCTGCACTCCCCCTCCCCCCCTTGAGTTGCACTCGCTTCTGGATAGCCCTCTATTCAGGTAGTATTTGCATGCCTCTGGCCTCTTCATGTCCCCTGCCACTGCGGCTCCCCATATTGCAGAGTAGATGCTCTCAGCCAGACTGTCCTCTGGTCTGTCTGGCCTTGGTCTCCCCTCTCCTGACAGGCGTTGTGGGCTGCGATGTTTCTACCCTCTCCTCTTCATGTCCATTGGCTACAAGCTCTCCTACTAGTCGTTCCCACGCTCTTGCCCTATCTATGTTACCTATGCCTCATCTCGCCTCTCTGAGCAGTAGTCTCCCTTCTGTCCCCGCCCATTTTTCCAACTCCTTTTTCCATGTCCCTCTTCTTGGTCCCCTGGGTGTTTTCCAATTCTTAGCAATTTTCCTTTTGACCAGAACATATGCCAGGTCCTGAAATTTCCCTGCCATTTTTGTCTTAGCTGTATGTGGGAACCACCCCAACAAGTAATGTCCTGGTGTTTGTGGCACCTCTCTATCAATGACATCTCCTATAATAAGCCTTATCTCTTCCCAGAACGCACGTAGAATAGCGAATCCCAGAACATGTGTATTATGTGTGCTTCCCGTTCTCCACATCTAGGGCAAGCTGCTGTTTTTACTCCGAAATATATTCTAATTCGCATCGGTGTAAGGTATGCCCTATGGAGAACATAGTAGTTTATCAATTGAACCTCGTGTTTCTAGATACTTTTGGGGTCCTTTCCACTATGATCTCCCAGTCCGTCTTAGGGATCCACCTTCCCATGTCCTCCTCTCACTGCAGTCTTAGTAGCTGCAAGGGTTTCTGCACGTCTCGGCGAATTGCATTTTAAAGGCAGGAAACCATTTTTATCCTCCCTGACGAGAGTGCAAGATATCTACAGCCATCCAGCGCTCGGGGCTCTGTGGTGCCCATACCCCAATGCTTCTGCATGCTCAGTGCGAGAGCTCTGTGCATTAGGAAGTGGCCTCTGGTAGGTCATATTCAGCCTGTAGCTCTTCAAACGGGAGCTGCCTTGAGTCTCGGTAGAGATCTCCTATTACCCTCACTCCAGCCTCCTCTCAGGCTTCTAGCCCCGCCCAATGTCCCCCCTTGGAAGGTGTCGAAGCAGGCCTAAAGGCAGATCAGGAGCATAGGGCACTCTGCTACCCACCCGCCTCAGATACCTTGCCCAGCATCGCGTCACCACCTTGACTTCAGCTGTGTCCCCCGCAGTGCTCCTGTGCACCTTTAATAATATCTTCACAAGTGTCTGAGCAGTTGGCGCAAATGGATACTGTGCTATGTCCGGGTTCCTCTCAGCAGCTAGCCACTGGATCATCCAGTTCAGTTGTGCTGCTATATAATATGCTTCAAAATCCGGGACTGCGAGTCCCCCTTCTGCTGTGGCACACTGCATCGTGGTCAGTGCCAACCGTCTGCGACCCGCTCCCCATATGAAGGATGTAATCATCGAATTCAGGTCTCTAAATATCACTCAAGGGATCCACACCGGGAAAGTTCCAAAGAAGTATAGTAGCCTTGGTAGCGCCACCATCTTCAGTATGGCTACTCGCCTTGTGACCAATAATGGCAGGGACTTCCAGAAGTCCATAGAGGATCGAATCAAGTGTATTGTTCTATCCACAGTGCCCACCAAAAGCTCAGCGGGGCATGATATACTCTCACCCCCAGATATGTCAGACAGCTGGGTTCCCACTGAAGGCCGTCCAGGTCCATCGGTGGGTGTCTATTAGGCGCCATAGGAAATAACTTCGATTTCTGTCTGTTGACCTTGAGGCCGTATAATCTATCAAATTGCTCCAGCAGGGCCTGCGCCCCTTCTAGATCTGCTGTTGTATCCCGGAGGAACAGAAGCAGGTCATCTGCGTATAGAGCAATGCGGTGATGTGTCTCTCTGATCGTCAGGCCTCTGTAGTCCTGCCCCTCTCTCACTCGGCAAGCTAGTGGCTCCATAGCAAGAGCAAATAGTAGTGGGGATAGTGGACATCCCTGCCTCGTTCCCCGTTCCACCATCTGTCTGGAGCAAATAGTCTTCCCCCTGCGCACCCTGGCCATTGGGTTTGTATTGAGCAGAGTTACCCATGTCAAGAAGCCCCCCCCCAGGCCCATCACAGTCATCACTTCATAGAGGAAGTGCCATTTAAGACTATCAAAGGTCTTCTCAATGTCTACAGCGAACACCCCTACTTCATACTTATTATAGTCCCTTGCATCCATAATAGTTAGGAGTCGTCGTATGTTTATGGCTGTGTTCCGCCCTGGTATAAATCCGGCCTGATTCGAGTGGACCAATGTCGGCATATGTGGTAATAGCCGGGTTGCCAGTATCCTACTTAATAGCTTGTAATCCATGTTCAGCATGGATAATGGCCTGTATGCCACGTGATCATGTGCCGGCTTTCCTGGCTTGCGCACCAGGACTATGAGGGCTTCTCTGGTGCTTTCCGGCAGTATCCCTGTTTCCCAAGCCTCAGCATACAACGTGACTAATCGAGGGGCCAGTTCTTCCACATATGTGGCATAGAATTCTGCCGGCAGCCCGTCAGTGCCCGGCGTTTTATTATGTGCCATATGTTTGACGGCCGCTCGCACCTCCTGTAGTGTAATGTCTCTCCCAACTCTTCGGTCTCTTCTGGGGCTAATCGTCTCATCCACAGTCTTTCCAAAAATTCTCAGGTCTCCATTCTATTGCACTGTGCCGAGCTATTATATAGTCCAGCATAGTACTTAGCGAAGGTATCATTAATCTTCACCTGCGTGTATAGTCCAAACCACTCCTCACTATGCTCTGGCGAGCTTAGCCCCACCCTGGCCCCGAGTCCCGCATAGAAAAATAAAATGATAATAATGTCTTGTTATTATCATTTTATTTTTATTTTTTGCACTGCTCAAAGAGCAGTGGGGCTACGCTCCTCCGCCTTAGCGGAGGAGCCGCCCCAGCTCACCATCCCTAAACATTACCCACCCCTGAACCCAAAAATCCCTCGCTAGTCATAAAACTCCACCCAAATATAATGTAGTTTAGTATTTTTCTTTAAAATTGTCTTTCCTTTAAAACGTTAACTTTAATTATTGATCTATTTGTATTTATTTAAAATTGTCTTTCCTTCAAATTGGTTCCCCATGACTTGTTTTCCTCCAATGTGGTTTCTCAGTTCTTGTTTTTCCATTAATTCACATACATGAGTGCAGGAAGCTATTTGCAGACAGATCTTATATTTAAAATGAATAGATTTTTGATCCAATGGCTAACGAGACCTTGCAAATAATTTGGTGGTTGAACATTTCATTTTTTTTTTTACCCTTTCCCCACTTTGTTATTAGAATTCTACGATCTTCACAAGCAGCTGTTATGGAAATCACGCATAGTGATATGTGGGTAGATACTGTAGCAAGACGTGTCTCAGGTACAAGCTATGAATCCTGTGGGTAGAGATCAGCCAGTTAGGAATCAATCAAAATGTTGCTTTCTAATAGTTCACTGCTGACTGATTTATAATACTAGATTTTTCTATTCCTCAGGAAAATGTGCCTAACAGTGTAAACTCAATATTGATTCTGAGTGTTTCTCCTCCCCATCATTTTTGCTATCACTGGGCAAACTGCCCATTAGATTGAAGCCATAGTTAAGTGCACTTAATACATGCTAGGAGGCTTTGTGCCTGATCGATTCTAGGACACAATATTGAGGTAAAAAATATTGGTTTACAAAAGGATAGCTGAAACAATATCAAAGACTATATTGACTTCACAAACTTGCCTTGTAAAGTAAAATAATACTCGATACAAAAATATTGTTGTCATAACTATCTACATTACCTAGGTAAGTATATATACTGAGAAGTATTTTAAATGTTGACAACTTTCAAGAAAGATAAATTCACTTTAAAAACAATTACATTTAAAATATATATGTAATATAGACAATGTAAAGATACATTTAATAAGAAAAACATAAAAGAAATATTTAACTTTAAAATAAATGTAAACAAAAATAAAAATGTACTACGATTAATTTATTGATAAATACATTCATAAAAAATATATTAATTAACTACAAATATACTAATAATTTAAGCTATATAAAACACTATATATGTTATTAAAATTTAAATTATGCAATATGATTATTTAATTGTTAATATATAAACAATACATTGCTAGACACAACATTACTCAAACAATAAAACTGAAATAACTACAAAATATAGATTAAATGTGTAAAATTAAGATAAATATGTAATTTGCAAATAAATAAAACGTATATATAAAAACAAACAAAATAAAAAAACAAAGTTCAAATAAAAATGCACAAAATATTCACAAATACCACTGTAACTAATTCTCTACAAACATTAATACAAGTAGATAACTCCAATATAACAAACATTAACAATATATATAAAAAGACAAACAGACCATTATAACTCAATTCCATCAAAAATTGTGAAAAAAAACTGGTACATTAACAAAATTGAATATTACTGTTCCCACTCCAACTTAAACAACTTTTGGACAAGTGTTATACTTTTGAGTGGTGAAATTTACTATTTCCACTCTAACCTAAGCAACAGCAGGGAAAGCGTTGAATTTTGAAGGGGTGACAATTTTAAGCATTCTAAGCAACAGTAGGGAAAGCATTAGACTTTGGATGGGTCAAATGTATTTTTTCCAATCTAACTGTAGGAAAAGTGCTGGAGATTGGAGTGAAAGACACACAATTGATGGACAGAATGCAGAACAAATCAAAACATTCACCCCCAGTCAAGAGATCTGGGTTAAATCCATCATTCTTTTGCTCACCATGCCACCCCAGTTTAGACCTGGCCATATGCAAATCAGTCTTGACCCTGTGCCTCATGGGAACAGTCCAGCCTGAACTGCTAAGCCAGGTCCTCCCTGGACCGGAAACAAGCATCCTAGGACCGGTTTCGGGGTTTCACCCCTCTTCAGCCAGGATAGCTTGAATCCAGTGGCACAGTGAGCCCGGGACCCACGTCTGGGTATACCCGGCACACTTAGGGCGAGGAAGCAAAAGACACACAATTGATGGACGGAATGCAGAACAAATCAAAACATTCACCCCCAGTCAAGAGATCCGGGTTAAATCCATCATTCTTTTGCTCACCATGCCACCCCAGTTTAGACCTGGCCAAATGCAAATCAGTCTTGACCCTGTACCTCATGGGAACAGTCCAGCCCGAACTGCTAAGCCAGGTCCTCCCTGGACCGGAAACAAGCATCTTAGGACCGGTTTCGGGATTTCACCCCTCTTCAGCCAGGATAGCTTGAATCCAGTGGCACAGTGAGCCCAGGACCCACGTCTGGGCATACCCGGCACACTTAGGGCGAGGAAGCAAAAGACACACAATTGATGGACGGAATGCAGAACAAATCAAAACATTCACCCCCAGTCAAGAGATCTGGGTTAAATCCATCATTCTTTTGCTCACCATGCACCCCAGTTTAGACCTGGCCATATGCAAATCAGTCTTGACCCTGTGCCTCATGGGAACAGTCCAGCCCGAACTGCTAAGCCAGGTCCTCCCTGGACCGGAAACAAGCATCCTAGGACCGGTTTCGGGGTTTCACCCTCTTCAGCCAGGATAGCTTGAATCCAGTGGCACAGTGAGCCCGGGACCCACGTCTGGGCATACCCGGCACACTTAGGGCGAGGAAGCAAAGACACACAATTGATGGACGGAATGCAGAACAAATCAAAACATTCACCCCAGTCAAGAGATCTGGGTTAAATCCATCATTCTTTTGCTCACCATGCCACCCCAGTTTAGACCTGGCCAAATGCAAATCAGTCTTGACCCTGTGCCTCATGGGAACAGTCCAGCCCGAACTGCTAAGCCAGGCCCTCCCTGGACCGGAAACAAGCATCCTAGGACCGGTTTCGGGGTTTTACCCCTCTTCAGCCAGATTGGAGTGGCCATATTTACTATTCCTGCTCAAACCTCAGCATCAGTGAAAAAATGTGTTGGACTTCATAGAGGTCAGATTTATTATTCCCACTCCAACCTAAGAAATCTTAGAGGAAAGACTTGGATATTGGAGTGGTCACATTTGTTATTACCACTCCAAACTCATCATCAGTAAAGAAACTGTTGGACTTTATAGGGGTTTAATTTGCTATTTCCACTCCAAACGGAAAAACAGTTAGGAAAATGTTAGACTTTGGGGGGGTCAGATTTACTATTCCCTCTCAACCTGAGCAAAAGTAGGGAAAGTGTTGGACTTTTAACAGGTGAAATGTACTATTCTCATCCAAAGCAACAGTAATTAAATATTGGACTTTAAAGGGGTCAGATTTATTATTCCCACTACAGACTGAGCAGCAGTAGGGTAAGTGTTGGTTTTCGGAGGGATAAGATTAACTATTCACACTGTAAACTAAGCAACGGTAGGGAAAGTGTTAGACTTTGGAGGGTCAGATTTAGTATTCTCACTTCAGCCTGAGCAAAAGAAGGGAACATGTTGTACTATTGAGGGGGTCATATTTACTATTCAGACTCCAAACTGAACATTAGTAGAGAAAGGTATTGGAATTTGAAGGGAACAGATTTACGAATCCTATTCCAACCTAAGGAACAGTAGAGAAAGTGTTGGATTTTGAAAGGGGTGAAATATAATATTCCCTCTCCATAATGAGCAACATTTGGGAAATTGCTGGACTTTGCAGGGGTCTAATTTTCTATTTCCATTCCAAACGGAACAACAGTAGAGAAAGTCCTGGACTTTGCAGAGGTCAGATATACTATTCTCACTCCAACCTGATCAAAAGTAAGGGAAGACTTGCACTTCAGAAGGATCATATTTACTAATCCCTATCCTATCTGACCAGCAGGGAAAAACAGGAAGGACTTCAGAAAAATCACACGTACTATTCTTAATCCTAAACAAGAGAACCATAATTAGATTCGAAATAAATATAGTAAAACAAATTTACAATGAAAAATATTTTTATATTTTTACCAGTAAAAGCAAATCAAACAAAATATATTAAACACACAAGTATTACTACCTATTTACTACTACCTATTTGTACTATATAAGCAAAAATATATACAATTCAATATAAAATATTTAAACACAGAGGCGCCTAGTCACAAGTCTAAACTTGCATCTGAGCAAATCTACATGTGTACGTTTATTCTGACACTTTTGAATAACGCTAGTACTTTGGGCTATTCACCATTTACAAATATAAAGTTAATAAAAAGTGTAGACTTGCATATCTCCGCCTCTTGAAACAGGGGGTGCAGCCAAATTTACAAGTGTACCTGTACTAATGCCAAAAAGGAGCAAAGGTAAGTCTAGCACCACTCATGGCCCACCACTGATACTGCAACACATTGCATAAAGAATAATGGAGGAAGGGACATAAAATAGAAGCCCTTAGGAAATAATGTTAAATTAAACCGAATTATTTCAAATAGTTAAAAGTATAAATACATTTATTTAAAGTTAAAAGAATTATCGAAAAATAAAACATGATTCATGAATCACTGTGGGCACCAAAGAGGAATACTCATTGAATCTTACAAAACCTTTGTTCTTTATTATCTCGAAATCGGAAACATCAATAGCCAATACTTGTTTCATAAGGCCCACCTGGCTATCAAGATAGTTTCCACGTCACCAAGTTCCCATGGTGGCAGATTCACAATAATTCATATATTTAGTGCATGCAGCCTCTGTGTACATAATTCATATGCTAGAGATATTAAGAATTGCAATACTCATGAGTATGTTAGATTCAACATGCATGCATATCATGATAGAAATCAGTTGAGGTGATATGTGAGTGGTCTCACTAGAGCAATGGAAAACCAATACACCAGAATGTTAGTAAAATAATACTCCAAGGGAAACCGAGGAGGGAAGGAATCCAAAAGGAAAGCAAAAATGCAATCTAACTACCCAAAACGAAAATGTGATATGCCTGTGTATACCTAAATCGTAAGACACATAAAGCCTTGGGGAGAGGATGTAGCCTTACAGCTGGAGCGGTCGACCTCGATGCTGGGGAACTGGATTCGAGTCTCGGCAACGACGCTCAACATCCTGTGATTATGGGCAAATCACTTAATCTCCCTGTGCCTAACAAAAATGAAAGTGTCCATCTGTAACAAAACTGGTGCTCATGTAAACTGCTCTGATACCCGATTTCTCTGGTCAGGTTCGCGCTAAATAAAACTCTAAAAAAAAAAAAAAAAGCCATACCTGAAAATAGTCTATTCCTTTGAATATATCCTTAATGTTTCAAATACGTAAGAGAGCAAACTACAAAGATAAAACAACATATATAGTACTGATTACTAGATGGTTCTCCAAAGTAATACAACACCATAATATATAAGTTCCCCTGTACCACATGTGCAGTATCACACACCTAACACCCAGTGTCAAAACATTGCACTCATTAAAACAGTCATAAGGTGTTCCAATCCACTATTCCATATGCTGTACTAGCGTAGGAACTCACACTCACTTTCATTATACCAAAGTCACTGTAAAGTGTTTGTTGTGTCCACCCATTGTGTGGGTCAATTTATGAAATTGTCAAGGTAAGGGCGCACAATAAGGGCATACAGTCTCCATTTCCAAAACTATTATTATAATAAAGTTAAATCGATCATCTGCCAAGCATCTAGATGGGCTATATGAGAAGGGGAAGCTCTGCAAGACTTCTGCCTCTGACCAGGAATAGGGGTCAAGATCTGTTAATCTTGCTGGGTGAGGGGACTTCACCTCGGGGAAACCAAGACCAACTGCTCTAGAGCACCAGCACCTGCCTGCTTACCATGGCCAGGGTGCCCTGTGTGAAAGAGGAGAGTGTTGGAGGGAGCAAGGTCCAAAATGGAGCCACACCGAGAGGACTCCTGATGCGAGGTGTGAGAAGACGACTGTGCACCGATCAGGCCATTGCTCCTTTGCAAGAGTGATTCCTCAACACCTGTATGCCAGGTGATGGCTGCCATGGACTGAGCCATGCAGCGAGTACCAAGCCCATACTGCCTTGTTGTGATGTCCCCGTATGCCAAAGGGGGCCACCGTAGAAGTGTCTGTGTGACAAAGCGCCAAGACTTGTGTGAGCCTTGAGGGCGATCCCGCATGCCAGGAGGGGCCGCCGTGGTGTTGGCATTTGCACCAGAGAGGTTTACGCCTTATCCGCAAGTACTACAGCAACCCAGTAAGCATGGTGGAGCTGCCGCTACTGAGTTTTGTCACAGATCAGGCCGTTGCCTGGGAACATTGAAGCTGGGACCTATCAAGACCTGCCCCCTGACTGAGCCCTAGGAAGCCGGAGGACACTGTGAGGACGTCTCTTCATTGTTGGGCTCCGGTCAGGAACACGGAGACCAAACTCCCCTCCCACCTTGTGGGGAAATTTAACAAACCACGCCGACAGAAGCTAGAAGCACCTCAGATCACTTTTGAGGCCAGCAGCGCCATTCTGGAGATAGAGCCTGCACCTCATGGGTACTGCCACGCGTATCTGGTCTATCGTGAAGGGGAATGATTTTGTTGACGTGAAAGGGTACAGGATCGATAAAGTCTATATTCAAAGTGTACCCTCTATGCCATGGATTTATATGATCAATTTGTAGTTTATGCTATTATTCCGTGCCTCTTGGGCCAACATAGGCTGGTTATTTACTTATAATATTCTCTCTGTGTCTCCTCACACTTCTATATCTCAGACGCTTACAAGACATACATGTGTATCAAGACATACTGGCAAACATGTGGCAAACAAACAACAATATAAATAAACAAGAAAGGAATCACAACACTGAAATTTGTTGCTGTGGATCTTTTTTAGTCAGTCCACACAGTGTATTCATCAAACATTATAAAGAAAAATCACATAAATGACAATTTTAGCAAAAACAAAATACTTAAACATTCAGCCAATTTTACATTACTTAACAATACATGGATTGACTGTTTTTGTACAATACTGTTTATATCCACAAGAATAAGTGTCCAACATATATAAGTCACATAATACTGGTACAAGAAAGGGGTTTTGTGAGGAGTGCCCAACATAAAAAGTGAAAATGATCAGTTTACATCACTGGGGGTATATTATTTTGCTGCAAGTCTGTGGTCGTACAGGTACCATGGGGCCCTATGTGGTCGTGTTCGTTGGTTTTCCAGTTCATACATGGGTCTCGGAGATGTGAATGCTTTCTGTGACCGTCCTTTGGTTATCTTTATCCGTATGTAGGTATTTCTGCCCTTTGACCGTGTTTGAATACACCGACGTTTTTCAACCCTTTCAGTAGGCTTAGGTATTTAATGAAGGTCTTCCTCAGGGCTGTGTGTTTACTGATATGGGATACTGTAAATAAAGCCTAAATGGGGAAATAGTGCCATGTATTCGAATAAAATATTTAAAGAAAATATTTAAAATCATCATCATTCTGTTTATCGACTTGTGGGCCCTTCACCTTACACATGCCATGTCTCTATGATCGACCACTGTTTACCCCGCGTGCAGTCCTAGTTTGTGGAATGCGGCTGTAGGGGGCGCAAGGCTCCACCTATGGTACAATCATTGTTTTAGAAGAGACAAGGAGACAGATTAGTGTTGCGGTATACTTTCTGGACCACATGTTAACTCTAGAACATGTGCTGCAGGGAAGAAAGGGGGTTGTAGTCTTACTTGTGTTGTGAAGGGGGCTCCTAATTGTCCTCCTTCAAATAGAGCGATCCTGAAAAGGCAAGCTCGGACTCGAGCGCGCCGCCCTTATGGCGGTCGCGCCGGTCCCCCTGTCTCAGAGGTGGTGAGTGGGTCGCCGCGTGCTCTAGTGACGCGGCACCCCACCTCCCTGGGCGGCCAATAGCAGTGGCCGACAGGGGTGAACCGGAAGCCCTTGAGTGCTTCCGGTTCAGCGTGATGCCCGATAGGTAGGGGCAGACCGGTTTAGACCGGTCTGCCCAGTACACCCACTTAAAAGGGGCTGGGGGAGCGAGAGCAGTCTCTAGTTTTCTTGCCCCCAGCCGACAGCATCTCTCACGGGTCCGTCCGGGCCACTAGCGGCCCGTAACAAACTTTTGCCCACCCACCATCCCCTAAGGCAGGCAGTTCATATGAGTGTTGCAGGATTATGTGTGTTGCTTTGTTTCCCTAAAATGTTCAGCGCAGGTAGCTCAAGAAAGATGGTTAATGTAAAGTGGCGTTGTTGATGTTTTGGTATTATGTAATAAAAGTGTTGGTATATGTTTTCATTTACAGGTAATGTTTAAAGTAAAGTTGTGTGGTTGATGCTTTTGGTAATGTGTAATAAAAATGTCTGTAGATGGTGTTTTGTTGCAGGTAATGTCGTATTTTTGTAGGTATTTCCCTGGTCAGGCGGTAAGGTCATGACTGATGAGCATAGTTTTCGGTCCTTAGCGGGCATCACCATTTCTCAAATGGGGACGCCCGAGGGGGAGACAGAGGGTCTCACATGGAACTCCAGGGGCAGTTACAGCCGGTCGGTAGGCTGAAAGGGTACGGGGGCCAGGGAGTCACTCTTCCAGTGGGCTGGTCGGCCACCCCCGCATGCGCATGCGCACAAGGGCGCAATGATGCAGAATTGCAGCGCCCCTTTATGGAGTTAAGGCGCGCTCAGGGCGTAGGGGGGGCCCGGGGGAGCCATCCGTCCGGTAAGCTGGACCCCCTACACAACGTTTACAACTCCAGGGGCAGTTACAGCCGGTCGGTAGGCTGAAAGGGTGCGGGGGCCAGGGAGTCGCGCTTTCCAGTAGGCTGGTCAGCCACCCCCGCACGCTCATGCGCACCAGGACGCATGCAAGGATGCAGCATTGCTGCGCCCCGTTTATGGAGTTAAGGCTCAGGGCGTAGGGGGGGCCCGGGGGAGATATCCGTCCGATAAGCTGGACCCCCTACGCAATCTTACTCCAGTGGAGTCTTTGTAGTTTACTGGGGTCTGGGGCTGCCAGTCACTGACCTTGCCGTAGGCTCTAGCAGGGTTACGCAGAAAGTAAAGTATATTCATGTTTTAGATTACGGTAGGAATGACTCTGTATTAGAACAAGTAACATCGTGTATCTATCCACGTATCTGGACTTTCTGCGTAATTGTACATAATGTAAATAATAATTTTCAATGTTTTAATTTTGTAATAAATACGGCCGGGGGGTTACTCCCCCTAATCCAAAAGAGTGTGGTCTGAAGTGCTTGCCTTGGAGGAGGGAGGGAGTCCTCATCCAAGGGTGGTCTTGGGTCTAAGGAAAAGGGGGACTTGGCAAGTACCAGGCCATATGCTTGGCAGTTGTATGATTTGGGGTGATGTTCTGTTGGTATCTAATTGCATGCATCAGTACTGTTTTGGAGCACCTTATTTAAAAAGAAAGCACCTTTTTTAATAGAATGCACCTATTATAATATAAAGAAGGGCCAGGTGCCTTACATTAGGCTGCGGATAGTTCAAATAGCTTGCATGCAATCTGTCTCCCACGCGGGGCGTGCTGAATATCTTCCTTAGTCTCCTTGTGATTTCACGTGCCTGCAGTTACTTCCTTTGCTGTGGAATAGAACGGCATGTATGTGATTCACCTGTATTTCCCCATCGGGTGGATAGTTAATTAAAGTGGGGACGGTTGGCGGCAGGACACACCTTTGAAAAGAGTGCTGTTCAGGGTGCTCTTCTGCTCGCTGTTTGGCCGGCCCCTGATCTGTCGGTTGCACCGTGCTTTCTTATTAATCTAAAGCGGAAGTGGGAAATGTAGCTGGGAAATGTAGTTTCCAGCGGTATGCAATTTGGATTGGAGCATACTAAAATTAAATCAATAATCTGATGATTGCTCTGGGGGCAATGGAATAAAAATGATCCTTTGGGGGAGGGGTCTTTGATATCTCAAAGGCGGGGGAAGCATTCCTAGATTGATAAAGCACCTGTGCTGGAATCCACTTCCAGCAAACAATGTTGAGTTCTGGGTGCTGTGGTTTATTACATCAGTGCGACCTTACAGTGTATGTTGGGGGCATCATAAAATATTTACAATCGTTATACATATGGCGTCAGATTTCTGATTATATGCATACCCCCTTTATAGCTGAGCGGTGAATTTACATCATGTACATAGATACTATTCTTTAGCTTACAGTATATTGCATATTGGTGGTAAATGCCGTAGTTCTAAAGCATACAACCCGGTGATATATGGTCTGCATGGGTGCTCCTATTCAGCATGTATACATAGTGAAGCTGAACACATCTCTATTATATCTCAAATGAATGCCTTAGTTCTAGAACATACAACCCGATGATATATGGTCTGCATGGGGGCTTCTATACACCATGTATACATAGTAAAGCAGGGCATATCTCTGTTGTGCCTCAAATGAATGCTAACATATATGTTTTTCTGTGCCTTAATCCTGGACAGTGTGCCCTACAACATAAAGTTAAACACTTCTCCGATATGCCTCACCTCATCGTTAGCATGTGTGTCAGCGCCATTCTTTGTCCTGCAGTAGTTATTCATCTAGCGGTCGGTATCCTTTTATGTGTGCACCTCTGTGGAAGTGTGGTTATCTCAAAATTATGGTGCATTGGGGGCTTGTACGTCATGCAGTGGTTCTGAGGGTATGTGACCTGCGGTGTTAGTGTGTGAAGAAGTTCCCTATGTCTGATAATTCGTTAAGGCCGTTCTCTTTTGTGCCCATTCGTAAAATCATTTGCGCTTCTAATATTTGTTCACACACCGTCAAGTCTGTTTTGGGTTTGTCTCCTGGCTCAAGTAGGGTCCCGCGTGGGGTGTACCACGCGCTCTTCGTTGCCTGTTTTAACAGTTTCTTGGGGTAATTGTTTCGTTGCAATTTAGTGAGTACATTCCCTGCATCCTCTAAGTAATCTTCCCTTTTTGTACAGTTCCTCTTTATCCTCAGGAACATGCTATAGGGTAGGTTGTCTCTGAGGTTCCGTTGGTGAAAACTGGAGTAATGCAGGACGCTGTTTTTGTCTGTCTCTTTCGTGTAGAGGGAGTTATAGATTTGGTTGTTTTCATGTTTTAGAGTTATATCAAGGAAGTTGATTTTCTTTTTGTTGGTTGTCATGGAAAATTGAATGTCTGGGCCCCTTGTAGTTAACCAAATCAAAGTCTTTGATCCTTTTGTCTAGGCCCTTCCAAAATCATCATCACGCCGTCAATGTATCTTTTCTGTACATGGATATGTCCTCTGAAGGGATTGTTGTTATAGATCAATTTTTCTTCATATAGGGCCATAAACATTATGGCCATTTCTGGTGCAAAGGAACATTCCATCGCAGCCCCTTTGGTTTGTAAATAAAACTGTTTACTAACCTGAAAGAAATTTAATTTGAGACAAATGTTTGCAAATTCCAATATGTACTCATCTCATCTAACTACTATTTCCCCCCTTCCCCTTCTCCTGCTCTCTGTTACTCAAACTTCTAACTTTTTCTTCCCACCTTTCCTCAAACCATATTCTAATTTCATTTCCACCTAACTACTATTCCCCATATCTAAACTACTCTCTCTTCCCACTTTTCCTCAAACCATATTCCAATTTCATTTTCACCTAACTACTATTCCCCATATCTAAACTACTCTCTCATATGTGCATTTTCCCTGCCTCCCAAACCTCAATATACCCTTTTCTTGTATAATCTACCCCTTTTCAGCCTTGAAAAAGCCCTCGGCTGATGGGCCATATGGGCGAAACACGTGTCGGCTGTTTCTTTACTTTGTTTTTGTCCTATGCATGAGAATACAAATAAATACTATGCATTTGAAAATCACCAAAGAACGCTTGGAAATCATTCAGCATAAATACATCCGAATTTGAAAAGGCACAATTCTCCATCCTTCTCAAGACTTACCCTATAATGGCTTTTGGGTGTAGCAATTTGTGAGGAACGTGCCACCCCTAAGACTGGGCCCTGACAACTGTAGCACATAAACCCAGATTTCCCCACCCATTACAGTTACCTCCAATATGTATTCTGTCTGGACTTCATAGGGTCGCTGTCTTTTATTCATAAAGTATTCCATGGATTCCAGAGCACACTCTTAGGGGATATTGGTGTAGAGGCTCACGATGTCTAGGGTTACAAAGGTGTCAGTTGTTTCGTTGAATTCCATGGCCTCCAGTGTGTAACATCCATTGTGCCTCCTATGTAACTTGGTATGTCGGCTACCAGGGGTTTGAAAAATACATTCTCGTCCTTCGCAGGGGGTTCTAAAATAGGATTCACCACTGAGATGATGGGTCTACCTGGTGGATTTTGTGGGTCCTTGTGGATCTTAAGGGGGATGTAGATGAGGGGTGTCCAGGGCTTCTTATTACATAGATATTTTCCTATTTTCTGGAGATCCATCATTCGCACCTTCCTTCGTTTAAGAGCTCAGCGATCTTTCCATTGATCATGGGGCTGGGATTGTCTCGGATCTTCTTGTAATGTTCTTCGTTTTGCAGTTGGCTCATGATTTCTTGTTCATACCTTTCCCTGTCCTTTATGACTGTGGCACCACCCTTATCTGCTGGTTTTAATATTATCTCCTGGTTGGATTTGAGTCTTGGTAGAGCTTCATGTTCTTCTTTGGACAGGTTGTGTCTGATGTATTTTCTTTTCCTTTCGATCGCATCTATGTCCTTTAGGACAGTTTTCTCAAATGTTTGTAGTTCTATTGGCATGTTTGGAGTCGGTGGGTCCTTTAATCCAAAGTAGTTCCTCTCTTGTGAATTTGTCTGATCTGTGAAAAAAACTTTAAAGCGCATTTTACAGAAGAACTGGCGGGCTTCCAATCTGATCTGGATAAAATTTGGTCTTGTGGTGGGAACGAATTACAGGCCCCTGTTGAGTAGCCTCGTCTCATCTTGATCCAGTTCTCTCTTTGAGAGGTTGTAGATTGGGATCCGTTTTGGTACCCCGATCTGTATGTCTGTTGTCTGGTTGTTTTATCTCCTGCATGTTGGTTCTGGTTGAACCATCTCCTGCCTCTGCTTCTCCCCCATGCCCGTCCTCGACCTTTTACTAAAAAAGACGAGGATCCTGATTTGTTTGGGGCTGTTCTTGTTGATGGTTCTGCATCACTTGAGCTGTCAGAATATAATGAGGTGTCAGAGAAGGAGATGAATTTCCTCCTGTTGCGTCCTTGGAATTGGGTCAGTGCACATGTATTGTCTGGCTGTTTGTAGAAATCCTTGTCAAATAAGGGATATACTTTTCCTAGTACAAAGCTGGTGATGTCCCTTTGTAGTTTCGCTCTTTTAAAATCTTCTGTATTTTTCTTGAAGGTACCTGTTTCCTTCTCCACTTTGTTCAGGAGTGCTCTTGTGTTTTCAATAGCCACATTGTTCGAGAGGGCTTCCTCAAGTTCCTTAATTAATTCCAACTCTCTTTTGCTGAGTCTCTCCACCGTTTTTATGGACAGAAACATCTAGTCCTTTGAGCATTTGGTTCCAATGTGGCTTAAGTCTCCAATGTGCAGGGTCTTCCTAGAAGATGACAGGGATGTACTTCACCATGTAGTGTGGTTCTTATTTGTTTTTTCTTTGTTCAGTTGACTTTTTTAATTCAGACTGCTGTGCTATGCTCTGTTAGGTACTACCAATGTTCAAAGCAGATGGTCTTCTTAGTAACTCTTGAATGTCTTCTTCTCTAAAAATCAAGGTTTTGGGCTCCGACATACTCTAGTGTTGAAACATCATGGATATTATAGTTTTTCTTAGGTTTATTGGTGAGGTGTGAGGGGAATAGGGTATGGACATCTAGTGTTACTTCCCCCAGGTGAGACCGTGGAAACGGGAGAAATGCTTTCCCATACAGTAGGGGAGCTGGGGGTCGTGTAACTAGTTAGCATGGAGGAGTCTCAGCCGCCCGACTCTTCTGAACAGGACCAAAGCTGCAAGTGCCCCTGGGTGGAGCACCCGCTGAAATGCTTCTGTGCTGCCTGGAGTGGGTAAGATTTGAACTGGGCCTGTTGGGCCCCAGAGGACTCGCTGCTGAAGGTGCTGCGGCACCATAGACTCTTTTGACTACTCCCTGAAGAGTCAATGGGGACTTTTGAGTAAGTTCTACTAGTGAGCATTCCCTGGATGCAGGCACCAGTGAACGGGGAATAACCCCAATCACCTTGCATGGCCAAGGTTGGGCCAGGGATTTACCAGATAAACACTAGAGCCCAACCTCAAGGGGATTGTGTTGTTGCTTATGAATGCTGTTATTTCTTTGAATATGTAGAATTATAAATAAAAGACGTATTTTTATATCTAAAAGCAGGTAATCGACTGGAGATTGATTTATCAATATTACTGAGTGCACTTTGAGTTATGAGTCAAAACTTCACTTCCCCTTCGAGGGAGCCTTTGACTGCTCATCCACAGCTACCACTGTGAGTCAAGTACAGAAGGGGTACTTGGACCAGTCGAGCAGGAGCCTTAGTTGATCGGGTCCTGTGGCATCAGGAGTAAAAAGCATCAACCACCACGGTTGGGCCCAGTAGCCCCTCTGTACCCTGTGACCCTCTGAAAGGGGTTCTGACTATTGGCAGCATGCAGTGGGGTGCCCTACGTTTAAGAGCCTGGATAGAGAGGTGGAATTGGCCATTTCCAATCAGTGCCAGTCCTACAATAAGTCCAGTTTTTTTTCTTCTATGCACCAAGGCAACACACATGGGCAATGGAGAACACAGGGTTGGGAACTGACCACAGCACCATGTCCATAGATCAAATGAAGGATTTATGTAGGGACAGAAAGTTGAGGATTCTCAGGAGTAGGGACAGGGAGGTCCTTCCTAATTTCATTAGGGATCAGTTTGAAATACTGGGTGAAACAGAGGAGCCAGTAGTTGACTCTGGGGAGGGAACCATGGTTGGAACCCAAAAAGAGAGTGCTGTTGATTCAGGCTCAAGGATCCCCTTAGCACAGATATATGCAGGAGCGGCCCGTGCAGGTAAGAGCGGTGGGGTGGTAGGGCGGGGTGGGGAGGGAGTCAACAGACGAAGACAAGGGAAAATTAAATTTAAAAAAAGAAAACATCTTACCTTGCACTCACTGCATCGCCAACTCGGTGATGCGGCGAGCTCAAGGTAAGTGGTTTTCTTTTTTTTAAATTTCATTTTCCTTTGTCGTCTTCTGTCGACTCCCTCCCCACCCCACCGCTCTTACCTGCACGTGTCGCTGCTGGATATATCCCAGACAGATGCAGAGCATGTCACCTATTGCATTTTCCGGAGTTTCACCAAGACACTCACCACCTTTAGTTTCTAGAATATCTCAGGTGTGTACACCACCTCGAATTTCTAGGGTACCACTGTAACCAATCCCAGGAGTAAATCCCTTGGGTGGGTTGAGTCTAGTACAGACCCTGAGCTTGCAGTTGGCATTATAGAAAGCCAAGGCTGAGGAAGATGAGAAAGCCAGAGAGTTTGAAAGGGAGAAGCTAAGACTAGCTCATCAGGAACGAGAGGAGTGGAGGCAGGAGAGACAGGAGGAATGGGTCTGGGAAGATAACTTGCGAGAAAGAGAGGAGAAACAGTAAAAAAGTGAGAAGAAACAGAGAGAGGGGGAGGAGAAAAAACCGAAAAGGAAAGAGAGCTGGAAAAGGAAAAGATAGCCATTGAGAGAGAGAAACCTAGGGTGTCCAAAATATCTTGTTCATGTGTGTGTGGAAGATCAGGATATTTTGAAATGGTTTCTGTGCTTTGAGGTTGATTGTAAGGCTCAGGCCTTAAATGAGGGTCCAAGGCAGCTGCCTTAATGCAGTGCATGACATTGGATAGGACAGTCATCATGAGGAGGATGCCCATGTTAGACCAGATGGTTTATAATTGAATGAAAGAAGCCCTCATTAGGCGGTTTGGGCTGAAGCCAGCTCACTACCTATAGAGATTCCATGACTGCAAGACAGCAGATGGTGTTCCGTTTGAGACTTAGATTCATGTTGTATTGCGTTATTGGAGTGGGACTCAAGGAGGGCCCAGGAAACATTGGAATGGTAATGGAGTATCCGGGAATGAGCATCATAAGAAGGGAAGGCAAGGAAACCCTTTCAAGTCTAAGATGGTGAATTGTTTTAAGTGCCACAAGGTTGGACATTACAAAAGAGATTGTCAAGAGAAGGAACTTGACCCAAAGACACCCTTGATAGCAAGCATATAACACGTGGGCGAAGGTACCTGAGAGGGACCGATTGCGCTCAACCTAATAGCTATGGACATTTGGGAAAGGGAATCAGATGCTCTGAAGCACCTTCATCCTAACACAATGGGATGTGTGCTGGAAGTTAGTATCAATAGGAGGAAAATGCCTGCCCTTAAGGATACTAGAGCCTTTCGCCCAATGGTTTAGAGGAAGTACCTGAAGTCTGAGGAGATACTCCCTGGAAACTAGGATACAGGATTCGGTAGACAGCAGAGAGGGCATGTAGTATCTGCTCACCAGGGTTGATATTGAACTCAATGGCAATGCGGTCATAATTGATGTCGACGACAGGGAAAAGCAAGGAGTTGAATGTCTCTCGGGCCATCACCCGTGAAAATTGAAGCTGTGACCTGTCATCAAGTCTTTTCCCCTGACCACCCCTGAGGAAGTCGGAGGATACAGTAAGAACTTTGCTCTGTCGCTGGGCTCCCATCGGGAGCACGGAGATCAACCCTCTCCCCTGTGTGGGGAAATTGAACTCAGTGTGCCAACAGAAGCTGGGAGCACCTCCGATCACTGTTGAGGCAAGCAGCGCTGTTCTCGAGAGGGAGCCTTTGACTGCTCGTCCACACAAGTTCAGGACTACTGCGAGGGAGCAGGGACCAGGTTAATGCTGCTGAAAAGTTACCTTCTGAAATCTAGCGTGAAGAGTTTTGTTCATGGTGAAGGAGGCCGCAAGGAGCAGGGAGAGCACCTTGGATAGTTGTCGCTGTAGCGTGAAGAGCAGGCCGGAAGTAGTGGATGGTCATTGCTGTAGCGCAAAGATCCTGTTTGGCGTCGCGGACAGGCATCTCTGGAGATTCACATTGTTGGTCACCGGCAACTGTTGATGGTGTAGCACGAAGTGCAGATCTCGCATTGTGCAGTAGTTGCTATAGAGCAAAGAGTCGGGTTCACTGGAGCTGCGCATTGGAGGTCAGCGCTGGCGGCAAGATCATGGGCGTTTGCGGTTGCTAACAACCCAAAACTTCAGTATTTCTTCTTTTCTTCAAGGAAGAGCACAAATGATGCCACACCAAGGGTCCAGGGTCTGGGAGGCACCACTTGGGGATCAGAAACTCACTCTAGCAGAGGCCAGCAGGACTACTGCAGGTTTAGTTGCAGGTCTAGGTAGGTCCAGTTGCAACACGTCAGCTGAGAAGTTGCAGAGAGGGCTCTGGAGCTTGTGTCCCAGTAGCCCAGAACAGGAGATCAGTCAGCTGACACATGGAGTCACTTCAGCCTGGGATGAAGGGTGCAAATCTGTTCTTCCTTCTCAGACAGAAGGGTAGGCCTCAAGCAGTAGGGTAGTACTCTGGGAGCAGGGCAACCCTTCTGCTGTGGTATCCACAGGTCCAGGAGCATACTGAAGAGTGGGTATAAGAACCCCATTTTTAGGTTGAAGCTACGTTTGCTAACAACATCTTGGGGACATTCAGAAAGCTTCCCTGGGAATGTATTTCTCCCATTGCTCACCATTGGCTTTGTGGTTTGTAACACATTTGTCTGCCTTCTATTTGCTAGCTTTATTTGATTTAGGCTGCCCAGCTCGAGTTCCTCCTTTCCTTTCCCTTCCCCAAACTCTATTTACTGTATTCTTCTACCAGTAATTAATTACTGTAAATAGGTCTTTAAATCTTGTTCTTATCTTGTCACATTTGCTGTGCATTTAAAGACAGAGGTTAAATATCAGGCTCTGTCTTCCAGGGAGCTTGATGTTTACTGTTCTTTCTCTGACTTTAAATTGAGAGGCTTTATGTGACAATCATGCTGGCTACGCGGTGTGCTGTACGATGTAATCTATTTTCTAGCAAAACAAAATTTAAATGTCTGTAAATGAACTGTGCAGCTGTTTCAGAATATGTAAAGCACAAATGAAGCACATTTTCTTGTAATTCTAAGTGTGGTGGAAACAATTATTTTAATATGATCAAAGAAATCAATATACTAGGTAATGCCATTTCCACACATTATCCTTTGTGTGCTGTATCCTTTTACCAGTAAAACCGTATGTCTGTGCAAATGTAATGGTCATTTCAATTGAAGATGTGTTGTCTGTAATGGTAGTGCGCTACCACACCATGCATACTCCACTTTACCCCACTCCACTCTACTCTGCACCCCTCCACACCACTGCACACTACTCTGCACCACTCCACATGCCATTCCACGCCAATCCACACTGCGTCACTGTACTCTACTCTGCACCACTCCATGCCACTTCACTCGATGCCTCTCTACTCTACGCCAGCGCATTGTACCCCACAATACTCTACTACGCACCACAGCACTCTACACCAGCCCACTCTAAGCCACTTTAATCTACTCTGCACCATGGCACTCAATGACACTGCACTGTACGACACTTCACTCTACTCTGCAACAATCTACTCTGTGCCACTGCACTATACAACACTTTTTTCCACTCTGCGCCATTCCACTCTACACCACTCCACTTTACGCCACTGCAATCTACCATGCGCCCCTGCACTTTATTCTACCCCACTGCACTCTAAACCACTCTATTCTACACAGCTGCACTGTATGCTGCTGCACTCTACACCACTGCACTCTACTCCACTTTACTCAAAATCAATGCACTCTAAGCCACTGCACTCTACACCAATTTACTCTGTACCACTGCACTGTAAGCACTATACTCTACTCTGCAACACTCTACTCTACATCACTTTACTCTGCACCACTCTACGCCACTGCACTCCAGACTATTGCACTCTATGCCACTCTACTCCGCATCACTGCACTCTACGACACTCTACTCTACAACACTGCACTCTCTGCCACTAAACTCTACGCCACTCTACTCTGCACCACTGCACTCTATGCCACTGCCTCTACTCTGCACCACTCTACTCTACACCACTCTACTGCACTCTACACCAATGCACTCTTTGCCACTGTACTCTATGCCACTGCACTCTACGCCACTACACTCTATGCCAGTCCACTCTATGCCACTCTAATCTAATGTTACACCACTGCACTCCACCTCCCTGCACTCTACACCACTCTGCTCTATGCCACTGGACTCTGTCCCACTCTAGTCTACACCTCTGCACTCTACCGTGCACCACTTCACTCTACGCCACTTCACTCTACTCTGAAACAATCTACTCTACACCGCTGCACTCTGCTCCACTGCACGCTACACCACTCAACTCTGCACCACTCCACTCTACGCCATTGCACTCTACATCACTGCAGTCTACTCTGCACCACTCTACTCTATGTCACTGCACTCTATGCCAATAGACTCTACACCACCTTATGAAAGACCAGTGCACTGTGGCCAATCGATTCTGCATCACTGTACTTTACGCCACTTCACTTTAGTCCACTCTACGATACTTCATGACACACCACTCTACAACATTCCTCTCCAAGATACCACTTTATGGCGCTCTACTCCATTAAACTCTGATACACTCAATGACATTCTACTCCACTCTATGCCAGTCCACCCTACAACACTCTACTCCACTCTATGCCACTCTATGACACTACTTCACTCTATGATGCTCTGCACAACTTCCTCCATGCCACTCCATGCCACTATACTCCACTCTAGTCTAAGACACACTACAGCGCTCTACTCCACTTCACTGCTCCACTCTATTTCACTCCACTCCACTTTATGCCACTCCACTCTGACACTCTATGCCACTCCACTCCATTCTACGCCACTCAACTCTACAACACTCTTCTCCACTCTATGCCATTCCATTCTCCTACACTGCTCCACTCTAAGCTGCTCCACTCTACGACAATCTACTCTGCTCTATGTCACTCTACTCTACAACACTCTGCTCCACTCTATGCAACACCCTCCATGCCACTTCACTGTGCTCTACACCACACCACTCCACACTACTCTACGCCACTCCACAACTCTCTACTCCACTCCATAATACTCCACTCTACTCCACTTTTCGACTCTCCACTCCACTATCCTTTATCCCACTAACTTTTAGCCATGCTGAACAACAGCCACGCTGGTGTACAACAAGGCTAAAACATATTGGCAAAGCCAATAGCTTTTGCATAGGTGAGACCTATTGGCTTTGCCAATGCTTGTTATACCTGGTATGCCCTTTTAGCGCCGGGACACTCTCAGGAGTAGCCGTGCGCTCTACAAATACCCAGTAACATAACATAACATAACAAGTGGGAGCAGCATCTGGAGGTTTCCTCCAACTGAAGTGTCTGGAATTTCTAGCCTCCCTGCCCTGGTCCCAGTCTGTCGGGGGGAGGGGCACATTAGGCTAGTGTGTTGTTCTTTGTGTGTGAGCTGAGCAGTGCCCTTTGAAGTGCAAGTGTGACAGGTGTCAGTTCTTCCCCTCTCATCGAACTAGAATGGCCCATCCTGCCAACACCCAGACCCTCTATTGTGATACTGTCTGGGAGGAATACACAAAGGCCAACTGCAAACTACACCTAGTCATGTGATACAGAATACAGGCTGCAGTCACCAAATAGAGCAAGAAAATTGCAACTTTCTAAAAGTGGCATTTTCAGAAGTGTGACTTAAAATCTGACCTTGCCATTAAAGAGGGTTTTAAGTTACAATTTCTCAGATACCAAACATGACATTCTGACCTGCTCCCAAACAAAAGTTATCACTTAAATGTAATAAGGTAGCCAAATGTTATCCTATAGGAGAGGTAGGCCTTGCAATAGTAAAAAACACATTTGAGAGTTTCTCCCTACCAGGACGTGTAAAACTTAAAAGTACATGTCCAAATTTTTAAATACACCACACCCTGCCCTATGGGCTCTTTAGTGTCTACCTTAGGGGTAATTTATTTGTATTAAAAAGGAAGGTTTTGGCCCGGCAAAAGGTTTGTTTGGCCAGGTCGAAATGGAAGTTTAAAACTGCACATACAGGCTGCAATAGCAGGCATGAGACCTGTTTTAAAGGGCTACTCAAGTGGGTGACAAAATAAGACCTACACACCCACTAATAGCATTTAACTTATCAGCCCTGGGTAAATGGTTTGCCAGTTTACTTGGTACTTACAAGTAAATTAAATATGCCAATTGGGTTTAAACCAATTTTACCATGTTTACAGGAGTGAGCACAAGAACTTTAGCACTGATTAGTAGTAGTAAAGTGTGCAGCGTCCTAGAGCCAACAAAAACAAATTCAACTTTTGAAAGGATGTCAGGTAGAAAACCACCAGATCATGTACAGGGCAGAAAGGAAGAAGCTCAATCTTGATGCACAGTCTGGGATTTGAGGGGCTGGCAGTCTTTGAACATATCCCTACAATTGCTCAACAGGATAGTGAGCTGTGTGGATGCCGAGGGACTTTTAAAAGGGTAGTAGGACATTTCGATGTTCAGTTCAGTTATAAGACACACATTTTTAATAGAGTCTAACAGCAGAAAGAGATAATTCATTAATTTGTCGTAGCTATGGCTTCTAAAGGCCATTTTGAAAGGTAAACAGACATAATATCGAGTTGCAAATATCGACTAACACTAATATCGAGTCCAAAATATCGACATACAAAAATATCTACAGTCAGAATATCGTTGTCAAGAATATCGAGTTGAAGGTAAGTAATATCGTTTTCCCAAATATCGAAGTAATTAATATCGTTTGCAAAAATATCGTTGTTAAAAATATCGTTGTTTTATTTAGTGTTATGTATTTTAGTGTGTATTTTTAATGTATGTGTTCTATTTTTTTGTGGAAGTATTGCATTTGGTTTTGAATATATGTGTTACATTTTTAGAAGTTACTAATTTCTTTTTACGTAAATTTTGCGTTTTAGTTCCGTAGCGGGTTGTGGGTTTATAGGGGAATAGGGTGGGAAGTAATTTAATTATAATAAATATAATAATAATTTTTAGAAGTTATTAATTTTTTTAAATAACATTTTGTGTTTTTGTTCCGTATCGGGTTGTGGGTTTATAGGGGAATAGGGTGGGAAGTAATTTAATTATAATTAATTAATTAATAATTTTTAATATTTAATTGTGTTAATTAATTCATTATTAATTAGTTATTAATTGGTTGTTGATTAACAATAAATATTTGGTAAATATCTTAATTGTGCTATTTTTTTAGGAGCGGGTTGTGGGTTTATATGGGAATAGGGTGGGAAGTAATTTAATTACAATATATTAATATCTTTTTTGTTAATTAATAAATAAGTATTTAAGATTTTATATTGTTAATTGTGGTAATTAAGTTGTTATTAATTAGTTATTAATTGGTTATTAATAATTAATAATTAATTATTAATTATGTTATTTGTGTTATTTTTTTTAAGAGTGGGTTTTGGGTTGATAGGGGAGTAGGCAGGGAACTAATTTAATTTTAATATTTTTTTTAAATTATTTTATAAAACTTATTTTCTGTTGTTTTTTAGTGTTATTTGTGTGAATTAATTTATTATTGATTGTTTTTTAATTGTTTGTTAATTATTATTAATTAATTATTTAATTGTTAATTAATTATGTTAATTGTGCTATGTTTTACAACATTGGTGGTGTTATTTATAGGGGAATATGGTGGCAGGATAATTATTTAGAATTAATTAATTGTTTGTTAATTAATGTTAATTATTTTGCTGGAGTGGGAATAGTAAATTATTCCCCTCCGCTATCCAACACTTTCCCTACTGTTGCACTCGCTGGAGTGAGAATAGTACATTTTACCCCTACGCTATCCAACACTTTCCCTACTGTTGTACTTGTTGGAGTGGGAATAGTAATTTTATCCCCACCACTATCCAACACTTTCCCAACTGTTGCACTCTCTGGAGTGGGAATAGTAATTGTAACCCCTCCGCTATCCAACACTTTCCCTACTGTTGCAATCCCTGGAGTGGGAATAGTAAATTATTCCCCTCTGCTATCCAACACTTTCCCTACTGTTTTACCTGCTGGAGTGGGAATAGTAAATTATTCCCCTCTGCTATCCAACACTTTCCCTACTGTTGCACTTGCTGGAGTGGGAATAGTAAATTTTACCCCTACGCTATCCAACACTTTCCCTACTGTTGCACTCGCTGGAGTGGGAATAGTAATTTTATCCCCTCCGCTTTCCAAAACTTTCTCTACTGTTGCACTCGCTGGAGTGGGAATAGTAATCGTTACCCCTCCGCTATCCAACACTTTCCCTACTGTTGCACTCCCTGGAGTGGGAATAGTGAATTATTCCCCTCCGCTATCCAACACTTTCCCTACTGTTGCACTCCCTGGAGTGGGAATAGTAAATGATTCCCCTCCGCTATCCAACGCTTTCCCTACTGTTGCAATCCCTGGAGTGGGAATAGTAAATTATTCCCCTCCGCTATCCAACAATTTCCCTACTGTTTAACTGCTGGAGTGGGAATAGTAAATTATTCCCCTCCGCTATCCAACACTTTCCCTACTGTTGCACTTGCTGGAGTGGGAATAGTAATTGTTACCCCTCCGCTATCTAACACTTTCCCTACTGTTGCAGTTAATGAAGTGTCAAATGAAATTGTAAAAAAATATAAATATTTTAATTTGTTATATATATATTTTATTTTTATTTTACTGGTGTATGTATATATATGTATTTATAATTTTTAATATGTTTTTAATATTTTATAATTTATTAAAATTATTATTTATTAGTTATATTAAGTTAATATATACATTATATTTTATATATATGTAGGTTTAATTTATTTTTACATTATATTTATTACTTATCATTTTAAACATTTTCTAATAATTCTAACTATATATATTTTTTTAATATATGTATTATTTGCACCATTTTACACTATTTTTTAACATTTTAAAATCGATATTTTAAACAACGATATTTTTAACAACGATATTTTTTTATCGATATTTTTGTACTTACCATTATGAAGATAGAACTTCGATATTTTGGACAACGATATTTTTGTCCCGATATTTTTGTAGCTCGACATTTTTGCTGTTGATATTATGTCAGTGATCCATTTTGAAAACTGTATTACACAAATGGTCAGAGATTAAATTATAGTTAGATGTAGAGATAATAAACTGTACGAAACTCTTTTAACATTACAAATCTGATGAGATGAATTAATGAAACAACACAGAATTCAGTTCACGAAACAGACATCAAAAGTGGGACTAATGTGTGTGTGGCTGTAAATGCCCCTCGAGAGTGGTGACAGCCACATTGGGATGTTGGTTTTCATGTCTGTGGTATTTTTAACGCCACTTGTGAAAAATGAAAATTTACGATGCCAGTCTTGTTATGAGCCATGAATTCAGAGTAACATTACAGTAGTCAACATAGTCTCTTGCAGGTGAGACAGCGCAGGAGGATAGTGCTGAGGATAAGCAGCCTTCCAAGCAGTAGCGGCCGGCATGGCTTGTGGGTGAGGGGGGGTGGGCGCAGGGGGGGGTGGGTCACGCAGGGAGGGGGGGTCATGCGGGGAGGGGGCAATAATCAAAAAAAAAATTAAAACCTGCCGGGTCCCGCACCTTCCCTGTTCCTGCTCTCTTGCTCTCCTGCCTCTGACAGGAACAGGAAGCAGGCAGCCAGGCTCCCTCCCCTCAGCATTGTGATTGGTCGGGACGGCGACCAGCCAGGGGCTAGTTGGGTGGGCATGTTCTCCATGCAGGCTGCAATGCAGCCTGCATGGAGAAGGGCAGAGTGTGCATGACTGGTTTGGGACGGCCCGAGAGGGCCGACCAAACAGTCTTTGCACACTCAGGAGTGGGCAAACCACTCCTCCACTGCCCTGCTCGGATAGCAGAGCAGCCCAGCCCACCCGCAATGTGCAAAGCAAACATAAAATGGTAATAACTGAAAGTTATTACCATTTTATGTTTTTACTTTCTCGCACTGCAAGAAATCAGTCGGGCGACGCTCCTCCACCCTAGTGGAGGAGCCGCCCCTGCTTCCAAGAGCCATACCGCCCATCCGAGATCCCAGGATCGGCCCAGCCAGGGCAATCCAAGCACCTGCCGCTGCTCCAGCCTTTTATTCTCATAGCAACTCCCTGAAGTGCTACCTTGATAACCTCCATCAACCCTTGCGCGTCTGCAACCATTTCAATTGCCCTTTTGCTGCTGTCACCTCCATCACCCCAGGAGCTGCTGCATCCACCTTCATCCTCCCAGGTACTACTGCTACTGTATTCAAAATCCCTGCTGCGGCTTGAACTGCCTCTTGGACTAATGACCCAGGCAAAGGGCCAAATCTCAAAGCTCCTCTGCTCCTGCCTCCCCCATCACCTCTTCTTTTGCTGCCATCACGTTCATTGCTCCTGCTGCCTCCATCGATCTTGCTTCTGCAGTCACCTTTGTGGCCCCTGGATTTCCAAACATGTCCGCCGACCCTACAGCTGTGATGGTTAACATATTTGCTGCTGAGGTCAGCCATGTATTTTCCGATGCAGATCAGCATGATAGACGGTCTGGAAAATATCATAACATGGGAGTGGAACATTATGGCACGCCAAGAAGCACTATTTACATATTGTAAACGAATTATTAGTTTGCTGCTGGCCTTAGAAACGTTTGCCGGACTGTACAAGGAGTTAACGCTGCCGTAGCGTCAATTTTTTGACGTTACGGCAGCTTTTTTTTTATCGCCGTATTTACAAGTTGCCGCTAACTGCAGTTAGCGGCAGTTTTCCGGCGTAAAAGTGCTATTTTCGGATCGCCAGTTCTGTTAGCAGGACTTAACGAAAATGAGATGCAAGGTGGGCGTTCCCGTGTAAAAATTACCGCTAACCCCACTTCGCAACATTTACAAGAAATTCCTTGTATGGTGCAAAACCCAAAAATACGCCTCTAACTTCAGTTAGAGGCAGTTTTTTAAGACCAGAAAATAGCTGGTCTTAAAAATGGTGCAAACACTTGGGGCCTCATTTCAGAAGGTTTTGGTGCAGGACAGCGCTGCAATGAATGTTGCTGCGCAGCCCTGCGACAAAGCTACAGGGCAGGAATGTGCACCATCAATAAGATAGGGCGCATTCCTGGGCCTCATTCATGAAAAGTGTTGCATCGCTGCAGCAAAACTGCGTTGCAACACTTTTCACTACGCCCTTCTTGCGACACCATGGATGCGCTGTATTTACTGTACAGCGATCCATGTCGCAATTAATGACAGATACGTATGGAATCCTGACGTATCTGTCAGTGCAAAAGTCACGTATTGCTGCAGTTGTGGCACAAGCATGACGCAACTCCTGCAATACATGGTTCCAGCCTATCCCTGTGGCACTGCGTCACCCTTACGCCAGCCATGAGGCAGGGGTAAGGTACTGACGCAGTGGCGTCCTACAATTGTTGCTGTGAAATCTGATGGATTTCACTGCGCCACTCCTATGAGGCCTTGTTGCGTGGGAACGCCCACCCTGCATACATCATACCTGATGCAGGTATAATGTGGCACAGAGCTTCACAAGGTCACGCATATGCCTAGATGCGTCACTTTGCAAATACGGCGCAACGTGGTGCAAGAATCATGCTGCAAGTACGTTAAGGAAATGACGCACCGGCGGGGTGAAACTGTCAGAGGGGGCTCATGAATAAGCCCTCCTGTCTTTTTTCCCTATGTTGGCGTACAATGGATGCCATGCGCTAACGCAGCCACCCTTGCGACATGGTGCACGGCTGACTGTTGATTGATATTTTGGCTCCATCTCTTCTCGAGATGTCTGCAGGTGGGGCTGGACTAGTGGAGGGCGGGAGTGAGCCAGTTGGCCTTCTCGGAGTGTTGTTTGCATGGTCTTTTCTTGAAGGGTGCCAGGGTGTTTGTGCAGTTGGAGATCCATCGGTGGAAGTTGCGCGCTGCGGTGTTGGCGTCTGTAAACGTTGGCATAGTGGTGGTGCTGAGGGAGTTGACAAGAAGTTCTTCGGTGGCCTTGATCCAGCCGCGACGGGGGGGGCAATGATGGCGATAGTGTACGGTGGGCGTGGTGAAGGCATGATGTAAACAATGATGGACAGTACAGGAGAGTCCTGTGGTGTGGCTGTAGTTCCCCCTGGTGGAGAAGACGGGCTTGAACATGTGTCAGGCTATGTGGGTTGGTGCAGTGACTAGCTGCTTGAGTCTGATGTTGGCGAGGTTCCCCAGGAGAGGGTGGTGTTCTGGTCACTGGGGTTGTCCAGGTGGAACTTGAGGTCTCTGAGTAGGATGTAGTTGGTGGATGGGAGAGCCTGGGGTGCGATGAGGTCTATAATGGCATTGGTGAATGGGGGTTCATGGCCTGGGGGGCCTGTAGATGAGGGTGCCGTGGAGGGTGGTGCTGGGGTTGGTCTGGATCTGGAAGTGGAGGTGTTCCATGGTCACCGTTGGGTCTTTAGAGTGCATGGTCAGTGAGAGTGTGCCTTTTTTAGACAATGGCAATGCCTCCTCCTGGCCGCTCGGGGTGGTCCGTGCGGGTGAATTTGTAAGCATCGTGAATGGTGATGGCAAAGTCTGGTCCAGAGCAGAGGTTGGTCCAGGTTTCCTTGAAGAAGGCGATGTCTGAAGAAGTGGCGTCAAGGAGGTCCCAGATTTCTGTTGCGTGTTTGTGGAGGGACCACACGTTGAGGAGGATGCAGTTGAGCCAGTCGGCTGGGCGGCTGGAGGTGCTGGTGTGCTGATGTGGCAGAAGGTGCGTTTGCAGTTTTGACAGGCGCAGGGTGCAAGAGAATTCTACAGTGTTGCTAGATGGCAGGTGGTGTGGCATCAAGGGTTAATGGCGAGGAGGGTGCTGGCATTGTAGTGGTGCAGTGTCCGAGAGGAAGGGTCCTTGGTGCTGGGCGCGGTCCAGGGGCGGGCGGACGCAGACGGGCTTGCCTTTGGTGCACCAGTGGTACGCCCACTGAGCATGGCCGCACAGCGACTGCCATTATGTAGTGCTGTGGGGGGTCTGGACAGCTGGGAGATGCGAAACACGGAAAAGGACCCTGGAGGGGGCGGGGCCACGGGGGGTGCAGGGTTAGTAAATTTATTTTAGATAAATTCTTACCTCGAGGCCGGGTCCCCCGTCTTCTATGCTCCTGCTCTCCTGATCCTGCTTCCAGGAACAGGAAGCAGGCAGCCAGGCTCCCTCCCCTAAGCCAATCAAAATGCTGCAATGCGGCATTGTGATTGTTCCTGAGCGCCGTGCCAAGGTGTTCAGCCAGGGGATGGAGGGGTGGGCATGTTCTCCATGCAGACTGTAATGCAGCCTTCATTGCAAATAGGGATGTGCGCATGACTGCTTTGGGCGGCCTGAGAGGGCTGACCAAACAGTCATTGCACACTTAGTGGGCATACCACTCCGCCCCTGCCCTGCTCCGTAGGTAGAGCAGCCCCACCCACCCTACCGCCCGCAAAGGAAACATAGCAGGAGTACATCAGAAAGTTATAATCATTGTTAGACTTGGCATCTTTTGGCGTGTTTCCCCTGACTTTTTGCTTTCTGACCTCCCGGTTTTGACTCTGTTTTTGCTGGTGTAATGATTCTGCGCACTTTCCTCACTCTGTCCAGTGGGAAAGTGCAAGTGCTCCTGTATAAAATGCGTTATGGATTGGTGTTTCCATGATTGGCCTATTTGGTTTATGTGTCAGTCCCTTGTAAAGTGCACTGCGAGTGCCAGGGCCTATAGACCAAATGCTGTTGGTGGGCTGCAGCACTGGATTGTGCCACCCACGCAAACAGCCCGTAAAGTGTAACTCGGGCCTGCCAACGCAGAGCCTGTGCGCAGCCTGGGGCTGCCATGTCGACTTGGCAAGTGCACACACTTGCAAGTCCCTAAACCTTCCCTTTGCTACATGTTAGTCACCCCTAAGGTAGGCCCAAGGTACCCCTGTGGGCAGGGTGCGTTGTATGCGAAAGGTAGGACATGCCCGGGTGTGTGCGGCATGTCCTGATAGTGAATTACAGCCTAGTTTGTTTTTCACTATTGCAAGGCTACCTGTTCCCCTAGGCCAGAACGGGCAGTTCCGATTATTACAGCTTATAATCCTAACTGACCCCGGGAACATGGTAGAAATTCGAGTTTAGTATGCCTGGACTCAGAATGATAAAAATGCAGCTTTTAGTGAAGTCGGTTTTAACATTCTGTGTTTGAAAATACCACTTTTAGAAAGTAGGTATTTTCTTGTCTAACCATCCAAGCCTGCCTCTGCGAGGTTGTGTATTCCTTGTCTGGAGTGTGAGTGACAGGGGCTGGGGGATGCCAGGAGACAGGGTGAGTCAGCACAGGGCTGGATAGCAAGATCTACATGTAGATGGGTGGGAGGGGTCGCACCTGGGCCCTGAATAGGACAGTGCCTTCCCTCCACAATGCTGGCTCCACCTCCTGTGGTGCGTCTGATGTCCCTGGCCTGCTCACTGAAAGAAGGGACGGAGACTTGTCAACAAAGTGCTCCAGAACTGGTTTGGACTAGGCAAAGGCCTCTCTGCCTTCAGAGAACAAAGGAATTTGGGATATAAATATTGGGGCCCTGACCCCATGAATTTAGATCTCGCTGGAATCAAGGAACCTGCCAAGACGAAGAGCTGGAAGAGCTGCCAGGAGGAGTACTGCCCCTTTGCTGTGTTGTTGCTTTGTTGGGTTGGCCTGCAGCTGCTGCTTCTGCCTTGGGCAGTGAAAGGACTGGACTGAACTTTCTACAAACTTGTGCTGAGTATCTCCAAGGGCCTGAAACCGAGCTGGCCTCCTGTTAAGAAGTCTCAGGGACTACAAAGACTTCACAAGCCTCTGGGTACCGCTTCTGGAACGCTGTTTCAGTTGCCACAGAGGAAGGGAACCGCAACCGACTCCGTCAACCGAATCCATCCCTGGCCGGTGACCTGTTTGCACCGCAGACCGCATCGCCCCGCTTCGCATTGCAACCCTGGTCTCACCGTGGGCGACGTCCGACGCCGCCAACATCGAGCCGCTGCTTGCACCGTGACCTGTGGGCACCGCAGTTCGCATCGCATCGCTTCACTGAACCAACCGGACCCGACCGACGCAGTCGCTGCAACTGGCTCAAGAGTCGAGACCGCACCGCATTTGGGGCACCGCTCGCATGTCTGCGACGCACCGCTCCGACTCGCACCGCTGTCCGACGCCAGCTCCCGCACTCCGGCAAGGTCGCCTGCATCGCAACCTGTCAGCACCGCATCGAGCATCGTCTCGCCCTGCATCGCACGCCTTGGACTCACCGACCCCGTCTGCACGACGCTCATCGAGCCGCTGCCTGCACCGCATCGAGGGACACCGCACCTTGCATCGCTCCGTCTTGCACCGCAACCGCGACGAACGCCGACCGGCTCGTACACTCCGTACCAGCCACAACGAGAAAGGTACTGTAACCGAGTCTGTTCACGACTCTGCTGGCCCGTATCAACGCGGTCGGCTGGAACTGTTAGACTCTGTGGTTTTCAGCATCACGGTAGGCTCGGACGGAGCTACCGACCTCGTACGAACTTTGCTTTTGTGCCATTCCTGCAAAGAAGAAGTTACTGTATCAAGCATTCATTCGTAAAGTATAGTATTGTGGATTTTTGTCGTAATTGGTCTTGTCTTGAGTATATAAAATATTGGTTATTTTTCTAAACTGGTGTGGTGTCCGTTTGTAGTGCTTACACTGTATTACTGTTGGTTATGTGCAAATGCTTTACACACTGCCTCTGAATTAAGCCTGACTGCTCGTGCCAAGCTACCACGAGGGTGAGCAGGGGTTACTTCACGAGTGTAACAACCCTTACCCTGACTAGGAAGAAGGGTCCCTACTTGGACAAAGGTGCAAGCCCTTGCCAACTAGAGATCCCATTTCTAACATTGGTTGTCAGCGGTGAGGATAGGACTTGTGTTTGCACTTGACTTACAGTGATTGGTGTGCACTACTACCATATCGCAGACCATTACGTACCACATACTGGTTCTTTTTCTTTTGGCCTATTTTTGATCTTGCCAGTTTTCAACTCACTACTTTTGTCATGCCTGAATCAATTGCATCATCCGTTGCATCTCTGGAAGTTATCTTTGAGGAGGATAGGTTGGAATCCTACGCCGTAAAGGAACTACGAGCGATTTGTAAAAACTTGAAAGTCCAAATTAAAGGCCTCACAAGGAAGGAGGAGCTACAGAAGGCGCTGAGGGCCTGGGTAGCAGCCAGACATGCCAATGGGCAGCCTGGTAATCTCAGTGAGGAGGTGGAGGAGCCTATTTCCAGGGTGGATGTGCTTTTGGGTAGGGGGAACCCGCCAGGTCAGGCAGCAGCAGTCTGTCCCCAGAGGAGCTGGAGGACAGGCGGGAGGCAAGGCAGTTCGAGCTGCAGAAGCTCAGGCTGGAGAGTGAGCGGGAGGAGAAGAGATTGGCCATAGAGGAGAGGAAGATGCTCTTAGAGCATGAGAGAGAACTGAAGGAGCTAGAACTTAGGAGTAAGTCAGGCTCAGATGGTGGCAGCAATTCGTCCAGAAAGGCAGACAGGATTGTGCACATTCCCAAGAACGTAGGCAAGGAGTTCAAGAAGGGGGATGACATACAAAGGTGGTTTCAGGGTTATGAGGCAGCCATACACATAAATGGGGTCCCTGAGGAGAATTGGGGAGCAGGATTGTGGCCACTTTTCCCTGAAGAAGCAAGGGATGCTCTGATAGCTTTGGGTAAGGGGTATCACCTCACCTATGCTGACATGAAGGATGCCCTTCTCACGAAGTATGGTCTTACTCCTGAAAAGTACAGGGATCAGTTCAGGTCCAGTAAGAAGTCTGATGCCAACACTTGGTTGGAATGTGTGGATGTGTTCTGCAGGTCGCTGGATGGTTGGGTGAAGGGCAGTAATGTGACAGATTTTCAGGGGCTCTACAACTTGATTGCATGGGAGCACTTGTCTAGTCTATGTTTTGCAGATCTGCGCCAGCACCTAGTTGATAGTAAGCTAACTGACCCCAGGAAGCTTGCTATGGAAGCGGACCGCTGGGTGAGTACCAGGGTCCACAAGAAAGCGTTTGGGGGAGACTCAGCCAAAGGTGGGCAGGGTCCCCAGCAGAAAAGTGGGGGGGACAAGGGTAAAGCACAGGAGTTCTCTAAAGGGCCCCAAACTAGTACCCAGGGTAAAGGTTCCCAGCCCCCCAGTGATAAGAAGAAAGGGGTCTCTACAGGGAAGCCTGTTGAGACCGGCCCCCGCAAGTGTTATGCATGTGACCAGGTAGGTCACTTTAAGGGGGACCCCAAGTGCCCAAAGGGGACACAGCCACCCACCGGTGGACAGTCCAAAGTGTTGGCTAGTGTAGCGCTTGGGGAGGAGGGGTGCCCACAGGACGGTGGGGATCCCGCAGAAATGACCCTTGTCTCACTAGGGGACAGTGAGATGGTCCCAGGAAACCAGGTGCCCCCTAACACAAAGAAATATAGCACCTGGGTGACCATTAATGGGAACAGGGTAGAGGCTCTCAGAGATACTGGAGCCAGTGTGACCTCAGTCCGGTGTCACCTGGTGTCTGAGAAGCAAGTAGTCCCAGGAGCATTCCACCAAGTAGTTGCTGTAGACAACTCAGAGCGCCAATGTATGGTGGCGCAGGTTCCCTTTGGAATGGGGGGGGTCTCGGGTCCCTTGAGGGTGGTTGTGAGCCCTACCATGCCTGTAGATTGTCTGCTAGGAAACGACCTGGAGCAGTCCTCATGGAAGGAGGTTGAGCTCAGGTCTCACTTGGAGATGCTTGGGTTGCCAGAGTGGGCATGCGTGTCTACTCGGTCAATGGCAGCCAGAAAGGGTGATCAAGAGGACTTGGAGCCTGAAACAGTGGCCCAAGTCCCTGCCAAGAGAAAGGGCAGGGGGCGCGGGAAACCGGCCCCCGAAGTTCCCACGGACCGGGAGGAGGCGGACCTCGAGGGGGACGCCCCGGTGCCTACAGGGGAGCAGGTAGCCGAACTGGGAGACATCTCTGAGCTGACCCATTGGCAGCAAGAAGGGGGTCCCACCAGGGAGGAGTTCTGCAGGGAGCAGAACGAGTGCCCTACTCTGGAGGGTCTGCGGCGGCAGGCTGCAGACCAGGCAGCTGGTAATCAGTCCGGGTCACATCTGATCTACTGGGAGAGTGGTCTCCTATACACTGAGCCTAAGGTTGCTGAGCCTGGGTCAGCCCGTGTGCTGGTGGTACCCCAGCGCTTCAGGACCTTCCTACTGGGTCTGGCTCATGACGTGCCTTTGGCAGGACATTTGGGGCAGGACAAGACCTTTGACAGGCTTGTCACCCACTTCTTTTGGCCCCAAATGCGAAGGCAGTCAGATGCACACTGTAGGTCTTGCCAAACTTGCCAGGCAAGTGGTAAGAGTGGGAGGAAGGTCAAAGCTCCTCTCCAACCTTTCCCTGTTGTTGGTACACCCTTTGAAAGGGTAGGAATGGATATTGTGGGGCCACTGGATCCCAAGACAGCCATGGGCAACAGGTACATCCTGGTCTTGGTGGACCATGCCACCCGGTACCCGGAGGCAATCCCTCTCAGGACAACGACGGCGCCAGTGGTGGGCCGGGCGTTAATGGGGATCTTTTCCCGTGTGGGATTCCCCAGAGAGGTGGTTTCTGATAGGGGGACCAATTTCATATTGAAGTATATGACATCCCTGTGGAAGGAGTGTGGTGTAACCTACAAGTTCACCACTCCTTACCACCCACAAGGAAACGGTCTGGTGGAAAGATTCAACCAGACCTTGAAAGGCATGATCAAGGGTCTAACAGAACCCATGAGGCGTAAGTGGGACGTCCTCTTGCCATGCCTACTCTTTGCATACAGGGAGGTGCCTCAGAAGTCTCTTGGGTACAGCCCCTTTGAGCTCCTGTATGGCCACCCTGTCAGAGGACCTCTGAGTTTGGTAAAGGAAGGCTGGGAGGCAGCTCCCAGGAAAACTCCCCAGGATGTATTTAGCTACATGCTGGCCTTTAGAAACCAAACTGCCCGCTTCAGGAAACCTCGCTCAGGCGAACCTAGAAGCAAGCCAGGAAGAAATGAAGAGATGGTATGACCAGAATGCCACTCTGGTCGAATTTCAACCTGGGCAAAAAGTGTGGGTCATGGCCCCAGTAGCACCTTGTGCCTTGCAGGACAAGTGGACTGGGCCATATGAGGTAAAGGAGCGCAAAAGTGACGTCACCTACCTGGTGGATTTGCAAGCTCCAAGGAACCCTTTGAGGGTCCTTCACGTGAACCGCCTCAAGCCCCACTTCGAGAGGTCCGAAGTGAGTATGCTCTTGGCGACAGATGATGGGGTGGAGGAGGAGAGTGAGCCTCTCCCTGACCTCCTGTCTACCAAGGAGCATGATGGGTCAGTAGAGGGTGTGATCCTCTCCCCTACTCTGACTCAGGAGCAGCAGGGGGAGTGTCGCCAGTTGTTGGGACAGTTCGCCCCACTGTTCTCTCTGACCCCCGGTGTTACTCACTGGTGTACCCATGACGTGGACACTGGTGACAGCCCTCCTGTGAAGCACAAGATTTACAGGTTGACTGACCGGGTCAGAGCCAGCATCAAGGAGGAGGTCTCTAAGATGTTGGCGTTAGGGGTGATTGAGCCCTCCCACAGTCCTAGGGCCAGCCCAGTGGTCTTGGTCCCAAAGGCTGCGGCGCCCGGTGCCACTCCAGAACTCCGGTTTTGTGTGGACTACCGTGGGCTCAATGCCGTCACCAGGACTGACGCGCACCCCATCCCCAGAGCTGATGAGCTCATTGATCGGTTGGGAGCTGCCCGGTTCCTCAGCACGTTTGATTTGACGTCTGGGTACTGGCAGATTGCCTTAACCGATGGGGCCAAGGAGAGATCAGCATTCTCAACCCCAGAAGGTCATTACCAATTCCGGGTGATGCCCTTTGGGTTGAAGAATGCCCCTGCCACCTTTCAGAGGTTGGTCAATCAGGTGTTGGCTGGGCTGGAGGATTTCAGTGCCGCCTACCTGGATGACATTGCTGTGTTCAGTTCCAGCTGGGAAGAACATTTACAGCACCTTGAGAAAGTGTTGAGGGCTCTGCAAGGTGCAGGCTTCACGATCAAGGCCAGTAAGTGCCAGATCGGGCAGGGTTCTGTGGTGTACTTGGGACACCAGGTAGGAAGCTGCCAGGTGGCGCCCCTACAACCCAAGATTGACACCATTCTGGCTTGGGAGCCCCCAAGACCCAGACAGAGGTGAGAGCCTTCTTAGGTCTCACCGGTTATTATAGGAGATTTGTTAAGGGCTATGGCACCATCGTTGCCCCCTTAACAGAGCTGACCTCTAAGAGGCAGCCCAGGAAAGTGATCTGGACTGAGCCCTGCCAGAAAGCTTTTGATGCCCTGAAGGCAGCCATGTGCACGGCGCCCGTGCTCAAGGCACCTGACTTCTCCAAAGAATTTGTCGTGCAGACTGACGCTTCAGAGCATGGTGTGGGAGCGGTGCTCTCACAACTGAACGAAGAGGGCCTGGATCAGCCTGTAGTCTTCCTTAGCAGGAGACTACTTCCCAGGGAACAGAGGTGGAGTGCCATAGAAAGGGAAGCTTTTGCTGTGGTCTGGGCACTGAAGAAGTTGAGACCATACCTGTTTGGGACTCACTTCCGGGTTCAGACAGACCACAGGCCCCTCAGATGGTTGATGCAAATGAGGGGTGAGAATCCAAAACTGCTGAGGTGGTCCATCTCCCTACAGGGAATGGACTTTACGGTGGAGCACCGTCCTGGTACAGAACACGCCAACGCAGATGGTCTGTCCAGGTTCTTCCGCCTTAGTGAGGAGAACTCCAATGGGGTTGGGTAGTTCTCCCTACTTTCAGCTGGAGGGGACATGTGTTAGACTTGGCATCTTTTGGCGTGTTTCCCCTGACTTTTTGCTTTCTGACCTCCCGGTTTTGACTCTGTTTTTGCTGGTGTAATGATTCTGCGCACTTTCCTCACTGCTGTCCAGTGGGAAAGTGCAAGTGCTCCTGTATAAAATGCGTTATGGATTGGTGTTTCCATGATTGGCCTATTTGGTTTATGTGTCAGTCCCTTGTAAAGTGCACTGCGAGTGCCAGGGCCTATAGACCAAATGCTGTTGGTGGGCTGCAGCACTGGATTGTGCCACCCACGCAAACAGCCCGTAAAGTGTAACTCGGGCCTGCCAACACAGAGCCTGTGCGCAGCCTGGGGCTGCCATGTCGACTTGGCAAGTGCACACACTTGCAAGTCCCTAAACCTTCCCTTTGCTACATGTTAGTCACCCCTAAGGTAGGCCCAAGGTACCCCTGTGGGCAGGGTGCGTTGTATGCGAAAGGTAGGACATGCCCGGGTGTGTGCGGCATGTCCTGATAGTGAATTACAGCCTAGTTTGTTTTTCACTATTGCAAGGCTACCTGTTCCCCCTAGGCCAGAACGGGCAGTTCCGATTATTACAGCTTATAATCCTAACTGACCCCGGGAACATGGTAGAAATTCGAGTTTAGTATGCCTGGACTCAGAATGATAAAATGCAGCTTTTAGTGAAGTCGGTTTTAACATTCTGTGTTTGAAAATACCACTTTTAGAAAGTAGGTATTTTCTTGTCTAACCATCCAAGCCTGCCTCTGCGAGGTTGTGTATTCCTTGTCTGGAGTGTGAGTGACAGGGGCTGGGGGATGCCAGGAGACAGGGTGAGTCAGCACAGGGCTGGATAGCAAGATCTACATGTAGATGGGTGGGAGGGGTCGCACCTGGGCCCTGAATAGGACAGTGCCTTCCCTCCACAATGCTGGCTCCACCTCCTGTGGTGCGTCTGATGTCCCTGGCCTGCTCACTGAAAGAAGGGACGGAGACTTGTCAACAAAGTGCTCCAGAACTGGTTTGCACTAGGCAAAGGCCTCTCTGCCTTCAGAGAACAAAGGAATTTGGGATATAAATATTGGGGCCCTGACCCCATGAATTTAGATCTCGCTGGAATCAAGGAACCTGCCAAGACGAAGAGCTGGAAGAGCTGCCAGGAGGAGTACTGCCCCTTTGCTGTGTTGTTGCTTTGTTGGGTTGGCCTGCAGCTGCTGCTTCTGCCTTGGGCAGTGAAAGGACTGGACTGAACTTTCTACAAACTAGTGCTGAGTATCTCCAAGGGCCTGAAACTGAGCTGGCCTCCTGTTAAGAAGTCTCAGGGACTACAAAGACTTCACAAGCCTCTGGGTACCGCTTCTGGAACGCTGTTTCAGTTGCCACAGAGGAAGGGAACCGCAACGACTCCGTCAACCGAATCCATCCCTGGCCGGTGACCTGTTTGCACCGCAGACCGCATCGCCCCGCTTCGCATCTCAACCCTGGTCTCACCGTGGGCGACGTCCGACGCCGCCAACATCGAGCCGCTGCTTGCACCGTGACCTGTGGGCACCGCAGTTCGCATCGCATCGCTTCACTGAACCAACCGGACCCGACCGACGCGGTCGCTGCAACTGGCTCAAGAGTCGAGACCGCACCGCATTTGGGGCACCGCTCGCACGTCTGCGACGCACCGCTCCGACTCGCACCGCTGTCCGACGCCAGCTCCCGCACTCCGGCTAGGTCGCCTGCATCGCAACCTGTCAGCACCGCATCGAGCATCGTCTCGCCCCTGCATCGCACGCCTTGGACTCACCGACCCCGTCTGCACGACGCTCATCGAGCCGCTGCCTGCACCGCATCGAGGGACACCGCACCTTGCATCGCTCCGTCTTGCACCGCAACCGCGACGAACGCCGACCGGCTCATACACTCCGTACCAGCCACAACGAGAAAGGTACTGTAACCGAGTCTGTTCACGACTCTGCTGGCCCGTATCGACGCGGTCGGCTGGAACTGTTAGACTCTGTGGTTTTCAGCATCACGGTAGGCTCAGACGGAGCTACCGACTCGTACGAACTTTGCTTTTGTGCCATTCCTGCAAAGAAGAAGTTACCGTATCAAGCATTCATTCGTAAAGTATAGTATTGTGGATTTTTGTCGTAATTGGTCTTGTCTTGAGTATATAAAATATTGGTTATTTTTCTAAACTGGTGTGGTGTCCGTTTGTAGTGCTTACACTGTATTACTGTTGGTTATGTGCAAATGCTTTACACACTGCCTCTGAATTAAGCCTGACTGCTCGTACCAAGCTACCACGAGGGTGAGTAGGGGTTACTTCACGAGTGTAACAACCCTTACCCTGACTAGGAAGAAGGGTCCCTACTTGGACAAAGGTGCAAGCCCTTGCCAACTAGAGATCCCATTTCTAACAATCATGGTATGTTTCCTCTTCTTGCACTGCTTGAAAGCAGTGGGGCGACGCTCTTCCGCCATAGCGGATGAGCCACCACTGGGGGTGCGTCACCCACAGGTGCTAGGCCTGGGCCCCACACGACCCCCGGGCCTCCTCCGCTATGCGTCCCACCTTCTCCTTACCTGGACATTGACACCGTGGCGCTATCTGCTGCACTCTCTCCAAATCTGTGACTCAGCCAGGAGGAGCCTCAGCCAGGCAGGATTTCACAAGCCAGGGAACAGCAGTCACCGCCAAGTCCGCTGGGGAACCTCCTGATGCAGGTGATGCAAAAGGCCCCCCTTAGACGTGAAGTTGCAGTGCTCCTGCCTCACAAGTTCAGCGCAGCTCAGGGGCCTCGCCTTCCACAGCGTCCGGCCTGCGCAACATCCTCCGGCCTGTGATGCAGAGAGGAGCAGCCCACCAATGGTAATCTCCTCCGTGCACCCCGGTGTAGTGTTGGCACGTGGTATGCGATGCAGACCTCCGTACGTTGGTGCACAGGAGCGCCTCTACCATTCACAGCTCCAAGGGGCACCAGGCAGTCTTCTCACACAGGTCAGCAACGTGTCTCCATGCAATCTGGCAGACTTCAACACCAGGTAAGGCAGATCGCCGATGCCTCAATGTCTATCACCACAGCCCAGCAACTCCACAGCCCCTCCGTATCCCACTCCGCGACCCAGACGCAGGCCCAGCGAGGCCTCCGGGCCCCGGGGACTGTCTGCACTTTCAAGGTTTTGGATGCCATGGTGTTACAAGGAGTGCACAATGATAAGTGATGCATCACTGGTTTGGCCCAGCGATGCGCCTCTTTTCATGATTGTAGCCCTGGATTTCCTCCCCTGGGACTCTGGCTGGTCATCCTGGCTGTTGGGAGGCATGAGAGGGTTGTTGATCTGTGCTGCACCTGGCCCCGGCTGCTCCAATCTGCATTCCATTGGCTTTGTTTCCTATTTTTCATTGGAGGTGGACTTATAGGCTATTTTTGCCTCCTGAGGCAAAAAAAGTCACGTTGGGCTGACTAACATGAGTTTTTTGCCCGAAATTGGCCTTTCGTCAGTTTTCGCCTGCTACCGACAGAATTTGTATCACCTTCACGCTAGTGTTAACAGCAGTTTTCACCGCGACTACCTGAAACTATCGCCATGTAGCGACGTATTGTAAATACATCGCTAACAGGGCGATAGTTTTTGGTGATAGGCCGCGTTAACAAAACTGCCGCTAACTAGCGTTAGCGTTAGTTAGCGGCAGTTCTTGTACATATCCCCCTTAGTATTCATCCTCGAATGAGAAGGTGGTGCTGAATTCCACTCTGAGGATTGAAAGGATGCGTAGCTAAGTTCACGGATGATGAGTGACTAAATGTAAAGATTGTAGCATCAATTCGCTTTCAGCTAGCAACCGAGCATTTGCCATTCCTTTGTTTCCCTTTGTTTCAGTTGTAGGGGTGCCACATTCTTTGCATAAGCAAGAATGAAGAAAGCTGCCAGGAACAATTTAACATTATTGCAAAACGGAGAGCGTCTTCGGAGGTGGCCTTTTGAAAACTGATAGAAAAGCTTCTCTGACACAGTGATTCTGTCGAGGAAGCTTAATTAAATAAGCAAAATTAAAGAATGGCCCAAATCTGGCAGACCTTGACCACCAGACAGCATTCAAGAAAGCTCCACGATTAATACCCAGCAGGCAACAGACACCCAATGCAAAAAATTCTGCAGTCTGTCAGCCAAGTACAAAAGAGGATACCTCTGTTGATGGCTTAGTGCAAAATGATGCCCCCTGCAAAATATGGTCATAAGTTTCTAAAATGTTTCTTTTGCTGGCTGTTTTACAAGTTGCAAAGACCTTGGTCAGCCACAAGAAAATAAAAAAATATGTTGCAGAACAAATCCAGTGTCTTCTTTGCAGATTAAATGGATAAGAATTTGTGTTTTTCATGGCCATCCTGTTTCCGCGGCAGGGGCGAGGGAAAGTTATTTACTCGATGCAATCACAGTACATTGACAAGACTCTAAACTCTCAGGGGTATATTCACAAGAACGTGTGATAACTACCGCAAGAGTAGCGTAACGCAACTTCATATAACGCAGCCTATCACGGGAAAATAACCCCGTGTCAAAGTGGAATTCACAACAAGGCGGTACCATGCGATAGTCACCAGATAACGCTTCAAATGCCAGTGTGTAAATCAACACCACGCCCAAAAAATGCGAAACGCGAATGTGAGAAATCATGCGATGAGGCCAATCGCGGTACAAAAAGCTGCGAAAAGCAGCCTCAGGCCTGCAACTCCCACGCGTCTGGTGGGCAATTGCACCATAAAAACCACAGACACAACACACCAGAAACAAGCCAAAGCACGTAGCAACATCCATGCACCCTGACCCAGGTCAGAGGGCAACGCGAACCCCACAACCCCCACAGACCACCAGCAAGGAACAACTGGCTCGGGGAAGGCCAAGGAGTAAAGGGAGAGGAAGACGGGGTGCAGACCGCCGGAAAACAAGGCCACGGAGGCGACAGAACACTACCAGCAAATGACCCACAAGCAGACCGGCTGGAATGCAGTCGCAGAGCCCAGGAGGCCAAGAGGCTCCGCCAGGACGTGACAATCTAAACCAGGCACAAACTGCTGCCAACAGGAAGGCAGCAACGGCGACAGGAGGTGGCAGTCCAGCGACACAGGAGGAGCAGGAGGAAAGCCAGGCCACAGTCATCAGTGTGGAGAGGGTGCAAGGAGTAGGGAGTACGGACACAGCTCGGCAGGACCTGACACAACAACACCAGGGTGAGGATCCAACAGGGACTGGGGGGACGGGGGGTGATGGGCACTATGCCACACATGCACAATGAGGTGTAGCACACTGCACATCCACAATTACCCAGGGACATGTCCCCCATCCCCGTAGCACACTGCTGCACACACACATAGCAATCACAGCACATACCATGACAATGTGGCACAAAGTGCAACACCCACACTGCAGAACAGGGGACACAACTGGGTCCACCCAGGCGCAGAAACAGAACAATCACATTGGACAGAACAGGGAACTGTGAGATGCACATCTACCCCTACAACCCCACATCAGCCATGTAGGCCCAATGTACACTGGCCCAACTCAAATAGCCACCATGGCCCAAAAAGACACAATGTATATTGTCACACAGTCTGCATGTTGACAAGAACAAGGCACCAACACAATGCCAACATGCACCTCCCCTTCACAATGCAGAGGGACAAACAACACCTCCAGCAGGTCAGAACAGACAACCCATCAGTGATGCCCGAGACGAACACTACACCCCCGACACCGACACCCTACAACAGCCCATGGACATCCCACACAACCCACCACCAGGACCAGGGCAGACAAGCTACTCAGAGGAGAACCCAGACTCTGCAACAGACCACACAGCATGAAGCACCCGCAATCACGGCTGCCTCACTACACGTCACCCACCCACACATGGCACCCCAATGCCAGGTGGCCGAACGCCAAAAGGAGGTGGCCCAACAGGTGAGGGTGTTGCCTAACCCATGAAATGCGAAGTAGAACACATACGTGGGTGTCCAATACCCTTCAGGGACCACCTACACCCCACAAAGGAGACCCACACCTCCACAGAGACACATGCACATATCATGTTGAACTGGCTACGGGCACGTGCGCCCGGCCCCTTTATTGGCAGGGCCACATGTACAGTGACGCCTGTGCTGGATGTGTGTGTGGTGAGTATAAGCCAGCCCACATGGAGTGCTTGGTGCTGGCAACAACCTGAAAAGTGGACACCAGTGTCATGGAAACAGAAAACACCAGCATAACAGAGTCAAATGCAGAGCAACATGGAGGGATCCAGAGTAAGGACAGAGGTCACCCAATATTCAGCCTGGACGTTCCGTGAGTTGCAGTGCACTGAGGTAGGGGCACTAGAGAAGAGCGCGCTCATGTGAAGGAATTGCTAGGATTGTGTCCCTTCTGGTTAGTCCTGATGCAGATGCAGTGGGGTGTGGTACACCTGCATCAACTTCCTCATCAACGTCCCAGGTCTCCCACACTGCCTGAGGTGACAGTTGCGTCCGCAGTCCACAGCACAATACCCAGTATCAGATCCGGGTGTGTAGCTTGACTACCGCCACCAGTCTGCATTCCTGCCTTGGGGCTGCTGCCACCTGACCTCCCATTGTCTGTGCCTTCTCCCGTCCGCACACTTGACACATCCTCCTCCTCATGGTCCCAGGTCTTCCCCACTGCATGAGGTGACATTGCTGCGCAACCTCACAACAGCACATAACTCAATCAGTAACGGACAATGGCTTGCGGTGCACTGAGTCACTGGCACCTGGAGTGCTGAGCAGGGCAGCAGGCCAATGATGGCATCCACGACAGGTCTGGGCAACTCCGTAGGTCCGTCAGGACCACCCTTTCGACTCTGGTAGATGGCGGTTGAAGGTGGTCCTTGCGGTGGTGGCGTGTGCCTCCTGCGGTGATGCGACGTACGGGCCGGTCAAGACTCGATGCCTTGTGTGGGCCCTTGTAGCCCGCAGTTGGGGCCGGAGGAGGCGGACAGCGCAGGGCCACAGACACATGGCGTTGATCACCCCAAGACCATCGCTACAGAGGCCATTCAATATCTCAGAAGAAGGGGTCCCAGACCTGACCAGTACAGAGTTAGTGGCCCCGGATGCACTGCGGCCGGCACAGGCACCCAGCCACGGGACGGTGACATGGGGTGCAGTCAGATGGGCCATGCAACCTGAGCGGGTCCCCATCAATGTCCGAGGTGTATGTTGCGGAGGGTTCCGGGGGACAGTGGAAGGTGTCCTCCAGGGCATGATGCGGAAGGTCTGATGTCATCTGGAAGCAGCAAATGGAGGAGTGGAAAGCGCAAGCCTCGTTTGCACAAACAATTCGGGATCAGCTACATGAGGATGAAAACTAGCCCCTAGTCCACAGACTCAAACGCCACCAATGTACGACCAGTGAGTGTCCATGTATGTCGGAGAACAAACTTAGTGGCACAGGTGCTGTGAAGGGATGCAGTCTGCGATGATGCCGGTACATAGATGTGAACTCCAACATTGCCAAATCAAGACTCTGTGAGCTACTGGACCGCAGTGTAGGCCGGAGGCAGCGGTCGGCATGGGCCCACAGACACGTGTCGTGTGCTTGTGATGCATTCGTTTGCTTCACTGATAGCAGGGAGTTTAGTAATATCACCCCTGCAGTAGACATCTGGTCACTGCCATGGTGTAATCAAGACTCAGTTCCAAATGTGTGACCTACCTGACCGTGGTGTAGGCCTGAGGCAGCGGTCAGCACGGCCCATTCACCGAGTGACGCCGGCATAGGTTGGATGGCCCCACCGGCCTGCGTAGTTCAGGTTCAGTGGCACCACGTGTAGCCGGCTGGCGTTGAACAGGGTTAGTGGCACCACGTGTAGCCGGCTGGCGTTGAACAGGGTTAGTGGCACCATGTGTTGCCGGCTGGCATTGAACAGGGTTAGTGGCACCACGTGTTGCCGGCTGGCGTTGAACAGGGTTAGTGGCACCACGTGTTGCCGGCTGGCGTTGAACAGGGTTAGTGGCACCATGTGTCGCAAGATGCCCATATGGAACTATGCCTCACTGATCGGGGGGGGGTCTGGTGCTGTGGCCGCTGGCCCGGATTTGGGGTCACTGCCATTCATGACTCAAGACACAGTTCCACATGTGGGACCTACTGGTCCGAAGAGTAGGCCGGGGGCGGCAGTAGAGTACGTCAACGAAAAAGGAATAAAGCGGGCCGGTGTCGTGGCAGCCGTGATGGTCTGAGGTGGCTGCCAAGGTCTCGGGCCTCAGGATTGTGGCTTGCGCCGGCACGTGGTGGGCCATCCTTGACACACGCCGGTGTCGGAAGGTGATCAGTGTGGTCTGGCTGCGCAGGGGCTGGCCTGATGGGTTCGTGGACCAGCGTGCCGGGGTCCGGCAGGCGCACGGCATCTCAGCCAACTCCGCTCACGGGGATGGCGTTGGCCTCATGGCGAGGTGGGAGGCGCCGCCCTGACAGAGACGTGGGTCTTTCCGGAAGTGGACCACACCCAGGCCTACGTGGTTTTTATTCAAACCCCTACGCTGGCGTGGCGTACGCCGGGCCATCCCACTCCGCTGACGCTTAGGGGGGGCGTAACAGGCAACATTTCCGCGAGGTCCCCCACTGGCTGTGGTGACATGGTGGCGTCCACTGTCCACTACACTCCATATGCAAGCGGTGTATGTCGCCATGGATATGGGTGTGTTCTGCATACTGCGAGGTGTCCAGCACATCTCCGGCACTCTTGGCATGGTGTACTTTCCCAATCATGGTTCTCCTGCATCCTTCACACATGCCTGGTTGCCACCTCTCCCCACATTCGGCTAGTATGTGGCTGAGGTGCCATGCCGTTGCTGGCTCATTTTCAGGGCTTGCCCATGTGGACATTGTAAGTTGTTCTGTCGTGTCTTGGGGGTGGGCATATTGTTGTGCCTGTTGTATGTGATTTTGTGACGTGTGCATTGCCCGAGTTGTGAGTTCCATGGTTGTGGTGTTGAGGTGTGTGGGGTGTTCATTTGTATATTGCCAAGGGGCTGTACATTTCCCTTGTTGCCATCCTGGGAACGCTGGTTGATGATGGACTGTCGGAGGATGAAGGTATCATACACACTGGCTGTGTATTTGAAGGCAACATTGTTGGGTGTTCCACGGTGTTCTTTTGTTGCCTGCACATTGGTGTGAGACGTGTGCTTCCTGTTGCGGTGATTGTGTGCTGTGTCACCAGGGGGCACAGGTAGGACATGTGTGCTGTGTGTTGCCCCCAACACGTGCGTGCATCCTGCTATGGCGTCTGGTCCTTGCTTGGTCTCCAGCGGATAATGCGCATTGTGTTGTACGTATGGGGACTGGGGTACCAGGGTGATGGTGATGTCCAGGACAGGTGTGGGGGACTTGGATGTGGCTGGCTGTGGGACTTCTCCGACTCTGGTGGGTGTTGGATGGGGGGTCTCAGGGGCCAACAGGTGCAGCCACGCCATCAGCTTTGTGTGGGGAGGGATGTTCGTTGTCCGCTGTGTTGTTGCCGTAGGCCTGTTAGGCGATGATGGTCAGGATGCGTAGGTTGGTTGTCCCTTTCAGACTGTAGTGGAAGGTGACATTGTCAGATGTTGGGTCTGTGCGGCTGGTACGTTTCCTGGGGTTCCGCTGTCTTTGTCTGCGCTGCGTCTGTGTTGGTCCGGGGGTGGGGTGTTCCGGGTGTGGGATGGGGTCCTGGGGTGGTGGGGGTGGGTGTTGTGTGTTGTGGCCCTCTTGGGTGTCCGGGCTGCATGATGTGTGGCTCCATGGCATCTGTTGCCCTTGGGTTTTGGCCCTGGGCTGTGCTCCCTTTTGTGGTGCTGGCTGCCGTCCGACTTTACACCAGGTCAGAGCAGGTGTAGATTTCCTGGTGCTAACGCGCCTTATCGCCTGTTCTGTGTTTTTATCACGGATGTGGCTGGTCGTTGTGAATGTTGAGGTGTGCTGTTGTCTCTGCTTTTGTCACGGAAACGCCTACTCTGCATCTCATTAGCGATATTTGCGAGGGTCCTCTGTGGCGATGTTTTTTGCGGCTGCTATCGCGCGTAAACTGGTGCTGTGGGCTGTTAACACCGGCTTGTGAATGGGGGGTAAATTTATTACGACTTTGGCTGCGATAAATTGCCGTTAATTCGGCGATAGCTCCTTGTGACTATGCCCCTCAATCTTCCTTGAGTGCAAGGGGTGCAGGTGTCTTTCTGTTATTATTTGCGTGAGATCTCCCTGTGAATACATGCCACACACTGCAAAACACATTCAAATGTGCAATGCATTTGGTTCCTTTGTAACGCACTAGAACCACCCCCTTGTGTACGGGGTGTTGGTGAGGCGTAATCCTACAAATAGTGTTGCAAAGTTGTAGTTGGAGAGGTAGTCTTACACTCTCGAGTTGCTGAGGCTAAGTCGACTTGAATCCCTTTGAAGTTTGAACCTAAACCGAATCGTGCTTCACTGAGTACCATGATTATGATTTTATTCTCAGGATGTTATCTCTTTGAGAAACAATATCCACCTACTCTGTCTTTTAAGCAGTCAGTGATATTGTGCTTTTTGGATGCTGAGGGACATCATTATGTTTATGTTTAACTTATGGCCGCTGCCATGAATCACAATCCATGCCATCATGTTTTGGAGTAAAGGTTTCTGTTAATTGAATAACTACTGTTTAGGAAAAAAACATGTTCTCACTAAATAAAGGACTATCCCTATAGTACCCAGAATTGTGGATATTTCCATGTATGTATTTTCATATGTGCTAACATTTAACTATCATCCCTTCCCCACAACATCACAAGTACACAAACTAAAGTTAAAACCATTAGCTGCATGTCCTTTCCTATATAAGTGTTCACTTTTCTCTTTTGGCATTATTTAGGTGAGGTCAACTTTAAGGATAGAACTAGCCCTTGACTTTAGTACTGTACAGCAGGTCTTGACAGAAACACTTAACTATCCCCTCACATAACCCTCATTTATTAATTTGCACCTGGTGGTTCAATCTGACAGCAGTGATGTCAAATCGTCATCTAAGGCTGCTGAACTCGGGATCCAGGTGGTTCAACTGTAAACCTCAGGCCTGCATTAAAGGAAGAGGATGGATCAACGGAATTTGTGTCAAGTTTGAGAACCTGGGAACCCACTCAAGATGTAACATGGGGTTCCTGGATAGGAACATAACATAACATATAAAACAACACAACATAACGTCTAATGGGTACTTCTACCTGCAGATTCCTCACCTTGTGAACATTCCCTGAAACCTGTCTGGACCCGGAAATAATTCTGCAATATCTCATCTGCGCCAGCAGAGGGCACTGTCTCCATAGCAACATCAACATCCAAACACCCGGTGACATCACTGAAGTATAAAGTGCCCAACCAGTGTCACAACAGCAATTCCATTTTTTCCTTGCCACCAACGCAGACCCTGCCCAAGCTTGCTAATTTTTTTCCTGACATTTGAATATGTGTTCTTTGAAAAAAATACGGCTTTAAGCCCTGCAGAGATTGTGACGGTCAGATGTCCATCACTGGCCTTCATGATATCTGCTTATGCTATTTAAGCTCAGACCAGGACACGCATTCATGTGATTTTTGTAGGAGTATTCACCCCAATGCCATTAAGGAAGGGGAGCCAAAACTCTTTATGGCCAGCTCAAAAGAAGGTAGGCAGACATCTCATCCATGTTCAAGATCTCCTGCTTCTCCACCTCCTAGATCTTCCAGGAAACACAAACATAAGAAGAAAAGAAGTCATGGGGAGAGGAGGTAAGTCACCCAGGTCTCCTCTTCCATCTGATTCCTCTTTGGAGCTGCAGTGGCTTCCAGTTCTTCCAAATATGACGCCATTGGTGCTGACTGAATCGGGCCTTGCTTTTCAACATCTACATGAAGTCATTACCGGGACTGATCAATCAATTTCACCTCACGTGCTATAAATATGCAGATGACACACAAATACTCCTTCAACTGGAATGCCCCAAAGACATTGGAAAATCACAAATTTTCAGTTGTCTCTGAGCCGTGGATCAATGGATGACATGGAGCCATCTCAAATTGAATGCTTCCAAAACTGAAATACTCATGTGTGGCGATTGGAAAAATTATGGCCCACTCCCCGCATGGCGTGATGATCTGGGAACACCGCCTAAAGTATCAAAGGAAGTAATAAATCTCAGAATGACCATGGACTGCAAGCTATCAATGAATGCCCAAGTGGACAAACTAGCAAGATCAAGCTTTGTTACTATAAAAACTCTGCAACGCATCTTCCCCTACTTGGGATTCTCACACAAGGTCCAGGCTACCATCTCTCTTGTTCTGTCCAAAATCAATTACGCCAATAGCCTCTACCACGGATCACCTTTAACAACTATGAAAAGACTACAACTGATTCAGAACTCTGCTACCAGACTACTCTTACATATAAAACCGCAAGTCCACATCTCCCCTGCCTTGAAAGGCCTATATTGGTCACCTGTTGCCAGAAGATCCACATTCAAGCTGCTTTGTATCACCCACAAAGCGATACATGGAACAGGACCGCTCTTCATCAGGAATAAAATCACAAAATCCATTCAACAAAGGAACCTCCGGTCTAGAGTGGCACCTGGCCTCAAAATCCCACCGTACACGAAAAAAAAACATGGGTGGCACATCCTTCTCCGTTCAAGCAGCCAAACTATGGAACTCTTTACCCCCAAACAAAAGATCCGCGCATAACCACCTTATCTTCAGAAGACTACTCAAGAATTGGCTCTTCCCCACATAACCACCATACTCAAACATAAATATGCAGCATATCCCTCTGTATATATGTGTACCTACATAAGTGTATTGCTTTGTATAAACATGTATAATAATTATGTTTTTAAAGATATAGATATTCGTTAGTTCTGCTTAACAAATGTATATATTAATTATATTTACATTATTCTATGTTTAACATGTATATAACTGACTGCATAAATAAGTACATCTTTTCATCATAACTATTTATCTACAATTGTTTCACTATTGAATTACAAATAAATAAATTATTTTAAAGTACAACAACACTTGAAAGTCTGAGTTTATTGAATTCAACTTTAATTTACATATATTACCTTCCTTATACATATATACCTTTCATGTATTTATGATATACCTTCCATGTACTTATGTATCTTTATATTTATTACTTTGCTTCTAATTCAGTATATCCTGCATATATACAATGCACTACCCTATAACTCACCCTATACCGCTCTAAATATATCCTCTACCTCCACTCTGACTCATCTCAAACCTCATTCCACTAATCTCTCCAATGCACAACCCTATTTCTCACCCTATACTGCTCTCAATATGTCCTCTACCTCAACTCTCTGACTCATCTCAAACCTAATTCTACTACTCTTTCCAATGCACTGCCCTATTTCTCACCCTATACCTCTCTCAATGTATCCTCTACCTCCACTCTCCCATTCATCCCAAACCCCATACCACTACTGTGATCCTCAAAATAACCATTTCTAGACTTTCCCCTCCTCTACCCCTCCTTGCATCATCCATACCTCTTTTACTATTCAGATCTCCCAAATAAGCCTTTCTAAACCTTTCCCTCTGGCTTTTCCCCCACCACCTCCCCTTTACTCATCCCAACCCCCCTCCTACTGCTATGAACTAAAAAAAAAAAAAAACTTTCTAGACCCTTCCTTATTCTATCCCTCCACTATTCCTTTTACAATTCAAAAAGACTAACATGTCCACCGCTCAAATCAAATTAATTTCATATTTTCCTAGACTAATTCACCACTAATCCTTTTCTGGTTCTGGAGTACTCACCGAAAAGCGCTGCAACACCTCATCAAGGGTAGCAAGCGCTATATAAATGCAAACCTTTTCCTCTTCTATCCCTCCACTATCCTTCTCAATCCAAATAACAGACGAACATATCCACCGCTCAAATTAATTTCATATTTCACTATACTAATTCACCACTAATCCTTTTTGGGTTCCGGAGTACGTGCTACTCGCCAAAAAAGCACTTTGACGCCCCGTCAGGGGTAGTAAGCACTATGTAAATGCAAGTACAATAGAATACAATCTGCATACACACAAACAGACCTAATTTAGGCGTGAGACTCCTGATTTCTTCAGTCAAAAATCACTTTCTTTTAGCAGTTTCCTCCCTAAAATTGGCTTTGCTTCAATGTACTTCAATGGGGAAAATAAAGCCCATTGATAGTTTTTTCCCAAATCGCCATCAATATTAAACAGGTACATGTTAAAATATATATATTTTTTAAATAAAAACGAATTTTTATTCGCAATAAAAAAATATTAAATGTGAATGTAATGTCAAGAGAATAAGTTGAAGCCAACTGTGTGCGCTCAGTCCCTGGCAAGAGTCCAGCACACGTGCAATGATGCAAGCAAAGAAAGGCAATAAAAGAAAAGTAACGCAAGCACTCCCTTACCCTTGCACAGCATTCTGAGCATCATCTTTGTGAATCATTAACTCGAGATTGCCTATTTGAAGGGCAGGTTCTCAAAATAAACATGCAGTCTGGTTTATTGACTGGGAGGAAATTATTTTGAAAGCGATAATAATGCAGGTGATTGAAATGTCTTTACTTTCTTGCCTGCAGACCACATCAAATCTTAGAGTTTTCACCTTCCATTAAAAACAATCATTGTCCAAATATATACTGCTGGGTTTTTACAGTGTAAGTAAAGCTGGCAATACACATACACCATTTCATACACAATACTAGAGGCACAATATACTTGGCATGAATTGAAAAGGGCACTACACAGGTAATATCCAAGCTCATGCCACTTACAGGTAGAAATGCACACAGTGATGCATTAATATCCTGCTTATAGGTGCACCTATGAAACACAAAAAAGTGCACCAAAGAGCAGGGCTACATACGTGGATGAAGCTGAATTTTGTAATGGAATACACAAGAAAGCTACCCAAAGATACAGCTTATTATGCAACTCAACAAAATACATCAACCAGGAAAAGCTGTTCTGCAAAATTATTAGTTTTTAGGTCTGGCTTGACAGCACAGCCATCGACAGACATTATGTGACAGATAGTACGGATCAGGGGCAAAATTTAAATAATATGGTTCAATCTTTTTTCCTCACCACAGCATACAGGGTCAAGCCCCGATTTCCGTGCTGGCTTCTTTGGATAAAGCGCTTACGGTGATGGATCTTAACTGCCGTATTCTGAGTCAGGAGCTATTTCATCATAGCAAGTAAAATTGCAATAACAGTTTCAAGTTTAGCCAATGATGAGAGTTTGAAATAGTTTTAAAAGTTTTATTTCTCATAAAGAGATTAGTAATTGTCTTTTATTCTTTTTATTTAAATTAGTCAATAAAATCAAGAAAGATTACAGAAAACTCATCAAAAAGAATGGTTAGAACAAATAATCAACTAATGTATTAAGCGCGTGCTATAAACAAATGAAATCCCTATTCTAAAGCACAGGATCAGAATTTAAAGTTAGTAGAACTCATGAAGATTTCGAGTTCAAAGGAAAAGAATGAGAAATGAGAGAGCATAAAGCTCAAAATCAAATTAAAGCAGCAGAACTTCCCAAGAAGAGTAGTTCATGATACTCAGCCAACTCTCAGCAATACGAGCAATGAATCATACAGTTGCAGTAGCAATCTGTCAAAACCAAGCATCAATAGTAAGGCAAGGGATGAACCATAGCAGTTGTAGCCACAACTGTCAGAAAAGGACAAGGGAATGGGTCTGGGAAAATGGTGTGCAGAGAAGCATTGAAGCATTAGAAAGTAACTGGTAACACGCACTAATTTAAAAGCCCAAATATATTGTTGCAAATTGTGTAGCAGATTTCTCTTCTTTGCATCCAATCAGGCAGCAGCATTCTTCTGAGAGCGAGTTCAGGTCTTCCTTACTCACGAAAATACATGCAGCTCGCAAAGTTTTATCACAAAGTTTGTTACAGACATCATACGTGTGTGGTTTCTTTATTCATAAACCTCCGTTCCCGTAGACATTGAACACAGTTTAACCATCTAATGTTAAATGTTTCATTGCATAAACAATGAACTATGCTAAAGAAGAGATACATCTGCTTGAAAAAACACTGTTTAGTACTGTATTTCATCATATGAACATGTATTACTCTTTTAAAATGTACAACTATTCTATTCAAGCATTATGTGAAACATGATGAGAATAGGAAGTTTAGTCATTAGAATTAATGTGTTGCTTGGTAAAACAATACATTTATTAAAACCGGAAATTTCTGCAGTTATGACAAACATTTCTAAGCATGTCACATTAACCCCTTCCATGCTCATGACGAGCTCAGCTCGTCATGCTGCGCAGTGCTCGTGTGCGCATGACGAGCTGAGCTCGTCATGAACCCGTCCGCTTAATGAAACGCCTCGCACAGGGCGAAAATCGGCCGCGCATGGAAGCGGTTAAGGTCAAGTTTCTAAATTGCACTGTGCATATTTCAGCAATTTTGAGTTCACTTCTAGTTGAAAGAATACTTGTATTAAAGGCTTTCTCCAGCCTATAGTAATACCTATGACTGCTAGTGCAGTTTGCATATTTAAGTGTGTCATTTCCTTTTTGAATTATACGCTAATGATTGCACATATGGCTGTTAATTTTTGCAAATTGCACCTTAATTCATTATCTTTTTCATGAGCAACCTAAAAAGGGCTTCAAGAAGCAATACCATGAGAGGGGCTTTCATTCTGCCCAGGTGGCGATAGCCAGAAATATATGTTTTGATTGGGTAGAAGCTGTTTGCTTCCACAAAAAAGTGCTTGCCTTCTAGACAGCTGTGATCATTTTATTTATCCAGCTTCCTGAGCCAGAAAGAGTAAGGCTGCCTCAGCAACGTTAGCAGGCCGGATATACTTCTTACGAAAAGTATGCATTAAAGACAATAGGCTTTTTAGGATGTACTGTTATTACATTGGCAGGTATTTTGTTACATGGAGTTTCACAGACTACAATTGCACACAATGGCTTTGGTTTGGGTGATCCACCTGAGCAAACTCTGGGGATAGTAGATATGCACTACAATAATTCTTGTTAGGCTCTCTTAGAAAAGATAGTATTTTGCGCTGCCAACTGTAATTTTGTGTACAGTAGTATTCTTATGACTGTATTCCGGATGGTAGCCTTGTGGAAAGTTTATGCTCATTATAATGTACTTCAGTTGGCTATAGTGGTAAGCCTATGATAAAAGCTGTATCCCTGATTGGCTGTTCATTATGAAATGTTATAAAAAAGTCAGCAGGCCTAACATATTGATTGTGAAAAGCATATGTTAAAGTCAATGGACATTTAAGGGTGGATTGTTATTACTATGAATTCAAGCCCACATATCGTTTTTTGTCACATGAAATCTCATAGATTACTTTCGCAGGCAGGGTTTTTGGTATTGTTACCCCCACTGACAAGCTGTGAGAATAGAACATTTTGTATACATTTGCAATTTTAGGACTGGTTGCCTTCTGGAACTTAGTAAAGTATGCCTGAGTTGGTTATGGGAACAAGCCAATAATAACATCCACTGTTTGACATGTGTGTTGGGAAATGTTATGCCCGATTACATATGTCTGGCCTGTTTATTATGAAAAGTTATAACAAAGGCAATAGGTCTGGCTTATTTATTGTTTAAAGCATATGGTAAAGCCAAGAGGCCTCTAATAGTGGATTATTATCACATTATGTTACAGGCCGTAGAAAGGTATTTGGTTACATGTAATCCCACAGATTACCATAGTAAGCAAGGGTTTTGGTGATGATCTCCCACTCTGACAAATCCGGGGTGTTGAATTTCACTGTGATGATTCTGGTCAGGCCCTATTGAGATGGTCTGTATGTTGTTTTGTGAACTGTCGTTTTGTACATATTTGTATTTTTATAAATGTATGCCTGATGGTTGACTCTTCAGTAGGCTTGGGTTGCATATATTGTCATGCCACTGGTAAGGGCTAGAGGCCTTATCAGTTCACTGGGGAAAGTTATGTCAGATTTGTTAAGTGTGATATATTTATAATGAGAAGTTAAAACAAAGCAAGTAGGCCTTAATTACTTATTGTGAAAAACATGTATGAACGGCAATAGGTTTTTAAGGGCGGATTGTTATTAAACTGTGCTAAAGGCTATAGACAAGTATTTTGCTACTTGGAATGCTATAGACTACTGTAGTAGGCAAGGGTTTTGGTGTTGGTGATCCACCTGAAGAAATCATGATACAGACAATTCGGTCTATGGTAATCCTTATTATGCTTCATTTTTAAGGATTTTATATTATTTTGACAACTGTATTTTGGACATATTTGTCATTTATTACAGTATACCTGATTGTTGCCATGTGGGAAGGCTTGTGAACCAATACAATAGTTCTGAGTTGGTTATAGTGACAAGCCAATGATAAAGGTTATAGGTCTGATTGTTTATAAAGAAAAGTTACGATAGAGGCTGTAGCCCTGACATATTGATTCTGAAATATTAAAGTCAATAGGCATTAAGGGTAGATTGCTATTAATTGCTATTACTCTTGTATGTGCATTGAAACCTACAGATAGGTATGATGTTACCCCGGAACTCCTAGCATCCAAGCGTACCTGCCAGAAACTAGAGAAGAAATGGCACAGTGAAAAGACACCGGACAGCCACGCAGCCCACAAAGACGCCATCCGCAACCACCATCACCTCATCAGGTCCGCCAAGAGGATCTCCTTCAAAGACCGCCTCGACAACAACGCACACAACAGCAAGGAGCTCTTCAACATCGTGAAGGAACTCTCCAACCCCAGCTCCAACACCAACGACATCCCGCCGTCGCAAGCCCTGTGCGATTCCCTCGCCACCTTCTTCCACCGCAAGATCGCCGACATCCACGACAGCTTCAACACCCAGACAGCCCCAACAGACACCGACACACCAGACCCGCCGCACACCATCGACCACGACCCCTTGCCAGCCTGGGCCAACGTGAACATCGATGACACCATCAAGACCATGAGCACAATCCACTCCGGCTCCCCGTCAGACCCTTTCCCGCACCACATCTTCAACAAAACCAGCAGCTCCATCGCACCCCACCTGCGCAACGTCATCAATCTCTCCTTCGAGACCGTGACCTTCCCAGAGAGCTGGAAACACGCCGAGATCAACGCCCTACTCAAAAAACCCAAGGTGGACCCGAGAGACCTCAAGAACTTCCGGCCCATCTCCCTGCTTCCGTTCCCAGCCAAGGTCATCGAGAAGATCGTCAACAGACAGCTAACCCGATACCTCGAAGAAAACAGCATCCTGGACCCATCCCAGTCAGGGTTCCGCAGCAACCACAGCACCGAGACTGCCCTCATCGCCGCCACCGACTGCCCTCATCCTGCTGGACCTCTCCACCACCTTCGACACTGTCTGCCACCGCACTCTACGCGCACGCCTCCACGACGCAGTGATCCGAGACAAGGCCCTGGAATGGACCACCTCCTCCCTCTCCGGCAGAACCCAGAGAGTCCACCTCCCCCCATTCCGATCCGAAGCCTCCGAGATCATCTGCGGCGTACCCCAGGGATCATCCCTCAGCCCGACACTGTTCAACATCTACATGGCCCCGCTCGCACGCATCGCCAGACAGCACGACCTTAACATAATCTCCTACGCCGATGACACTCAACTGATCCTCTCCCTCACCAAGGACCCCCTCGCCACCAAATCCAACCTCCACGAAGGAATGAAGGCCGTCGCCGATTGGATGAAGAGCAGCCGACTAAAGCTGAACACGGACAAGATGGAGGTCCTCATCCTCGGCTCCAACCCTTCAGCCTGGGACGACTCCTGGTGGCCAACGACACTGGGGGCAGCCCCGACACCCACCGACCACGCACGCAACCTGGGAGTCATCCTCGACTCAACGCTCTCCATGGCCAAGCAAGTCAACGCAGTCTCCTCCTCCTGCTTCAACACCCTCCGCATGCTCCGCAAGTTCTACAGGTGGATCCCGACAGATATAAGAAGAACAGTCACCCAGGCCCTCGTCAGTAGCAGACTCGACTATGGAAACGCCCTCTACGCAGGAGCCCCGGCCAAGCTCATCAAGTGACTGCAACGCATTCAAAACGCCTCTGAACGCCTGATCCTCGACGTACCACACCACAGCCACATCACCCCCCACCTGAGAAACCTGCACTGGCTCCCCGTCGACAGGAGAATCTCCTTCAAACTCCTCATCTACGCACCCAAGGCACTCCACAAGACCGGCCCAGCCTACCTCAACAGACGACTCTTCTTTCACGTCCCCAACCGCCAGCTCCGCTCCGCCGACCTCTCCCTCGCCACCGTCCCTCGCATTCGAAGAACAACCACCGGCGGCAGATCCTTCTCCCACCTCGCCGCCAAGACCTGGAACACCCTTCCACTCAGCCTACGACAGACCCAAGACCTGCTGACCTTCAGGAGGCTACTCAAGACCTGGCTGTTCGACCAGTAGCGGCACCCCCCCCTTTTTCCCCAGCGCCTTGAGACCCTCGCGGGTAAGTAGTGCGCTCTACAAATTCTCTGATTGATTGATTGATTACATAGAATCTCACAGATTACCATATTAGGAAAGGGTTTTGGTGCTGGTTACTCCCTCTTACAAGCCATGTGTATACACAAATTTGCACTGTCAGATTTCTTGTTAGCCCAACATAGGAGGGATTGTATTTTACTAACTGTAATTTTGTATCCTTTGTAATTTTATGACTGTACTCCTAATGGTTGCCTTGTGGGAAAGCTTAACCTCAGTACAGAAGGCCTCTGTTGTTTATGCTGATAAGCCAATGATGACAGCTTCAGGTCTGATTGGTTCATTAGGAAACTATATTTCTGTTGCCACGGGTCTGATCTGTTTATTATAAAAAGGTATGATAAATGCATTAGGCCTGATATATTGATTGTGAAAAGTGATTTTAAAATCAATTGTCTTTTTATGGTAGATTGATATTTCCCTGTTTTAAAGTCTACAGATAGGTATTTTGTTTCATGAAATGTCACAGTTTACCTTTGTATAATGATTTTGATGTTGAGCACTGCTTCGAACAAACCCTAGGAAGAGAAGATTTGCAATGTAACAATTCTTGCAAGAATTTCTTCTTAACTGTCTGCCATGTTTTATTAAAAAACCATTAAATAATACATACATCCATATATAAATATATATCCATATAGATACATTGAGGTCCTTTGGGTCAGCTCTGTTCTGCCATTGGTCTGCCTGAGTGTCACTTACACTCTGCTTCTATCCATGAGAGCAAATGCATGGGATAATGGTTCAGTCAACATAAGTCACTGGCTCTCTCTACTGCATTTTCAGATCACATGCGTACATCAACCGTAAAATGAGTGTGCTTCAGTGTCGGCTGGTTGGCCAGTCCTTTACGTTTCATTTTTTAAATTTTATAGCCCCTCTTTCATTTCTTTGTTTCTCCTCTTTTTATTTTAATGTTTCTTAATAGAATACTACAGCTCTCCAGGTAGTGCTAATTGGTAACTTGCTTACCGCTCATATCATCTGCATTATGCCACATCCCACCTGGTCACCTCCTCTCCACCAGGAGACCATTATGGAATGCTGTTGTCAATAGTGTAGCTTTGTTTTACCATTTCAAGATAGTCAACACATTGGTCCTAAAACCACTTACCGTGCTTGAACTTTAAAACAACTATAGACTTTTTACAATACCTTTGCAAGATGGACACCTGCAGCTATGTTTAGTTTCGTTATTGCAAGCATATGCCCGCTTGGTGATGGCAGCATGTTTTCTTTTTTGCGCTTGCATTCTTCTAATGTATCTTGCATGTGTGTGCATTTTATTACAGTTGTGTCAAAGAGTGAATGCAAGGATGAGTCAGTGAATGAATGAATGAATGAATGGACACATGCATGCAATGATAAGTGACAGAGTGCATTGTCATTGATCCCTAAACACACCAATAAAACAAAAGGTGTTTTAAATCATAAGCCTGATTGTTGGACATTGCCAATGCTTGTTCAGTTTAAAATGGGTGTACTTGCCAAGCCAACTAGTGTCGGGTCGCCCCTAAGTCCTTCAAATCCATCAAGGATCCCTCGGAGGGCAACTTTTGGTGTCAATGTTACAGGCTGAGCCAAGATTCTGGACAATGATCTACCAATTCTAGACCAATATTGCGAAATCAGTGAGCATTGACATACCATGTAAAATAAGACTGCCCCAGGGGAGGAACAGTGGGTGCTGTTGGGTCCCTTGCTCACTTTGCCACTGGATTCAAGCTAGCCTGCTGATGAAGGGTGTTACCCAGAAACCGGTCCCAGGATGTTGTTTCCGGTTCAGGGAAGACCTGGCTTGGCAGTTCGGGCTGGACTGTTCCCATGAGGCACAGGGTCAAGACTGATTTGCATATAGCTGGGTCTGAACTGAGGTGGCAAAGTGAGCTAAAGAATGATGATGTGATGATGGATTCAACCCAGATCGGTGACTGGGGGTGTGTGTCTGAAAAGTTTCAGCGCTCTGTACATCATCTCCTTGTGTTTGCTTTGTTCGCCCTAAGTTGGCAGGGTATGACCAGACGTGGGTCCCTTGCTCACTTTGCCACTGGATGCAAGCTAGCCTGGCTGATGAAGGGTGTTACCCAGAAACCGGTCCCAGGATGCTTGTTTCCGGTTCAAGGAAGACCTGGCTTGGCAGTTTGGGCTGGACTGTTCCCATAAGGCACAGGGTCAAGACTGATTTGCATATAGCTGGGTCTGAACTGAGGTGGCAAAGTGAGCTAAAGAATGATGATGGATTCAAACCAGATCTGTGACTGGGGGTGTGTGTCTGAAAAGTTTCAGTGCTCCGTCCATCATCTCCTTGTGTTTGCTCTGCTGTTGGGTTCAGCCAGGAGTCCCGCATGCCAGAGCACTTGAGGGGTCTTGTATGTAAGGTGCAAATAATGCAATTGGGGAATGAATTGTGCTGAGATGATAAGCTCCCTGGGAGTCATACAAGCCTCCTGCTATCAGCATCATCTAGATCATCAACCCATTCCTCCCACCTCCGCCAGAGGTGGTTTAATCCTGTCGGGGCATTACAGACTAAGGAACAGTAGAGCTGGGAGATCCCTCCCCAACCCAAGCTGCCATTCAGTACACTAGCTTCCAAGGGACTGAGTTCCGTCAAAATCAGTCAAGTCAGGCAGATAGCGCTTGAGCGCGTGTCTCAGCTGTAAGTAACAATGGAACTGGGTGGGCGAGAGTGCGAAATGGGTCTGTAGGATTGCAAAGGAGCATATATGCAAACCTCGTCACACAGCTCCCAACTCAGTAATCCTGTTCCAGTCTCATTGTCGAAACCCCTCCAATCGCACTGTATGATCCAGCCAGCGCCCCCTCTAGAGGGGAGTCTAATGGGTTAGTTTCTTGTCCCAACCAAGAAATCTATTGATAGCTCACCACCCCAGGAAGATCGTCTTAGTAAGTTCTGGGATAGAAAGAGGAATGGGCCTGCCATAGAGGTAATGCATCACCCTATTCAGGCCGAGATGAGTCAGTTCCAGCCAGTAGGCCGGGTCACTCCAACCCCCGGTCAGCCAATCGTTGATGAGCTCGGGTATCGTGAACACCTAAGTGCTTAAAGCTAAGGCAGCAGATCAAAATGTGAGACTGTCACTTAACCACAGCATTATCGCCATGCAAAGGGACTAGAGTAATTTGTTTCAGTTCACCCAGAGCCCCGAGGTGTCTTCAAAGAGATTCAGTATTTTGAGCAAGCGAGGGCCTGAAGTCGAAGGGTCAGCGAGGAAGAGAAGGACATAGTCCGCATAAAGGGCAAATCTGTCCTCCATTGATTCGGTCGACCTCCATCCCCGCAGCCGAGCATCACAACGCAGTATGCGGGCTAAGGGTTCTATGGCAAGCTCAGAAAGGAGAGTGGATAGGGAATACCCTTGTCTAGGCCTGCGAAGGACTGGAAATTCGTGGGATAATATGCCATTAACAAGTACCTGTGCCGTGGGGTGTGAGTATATGAGGCCCACCAGCTGACGAAACGTGGTGCCAAATCCCATACATTGCATCACCCCATCAAGGTAGCTCCAGTTCAAAGTGTCAAAGGCTTTTTCAAAATCTATAAGCATCAGGGCCATCGCCCCTTCAACACTATGGACATCGGCCAGGGCAGCGTGGACTCAGCAGATATAGTGTCTTTTGCCATGATTAGGCATAAAGCCACACTTATCCGAGTGGACTAGCGTATTGAGCATCAGTTGCAGTCTATTCGCCAGTACCTTGGCACAGATTTTGATATCAATGTTAATTAATGAGCTAGGGTGGTAAGAAGGTGCATTTGGGCGTCTGGTGATCTCATTTAGGGAATGCCACAATGGTGGCTAGATCCATCTCTGGGGGAAGAGACCCTTTCCCCCTGCTTCGTTGTATAAGCGGAGCAAATGTAGGGCAACAATGTTGCAGAGTATGGAGTAATATTCAAAGGCAAATCCGTCTGGACCTGGAGTTTTGCTGGGCTTCAGGTCGCAAGTCGCAACCAGGACCTTGTCTTCAGTAATGGATGTGCCCAGTGTGGATCTCTGGACACCTGTGAAACAGGGGAGAGAGAGGTCTGGCAGGAGAGGATGAGCAATCTCTCAGGAAGGCCTAGGATGTTGGGCGTATAAGTGTTTTTAGTAGTTCTCAAATACATTTGCAATAGCTCCTGGGGCATTGATTGAGGACCCGGAAAAGTCGTCAAAGGACGGGATAAAGCAGGAGCTAACATCTCTACTTGCGAGTCTGTAGAGGAGTGTGCTGCTCCAAATGACAAAGATAAAGAACCACCCAAATGCAATCTAGAATGAGAAACAAAAGTATTGGGAGTTACACAAGTCACAGCATTACAAATGTATTTGGGAGATACTCCTTTAAATGCTGCACTTGTTCCCCTGTGTGACTTCCCTTGAACCACATTAGGGAGCAAGGAATTTGACAATTCATATGCCAACATAACCATTTGCATCCCCCATCTACTTATTGTAGATGTTGTAGGCTTTAAAATTGTTCCTGATGTGTGAACAAAGAGTTACTGAACTTTCCTGAAAGAGGCTGTTCTATTTACATAAATAGATAACGCTGTATGAACATCTAGACAATATAGCATTCCTTTTTCAAGAGAAGAGGATTCAGGAAAAACAGTAGCAAAACTATTTCCTGTACAACATAAAAAGTCTTAGCTAATGTTGGTAGGAACATTTGAGTACTTTATCAGGTAGAAATCTAAGAAACAGCTCATGACATAACAGGGCTCCAATAGTCCCCAAAGTTACAGCCTTCTGTTATCGCTACCAAACAGAAGATTTGAAATGACAGATGTCATAAGGAAACTTTTTCTAGTGGCTCAAAAGGTGAGCCCGTTAGAAAATTCAGTACTAAAGGTAAATCCAAAGGAGGGATTGGTGAATGAACCACTTGACCTTTTTTTGTTAAACTCTTTAACAGCCTAGATGGCAAGTTTTTGTAATGACAATGTATGTTTGTCTCTGAAAGCCTTAATGGTTGTCCACCAGCTACGTAGGTTTCACAATGCTAACTCCAATTCAAAATCTTCTATGAGGAAATCCTCTGTGCTTGCAGGGATGTACTAAATAGAATCCACACGTTTAGCAGTATACCACTTCTGAACATTTTTCCAATGTCTTTCATACAGTTTCAATGTGGCATGTCTCCTAGAGTGTGGGACTACCAAAGACACTTCATTAGAACATTCCTGTTCCTGCTCACCTAGTCTCACCCTCCAAACCGCCAACTGTAATCTCCTCAGAGCTTCCTCCAATAATGTGGGTTCTATCAGGAGAGAAGTGTGTATTGGACTAGGTTTCCTGCGTGAGACTGGGTTTTATCTGTAGAAGGAGCACCCGGGCCTCGCCCCCTCCCTTGAATAGTCTGGCCATAAGGTCTACCCCTAAACTGTGAAAATCCAAAATGTCTTCTCTTCACAAACAATGGCATCTTGGTCAACCTGCAGCTCATGCTGGAGCCATCAATTTCATGTCCTCAGTGCACAACGGTTTTGCTCATGTGAAGGGGAGATGACTAAGAATAGTCTTTTAGGCAGCATCTTCCTTCCATGCATCATAGGGTATATCAGATAAATACCTGCCTTGGTGCTCCATTGCAGAAAGCCTCACTATGCAATCTGTTCCCTCTTGCATTTCTTCCGCCAAATTCTGAAAGTCTTTTAACAGTGACTGAAAAGTATAAGGATAATTGGCACACGCTATGATGACAAAATTTGAAGCGGCATATGCTCGTTTCACAACTACAGCTACCTTTTTTGTCAACAACACCTGTTGGGGTGGTATCCTCTAAAATAATTGCCCTCTGACCTGCGTAGAAAATCCTGCCATTAGGGAGCCTACTTTGACTACTAGTGGAAACTAATTTTGAAAGTTTTTGAGGGGATATATTTTTGCCAAGGAGTGAGGAAACAATGATTTCTCTATGTTCTTCCACTCTTTAGACAATAATGTTCCTATTGAATAGTACATGAAGACATTCAGGTTTTTTTATGCTCTACTGTGCGAAAAACACCCTCTTCCTGCACTGCTGCTGATTTTTTCTCACATGTTTTAATGCATCATATAATTCTGCTCCATCAACAATCCTATCCCTCTGTCCCTGTCATCATCTGGGTGATCTGTCTGGGGTTTCATTCCCATCGGGCTGCTCAGTAGACCCTGGGGTTTGTGTCTCTAGTGTTGCGGCCACTGCTTTATCAATCATGTTCCGCATTGTCTCTCTAGGAGTCATATTAGAGACACCGCCCTGAGATTACTCTTCCGAATCTCCCACTTTCCCAGGACACTTCTCTTTGGAAGCGCATTCAACAAATGTAAGAATCTCCATCATTCTCCTGCATTGGAAAGTAACTACTATGATAGGAAACAGGAAGACCACCCTGCATTTCCTGTTTTTATACAACCAAATCTCTAGGCTTCACCTACTCTCAAGCGGCTACATGCCATAAATTTTGCCATTCATAGACTTGTGCTCAGACAAGAGTGCGGCTTCAAAGCTCCAACAGCCTTGCAGGGAGCAGAGCCAATGTGAGCATTTAAAAGCATTTATCCTTTCACCTCTTTGCTGGCTGTAGCACAGCTACATTTAGTGGCATCGCTGGGGGTGGGGACACAGATGGGGCTGGTGCCCTATCTGCACATGTCATGTCCCCTCTATTCCCCCATACCTTTTGTGCCCCACCACCGGTGACAGCCAGCGAATAACAGACACTGCCCTATCAGCCTGGTAACATCAATGTTCCTGTTTATATTTCATGTTTTACTTATTCTTGCATTCCCTAACAGTATTTCCTTTTTTTTCCAGGATGGTGTGTATCTGTATTTTTTTTCATGCAACATATTACTCATGTATAGTGCATAATGTGAAAAGTGTCACCTTTGTGTAGTTGTGTGAGTTCAAGATGTGATTCTGTCCTGATTGAGAGGTGTGGAGTTCAGTCCAACCGCAGTGTGAATTTTTCACAGTGCCTGTCAGTTTGTCATAAAGGGTTTTGAAATATATACTCATCCAGTCCTTGGCTTCTCTGCAGAAGGCACATAGCAATGGTCAGGTGTGTAAATTGTAATTGTGATTTTTTGGGAAAGTGTGTGAAGGAGGTACACAGGTGTCAAAGTATTGGCAGGGCTAAAGTTAAAGAAAATGCAATGTTTATAGGAGAGTTGGTGCATTGTGTATGAGGGCGGTGAAGTGAAGAAGATGCAAGGTGAAAGAAAGTATGTGCAGGAGAGAATAAAAGAAGGTGCTGAAGAGAAAAGAAATAAAATGTGAGATATACAGATAGCGTGTTCAGAAAGATATGAGAAGAAAAAGAGTGTTGTGTGACGAGAACAGGATTGTGGGTGTGTGTGTGTTTGTGGTTTTTTTTTCAGGTCATGGAGCATAATTAAAGCAGCTGTTTAAATAACAAAAATAAAACGTTACTTTGCTTTCTTCTGCTCTGTTTTTCTGGCTGTACAGTGACCAGCAGGAAGTAGAGACTTATGGCAATATGTTTATGTTTTGCACTCCTTGTGTAATCATAGAAAAGTTGGAATCTTTCTGCATGTTTCTATTGCATCTTTTTTTCTAACTAACCTGTACATCTAACTTGTACTAAATTGTTTCTAATATTTCTAGTATCTTTTTACAACAAATATCTAACAGTTTTTTTCATGTGTTTAATTTTGCACTAGAGATTCTATTTTTATTCTTCATGTTTACAAACATGCTGTCCCTTTCATATGAAAGAGCTACTCACCAAGGATTTGCGTGGTTTGTGAGAAAGGTGATGGCTATGTTTTATTAATGAATAAAGTACACCCTGCCATAATTGATAAGGATGTTGCAAGTAACCTCCGAGTTCCATAACTTTACCTATATGGTCATGGAACTTCTTGGTGACTTGCAATAGCCTGTTAATGTACAGAAGGGGGTAACTTATATTTATGGCAGGGAGTACATATACATTTTACCCTCATGCGCACAATCTTCATTATCACCTTTGGTAGCTGGCCCTGCCAGTGGCACCTTGTGCGCCCCACTAAAATTCTAGAGGCGCTCACAGGTTACATTTATGACATATTTATTTATATAATAAAAATATGCTGGATGTGGCGCTGTGTTTTACTTAAGAACTCTGCCACTATGCACTTAAATAAAAAACATGCCTGCCACTATGAGTTTGCGTTTGTTTTACATTGCGAGAGTGGAAACATTTAAAAATCAAAAGCGTTCAATTTAGCGAGGTCACCTTTTCCTTTGAATTAAACAAGGGTCACTCGAGCATTCTTAGTAAAACAAATGACACAGTGAGGCCGCTTTCACTTTGCAGAGGGAAGTAAACCAATGCGCCTACTACCCCGAGGTGGTGTTTGATACTCAGGGCACAAGTCCTAAAAACGAAGTGGGTGGACTAACCTAGTTAGGCAGTATGCAAGTGACATCACGGCGCGCAACATCACGGCGCGCAATATCACGGCGCATGACATGACGGCACACGACATCACGGTGCACAACATCACGGCGCACGACTTAACGGCGCACGACATCCCGGCGCATGACATCACACATGGGATCACAGGAATTGACATCATAGAAAGTGGCATCACAAGCCATGACTTTACAGGAAGTGGCATCACAAGAAGTGACATCAGATCTAAAGCCCTCACATATATGTTTAGCAGGTCTATCATTTGTACGTTTGAGCGCATTGCGAGGATAATAGCACAGTGAGCTATGGAAGATGGTATGCGACTTCTATACCTTGCAATCCCCCAGTTTTATGTAACATATCCTGTACATTCATTTACAAACTTATATAATTCATTGTACATGTAATATGCACGTGTCGATGTAAAGCGCTCTGACACCCTGCATTGGAATGAGTAGGGCTATACAAGAAATAAGCATTTGCAATGCAATAGGTTTCACATTCACATGAGTTTGAGCTATTGGCATTGTAAATGACAATGCCTTTTATTTATGTTTTGGGTTTGTTTTAAAACATAAATAAAAGGCATTGTCATTTACAATACTAATAGCTTAAACTCTTGCAAATGCGAGACCTATTGCATTGCAATAAAGGGCCTTCTCGACCGCTTGTTAAATTGTAAATATCAGAGGAAGAGACCGGCCTGCGACGTCTTCAAAGTAGTGATAAATAGTGCAGTGAAGAAGATGTGTAAGTGTTGTAAATTACACAGACACAAAGTGTGAAGAGAGAGTTACATATGATCCGAGCTATAAACACTAAGAAAGCGCTCCCAACACCTTTTGCTCTGTGATTACACTGTCGTGGCTCAGGAGGAAGAGCGGGGGGGCTATTTCCTTCACTCTCCATGATTTGAGTGTGCAGTGTGGCATTGCGTAATGTCATTGCTATCTTTGCCTAATAAAAAACACTCCAGCTGTAGTAGGGCCCTGGCTTCACCTCCTGGTGCAGGGCGGGCTGTGCTTTATGGCAGGCATGGAGGGAGGGAGGGATGGTCTCAGCTGCAGCTCTGGCCTCATACAATGCCCCTGCTATTACTAGTGAGCGAGAGAAGCTGAAGTGGTGGTATTCGTGGTGGTGGTATTGGTGGCAGAGGTATCGCTGGTGGTGGTATTGGTGGTGGTGGTATTGATGGTTGTGGTGGTGGCATTGGTGGTATTGGTGGTGGTGGTATTGGTGGTGGCGGTTTCAGTATTGGTGGTGGTGGTGGTGGTATTGGTTGTGGTGGTATTGGTATTGGTGGTGGTGGTACTGGTATTGGTGGTGGTGGTATTGGTGGTGGTGGTATTGGTGTTGGTGGTGGTGGTATTGGTGGTGGTATTGGTGGTGGTGGTATTGGTGGTGGTATTGGTATTGGTGGTGGTGGTATTGGTGGTGGTGGTGGTATTGGTGGTGGTATTGGTGGTGGTGGTATTGGTGGTGGTGGTGGTATTGGTATTAGTGGTATTGGTATTGGTGGTGGTGGTGGTATTGGTGTTGGTATTGGTGGTGGTGATGGTATTAGTGGTGGTATAAGTGGTGGTATTGGTGGTGGTGGCAGTGGCTGTGGTATTGGTGGTGGTATTGGTGGTGATGGTGGTATTGGTGGTGGTGGTGGTATTGGTGGTGGTGGTGGTGGTATTGGTGGTGGTATTGGTGGTGATGGTGGAATTGGTGGTGGTATTTGTGGAGGTATTGGTGGTGGTGGTATTGATGGTATTGGTGGTGGTGGTATTGGTATTAGTGGTGGTGGTATTGGTATTAGTGGTGGTGGTATTGGTGGTGGTGGTGGTATTAGTTGTGGTGGTGGTATTGGTGCTGGTGGTATTGGTGGTGGTATTGGTGGTGGTGTCGGTATTGGTGGTGGTATTGGTGGTGCTGTTGGTGGTGGTGGTATTGGTGGTGGTGGTGGTCTTGGTGGTGGTATTGGTGGTGGTCTTGCAGGTGGTATTGGTGGTGGTTTTTGTTGAGGTATTGGTGGTGGTGGTATTGGTGGTGGTGGTGGTATTAGTGGTGGTGGTATTGGTGGTGGTGGTGGTACTGGTCTTGGTATTGGTGGTGGTGATGGTATTAGTGGTGGTATAAGTGGTGGTATTGGTGGTGGTGGTGGCGGTGGTATTGGTGGTGGTATTGGTGGTGATGGTGGTATTGGTGGTGGTATTGGTGGTGGTGGTATTGGCGGTGGTGGTATTACTGGTGGTGGTGGTATTGATGGTGGGATTGGTGGGATTGGTGGTGGTGGTATTGGTGGTATTGGTGGTGGTGGTATTGGTGGTGGAGGTATTGGTGGTGGTATTGGTATTGGCGGTGGTATTTGTATTGGTGGTGGTGGTATTGCATTAGTGGTGGTGGTATTGGCGGTGGTAATGGTTGTGGTCGTATTGGTGGTATTGCTGGTGGTGGTGGTGGTATTGGTGGCATTGGTATTTGTGGTAGTATTGGTTATGGTGGTTGCATTGGTGGTGGTATGGGTGGTGGTGGTATTGGTGGTGGTGGTATTGGTGGTGGTGGTGGTATTGGTGGTGGTGGTGGTATTGGTGGTGGTGGTAGTATTAGTGGTGGTGGTATTGGTGGTGGTGGTGATATTAGGGGTGGTATTGGCGGTGGTGGTGGTATTGGTGGTGGTATTTGTGGTGATGGTGGTAGTGGTTTTGGTATTGGTATAGGTGGTGGTGGTATTGGTGGTGGTGTTATTGGTAGAGGTGAAATTGGTGGTGGTGGTATTAGTGGTGGTATTGGTGGTAGTGGTGGTGGTGGTATTGGTATTGGTGGTGGTGGTATTGGTGGTGGTGGTATTGGTGGTGGTATTGGTTGTGGTGGTACTGGTAGTGTTGGTGGTATTGGTGGTGGTGGCATTGGTGGTGTTGGTATTGGTGGTGGTGGTATTGGTGGTGTTGGAGGTATTGGTGGTGGTGGTATTAGTGGTAATATTGGTGGTGGTGGTATTGGTTATGGTGTTGGCAGTGGTGGTATTGGTGGTGGTGATGGTATTGGTAGTGGTGGTATTGGTGGTGGTATTGGTGGTGGTGGTGGTATTGGTGGTAGTATTGGTGGTATTGGTAGTGGTGTTGGAGGTGGTGGTATTGGTGGTGGTGGTGGTATTGGTGGTGGCGGTTTCGGTATTGGTGGTGGTGGTATTGGTATTGGTGGTGGTGGTATTGGTGTTGGTATTGGTGGTGGTGGTATTGGTGGTGGTATTGGTATTGGTGGTGGTGGTATTGGTGGTGGTATTGAGGGTATAGGTGGTGGTGGTGGTATTGGTGGTTGTAGTATTGTGGTGGTGGTATTGGTGGTGGTGGTATTGGTGGTGGTGGTGGTATTGGTGGTGGTGTTTGTGGTGGTGGTACTGGTGGTATTATTGGTGGTGTTATTGGTGGTGATGGTGGTATTGGTGGTGGTATTTGTGGAGGTATTGGTGGTGGTGGTATTGATGGTATTGGTGGTGGTGATATTGGTATTAGTGGTGGTGGTATTGGTGGTGGTGGTGGTATTGGTGGTGGTGGTATTGGTGGTGGTGGTGGTATTAGTGGTGGTATAAGTGGTGGTATTGGTGGTGGTGGTGGTGGCGGTGGTATTGGTGGTGGTATTGGTGGTGATGGTGGTATTGGTGGTGGTGGCATTGGTGGTGGTGGTATTAGTGGTGGTGGTGGTATTGATGGTGGTATTGGTGGTATTGGTGGTGGTGGTATTGGTATTGGTGGTGGTGATATTGGTGCTGGTGGTATTGGTGGTGGAGGTATTGACGGTGGTATTTGTATTGGTGGTGGTGGTAATGCATTGGTGGTGGTGGTATTGGTGGTGGTAATGGTTGTGGTCATATTGGTGGTGGTGGTGGTGGTATTGCTGGCATTGGTATTTGTGGTGGTATTGGTTATGGTGATTGTATTGGTGGTTGGATTGGTGGTGGTATTGGTGGTGGTGGTATTGGTATTGATGGTGGTGGTATTGGTGGTGGTGGTGGTATTGGTGGTGGTAGTATTAGTGGTGGTGGTTGTGATATTAGTGGTGGTATTGGTGGTGGCATTGGTGGTGGTATTTGTGGTGATGGTGTTATTGGTGGTGGTGGTTTTGGTAGAGGTGGAATTGGTGGTGGTGGTATTAGTGGTAGTGGTGGTATTGGTGGTGGTGGTATTGGTGTTGGTGGTGGTGGTATTGATGGTGGTGGTATTGGTTTTGGCAGTGGTATTGGTATTGGTGGTGGTGGTATTGGATTGGCGGTGGTGGTATTGGTGTTGGTGGTATTGGTGGTGGTATTGGTTGTGGTAGTATTGGTAGTGTTGGTGGTATTGGTGGTGGTGGTTGTGGCATTGGTGGTGTTGGTATTGGTGCTGGTATTGGTTATGGTGGTGGTATTGGTGGTGGTGGTATTGGTGGTGGTGGAGGTATTGGTGGTGGTGGTATTGGTGGTGGTGGTATTAGTTGAGGTGTTGGCGGTGGTGGTATTGGTGGTGGTATTGGTGGTGGTGGTATTAGTTGAGGTGTTGGCGGTGGTGGTATTGGTGGTGGTGATGGTATTGGTGGTATTGGTGGTGGTTGTATTGGTGGTGGTGGCATAGGTGGTGGTATTGGTGGTGGTATTGGTGGTGGTGGTATTGGTATTGGTGGTGGTGGTGGTATTGGTGGTATTATTGGTGGTGGTATTGGTGGTGGTGTTGGTGGTGGTGTTGGTGGTGGTTGTAGGAAGGTGGAATCTGACTGCATGGTTGCCCCCACTTTTTTCCTGGTGTTTTGCTGGTTTTCGACTTAGTTTGGCTGGGATCCTGCTATTCAGGACCCCAGCCTATCTGCTTTCCCCTTTAAATTGATTGCATGTACTTTAGGTACACTTCAGATTGGATTCTGGGGTACCCTTATGAGTCCCTAGTATATGGTACACTATGTACCCAGGGCATAGGTAACCCAGAGGCCTACCAGGGGATGCAGCATGTATTATGCCACCCCTGAGAGGCCATCCAAAATGACACAACAGGTCTGCTACTGCAGCCTGTGTAAGGTGGTGCATGCACCCCTTACTTAGATATAGGTTCACTATATCTATCCTAATCACTGCACATATAAGCCTATCAGTCACCCCTTTGGCAGGCCTTATCAATCCTGAAGGCAGGGTGCTGGGTTTTATGTGAGAGGGTGCCCATGCATGAGCAGAGCCCCTCTGCAGCCTTCGGAATCACTATTCCGGGGTTGTCTGTGATGCAGCCAACCATATACTCTTAAGTGCATTATAACCTCGCGGTAAATGCTAACTTTAGAATGGCTGCAAGGAATTATGTCGTGTTTGGTGTCAAACACCTTGGAATCATATCTCCACACCAGTAACTGGTGTGGGAGGTATGATTCCTCCCTCCTAGAGGGAGAAATATGACAGCACCGGTACACCCGGTACCAGCTGCACATAGCCCTGGCATCACAAAATGGATGCTGCCAGCCACAGACACGAGTCTGCCCTCCTGCTGCTGGACGAAACTCCGGCAGAGGAAGCTGGACAATAGGTTTCCTGTCACAGGGAGGTGTGACCACCTCCCAGACAGGCTTTAGTGTATTGGGGCTGGGTGGGTGCACTCCAAGAGTGCTTTGATGTCTGCACTGGGGGCACATTTGGTGTCCCTGTGCATAGTCCAGCTCAAACCGGTTGCAGGGGCACTCAGCCCCTGCTCTGGCGCGAAACTGGACAAAGGATATGGGTGTAGCCACCCCTCTGTCCTGACCCTCCCATAGGTGGGTCCCCAGAGTTTATCCCACCCCTTCCTTGGGCATAAAGTAGGAACCCCTTGTAGGAGAGTAGGATCTGCTTCTTATAGTTACCCCCACTTTTTGCTGATGTTTCACTGTTTTCGACTTAGTTTGGCTGGGACCCTGCTATTCAGGACCCCAGCCTATCTGCTTTCTCTTCTAAATTGATTGCATATACTTTAGGTACACTCCAGATTGGATTCTGGGGTACCCTTATGAGTCCCTAGTATATGGTATACTATGTACCCAGGGCATAGGTACCCCAGAGGCCTCCCAGGGGCTGCAGCATGTATTATGCCACCCCTGAGAGGCCATCCAAAATGACACAACAGGTCTGCTACTGCAGCCTGTGTAAGGTGGTGCATGCACCCCTTACTTAGATATAGGTTCACTATATCTATCCTGATCACTGCACATATAAGCCTATCAGTCACCCCTATGGCAGGCCTTATCAATCCTGAAGGCAGGGTGCTGGGTTTTATGTGAGAGGGTGCCGATGCATGAGCAGAGCCCCTCTGCAGCCTTCGGAACCACTATTCCAGGGTTGTCTGTGATGCAGCCAACCATATACTCTTAAGTGCATTATAACCTCGCTGTAAATGCTAACTTTAGAATGGCTGCAAGGAATTATGTTGTGTTTGATGTCAAACACCTTGGAATCATACCTCCACACCAGTAGCTGGTGTGGGAGGTATGATTCCTCCCTCCTAGAGGGAGAAATATGACAGCACCGGTACACCCGGTACCAGCTTCACAGAGCCCTGGCATCACAAAATGGATGCTGCCAGCCACAGACACGAGTCTGCCCTCCTGCTGCTGGACGAAACTCCGGCAGGGGAAGCTAAACAATAGGTTTCCTGTCACAGGGAGGTGTGACCACCTCCCAGACAGGCTTTAGTGTATTGGGGCTGGGTGGGTGCACTCCAAGAGTGCTTTGATGTCTGCACTGGGGGCACATTTGGTGTCCCTGTGCATAGTCCAGCTCAAACCGGTTGCAGGGGCACTCAGCCCCTGCTCTGGCATGAAACTGGACTAGAATATGGGTGTAGCCACCCCTCTATCCTGACCCTCCCATAGGAGGGTCCCCAGAGTTTGTCCCACCCCTTCCTTGGGTATAAAGTAGGAACCCCTGACTACAGGACTTTAGATTACACCTGGACTAAACTCTGCTACAGAAACCAAGTACTTCGATGATCTACACTACGCTGGATGACTGAAGAATCTCCCTTGGAGTAAAGGAGTTACTCCCCTGCAAGGCAGGCACCTTAAACGCAACTGACTGGTTTGCACCTCCGAAGCTCCCGAGGACTCCGAAGAATATTGCAACACAGGAGGTGGGTTCCTGAGGTCTCTGAGGTCGATCTGTGCCCACAGCAAGTCTGAGGCCCGTATCCCTTGTGGTGACCGTGCAACCCGAATCCCTGGACACCGCGTTGATTTGCAGAAGCATCAGCTTTCCGGCAACCCCTGAGGCTGAGCTTTGGGTTACTTGTAGCCCTGACCCCGACCAGTAATTCCCCTGAAGATTGTGGGCCTACACTCCACGAGTGTTCCGTGGGCTGGCATTTTGTGATTCCTCTTGAGGTCCCTTTGCGATCCCTGGTCTGTCAACCTGTGGGTTCCTGAGAAGGGTACTTTAACTTTCAGTGAGCTGCCCTAGTTGCTCCAGGCGTGCCCTGACTCTCCATCGCTTGGGGAGTCCCTAGGACCTTGCTGGTCCTCACAGAAGCCTAATTACTCTGACCGCGTGGGTTGCAGTTGCCAAGGCTTGTTGGTGTTCAATCCGAGCACTGACCCCCCAGCACTCGACATCCTTTGTGGGACAGCTCATCTGTGGACTCTGGTCATCATCGACATCTCCTGGTCCCCATGGCTGCAGAGTCAAGCTTCACCTCTTCGCACCTGAAGCACCCGACATCGGTGGGCATTCGATTGCTCCGCTCCTGGTCACTGGCAAGTGACCCAGACTCTGTCCCCTCTGCTTTCAGGTTCTTCACATCTTCGATCCAGGCTTGGATCACACCGGACACTTTTCTCCTTCACGGCAGCAGTACTTTGCAGCGTCTCGCCATTGAAAACAACGACTATTCCCGACACCCTTTGACACCTATGCACCCGGCTTCCCTGGGTGAGGTAACACGAGTACTCCGGTGCTCCCGTGGGTGCTGGCCTTAGAACCTTCTAAGTCTGAAAGGGTTTACTCAAAGTCCTCTTCTAAGTGTCCTTAAACTCTAATATTCCAACCGCAACTTTCCCATAGAGTTGTACGGAGCTCTCGTCTGTGTTCCCACACTGCACCCGTCCTCCCTGGGTGCCCTGTGTCACTACCCTGGGTGGTTCCTTGGGGTCCCAGCGATTCTACGTGCTCTAGGCACTGTGTCTAGTCAAGTCGTGGTTGTTATACCACTTTCTTAGTATATGGTTTGGTCTCCCCCTGGAGCCCACTGTGTATTGTGCTATTTACTGTCGTTCTAGTACTGTAATATTGTGTGCCTTGTTCTCTAATCTCATAAAGAGGTTAGTAGAGAGTGTTTAGTAATAAATACATATATTTTATATATAACTTGTGTGGTTCTCCTTTCATTTGGTCATTCAAGAGGTTATATACTGGTAAAACAAGCTGCTTTACATTCCTTCAAGACTTAGCCTGAAGGCTGCTCTCCACAGCTACCACTAGGATAGCTTTCTATAAAGGTTGTCTTTAACTTAATCATCAATAAGGGTCGTTTGGACTGGTGCAAGGTGCCCACTTTAATTAGTGGACAGCATATACCAGGCCAACTTCTCACATTGGTGTGCAGCGGTTGGGATTCAAGCTTGCTATTGTTTTATCAGATAATCTCAGTGAGTGACTAACTGAAAACCACTAAAGGTACTCAGGTACATATAAATCAAGTCTAGAATAAAGTAAGTTCTACTGAACTTAGAGTTGGGTGTCAAGGGCCTAGCACACCCTTTCTCCAACTCAAGAGAGTTTAGTAGTTCCCACTAGAGTAGATAGGTGCATACACCACACCACACTAGAATGTCTTCAAGGCCTGAAGTCAGTGACTCCTTGCCAACTAAGTATGACCACCTCACATTCCAGGAATTGAGAAACATGTGTGCATCAAGGAAACTGAAGACAGGGGAAAATCCAAACACCCAAAAGCTCATAGTGACTTTGCTTTTAGATGACCTCAGAAAGACCCCAGGGTCTGATGAGGCAGGCAAAGGGGGTGGGACAGCAGAAGAGGAAAGGCCAGGGAGTGAAAACCTCAATGACCAGGACTCTGATGCTGGCCAGGAGGATCAAAATAATTCTAACCTGGAAAATCCAATTCCTTCTGAAGGTGAGGAAGGAGGCCCCAGTGGGCCTCTCTTTACCCCACCTGGAAGGGTTAACAGTTTACGTAGAAGATCCAGATCTCCTTCTCAGGAATCTGATCATTCTGGTACTTCTGTAGGGACCTCTGCTTCTCATAAAAGGGAATCCTCTTATGAGAAGAAATGCCAACTGCTTGAGTTTGAGAGATCTAAGCTCAGAATCAAGAGAGAGCAATTGGCCTTAGATAGGGAATCCCTGGAGCTTCAGAGAGCTTCTCAGAAGCTGGGACTAGAGTCCCATGGTGGCAGCCACAGTGTCCCTAGAGGTAGAGATCATACTCATGACCATAGGAACCTGAACAAGATTGTCCCTCCCTACCAGAGTGGGGATGACATCCACAAATGGATAACTGCACTTGAGAGGGCCTGTAAAGTACAGAGGGTCCCTCAGGAGCAGTGGGCAGCAATCTTGTGGCTCTCCTTTGCAGACAAAGGTAGAGACAATCTCCTCACTGTTAGAGAAGAGGATGCTGATAATTACAAAGTCCTGAAGAGTGCTCTGATTGATGGGTTTGGCCTAACCACTGAACAATACAGGTTAAAGTTCAGAGATACCCAAAAGGCACAGAATCAGGACTGGGTTGACTTTGTTGATTGTGCTACTAAGGCTCTGGAAGGCTGGTTACTTGGCAGTAAGGTGTGTGATTTCAAAGGATTGTATAATTTAATCATGAGAGAGCAGATCCTTAATAACTGTCAAAATCAACTGTTGCATCAGTACCTGGTAGACTCTGATCTGACCTCTCCCCAAGAATTGGGCCAGAAGGCAGACAAGTGGGTCAGAACCAGGGTGAGGCAGAAGGTTCAGAACCAAGGTGGTGACCCTAAGCAGCAAGATTCTAAAAACTCTGATAAGGGTGGGGAGAAGGGTAAAGACCAGAAGTCTTCTCAAGGGCCCCAAAAATCTGCATCTGAGGGGGAGTCACAATCCAACAAGGGAAAAGGCAAGAAGAAACCATGGTGTAAAATCTGTAAGCAGAAAACCCATTGGACAAGTGATTGTACCAAGTCCAAGGACTCAACTCCAACTACCAATGCCCCTAAGGCAACTGTTTCCCCTAGTTCAGCTCCAGGTGGTGGTGTTCCAAATAAGGGTGTAGTAGGGTTAACCCTGGGATCTGAGATGAACTCTGGCCTTGTCAGAGTTCCAACTCAGGCTATGTTGATCTGTGATGGGGGCATGGATATGGCCTCCTTATTTGTAAGCCCCAGTAATCTGGGCAAATACAGACAACAGCCTATAATAAATTGAAAAGAGGCCTTGGCATTCAGGGACACAGGAGCAAGTGTCACAATGGTGACAAAAGATCTTGTGGCTCCTGAGCAAATCATACTTGGTGAAATGTACCAAGTGACCAATGCTAGCAATGTCAGGACAGACCATTCCTTGGCAGTTGTTAATTTCTCCTGGGGAGGGGTAACTGGCCCTAAGAAGGTTGTTGGAAGTGCAGACCTCCCTGTTGAATGCTTATTGGGCAATGATTTAGAAACTTCAGCTTGGGCTGAAGTGGAACTCAGGACTCATGCAGAAATGTTGGGTATCCCTGCAGATGTGTTTTCTATGACCAGGTCACAGGCAAAAATGTCTAAAACTGAACAGGTCCTGGATCCTGGAAAAATGGACCAGGCACCTTCTAAGAGGAGGAGCAGTAGGGTTAAGGCAGTGTCTTCCCCCCTGCCTCAGAATCAAGATCAGTCTCTTGAGGGAGCTGATCTTAATCCTGAAGAAGGAACTGTCCCAGATGAGCTTGAACCTGATCAGGTTGAGTTTTTGGGGATAGGGGGCCCTTCCAGGGCAGATCTGAGCCAGGAGCAACTGAGCTGCCCCTCTCTTGAACCCCTCAGACAGCAAGCTGCTGCTGATGCTGCTGGGAGTGCTAGTGGGACCCATAGGATCTACTGGGATGATGGACTCCTTTACTCAGAGAGTAGAGACCCCAAGCCTGGAGCCACCAGGAGGTTGGTTATACCTCTGAAGTTTAGGAGTTTCCTCTTGACCCTAGCACATGATATCCCATTGGCAGGTCACCTAGGCCAAAACAAGACTTGGGACAGAATTGTCCCTCACTTTCATTGGCCTCATATGTCTGAAGATACCAAGGAGTTTTGTTGCTCCTGTGTCACCTGTCAAGCCAGTGGGAAGGCAGGTAGCACTACAAAGGCCCCCCTGATACCACTACCTGTGGTGGGGATTCCCTTTGAGAGGGTAGGGATTGACATTGTTGGTCCCCTAGATCCCCAAACAGCATCTGGGCACAGATTTATCCTGGTGGTGGTGGACCATGCCACTAGGTACCCAGAAGCAATTCCCCTCAGGACCACCACAGCTCCTGTGGTGGCAAGAGCCCTCCTGGGAATCTTTTCCAGGGTGGGTTTTCTTAAGGAGGTAGTATCAGACAGAGGGGTAAACTTCATGTCTAGTTACTTAACTGCTATGTGGAAGGAGTGTGGTGTAAATTATAAATTTAACCACCCCTTATCACCCACAATGCAATGGTTTAGTTGAAAGGTTCAACAAAACCTTAAAGGGCATGATTAAAGGTCTCCCAGAAAAGCTTAGGCGCAGATGGGACATACTTTTGCCCTGCCTTCTCTTTGCCTACAGAGAGATTCCACAGAAGGGGGTTGGTTACAACCCATTTGAGCTTCTGTTTGGACATCCAGTTAGGGGTCCATTGTGTCTAGTGAAGGAGGGATGGGAGTTACCTCTCAAACCCCCTAAACAGGATATTGTGGACTATGTACTTGGTCTCTGCTCCCGGATGGCCGAGTACATGAAGAAGGCAACTAAAAACCTTGAGGCTAGCCAGGAATTGCAAAAGGCCTGGCATGACCAAAAGGCTGTGCTGACTGTTTATCAGCCAGGACAGAAAGTATGGGTGTTGGAGCCTGTGGCCCCAGCAGCCCTCCAAGACAAGTGGAGTGGCCCCCATACCATTGTTGAACAGAAGGGAGCGGTTACCTATCTGGTGGACCTTGGAACTCCCAGGAGGCCCCACAGGGTGCTCCAATACAACAGACTAAAACCATATGTTGACAGGGCAGACATGGGCTTGCTCATGGCTACTGATGAGGGACAGGAGGAAGAGAGTGATCCACTCCCTGACCTGCTCTCACAGAACCCTGATGATGGATCAATTGATGATGTAGCCTTGGCAGGCAGCCTCACTGACCAGCAGCAAACTGATTGCAGAAAAGTTCTCAATCAGTTCAGACATATGTTCTCACTGACTCCAAGTCAGACTACCTGGTGCACTCATAAAGTGGACACTGGGGACAGTCTGCCTGTTAAAAAAAAGATTTACAGGCAACCTGACCATGTCAGGGACTGCATCAGGACTGAAGTCCAGAAGATGTTGGATTTGGGTGTGATTGAACCCTCAGATAGCCCTTGGGCTAGTCCAGTAGTCCTAGTGCCTAAACCTCACACCCAGGGTGGTAAGAGAGAGATGAGGTTTTGTGTAGACTACAGAGGTCTCAATGCAGTCACTAGGACTGATGCCCATCCCATACCAAGGGCAGATGAGCTTATAGACACTTTGGCCTCAGCCAAGTTTCTGAGCACATTTGACTTGACAGCTGGCTACTGGCAGATCCGACTAGCTGATGATGCAAAAGCCAAAACAGCATTTTCTACCCCTAGTGGGCACTACCAATTTGTGGTGATGCCCTTTGGTTTGAAAAATGCACCTGCCACTTTTCAAAGGTTGGTGAACAAAGTCCTTACAGGCCTGGAAGCCTATCGTGCAGCATATCTAGATGATATTGCTGTCTTTAGCTACACCTGGGAGGATCACCTGGTCCACCTGCAAAATGTTTTGGAGGCCCTGCAGAAAGCAGGCCTAACTATCAAGGCCACCAAGTGCCAGATAGGGCAGAGTCAGGTTGTGTACCTGGGCCACCTTGTGGGTGGAGGCCAGGTTCAACCATTGCAGAGCAAAATCCAGACCATCATGGACTGGGTTGCTCCAACCACCCAGACTCAGGTCAGAGCTTTCTTGGGCCTGACTGGGTACTATAGAAGATTTGTCAAAGGTTATGGATCCATAGTGACCCCTTTGAATGACTTAACTTCTAAAAGAATGCCAAAAAAGTTCAGTGGACAGTTAGCTGTCAAAAGGCATTTGATGACCTGAAGCAGGCCATGTGCACTGCTCCCATTCTGCAAAGTCCTGATTACTCCAAGCAATTCATTGTCCAAACAGATGCATCTGAGTTGGGGGTAGGGGCTGTGTTATCACAATTGAATGATGAAGGTCAGGATCAGCCAGTAGCTCTTATTAGCTGAAGGTTGACCCCCAGAGAGAAACGTTGGTCATCCATTGAGAGGGAGGCCTTTGCTGTGGTTTGGGCCTTGAAGAAACTGAGGCCATACTTGTTTGGCACTCACTTCATTGTTCAGACAGACCACAAGCCCCTCTTATGGCTAAAACAGATGAAGGGTGAAAACCCCAAACTTTTGAGGTGGTCCATTTCCCTACAGGGGATGGACTATACAGTGGAACATAGACCTGGGAGTAACCATGCCAATGAAGATGGACTCACCAGATATTTCCACTTAGAACATGAAGACTCAACTGGTCAAGGTTAGTTTAATGTCCTGCGTTTGGGGGGGTTGTGTAGGAGAGTAGGATCTGCTTCTTATAGTTACCCCCAATTTTTGCTGATGTTTCACTGTTTTTGACTTAGCCAGACTGAGGCCCTGCTAATCAGGACCCCAGTCTATCTGCTTTCTACTCTAAATTGATTGCATGTACTTTAGGTACACTCCAGATTGGATTCTGGGGTACCCTTATAAGTCCCTAGTATATGGTATACTATGTACCCAGGGCATAGGTACCCCAGAGGCCTCCCAGGGGCTGCAGCATGTATTATGCCACCCCTGAGAGGCCACCCAAAATGACACAACAGGTCTGCTACAGCAACCTGTGTAAGGTGGTGTATCCACCCCTTACTGAGATGTAGGTTCCCTATATCTCTCCATATCACTGCACGTGTAATCAGTCACCCCTATGGCAGGCCTTAACAATCCTGAAGGCAGGGTGCTGGGTTTCATGTGAGAGGGTGCCCATGCATGAGCAGAGCCCCTCTGCAGCTTTCGGAATCTTCATTCCGGGGTTGTTTGTGATGCAGCCAACCATATACTCTTAAGTGCATTATAACCTCGTGGTAAATGCTAACCTGAGAATGGCTGCATGGACACATGTCGTGTTTGGTGTCAAACACCTTGGAATCATACCTCCACCCCAGTAACTGGGGTGGGAGGTATGATTCCACCCTACTAGAGGGAGAAACATGGCACCACCGGTACACCCGGTACCAGCTTAACAGAACCCTGGCATCACAAAATGGATGCTGCAGCCACAGACACGAGTCTGCCCTCCTGCTGCTGAACGAAACTCCGGCAGGGGAGGCCTGGACAATAGGTTTCCTGTCACAGGGAGGTGTGACCACCTCCCTGACAGGCTTTAGTGTATTGGGGCTGAGTGGGTGCACTCCAAGAGTGCTTTGATGTCTGCACTGGGGGCACATTTGGTGTCCCTGTGCATACTCCAGCTCAAACCGGTTGCAGGGGCTACCAGCCCCTGCTCTGGCGCGAAACTGGACAAAGGAAATGGGTGTAGCCACCCCTCTTTCCTGGCCCTCCCATTGGTGGGTCCCCAGAGTTTGTCCCACCCCTTCCTTGGGAATAAAGTAGGAACCCCTGACTACAGGACTTTAGATTACACCTGGACTAAACTCTGACACAGAAACCAATACTTCGACGATCTACACTACGCTGGATGACTGAAGAATCTCCCTTGGAGTAAAGGAGTTACTCCCCTGCAAGGCAGGCACCATTAACGCAACTGACCGTTTGGCATCTCCGCAGCTCCTGAGGACTCTGAAGAATATTGCCACAGAGGAGGTCTCTGAGGTCGATCTGTGCCCAAAGCAAGTCTGAGGCCCGTATCCCTTGTGGTGACCGTGCAACCCGAACCCCTGGGCACAGCATCCATTTGCAGAAGCATCAGCTTTCCGGTGACCCCTGAGGCTGAGCTTTGGGTTACTTGTAGCCCTGACCCAGAGCAGTAATTACACTGAAGATTGCCAGCCTACACTCAACGAGTGTTCCGTGGGCCGCCATTTTGTGATTCCTCTCGAGGTCCCTTTGCGATCACTGGTCCGTTGACCTGTGGGTTCCCAAGAAGGCAACTCTAACTTTAATTGGGCATCCCTGGTTGATCTAGATGTGCTCTGACTCTCCATTGCTTGGGGAGTCCCCAGGACCTTGCTGGACCTCACAGAAGTATCTTTTCTCTTCCTGCGTGGGTTGCTGTTGCCAAGGCTTGTTGTGTTCAATCCGAGCACCGACACCCCAGCACTCGACATCCATTGTGGGGCAGCTCGAATCCGGCTCCTGGTTGTCCTCGATGTCTCCTGGACCCTGTGGCTGCAGAGTCAAGCTTCACCTCTTCGCACCTGAAGCACCCGACATCGGTGGGCATTTGATTTCTCCACTCCTGGTCACTGGCTAGTGACCCAGACTCTGTCCCCTCTGCTTTCAGGTTCTTCACATCTTCGATCCAGGCTTGGATCATCCCGGACACTTTTCTTCTTCACGACAGCAGCACTTTGCAGCAGATCGCCATTGAAATCAGCGACGATTCACGACACCATTTGCCACCTGTGCACCCGGCTTCCCTGGGTGAGGTAACTCGAGTACTATGGTGCTACCGTGCGTGGGTGTTGGCCCTAGAACCCCTTAAGTCTAAAGGGGTTTGCTCATAGTCCTCTCCTAAGTGTCCTTTATCTTTAAAATTCCAACCGCGACTTTCCGCATAGAATCCTACGGCGCTCGCGGCTGTGTTCTCACACTGCACACATCCCCGTGGGTCTCCTGTGTCACTACCTTGGGTGGTTCCTTGGGGTCCCAGCGATTCTACGTGCTCTAGGCACTGTGTCCAGTCAAGTCGTGGTTCTTATACCACTTTCTTAATATATGGTTTGGTCCCCGCCTGGAGCCCATTGTGTATTGTGCTATTTACTGTCGTTTTAATACTGTGATATTGTGTATCTTGGACTCTAATCTCATAAAGAGATTAGTAGTGAGTGTTTAGAAATAAATACCTATATTTTACATATACCTTGTGTGGTTCTCCTTTCATTTGGTCATTCAAGAGGCTATATACTGGTAAACCAAGCTGCTTTACACTCCTTCAAGACTTAGCCTGAAGGCTTCTCTCCATAGCTACCACTAGGATAGCTTTCAATAAAGGTTGTCTTTAACCTAATCATCAAAAAAGGGTCGTTTGGACTGGTGCAAGGTGCCCACTTTAATTAGTGGACAGCATATATCAGGTCAACTTCTCACAGTGGTGGTGGTGGTATTGGTGGTGGTGGTATGGTGGTATTAGTGGTGGTGGTGGTATTGGTGTTATTGGTGGTGGTATTGGTGGTATTGGTGGTGGTATTGGTGGTGGTGGTGGTATTTGTGGTGGTATAGGTATTGGTGGTGGTATTGGTATTAGTGGTGGTGGTACTGGATTGGTGGTGGTGGTATTGGTTGTGGTGGTATTGGTGGTGGTATTGATGGTGTTGGAATTGGTGGTAGTATTGGTGGTCATGGTATTGGTGGTGGTGGTGGTATTGGTGGTGGTGTTGGTGGTATTGGTGGTGGTGGTTGTCATATTGGTGGTAGTATTGCTGGTGGCATTCATGGTGGTGGAGGTGGTGGTATTGGTGGTGGCGGTGGTATTGGTGATGGTGGTGGTATTGGTGGTGGTATTGGTGGTGGTGGTGGTGGTGGTTTTGGTGGTAGTGGTAGCAGTGGTGTTGGTGGTGGTATTGGTGGTGGCATTGGTGGTGTTAGTGGTGGTGGTGGTATTGGTGGTGGTATTGGTGGTGGTGGTGGTGCTGGTGGTATTGGTGGTGGTGTTGATGTTGGTGGTGGTATTGGTGGTGGTGGTATTGGTGGTGCTATTGGTGGTATTGGTACTGGTGGTGGTGGTATTGGTTGTTATGGTGGTATTGGTGGTGGTGCTGGTATTGGTGTTGGTGGTGGTATTAGTGGTGGTGGTTGTATTGGTTGTGGTATTGGTGGTGGTAGTGGTGGTGGTGGTGGTATTGGTGGTGGTGGTGTTGGTGGTGATGATATTGGTGGTGGTGGTATCAGTGGTATTGGTGGTGGTATTGGTATTGGTGGTGGTTGTAGTGGTGGTGGTGGCGGTATTGGTAGTGGTGGTATTGGTGGTGGTGGTATGTGGTGCTGGTGCTGGTATTGGTGGTGGTGGTATTGGTGGTGGTATTGGTTGTGGTGATATTTGGTTTTGCTGGTATTGGTGGTGGTATTGGTGGTGGTGGTGGTATTGCTGGTGGGGTGGTATTTGTTGTGGTATTGGTGGTGGTGGTATTGGTGGTGGTGGTGGTATTGGTGGTGGTGATGCTATTGCTTGTGGTGGTGTTATTTGTTGTGAAATTGGTGGTGGTATTGGTGGTGGTAATGCTGGTGGTGGTATTGGTGGTGGTGGTGGTGGTAGTAGTGGTATTGGTGGTGGTGGTATTGGTGGTGGTAATGGTTTTGGTGGTGGTATTGGTGGTTGTGGTATTGGTGGTGGCGGCAGTGGTGGGGGTGGTATTGGTGGTAGCAGTGGTGGTGGTCATGGTGGTGGTAGTAGTATTGGTGGTGGTAGTGGAGGTGGAGGTGGTGGTGTTGGTGGTGGTGGTATTGGTGGTTGTAGTGGGGATGGTGCTATTGGTGGTGGTAGTCATGGTGGTGCTATTGGTGGTGATGCTGGTATTGGTGATGGTATTGGTGGTGGTATTTGTGGTGGTATTGGTGGTGGTGGTGGTATTGATGGTATTGGTGGTGGTGGTATTGGTGGTGGTGGTATTGCTTTGGTGATGGTGGTATTGGTGGTGGTAGTATTGGTGGTGGTATTGGTTGTGGTGGTAATGGTGGTGGTGGTATTGGTGGTGGTGTTGGTTGTGGTGGTATTGGTGATGGTGGTTGTTGTATTGGTGTTGGTAGTGGTGTTGGTATTGGTGGTGCTATTGGTGGTGGTGGTAGTGTTTTTGGTGATGGTGGTGGTATTGGTGGTGGTATTGTTGGTGGTGGTATTGGTGGTGGTATTAGTGGTGGTGGTAGCAGCGGTATTCGTGGTGGTATTGGTGTTGGCATTGGTGGTGTTAGTGGTTATGGTGGTGGTAATGGTGGTGGTGGTGGTGCTGGTGGTATTGGTTATGGTGGTGGTATTGGTGATGGTGGTATTGGTGGTGGTGGTATTGGTGGTGGTGGTGGAGGTGGTGGTATTGGTGGTGGTATTGGTGGTGGTGGTATTGGTGGTGGTATTGGTGGTGGTGGTGGTATTGGTGGTGGTATTGGTAGTGGTGGTATTGGTGGTGGTTGTATTGGGTGTGGTTTTGGTGGTGGTGCTGGTGGTTGCAGTGGTATTGGTGGTGGTGGTATTGGTGGTGGTGGTGGTATTGGTGGTGATGGATGTGGTGGTATTGGTGGTGATGGATATGGTGGTATTGGTGGTGGTGTTTGTATTGGTGGTGGTATTGGTGGTGGTGGTATTGATGGTGGTATTGGTGGTGGTGGTGGTATTGGTGGTGGTAGTAGTATTGGTGGTGGTAGTGGAGGTGGTGGTGTTGGTGGTGGTGGTATTGGTGGTTGTAGTGGGGATGGTGCTATTGGTGGTGGTAGTGATGGTGGTGCTATTGGTGGTGATGCTGGTATTGGTGATGGTATTGGTGGTGGTATTTGTGGTGGTAATGGTGGTGGTGGTGGTATTGATGGTATTGGTGGTGGTAGTATTGGTGGTGGTGGTATTGCATTGGTGATGGTGGTATTGGTGGTGGTAGTATTGGTGGTGGTATTGGTTGTGGTGGTAATGGTGGTGGTGGTATTGGTGGTGGTGTTGGTTGTGGTGGTATTGGTGATGATGGTTGTCGTATTGGTGTTGGTAGTGGTGTTGGTATTGGTGGTGGTATTGGTGGTGGTGGTAGTGTTTTTGGTGATGGTGGTGGTATTGGTGGTGGTATTGTTGGTGGTATTGGTGTTGGCATTGGTGGTGTTAGTGGTGGTGGTGGTATTGGTGGTGGTGGTGATATTGGTGGTGGTGCTGGTATTGGTGGTGGTGGTGATACTGGTGGTGGTGGTGGTGGTGCTGGTGGTATTGGTTATGGTGGTGGTATTAGTGATGGTGGTATTGGTGGTGGTGGTATTGGTGGTGGAGGTGGTGGTATTGGTGGTGGTATTGGTGGTGGTATTGGTGGTGGTATTGGTGGTGGTGGTGGTATTGGGGGTGGTATTGGTAGTGGTGGTATTGGTGGTGGTTGTATTGGGTGTGGTATTGGTGGTGGTGTTGGTGGTTCCAGTGGTAATGGTGGTGGTGGTATTGGTGGTGGTGGTGGTATTGGTGGTGATGGATGTGGTGGTATTGGTGGTGATGGATATGGTGGTATTGGTGGTGGTGTTTGTATTGGTGGTAGTATTGGTGGTGGTGGTGGTATTGATGGTGGTATTGGTGGTGGTATTGGTGGTGGTGGTATTATTGGTGGTGGTAGTGGTGGTATTGGTGGTGGTGTTATTGGTGGTGGTGATATTGGTGGTGGTATTAGTGGTGGTGGTATTGGTGGTGGTGGTGGTGGTATTGGTGGTGGTGGTATTGGTGGTGGTGTTGGTGGTTGCTGTGGTATTGGTGGTGGTGGTATTTTTTGTCATGGTGGTATTGGTGGTGGTGCTGGTATTGGTGGTGGTGGTGGTATTGGTGGTGGTGGTTGTATTGGTGGTGGTATTGGTGATGGTGGTGGTATTGGTGGTGGTGGTATTGGTGGTGGTATTGGTGGTGGTGGTATTGGTGGTGGTAGTGGTGGTGGTGGTATTGGTGGTGGTGGTATTGGTGGTGGTGATATTGGTGGTGGTGGTATTGGTGGTATTGGTGGTGGTATTGGTATTGGTGGTGGTGGTCGTGGCGGTCTTGGTGGTGGTGGTATTGGTGGTGGTATTAGTTGTGGTGGCGTTGGTGGTATTGGTGGTAGTGGTATTTATGGTAGTGGTGGTATTGGTGGTGGTATGGGTGGTGGTGGTATTGGTGGTGGTGGTATTGGTGGTGGTATTGGTGGTGGTATTGGTTGTGGTGAGATTGGTGATGGTGGTATTGGTGGTGGTGGTGGTGGTATTACTGGTGGTGGTGGTATTTGTGGTGGTATTGGTGGTGGTGGTGGTATTAGTGGTGGTGGTATTGGTGGTGGTATTGGTGGTGGTGGTATTGGTGCTGGTGATGCTATTGCTGGTGGCAGTGGTATTTGTTGTGGTATTGGTGGTGGTGGTATTGGTGGTGGTATTGTTGGTGGTGGTATTTGTGGTGGTGGTAGTAGTGGTATTGGTGGTGGTATTGGTGGTGGTGGTATTGGTGGTGGTGGTGGTATTGGTTTTGGTGGTGGTATTGGTGGTTGTGGTATTGGTGGTGGCGGTAGTGGTGGTGGTGGTATTGGTGGTAGCAGTGGTGGTGGTGGTGGTGGTAGTATTGGTGGTGGTAGTGCTGGTGGTGGTGTTGGTGGTGGTGGTATTGGTGGTTGTTTTGGGGATGGTGCTATTGGTGGTGGTGCTATTGGTGGTGGTAGTGATGGTGGTGCTATTGGTGGTGATGGTGGTATTGGTGATGGTATTGGTGGTGGTATTTGTGGTGGTATTGGTGGTGGTTGTGGTATTGATGGTGGTGGTATTGGAATTGGTGGTGGTGGTGGTGGTATTGCATTGGTGATGGTGGTATTGGTGGTGTTGGTTGTGGTGGTATTAGTGGTGGTGGTTGTTGTATTGGTGTTGGTAGTGGTGGTGGTATTGGTGGTTGTTGTATTGGTGTTGGTAGTGATGGTGGTATTGGTGGTGGTGGAGGTGGTGGTATTGGTGGTAGTGGTATTGGTGATGGTGGTGGTATTGATGGTGGTATTGTTGGTGGTGGTATTCGTGGTGGTATTGGTGGTGGTGGTAGCAGTGGTATTGGTGGTGGTATCGGTGGTGGTATTGGTGGTGGCATTGGTGGTGTTACTGGTGGTGGTGGTATTGGTGGTGGTGGTATTGGAGGTGGTGGTGGTGCTGGTGGTATTGGTTATGGTGGTGGTATTGGTGGTGGTGCTATTGGTGGTGGTGTTGGTGGTATTGTGGTGGTATTGGTGGTGGTGTAGGTGGTAGTATTAGTGGTAATGGTATTGGTGGTGGTATTGTTGGTGGAATTGGTGATGGTGGTGGTATTGGTGGTGGTATTGTTGGTGGTGGTATTGGTGGTGGTGTTAGTGGTGGTGGTAGCAGTGGTATTGGTGGTGGTATTGGTGTTGGCATTGGTGGTGGTGGTATTGGTGGTGGTGGTATAGGTTATGGTGGTGGTATTGGTGATGGTAGTATTGGTGGTGGTGGTATTGGTGGTGGTGGAGGTGGTGGTATTGGTGGTGGTATTGGTGGTGGTATTGGTGGTGGTATTGGTGGTGGTATTGGTGGTGGTATTGGTAGTGGTGGTATTGGTCGTGGTTGTATTGGTGGTGTTATTGGTGGTGGTGTTGGTGGTTAGAGTGGTATTGGTGGTGGTGGTATTGGTGGTGGTGGTGGTATTGGTGGTGATGGATGTGGTGGTATTGGTGGTGATGGATGTGGTGGTATTGGTGGTGGTGTTTGTATTGGTGGTGGTATTGGTGGTGGTGGTATTGATGGTGGTATTGGTGGTGGTGGTGGTATTGGTGGTGGTAGTGGTGGTGGTGGTATTGGTGGTGGTGTTATTGGTGGTGGTGATATTGGTGGTGGTGGTATTGGTGGTGGTATTAGTGGTGGTGGTATTGGTGGTCGTGGTGGTAGTATTGGTGGTGGTATTGGTGGTGGTGGTATTGGTGATGGTGGTGGTGGTTGCTGTGGTATTGGTGGTGGTGGTATTTTTTGTCATGGTGGTATTGGTGGTGGTGCTGGTATTGGTGTTGGTGGTGGTGATGGTATTGGTGGTGGAGGTTATATTGGTGGTGGTATTGGTGATGGTGGTGGTATTGGTGGTGGTGGTATTGGTGGTGGTATTGGTGGTGGTGGTATTGGTGGTGGTGGTGGTATTGGTGGTGGTGGTATTGGTGGTATTAGTGGTGGTATTGGTGGTGGTGGTGGTCGTGGCAGTATTGGTGGTGGTGGTATTGGTGGTGGTATTAGTGGTGGTGGTGGTGGTGGTATTGGTGGTAGTGGTATTGATGGTAGTGGTGGTATTGGTGGTGGTATGGGTGGTGGTGCTGGTATTGGTGGTGGTGGTATTGGTGGTGGTGGTATTGGTGGTGGTATTGGTGGTGGTATTGGTGGTGCTATTGGTTGTGGTGATATTGGTGGTGGTGGTATTGGTGGTGGTGGTGGTATTACTGGTGGTGGTGGTATTTGTGGTGGTATTGGTGGTGGTGGTATTAGTGGTGGTGGTATTGGTGGTGGTGGTATTGGTGGTGGTATTGGTGGTGGTGGTATTGGTGCTGGTGATGATATTTCTGGTGGTGGTGGTATTTGTTGTGGTATTGGTGGTGGTGGTATTGGTGGTGGTATTATTGGTGGTGGTATTGGTGGTGGTAGTAGTGGTATTGGTGGTGGTGGTATTGGTGGTGGTGGTATTGGTGGTGGTGGTGGTATTGGTTTTGGTGGTGGTATTGGTGGTTGTGGTATTGGTGGTAGTGTTAGTGGTGGTGGTGGTATTGGTGGTAGCAGTGGTGGTGGTGGTAGTATTGGTGGTGGTAGTGCTGGTGGTGGTGTTGCTGGTGGTGGTATCGGTGGTTGTTTTGGGGATGGTGCTATTGGTGGTGGTGCTATTGGTGGTGGTAGTGATGGTGGTGCTATTGGTGGTGATGGTGGTATTGGTGATGGTATTGGTGGTGGTATTTATGGTGGTATTGGTGGTGGTTGTGGTATTGATGGTATTGATGGTGGTGGTATTGGAATTGGTGGTGGTGGTATTGCATTGGTGATGGTGGTATTGGTGGTGGTAGTATTGGTGGTGGTGTTGGTTGTGGTGGTATTAGTGGTGGTGGTTGTTGTATTGGTGTTGGTAGTGGTGGTGGTATTGGTGGTTGTTGTATTGGTGTTGGTAGTGGTGGTGGTATTGGTGGTGGTGAAGGTGGTGGTATTGGTGGTGGTGGTAGTGGTATTGGTGATGGTGGTGGTATTGTTGGTGGTGGTATTGGTGGTGGTGGTAGCAGTGGTATTGGTGGTGCTATTGGTGGTGGCATTGTTGGTTTTAGGGGTGGTGGTGGTATTGGTGGTGGTGGTATTGGAGGTGGTGGTGGTGGTATTGGTTATGGTGGTGGTATTGGTGGTGGTGCTATTGGTGGTGGTGTTGGTGGTATTGTGGTGGTATTGGTGGTGGTAGTATTAGTGGTAGTGGAATTGGTGGTGGTATTGTTGGAGGTATTGGTGGTGGTGGTGGTATTTGTGGTGGTATTGGTGGTGGTTGTATTGGTGGTGGTATTGGTCATGGTGTTGGTGGTTGCAGTGGTATTGGTGGCAGTGGTATTGGTGGTGGTGGTGGTATTGGTGGTGATGGATGTGGTGGTGGTGGTATTGCTGGTGGTGGTTGTATTGGTGGGGGTATTGGTCATGGTGGTGGTATTGGTGGTGGTGGTATTGGTGGTAGTGGTATTGTTGGTGGTGGTGGTATTGGTGGTGGTTGTGGTGGTGGTGGTATTGGTCGGGTGGGGGTATCAGTGGTGGTGATATTGGTGGTGGTGATATTGGTGATATTGGTGGTGGTATTGGCTGTGGTATTGGTGGTGGTGGTGATATTAGTGGTGGTGGTAGTACTTGTGGTGGTATTGGTGGTGGTGGTGGTATTGGTGGTAGTGGTGGTAGTGGTGGTATTGGTGGTGGTGGTGGTATTGGTGGTGGTGGTATTGGTATTGGTAGTGGTATTGGTGGTGATGCTAGTGGTATTGGTGGTGGTGCTGGTATTTGTGGTGGTGGTATTGGTGGCGGTATTGGTGGTGGTGGTATTGGTGGTGGTATTGGTGGTGGTGGTTTTGGTGGTGGTATTGGTGATGGTGGTGGTATTGGTGGTGTTGGTGGTGGTGGTATTGGTGGTGGTATTGGTTTTGGTGGTGGTATTGGTGGTTGTGGTATTGGTGGTGGTGGTGGTATTGGTGGTAGTAGTGGTGGTGGTGGTAGTGGTGGTGATGGTAGTGGTGGTGGTAGTGGTGTTCGTGGAGGTGGTATTGGTGGTGGTAGTGTAGATGGTGGTATTGGTGGCAGTGATATTGGTGTGGTGGTATTGGTGGAATTGGTGGTATTGGAGGTGGTATTGGTGGTGGTGGTATTGGTGGTCATGGTGGTATTGGTGGTGGTGGTATTAGTGATGGTGGTGGTGGTGGGATTGGGGGTGGTGGTATTGGTGGTAGTGGTGGTCGTGGTGGTATTGGTGGTGGTGGTATTGGTGGTGGTGCTGGTATTGGTGGTGGTGGTATTGGTGGTGGTGGTATTGGTGGTGGTGGGATTGGTGGTGGTATTGGTGGTGGTGGTATTGGTGGTGGTATTGCTGGTGGTATTTGTGGCGGTATTGGTGGTGGTGGTATTAGTGGTGGTGGTGGTGGTATTGGTGGTAGTGGTGGTATTGGTGGTGGTGGTGGTATTGCTGGTGGTGGTGGCATTTGTTATGATATTGGTGGTGGTGGTATTGGTGGTGGTATTGATGTTGGTGGTATTGGTGGTGGTGGTAGTAGTGGTGTTGGTGGTGGTGGTATTGGTGGTGGTGGTGGTATTGGTTTTGGTGGTGGTATTGGTGGTTGTGGTATTGGTGGTGGTGGTAGTGGTGGTGGTGGTATTGGTGGTAGTAGTGGTGGTGGTGGTAGTGATGGTGGTAGTGTTGGTGGTTTTCTTGGAGGTGGTATTGGTGGTGGTAGTGGGGATGATGGTATTGGTGGTGGTGGTATTGGTGGTGGTAGTGATGGTGGTACCATTGGTGGTGATGGTGGTATTGGTGATGGTATTGGTGGTGGTATTTGTGGTGGTACTGGTGGTGGTGGTGGTATTGATGGTATTGATGGTATTGGTGGTGGTGGTATTGGTATTGGTGGTGGTGGTATTGCATTGGTGATGGTGGTATTGGTGGTGGTAGTGGTGGAGGTATTGGTGGTGGTAGTGGTGGTGGTATTGGTGGTGGTGCAGGTGGTGGTATTGGTGGTGGTGGTATTGGTGATGGTATTGGTGGTGGTATTGGTGGTATTGGTGGTAGTGGTGGTATTGTTGGCGGTGGTAGCAGTGGTATTGGTGGTGGCATTGGTGGTGTTAGTGGTGGTTGTGGTATTGGTGGTGGTGATGGTATTAGTGGTGGTGGTGGTGGTGGTATTGGTGGTGGTGGTGGTATTGGTGGTGGTATTGGTGGTATTGGTGGTGGTGCTGGTGGTGGTGCTGGTGGTATTGGTGGTGGTACTGGTATTGGTGGCGGTATTGGTGGTGGTGGTATTGGTGGTGGTATTGGTGGTGGTATTGGTGGTGGTATTGGTGGTGGTGGTATTGGTGGTGGTGGCATTGGTAATGGTGGTGGAATTGGTGGTGTTGGTAGTAGTAATATTGGTGGTGGTGGTATTGGTAGTGGTGGTTGTATTGGTGGTGGTATTGTTGATGGTGGAGGTATTGGTGTTGTTGGTTTTGGTGGTGCTGGTATTGTTGGTGGTGGTGGTATTGGTGGTGGTAGTGGTTTTGGTGGTATTGATGGTGGTGGTATTGGTGGTGGTGATATTGGTTGTGGTGGTATTGGTGGTGGTGGTATTGGTGGTCGTGGTGGTATTGGTGGTGGTATTAGTGGTGGTGGTGGTATTGGTGGTGGTGGTATTGGTGGTGGTGGTATTGGTGGTGGTGGTATTGGTGGTGGTATTGCTGGTGGTGGTTGTATTTGTGGTGGTATTGGTGGTGGTGGTATTGGTGGTGGTGCTATTGGTGGTGGTGGTATTGGTGGTGGTAGTATTGGTGGTGGTGGTATCGGTGATGGTGGTGGTATTGCTGGTGGTGGTGGTATTTGTTGTGGTATTGATGGTGGTGGTGGTGGTATTGTTGGTGGTGGTATTGGTGGTGGCGGTGGTGGTAGTAGTGGTATTGGTGATGGTGGTGGTATTGGTTTTAGTGGTGGTATTGGTGGTGGTGGTATTGGTGGTGGTGGTAGTGGTGGTGGTGGTATTGGTGGTAGTAGTGGTGGTGGGGGTATTTGTTTTGGTGGTGGTATTGGTGGTTGTGCTATTGGTGGTGGTGGTAGTGGTGGTGGTGGTATTGGTGGTAGTAGTGGTGGTGGTGGTAGTGATGGTGGTAGTGTTGGTGGTTTTCTTGGAGGTGGTATTGGTGGTGGTAGTGGGGATGATGGTATTGGTGGTGGTGGTATTGGTGGTGGTAGTGATGGTGGTACCATTGGTGGTGATGGTGGTATTGGTGATGGTATTGGTGGTGGTATTTGTGGTGGTACTGGTGGTGGTGGTGGTATTGATGGTATTGATGGTATTGGTGGTGGTGGTATTGGTATTGGTGGTGGTGGTATTGCATTGGTGATGGTGGTATTGGTGGTGGTAGTGGTGGAGGTATTGGTGGTGGTAGTGGTGGTGGTATTGGTGGTGGTGGAGGTGGTGGTATTGGTGGTGGTGGTATTGGTGATGGTATTGGTGGTGGTATTGGTGGTATTGGTGCTAGTGGTGATATTGTTGGTGGTGGTAGCAGTGGTATTGGTGGTGGCATTGGTGGTGTTAGTGGTGGTTGTGGTATTGGTGGTGGTGATGGTATTAGTGGTGGTGGTGGTATTGGTGGTGGTGGTGGTATTGGTGGTGGTGGTATTGGTGGTATTGGTGGTGGTGCTGGTGGTGGTGCTGGTGGTATTGGTGGTGGTACTGGTATTGGTGGCGGTATTGGTGGTGGTGGTATTGGTGGTGGTATTGGTGGTGGTATTGGTGGTGGTGGTATTGGTGGTGGTGGCATTGGTAATGGTGGTGGAATTGGTGGTTTTGGTAGTAGTAATATTGGTGGTGGTGGTATTGGTAGTGGTGGTTGTATTGGTGGTGCTATTGTTGATGGTGGAGGTATTGGTGGTGTTGGTATTGGTGGTGCTGGTATTGTTGGTGGTGGTGGTATTGGTGGTGGTAGTGGTTTTGGTGGTATTGATGGTGGTGGTATTGGTGGTGGTGATATTGGTTGTGGTGGTATTGGTGGTGGTGGTATTGGTGGTCGTGGTGGTATTGGTGGTGGTGGTATTAGTGGTGGTGGTGGTATTGGTGGTGGTGGTATTGGTGGTGGTATTGGTGGTGGTGGTATTGGTGGTGGTGGTATTGGTGGTGGTATTGGTGGTGGTGGTATTGCTGGTGGTATTGCTGGTGGTGGTTGTATTTGTGGTGGTATTGGTGGTGGTGGTATTGGTGGTGGTGCTATTGGTGGTGGTGGTATTGGTGGTGGTAGTATTGGTGGTGGTGGTATCGGTGATGGTGGTGGTATTGCTGGTGGTGGTGGTATTTGTTGTGGTATTGATGGTGGTGGTGGTATTGGTGGTGGTATTGTTGGTGGTGGTATTGGTGGTGGCGGTGGTGGTAGTAGTGGTATTGGTGATGGTGGTGGTATTGGTTTTTGGTGGTGGTATTGGTGGTTGTGGTATTGGTGGTGGTGGTAGTGGTGGTGGTGGTATTGGTGGTAGTAGTGGTGGTGGGGGTAGTGGTGGTGGTGGTATTGGTGGTGGTAGTGGAGGTGGTGGTGTTGGTGGAGGTGGTATTGGTGGTTGTAGTGGGGATGGTGGTATTGGTGGTGGTGGTATTGGTGGTAGTAGTGATGGTTGTGCTATTGGTGGTGATGGTGGTATTAGTGATGGTATTGGTGGTGGTATTTGTGGTGGTACTGGTGGTGGTGGTGGTATTGATGGTATTGGTGGTGGTGGTATTGGTATTGGTGGTGGTGGTATTGCATTGGTGATGGTGGTATTGGTGGTGGTAGTATTGGTGATGGTGTTGGTTGTGGTGGTATTGGTGGTTGTGGTATTGGTGATGGTGGTATTGGTGATGGTGGTGGTATTGGTGGTGGTGGTGATGGTGGTGGTATTGGTGGTGGTGGTGCTTGTCGAATTGGTGGTGATAGTGGTGGTGGTATTGGTGGTGGTGGTATTGGTGGTGGTGGTATTGGTGATGGTGGTGGTATTGGTGGTGGTGGTGGTATTGGTGGTGGTGGTAGTAGTGGTATTGGTGGTAGTAGTGGTATTGGTGGTGGTGGTATTGGTGGTGGTGCTTGTAGGAGAGTAGGATCTGCTTCTTATAGTTACCCCCACTTTTTGCTGATGTTTCACTGTTTTTCGACTTAGCCAGACTGAGGCCCTGCTAATCAGGACCCAAGTCTATCTGCTTTCTACTCTAAATTGATTGCATGTACTTTAAGTACACTCCAGATTGGATTCTGGGGTACCCTTATAAGTCCCTAGTATATGGTATACTATGTACCCAGGGCATAGGTACCCCAGAGGCCTCCCAGGGGCTGCAGCATGTATTATGCCACCCCTGAGAGGCCACCCAAAATGACACAACAGGTCTGCTACAGCAGCCTGTGTCAGGTGGTGTATCCACCCCTAACTGAGATATAGGTTCCCTATATCTCTCCATATCACTACACATGTAAACCTATCAGTCACCTCTATGGCAGGCCTTAACAATCCTGAAGGCAGGGTGCTGGGTTTAATGTGAGAGGGTGCCCATGCATGAGCAGGGCCCCTCTGCAGCTTTCGGAATCTTCATTCCGGGGTTGTTTGTGATGCAGCCAGACCATATACTCTTAAGTGCATTATGACCTCGCGGTAAATACTAACTTGAGAATGGCTGCATGGAAACATGTCGTGTTTGGTATCAAACACCTTGGAATCATACGATTCCACCCTACTAGAGGGAGAAACATGGCACCACCGGTACACCCGGTACCAGCTTAACAGAACCCTGGCATCACAAAATGGATGCTGCAGCCACAGACACGAGTCTGCCCTCCTGCTGCTGGACGAAACTCCGGCAGGGGAGGCCTGGACAATAGGTTTCCTGTCACAGGAGGTGTGACCACCTCCCAGACAGGCTTTAGTGTATTGGGGCTGGGTGGGTGCACTCCAAGAGTGCTTTGAAGTCTGTACTGGGGGCACATTTGGTGTCCCTGTGCATAGTCCAGCTCAAACCGGTTGCAGGGGTACCAGCCCCTGCTCTGGTGCAAAACTGGACAAAGGAAATGGGTGTAGCCACCCCTCTTTCCTGACCCTCCCATAGGTGGGTCCCCAGAGTTTGTCCCACCCCTTCCTTGGGTATAAAGTAGGAACCCCTGACTACAGGATTTTAGATTACACCTGGACTAAACTCTGACACAGAAACCAAGTACTTCGACAATCTACACTACGCTGGATGACTGAAGAATCTCCCTTGGAGTAAAGGAGTTACTCCCCTGCAAGGCAGGCACCTTTAATGCAATTGACCGGTTGGCATCTCCGCAGCTCCTGAGGACTCCGAAGAATATTGCCATACAGGAGGTGGGTTTTCCGAGGTCTTAAAGGTCGATCTGTGCCCACAGCAAGTCTGAGGCCCGTATCCCTTGTGGTGACCGTGCAACCTGAATCCCTGGGCACCGTGTCCATTTGCAGAAGCATCAGCTTTCTGGCGACCCCTGAGGCTGAGCTTTGGGTTACTTGTAGCCCTCACTCGGAGCAGTAATTACTCCGAAGATTGCCAGCCTACACTCAATGAGTGTTCCGTGGGCCGCCATTTTGTGATTCCTCTCGAGCTCCCTTCGCGATCCCTGGTCCATTGACCTGTGGGTCCCCAAGAAGGCAACTCTAACTTTAATTGAGCTTCCCTGGTTGCTCCAGATGTGCCCTGACTCTCCATCGCTTGGGGAGTCTCCAGGACCTTGCTGGTCCTCACCGAAGCATCTTTTCTCTTCCTGTGTGGGCTGCTGTTGCCAAGGCTTGTTGTGTTCAATCCGAGCACCGACACCCAAGCACTCGACATCCTTTGTGGAACAGCTCGAATCCGGCTCCTGTTCATCATCGACATCTCCTGGACCCCGTGGCTGCAGAGTCAAGCTTCACCTCTTCGCACCTGACGCACCAGACATCGGTGGGCATTCGATTGCTCCGCTCCTGGTCACTGGCTAGTGACCCAGACTCTGTCTCCTCTTCTTTCAGGTTCTTCACATCTTCGATCCAGGCTTGGATCATCCCGGACACTTTTCTTCTTCACGGCAGCAGCACTTTGCAGCAGATCTCCATTGAAATCAACGACGATTCCCGACACCATTTGCCACCTATGCACCCGGCTTCCCTGGGTGAGGTAACTCAAGTACTATGGTGCTCCCGTGGGTGTTGGCCCTAGAACCCCTTAAGTCTAAAGGGGTTTGCTCAAAGTCCTCTCCGAAGTGTCCTTTATCTTTAAAATTCCAACCGCGACTTTCTGCATAGAATCCTACGGCGCTCGCGGCTGTGTTGTCACACTGCACACGTCACCCGTGGGTCTCCTGTGTCACTACCTTGGGTGGTTCCTTGGGGTCCCAGCGATTCTACGTGCTCTAGGCACTGTGTCTAGTCAAGTTGTGGTTCTTATACCACTTTCTTAATATATGGTTTGGTCCCCCCCTGGGGCCCATTGTATATTGTGGTATTTACTGTCGTTTTAATACTGTGATATTGTGTATCTTGGACTCTAATCTCATAAAGACATTAGTAGTGAGTGTTTAGAAATAAATACATATATTTTATATATATACCTGGTGTGGTTCTCCTTTCATTTGGTCATTCAAGAGGTTATAATCTGGTAAACCAAACTGCTTTACACTCCTTCAAGACTTAGCCTGAAGGCTGCTCTCCATAGCTACCACTAGGATAGCTTTCAATAAAGGTTGTCTTTAAACCTATCATCAATAAGGGTTGTTTGGACTTATGCAAGGTGCCCACTATAACTAGTGGACAGCATATGCCAGGCCAACTTCTCACATTGGTGTGCAGCGGTGGGATTCAAGCTTGCTATTGCTTTACCAGATAATCTCTTTGAGTGACTAACTGAAAACCACTATAGGTACATAGGTACATATAAATCAAGTTTAGAATATAGTAAGTTCTACTGAACTTAGAGTTGTGTGTCAAGGGCTTAGCACACCCTTTCTACAACTCAAGAGAGTTTAGTAGGCCACACTAGAGTAGGTAGGTGCATACACCACACCACACTAGAATGTCTTCAAGGCCTGAAGTCAGTGACTCCTTGCCAACTAAGTACGACCATCTGACATTCCAGGAATTGAGATACATGTGTACATCAAGAAAACTGAAGACAGGGAAAAATCCAAACACCCAAAGACTCATAGTGACTTTGCTTTTAGATGACCTCAGAAAGACCCCAGGGTCTGATGAGGCAGGCAAAGGGGGTGGGATAGCAGAAGAGGAAAGGCCAGGGAGTGAAAACCTCAATGACCAGGACTCTGATGCTGGCCAGGAGGATCAAAATGATTCTAACCTGGAAAATCTAATTCTTCCTGAAGGTGAGGAAGGAGACCCCAGCGGGGTTCTCTTTAACCCACCTGGAAGGGTTAATAGTCTACCAAGAAGATCAAGATCTCCTTCTCAGGAATCTAATAATTCTGGTACTTCTATAGGGTCCTCTGCTTCTCATAAAAGGGCATCCTCTTATGAGAAGAAATGCCAACTGCTTGAGTTTGAGAGAGCTAAGCTCAGAATCAAGAGAAAGCAATTGGCCTTAGACAGGGAATCCCTGGAGCTTCAGAGAGCTTCTCAGAAGTTGGGGCTAGAGCCCCATGGTGGCAGCAACAGTGTCCCTAGAGTTAGAGATCATACTCATGACCATAGGAACCTGAACAAGATTGTCCCTCCCTACCAGAGTGGGGATGACATCCACAAATGGATAACTGCACTTGAGAGGGCCTGTAAGGTACAGAGGGTCCCTTAGGAGCAGTGGGCAGCAATCTTGTGGCTCTCCTTTGCAGACAAAGGTAGAGACAAGCTCCTCACTGTTAGAGAAGAGGATGCTGATAATTACAAAGTCCTGAAGAGTGCTCTGATTGATGGGTTTGGCCTGACCACTGAACAATACAGGTTAAAGTTCAGAGATACCCAAAAGGCACAGACTCAGGACTGGGTTGACTTTGTTGATTGTGCTACTAAGGCTCTGGAAGGCTGGTTACTTGGCAGTAAGGTGTGTGATTTCAAAGGATTATATAATTTAATCATGAGAGAGCAGATCCTTAACAACTGTCAAAATCAACTGTTGCATCAGTACCTGGTGGACTCTGATCTGACCTCTCCCCAAGAATTGGGTCAGAAGGCAGACAAATAGGTCAGAACCAGGGTGAGGCAGAATGTTCAGAACCAAGGTGGTGACTCTAAGAAGCAAGATTCTAAAAGCTCTGATAAGGGTGGGGAGAAGGGTAAAGACCAGAAGTCTTCTCAAGGGCCCCAAAAATCTGCATCTGGTGGGGAGTCCCAATGTAACAAAGGAAAAGGCCAAAAGAAACCGTGGTGTAAAATCTGTAAGTAGAAAACCCATTGGACTAGTGATTGTACCAAGACCAAAGACTCAACTCCAGCCACCATTGCCCCTAAGGCAACTGTTCCCCCTAGTTCAGCTCCAAGTGGTGGTGTTCCAAATAAGGGTGTAGTAGGGTTAACCCTGGGATCTGAGATGGACTCTGGCCTAGTCAGAGTTCCAACTCAGGCTGTACTGGTCTATGATGGAGGCGTGGATATGTCCTCCTATGTGAGTCCCAGTAATCTGGGCAAATACAGACAGCATCCCTTGATTAATGGAAAAGAAGCTTTGGCATTCAGGGACACAGGAGCAAGTGTCACAATGGTGACAAAAGATCTTGTAGCCCCTGAGCAGATCATACTTGGTGAAATGTACCAAGTGACCAATGCTAGCAATGTCAGGACAGACCATTCCATGGCAGTTGTTAATTTCTCCTGGGGAGGGGTAAGTGCAGACCTCCCTGTTGAATGCTTGCTTGGAAATTATTTGGAAACTTCAGCTTGGGCTGAAGTTGAGCTCAGGACCCATGCAGAAATGTTGGGCATCCCTGCAGATGTGTTTGCTATGACCAGGTCACAGGCAAAAATGTCTAAAACTGAACAGGCCATGGATCCTGGAAGAATGGACCGGGTGCCTCCCAAGAGGAGGAACAGTAGGGTTAAGGCAGTGTCTTCCCCCCTGCCTCAGAGTGCAGATCAGTCTCTTGAGGGAGATGATCTCAGTCCTGAAGAAGGAACTGTCCCAGAGGAGCTTGAACCTGATCAGGTTGAGTTATTGGGGACAGGGGGCCCTTCCAGGGCAGATCTGAGCCAGGAGCAACTGAGCTGCCCCTCTCTTGAACCCCTCAGACAGCAAGCTGCTGCTGAGGCTGCTGGGAGTGCTAGTGGGTCCCATAGGATCTATTGAGATGATGGACTCCTTTACTCAGAGTGTAGAGGCCCCAAGCCTGGAGCCACCAGGAGGTTGGTTATACCTCTGAAGTTTAGGAGCTTCCTCTTGACCCTAGCACATGATATTCCCTTAGCAGGTCACCTAGGGCAAAACAAGACTTGGGACAGAATTGTCCCTCACTTTCATTGGCCTCATATGTCTGAAGACACCAAGGAGTTTTGTCGCTCCTGTGTCACCTGTCAAGCCAGTGGTAAGGCAGGTAGCACTACAAAGGCCCCCTGATACCACTACCTGTGGTGGGGGTTCCCTTTGAGAGGGTAGGGATTGACATTGTTGGTCCCCTAGATCCCCAAACAGCATCTGGGCACAGATTTATCCTGGTGGTGGTGGACTATGCCACTAGGTACCCAGAAGCAATTCCCCTCAGGACCACCACAGCTCCTGTGGTGGCAAGGGCCCTCCTGGGAATCTTTTCCAGGGTGGGTTTTCCTAAGGAGGTAGTATCAGACAGAGTGCAAACTTCATGTCTAGTTACTTAACTGCTATGTGGAAGGAGTGTGGTGTAAATTATAAATTTACCACCCCTTATCACCCACAATGCAATGGTTTAGTTGAAAGGTTCAACAAAACCTTAAAGGGCATGATTAAAGGTCTCCCAGAAAAGCTTAGGCGCAGATGGGACATACTTTTGCCCTGCCTTCTCTTTGCCTACAGAGAGGTTCCACAGAAGAGGGTTGGTTACAGCCCATTTGAGCTTCTTTTTGGACATCCAGTTAGGGGTCCATTGTTCTGGTGAAGAAGGGATGGGAGTTACCTCTCAAACTCCCTAAACAGGATATTGTGGACTATGTACTTGGTCTCCGCTCCCGGACGGCTGAGTACATGAAGAAGGCAACTAAAAACCTTGAGGCTAGCCAGGAATTGCAAAAGGCCTGGCATGACCAAAAGGCTGTGCTGGCTGTTTATCAGCCAGGACAGAAAGTATGGGTGTTGGAACCTGTGGCCCCAGCAGCCCTCCAAGACAAGTGGAGTGGCCCCTATACCATTGTTGAACAGAAGGGAGAGGTTACCTATCTGGTGGACCTTGGAACTCCCAGGAGCCCCCACAGGGTGCTCCATGTCAACAGACTGAAACCATATGTTGACAGGGCAGACATGGGCTTGCTCATGGCTACTGATGAGGGACAGGAGGAAGAAAGTGATCCACTCCCTGACCTGCTCTCACAGAACCCTGATGATGGATCAATTGATGGTGTAGCCTTGGCAGGCAGCCTCACTGACCAGCAGCAAACTGATTGCAGAAAAGTTCTCAATCAGTTCAGACATATGTTCTCACTGACTCCAAGTCAGACTACCTGGTGCACTCATGAAGTGGACACTGGGGACAGTCTGCCTGTTAAAAATAAGATTTACAGGCAACCTGACCATGTCAGGGACTGCATCAGGACTGAAGTCCAGAAGATGATGGATGTGGGTGTGATTGAGCCCTCAGATAGCCCTTGGGCTAGTCCAGTAGTCTTAGTGCCTAAACCTCACACCCAGGGTGGTAAGAGAGAGATGAGGTTTTGTGTAGACTACAGAGGTCTCAATGCAGTCACTAGGACTGATGCCCATCCCATACCAAGGGCAGATGAGCTTATAGACACTTTGGCCTCAGCCAAGTTTCTGAGCACATTTGACTTGACAGCTGGCTACTGGCAGATCAGACTAGCTGATGATGCAAAAGCCAAAACAGCATTTTCTACCCCTAGTGGGCACTACCAATTTGTGGTGATGTCCTTTGGTTTGAAAAATGCCCCTGCCACTTTTTAAAGGTTGGTGAACAAAGTCCTTACAGGTAGGCCTGGGCGGTGAACTTCACTCCGTTCGCGGAGTTTGCAGAGTTTTCTGCACTCTGCACTCCGCGGAGTTCGCGGAGTGCAGAAAACTCCGCTTCGCGATGTGCAGCGGAGTTTTTCCCCCGCTCGCGATCGTGAAAGGTAAGTTCGCGAACGGTAAGTTCGCGAGCGCGAGCTGCCGCTCGGGTAGAATTACCAGGAATACCAGCACAAACTGCAGTTCGCACTGCACTCCGCCACTCGCGGAAGTTCGCTGAGGTTTTTTGTAACTTCGCGGAGTTCCGCGTAGCAAAACTCCGCGAACTACGCCCTGGCCTGCTTACAGGCCTGGAACCCTATAGTGCAGCTTATCTAGATGATATTGCTGTCTTGAGCTCCACCTGGGAGGATCACCTGGTCCACCTGCGAAATGTTTTGGAGGCCCTGCAGAAAGCAGGCCTAACTATCAAGGCCACCAAGTGCCAGATAGGGCAGAGTCAGGTTGTGTACCTGGGCCACCTTGTTGGTGGAGGCCAGGTTCAACCATTGCAGAGCAAAAACCAGACCATCATGGACTGGGTTGCTCCAACCACCCAGACTCAGGTCAGAGCTTTCTTGGGCCTGACTGGGTACTATAGAAGATTTGTCAAAGGTTATGGATCCATAGTGACCCATTTGAATGACTTAACTTCTAAAAGAATGCCAAAAAAGTTCAGTGGACAGTTAGCTGTCAAAAGGCATTTGATGACCTGAAGCAGGCCATGTGCACTGCTCCCATTCTGCAAAGTCCTGATTACTCCAAGCAATTCATTGTCCAAACAGATGCATCTGAGTTGGGGGTAGGGGCTGTGTTATCACAATTGAATGATGAAGGTCAGGATCAGCCAGTAGCTTTTATTAGCAGAAGGTTGACCCCCAGAGAGAAACGTTGGTCAGCCATTGAGAGGGAGGCCTTTGCTGTGGTTTGGACCTTGAAGAAGCTGAGGCCATACTTGTTTGGCACTCACTTAATTGTTCAGACAGACCACAAGCCCCTCTTATGGCTAAAACAGATGAAGGGTAAAAACCCCAAAGTTTTGAGGTGGTCCATTTCCCTACAGGGGATGGACTATACAGTGGAACATAGACCTGGGAGTAACCATGCAATGGCAGATGGACTCTCCAGATATTTCCACTTAGAACATGAAGACTCAACTGGTCAAGGTTAGTTTAATGTCCTGACGTTTGGGGGGGGGTGTGTAGGAGAGTAGGATCTGCTTCTTATAGTTACCCCCACTTTTTGCTGATGTTTCACTGTTTTTCGACTTAGCCAGACTGAGGCCCTGCTAATCAGGACCCCAGTCTATCTGCTTTCTACTCTAAATTGATTGCATGTACTTTAGGTACATCCAGATTGGATTCTGGGGTACCCTTATAAGTCCCTAGTATATGGTATACTATGTACCCAGGGCATAGGTACCCCAGAGGCCTCCCAGGGGCTGCAGCATGTATTATGCCACCCCTAAGAGGCCAGCCAAAATGACACAACAGGTCTGCTACAGCAGCCTGTTAGGTGGTGTATCCACCCCTTACTGAGATATAGGTTCCCTATATCTCTCCATATCACTACACATGTAAACCTATCAGTCACCCCTATGGCAGGCCTTTACAATCCTGAAGGCAGGGTGCTGGGTTTCATGTGAGAGGGTGCCCATGCATGAGCAGGGCCCCTCTGCAGCTTTCGGAATCTTCATTCTGGGGTTGTTTGTGATGCAGCCAGACTATATACTCTTAAGTGCATTATGACCTCGCGGTAAATGCTAACTTGAGAATGGCTGCATGGAAACATGTCGTGTTTGGTGTCAAACACCTTGGAATCATACCTCCACCTCACTAACTGGGGTGGGAGGTATGATTCCACCCTACTAGAGGGAGAAACATGGCACCACCGGTACACCCGGTACCAGCTTAAGAGACCCCTGGCATCACAAAATGGATTCTGCAGCCACAGACACGAGTCTGCCCTCCTGCTGCTGGACGAAACTCCGGCAGGGGAAGCCTGGACAATAGGTTTCCTGTCACAGGGGGGTGTGACCACCTCCCAGACAGGCTTTAGTGTATTGGGGCTGGTTGGGTGCACTCCAAGAGTGCTTTGAAGTCTGCACTGGGGGCACATTAGGTGTCCCTGTGCATAGTCCAGCTCAAACCGGTTGCAGGGGCTACCAGCCCCTGCTCTGGTGCTAAAACTGGACAAAGGAAATGGGTGTAGCCACCCCTCTTTCCTGACCCTCCCATAGGTGGGTCCCCAGAGTTTGTCCCACCCTTCCTTGGGTATAAAGTAGGAACCCCTGACTACAGGATTTTAGATTACACCTGGACTAAACTCTGACACAGAAACCAAGTACTTCGACAATCTACACTACGCTGGATGACTGAAGAATCTTCCTTGGCGTAAAGGAGTTACTCCCCTGCAAGACAGGCACCTTTAACACAACTGACTGGTTGGCATCTCCACAGCTCCTGAGGACTCCGAAGAATATTGCCACACAGGAGGTGGGTTTTCCAAGGTCTTAGAGGTTGATCTGGGCCCACAAGAAGTCTGAGGCCTGTATCCCTCGTGGTGACCGTGCAACCCGAACCCCTGGGCACTGCATCCATTTGCAGAAGCATCAGCTTTCCGGCGACCCCTGAGGCTGAGCTTTGGGTTACTTGTAGCCCTGACCCCGAGCAGTAATTACTACGAATATTGCTGGCCTATAATCAACGAGTGTTCCGTGGGCCGCCATTTTGTGATTCCTTTTGAGGTCCCTTTGCGATCCCTGGTCCGCTGACCTGTGGGTCCCCAAGAAGGCAACTCTAACTTTAATTGGGCTTCCCTGGTTGCTCCAGACGTGCCCTGAGTCTCCATTGCTTGGGGAGTCCCCAGAACCTTGGTGGTCCTCACCGAACCATCTTTTCTCTTACTGCTTGTGTTGCTGTTGCCAAGACTTGTTGTGTTCAATCCGAGCACTGACACCCGAGCACTCGACATCCTTCATGGGACAGCTCGAATCCGGCTCCTGGTTGTGATATACATCTCCTGGACCCTGTGGCTGCAGAGTCAAGCTTCACCTCTTCGCACCTGAAGCACCTGACATCGGTGGGCATTCGATTGCTCCGCTCCTGGTCACTGGCTAGTGACCCAGACTCTGTCCCCTCTGCTTTCAGGTTCTTCACATCTTTGATCCAGGCTTGGATCATCCCGGACACTTTTCTTCTTCACAGCAGCAGCACTTTGCAGCAGATCGCCATTGAAATCAACGACGATTCCCGACACCATTTGCCACCTATGCACCCGGCTTCCCTGGGTGAGGTAACTCGAGTACTACGGGGCTCCCGTGGGTGTTGGCCCTAGAACCCCTTAAGTCTAAAGGGGTTTGCTCAAAGTCCTCTCCGAAGTGTCCTTTATCTTTAAAATTCCAACCGCGACTTTCCGCATAGAATCTACGGCGCTCGCGGCTGTGTTGTCACACTGCACACGCCCCCCGTGGGTCTCCTGTGTCACTACCTTGGGTGGTTCCTTGGGGTCCCAGCGATTCTACGTGCTTTAGGCACTGTATCTAGTCAAGTCGTGGTTCTTATACCACTTTCTTAATATATTGTTTGGTCCCCCCCTGGGGCTCATTGTATATTGTGCTATTTACTGTCGTTTTAATACTGTGATATTGTGTATCTTGGACTCTAATCTCATAAAGAGATTAGTAGTGAGTGTTTAGAAATAAATACATATATTTTATATATATACCTGGTGTGGTTCTCCTTTCATTTGGTCATTCAAGAGGTTATAATCTGGTAAACCAAGCTGCTTTACACTCCTTCAAGACTTAGCCTGAAGGCTGCTCTCCATAGCTATCACTAGGATAGCTTTCAATAAAGGTTGTCTTTAAACCTATCATCAATAAGGGTCGTTTGGACTGGTGCAAGGTGCCCACTATAACTAGTGGACAGCATATGCCAGGCCAACTTCTCACAATGCTGTCATTGGTGCTGGTATTGGTGGTGGTGGTTTTGGGGGTGGTGATTTTGGTGGTGGTGGTATTGGAGGTGGTATTGGTGGTGGTATTGGTGGTGCTGGTATTGGTGGCGGTGGTGGTTTTGGTGGTGGTATTGGTAGTGGTGGTGGTATTGGTGGTAGTGGTGGTCGTGGTATTAGTGATGGTATTGGTTGTGGTGGTATTGGTGATGGTGGTGGTATTGGTGGTGGTATTGGTGGTGATGGTGGTGGTATTGATGGTGGTGGTGGTATTGGTGATGGTGGTGGTGGTAGTAGTGGTATTGGTGGTGGTATTGGTGGTGGTAGTATTGGTGGTGGTGCTGTCATTGGTGGTGGTATTGGTGGTGGTGGTATTGGGGGTGGTGGTATTGGTGGTGGTGGTTTTCGTGGTGGTATTGGTGGTGGTGGCATTGGTGATGGTGTTGGTATTGGTGGTGTTGGTAGTAGTAATATTGGTGGTGGTTGTAGGAGAGTAGGATCTGCTTCACATGGGTACCCCCACTTTTTGCTGATGCTTCACTGTTTTTTGACATTAGTCTGGCTGGGGCCCTGCTAATCAGAACCCCAGCCTAGCTGCTTCCTCTCTAAAATGGTTTCCATGTGCCTTAGGCACATCACTGATTGGAATCTGGAGTGCCCTTATAAGTCCCTAGTATATGGTATACTATGTACCAAGGGCATAGGTACCTCAGAGGCCTACCAGGGGCTGCAGCATGTATTATGCCACCCCTGGAAGGCCATCCAAACTGACACCACAGGTCTGCTACTACAGCCTGGGTAAGGTGGTGCATGCACCCTTACTGTGATATAGGTTACCTATATCACTAAATACATACACACATATAAACCTATAAGTCACTCCTAAGGCAGGCCTTATCAATCCTAAAGGCAGAGTGCATGGTTCCTATGTGAGAGGGTGCCCCTGCATGAGCAGGGCCCCTCTGCAGCGTTCGGAGACCCTTCTCTGATGCTGTTTGTAGTGCAGCCTGACCATATACTCTTAAGCGCATTATAACCTCGCGTTAAATGCTAACTTTGGAATGGCTGCACCTAAGCATGTCGTGTTTGGTGTCAAACATCTTGGAATACTACCCCCCCGCCAATTCTGGCGGCGGGGGTAGCATTCCACCCTTCTAGAGGGAAAGACATGTTAACTCTGGCTAGCCCAGTAACTTCTTTCCAAAGCCCTGCCATCACAAAATGGATGCTGCTGCCACAGACACGAGTCTGGCCTCCTGCTGCTGGACGAAACTCCGGCAGGGGAGGCTTGGACAATAGGTTTCCTGTCCCAGGGAGGTGTGACCACCTCCCCAGACAGGATAATGTGTATTGGGGCTGGGCGGGAGCACTTTCGGTGCTTTGAAGTCCTGCACTGGGGGCACATTTGGTGTCCCTGTGCATACCCCAGTTCAAACCGGATCAGGGGCTTGCAGCCCCTGCTTTGGCGTGAACTGGACAAAGGGAAAGGGGTGTAGCCACCCCTCTGCCCTGACCCACCCATAGGTGGGGCCACAGAGTAGTCCAACCCCTAAACTTGGTATAAGTATAGGAACCCAGTCCTTAGGACTTTAGATTATCCCTGGACGAAACTCTGAAACAGAATCCTGGACCTTCGACGCTCTACTCAAGATTAGAGGACAGAAGAATCTCCCTTGGGGTCAAGGAGTGACTCCCCTGCTTGGCAGGCACCAAAGACGCATCTGTCCGGTCTGCATTTCTGAAGCTCCCGTCAGACGCCGAAGTCTTCACATCACCAGAGATAGATTCTCAGACTTCCCCGAGGCTACCCTGAGTCCCCAGCAAAGCTGAGGCCTGTAGCTATAGTGGGTGATGTGAGACCGTGACCCCTGGACACCGAGCACATTTGCAAGTGCATCCTCTTCTGGGTCTCCCACGAAGTCGTGCTTTGGGCTCCGAGTAGCCCTAGCCTTCAGCACCAACTGCACTGAAGATCACTGGCCTCCACTCCACAAGTGTCCTGTGAGCCAGATCCACGTGCAACGTCTTGAGGCTCCTTTGCGGTCGCTATCCCGTTGGCTAGTAGCCCTTAACGAAGGCTAATCTTTTTCTTATTTGGCATCCTGGTTGCTCCAGGCCTGCCCTCACTTACTCTTGCTGGGTGAGTTCCCCAGACCTTGCTGGTCTGCACCATCGACGATCTACATCTTCATCGAGACTTGCCGTTGCCAAGGCTTGTTGGGTCCAATCCGGTTGCCGACACCTCAGCACTCGACAGACATTGTGTACCAGCCCGAATCCTGCTCCTGGTTGCCGACAACGCCTCCTGGACCTCGTGGCTGAAGAGTCAAGATGACTGTCAACGCACCTGAAGCACTCGACATCGGTGGGCATCTGTCCATCGCCTTCCTGGTCACTGGCTAGTGACCCAGACTCTGTCCCCTCTGCTTTCAGGTTCTTCAGATCTCCGATCCACTCTTGGATCCACCCGGACACTTTCCACTTGGTCGCCAGCAGCACTTTGCAGCAGATCGCCATTCAAATCGACGACGAAACCCGACCCCGAAAGGCACCTATGCACCCGGCTTCCCTGGGTGAGGTAACATGAGTACTCCGGTGCTCCCGTGGGTAGAGACTCTTCAAAGTACTAGTTCTCAAAGGGTTTGCTCCAAGTCCTCCTTTAAGTGTCCCTTTTCTTTAATTTCCTGATCGCGACTTTCTCCATAGAAGTCAACGGCGTATCGCAGTTGTGTACTTACACTGCACGCGTCCCCCGTGGGTCCCCTGTGTCACTACCTTGGGTGGTTCCTTGTGGTCCAAGCACTTCTAGAGGCTCTAGGCCTAGTGTCTAGTTCAGTCGTGGTTCTTATACCACTTTATTGGTATATGGTTTGGTACGCCCCTAGGGCCCAAACGTGTATTTGTGCTATTACTGTGTTTAAATAACTTCTAACTTATGTACTTCGAACTCTAGCCTCATAAAGAGACTAGAGGGGTGTGTTTAGCAATAAATACATATATTTTGAATATATACCTGGTGTGGTGCTCTTTCATTTGGTCACTCAAGAGATTATAGACTGGTAAAACAAGCTGCTTTACATTCCTTCAAGACTTAGCCTGAAGGCTGCTCTCCATAGCTACCACTAGGATAGCTTTCAATAAGGTTGTCTTTAACCTATCTCCAATAAGGGGTTGTTTGGACTGGTGCAAGGTGCCCACTATAATTAGTGGACAGCATATACCAGGCCAACTTCTCACATTGGTGTGCAGCGTGTGGGATTCCAGCTTGCTATTGTTTTACCAGATAATCTCAATTGAATTGATCAACTGAAAACCACTAAAGGTACCTAAGGTACATATAATTTAAGCTTAGAATACAGTAAGTTCTACTGAACTTAGAGATGTGTGTTAAGGGATAGCACACCCTTTCTACAACTCAAGAGAGTTTAGTAGGCCACACTAGAGTAGGTAGTGCATACACCACACCACACTAGTAATGTCTTTAAAGGTAGGATCTAGA